>OV788320.1:6220437-7420437 GCA_928718305.1 Tetramorium bicarinatum
AAATGGCATGGGCGTTATTACGAGGCTCTAGTTCGGTTAATAACCGCCGCGGTAAGATACAGCAACTAACGCGAAACCCGTGGCACTTGCATCGGGCAAGTGCTCGCCGCACGCAACGGTGACGCAGCGCATAGCCCGTAATCGATGGCAGCGTCGAAACTGCTGCAAATTGCAACCTAATGGCTGGAAGTCAGATCGCTCGGACACACGCATATTCTACGTCCAAAAGTTCGAGCTTCTAAGAGATATCGAGCGTCGATGCTTTTCATTCAAACTTTGTACCTGCTGCAAAATCGAGTTTCCCTGATTCACGAGACACTGATTATCGGCACAGAGTGTAATCAATTTATTGCGCGACGCACAGTGCAACTTTTGCATGATAAACGTGACACAAGAATTTTTAGAAATGTTTGCCAGCAAAAATATGAGCCAGCGAAAGCTGAATCTTTAATATAACAGAAAACGTTTTTAAATTCTCATAAATACTTCAAGGAAAATGTACATTTTTTAACGATAATTCTATATTCCTATAAACCTGCCGGCGTATAAAAAAAATTCTATGAAAATATTATCAGCTCCTTCTGCTGTTTGATAACGGAAATCGAAAGCGCAAGCTCTTAAAGAATGGTAATATCTTCGCGTAATATATTCCACGAAACATTCAGGTCGATCACCTGTTTTTGCCTTGCTACTGTAGCTACCTTTTGCCGCACGAACCTATCGATCGCTTGTAGGCTTTCGACGTACCGAACTCTATTCTCCGAGCGGCTCGTTGTAGCAACCACTACACGACCTTTCAGGATGGATATATAGATCATTAAGCTACAAGGCTAATTAACATGTAATTCCATCTTAAAATTACACGCTAATTATTGAAGAGCTATTCGAGGGTACATTGCAGCAGAATTGTGCAAAATTATTTTATTTCTATAACGGAGCATAAAACCAGAATATCCTGCAATGTACGTAAAGGCATATTTAAAATTAATCGACGCGTGTTTGAGCGAATCACCGATTGAAAGTTTTGCCAAACCTTTTTTCCGTTTTAATGCAAAAAATACTTGTTTTTAATTCAAAAGCTTGAGAATTTCTCTATATCCTAAAACACGATAATATCAGGATGAGAAAATGTTTACGGACGCTGTCGGTTTCGCAAGAAGATTACGATAACAATAACTATGTTAAGTCTCACTAATCCGCGTGGTACTCTGGATAAAAGGGTACTGAATGACTGTCTTCTCGTACAAGTGCTTCAAGTCTTAATCCGATTCTCGCGCTTGATCGCTGATGGAATTAATTTCCGCGATATTCGCCAAGTATGAAACGTTCATTAAACCTTTGTTACGTTTCTTTTACAATAACGCAATACAAAATAAAAATTAAATCTCGACAAACAAAGGGCCTCGAAGGATATTATATATTATACATATTTCTATTTATATAAATCCAATAATCAATATTTTCACAACATCAGAAAACGTATCTTTAATCGATAAATTAATGTATCGAGTACAAGCCAAAGAGTTCCTGAAGGTTTTATCTTATTCCTCGCAGACTCATTCAATTTTACTAAAGCCTAGGGATCTTCTCGGATCTGTCGCACGCGCGTATATAATATATAATATAACCGCACTGTGTGTCGTATGTATATATGTATATATGTGTGTAAATTCACAAATTAGTTGGTTCCCAGAAAACTGCAAGATTAAATTGTTAATCTGACTAATTCACTTCGTCCGCTAACATTATACATATAATCGCGCGCCTAACTTTGATATTAAATACAAACCTTTCCCCATCCAACGTGCAAACGAATATTATATGTTTAACAGATGCGAGCATTACCGACTGTTTTTCTTTCATTTATTATTTTATTTTGAGAGACAATTGAGTCCTTTTTTTATTCTGGCAAATGCAATTGGCAGAAAATATAAAACGTGATAATGACAATCATCACGATCGACTGTCGTCTATATTTAAATACCGAATTAACATTTTATGATATAGTAAAGAGAATCGTTAATCCACTTAGTGGTACTTTTACTTCCGCTTCCTATGTAAAGTGGAGTTATTTACATCCCTCTGACATAATCGATCGCGCGTTACTTCCGTGTCACCAACCGCTCGGAAAGCTGAATATACAGTCGCTTTCCAAAAAGTTCCAGTTCACGATAATAGGAGATGGGGCACATACAAGTTTCCTATATACTGTCGTATTGAAAAATCTCAAAGCTAAAAATTATAAGATTTATTTCCAATTTATGTCTAAATAAAACGAGAGATCAAATACATCTTTGAACGAGAAAGCTCATATTTAATGCAAATAACTTGCAAATGGAGCTTCCTGTTTAGCTTCTATTTACATTTTTCCTTTAATCATTCATTTCCTTCGCATTTATATATCATTTCTACAGTCAGAGACTGAAAGAGAATGCCAGTTAGATCGAAGGGTGACCGTAGGACACAGATAGGACACGTTAACTGAACACTCCTCTCCAATCCATTCAAATAGCAGGAGCCAATGGCCTGACACATTTCCATTCCCCAGTAGTAACCAATGGAAATCCCGTAGGATTGAATTCGATGAAACAGAAGCCGCGAGAATTTCATTGGATATCCGGTATCCCAACCATTGTGAACGTTATCGTTGAAAAGAATAAAAGCAAAAGTAGTCCTAAAAAGTTTTCGCGCCTCCTACGAGCGCAAGAAATCATTCGCGTCAATCACAAAATCTTGCAGTAAAATTACACTTATTAAATTAGCAGGTGAATTATACGGAATCATAACGTACCATGATACAACGGTACATCTCAGTATGCGATGCACTGAATAACGTACCAAGCTGTGTTATTGCTTCTTAATAGCGTAAGCTGTTGATCTTCATCTGCATATATTAATGTACAATTTCGTGGCAATTCTGAT
The DNA here is from genome assembly GCA_928718305.1 of Tetramorium bicarinatum. Lineage (NCBI taxonomy): Eukaryota > Metazoa > Arthropoda > Insecta > Hymenoptera > Formicidae > Tetramorium > Tetramorium bicarinatum. The sequence continues at coordinate 6,223,360 of OV788320.1, forward strand.
AGAAGACCGACATGAAAGCTGCATGTGGTAGACAAGCATTATTGTTTCTCATACGAATAAATTATAATCTATGCTGCATTTGTTTCACCATATGAGTAAGACATCACCGTAAGATTACTGATAAGATACACACCTTGAAAATTTAGTCGTTCAATAAAGTTAATATCAAGAATAAAATATTTTGATAATTAAACAAATATTATTTTATAGCATTTGTTATTTATTATTTATCTAATCTGATTTCAATAATTAATTCTTTACAAAGTCTTGAATTTATTTTAAGAAATAATAGGAAATGATTCTTAAAGTACATATCGTAAGAAAACTGTTTGTGTGCTTTTGTAATATCTGTACAAAGTCTACCAAAATAATTTGTCCTCTGCCAAATTCGCAATGAATTTACTGCTATATTAACTAACATCGAATTAAGCGACGTTACAAGATAACTCTGCTAATTTCCCCTTAACGACACTTTCCTTCATCTCCCATCGGGCATGTTAAACTTCATATACCGGCAATTAAGTTTTAATCTTCGTGGAATGACTCCGATATAATCTACCAGAAAGCCCGTGAATAATATGAGATGCGAGTTCAACAACTCGAATACAAATCACAAAATAAAACACACGAATGAGTCTTGCTAATGCTAGAAAGCATGAAATATAAGCTTAATTTAATGAAAACATTTAATGAAAACAATCATTATAAAAGTTACATATTTCTCAAAACATAATAAAGTTTTAGTAATACGCACGCAGCATAACTCGCTCGAGTACATTAGAATTCGTCAATGCGTAAAAAGCATAATGAAAAATTAATGTAAAGAAAATAATGTTCTAAAAAAATATAAGAAATGCAAGATGAAATGAAAATAACAAAAAGAACAACGACATCAAAAAGAAAGAGAAGAATTATTAATATATCATATGTAAATAAATATGTAAACAAATTTAATATAATGTAATACAACATATTAAATTTGTTTACATATTATACATTCTAATTGTTTAATATTAGTTAATCATGCGCTTTATGTTACAAAACATCGAAAATAAGACTAATCTATTTATAATAGCACAATCTATTTTTATAACAGCTGCATATTTTTTTTATTGTTTTATGCATTATAAATTTTTTCCTTGTTGCTTTCATGATGGTAGATGCCATTTCTTTTGTATAAAAATTACAAAATATCCTGAAAAATCAGTGGCTATTAAAGCTTGAAGCTTTGGAGAATAATGGCCCGTGAAATGCCTCGCATAAATATACACTTCGCGTATAAGAGACGTATTCCTCGGGGAAGTAAGCCTCGTTCACGATCAAACCACAAGTAAACGGTTCGTCGAAGAAAATTGGACATGAACAAAACTTTTGACATCCCATTTAGCGCAATCCGTCGAAACGTTCCCGCGGAGAAGCAATTTACTGGGAGGTAAGTAGAAAATTCAACGTAAAACTCGGCGTCCCCCAACGTCCCAACAATGTCCCGTAAATGTCTCGAAATCGCTCATGACGACTAAACATTCCGCCAAAATTATGTTCATTATTCGTACTGCGAGAGTGTTATGCGGCTATCGGTAGCAATAGGTCTACAATAAAATTTACATGAAATGTACCTAATGGATGGATATTGTGCCACGCCATAAATAATAAATTCTACAAGACGCTGTAATAACGGAAAATTATATAATCTCTCCTCTCACGTATGTAAATTTTCGTTGTACAATCAAACGTGTATGATGCTCATTTATGTGTAGATCGATTAAAGAGATCGAAGAAATGGCAAAAACTTGATAGAATAATAAAAAATAACCGTATAACTTATGAGAAATGCATCTCAGTTTTCGACTTGGAGATATATAGCTAGTTAGAGTCGTCGGCGGTAGTTGGTAGGATAACTTCTCCAACTATGAAATATTCCCTCATGAGCGACGCGATGCATCTTACTCGGTAATGTCGTTCATTATCCAGTCGCAACGTAGCGGCCAGAGTAAGATGCAAAATTTACTCGATCAATTCATATGTTATTTGATGCAACCTCCACAGGCTACAGAAAATACGGTCAACGTTACTCGAATTTCTATAATCTTTTTTCGCCGAGTTAAATAGATGTCTCTTTTTCAGCGCGATACAGTTCTAACGCAATCCTCAATCATATTTTTCCATCGTTCTCCACGACAGCTTAATTATCAAAGATATGAAAAAGCAAAACCTGTATGCTTTGGGTAACTGAAAAATCGCGGCCGTAAAAAACACGAGTAAACGCAAAAAAGTCGGATAGTGTTATATAATGTGAACAAGGAAGGGCAAGATATCGGACGGCGCCATGGCAGAAACCGTTACTTTTCTGAAGAAAATAAAAGTACGCTAACGGAAAAAGAAGATGGAAAAGCCGGGAAAAGAGAAATGATTGCACAACAGAGGGTATCTCGCCGAGCTGACTTACGAGCGGCCAACGAAAAATTTCGCTGCACCTTCATTTCCTTCGCATGTTTATCCGTGACGTTACCTCGTCGTCGGCGGTTTTAGTATAAAATATTTCTGCGAAGGTCGTAAATTGTTCTCTCGCTCAAAGCACAAGCGTCTTGTCTTGGTGTGGTGATAAGGAAAATTCGAGCGTGCCTCAAACGACACCATTACGATATCGTTGTGCACAAAGCAAAGGAATATCAAATTATTAAACGACACGGACGCTTCGAATATTTCTTGAAAGAATTTATCGATGGCAAAGGCGATGTATCTTTTTCCCTCGGCTGTTATTCGACCGATAACGATATCTTTTGCGCATCGTTTTCTTTACTAAGGATAACAATCGGGATATAGTTACCAACCGGAATTGACACGATACCCTAGCAGTGCTAGATGCGATTTTATGCATGAAAAAATCTGTACAATTTTACACGTAATTTAAAAATGACATCAATAATAATTATAGCAAATAATTTAAATTTACAAAATATACGAAAATTAACCAACACATTTAACGTTTAAGCGATAAATAATCAATTGAGAAGATAACGTATCACAACTAGATCTGCCGCCAGTTTTTATAATTAAAACATCAGTATATGGTTCGTATCTCAAAACATGAGAGATTAAAGCGCCATGCGACACACGTGTACTTTTTCTTACGGATCCTGACGTGAAAGATATAAGTATCTAAAAAGAATATCTAAAGCGAAAACTCCGCATCGAGTGCGGTCAAAATGTGGTCAATTTTAGGTATTCAAAGTATGTCCCCTCCCCCCCACAAATGTTACCCGCGCGTAGAGCTTCTCGCCAGTCTCAAAGAGCTACCCGGCTTGCTCCTTTTTATTCACTTACGTTAAAGCGAAGCTGCAGGGTGCCGGTGTACATAGATGATGCGGCCGACGTACCAGGCTGGGGCTCCTTTCGATCCATCGCACAGGTTCTCTCAACACTTTGCGTCGCGCGTGAAGCTTTTGATAGCTTCTTTTTTTTTTCTTTCGTCTTTTGCCGGACACTTTATGCCCGTGTGTCTAGCTGGATCGAACAAAGCACATCAGCGACAGTTCTGTTCGATCCCTCTCTCTCTCGCTCTCGAGAAACTCGCCAGTATTTCAGCTCGTCGTCACCCGTTAAATCGAAGCTCTCACGTAGCAAAAAGCTCGCACGTAGTCCAGATTAATGAAACGCCTATTATTTACGCAACATAAAATTTTTCGGTTGCTCTGGCCTCCGTCGACCGAACGATTGAACGTTTATTTCCACGTAGTTTTGTTGAACGCGATACATCGAACTAAACGGCAACAATAACGATTAAATATAAACGTTTTCAGAATTGTAAAATTCCCATTGCAATCCGTCGATGTTAAAAATATTGCTTTTATCTGCCAGATTTCATAATAAACAATACTTTTAAAGGCAACCTAAATAATCTGGTATAGATACTTTTTAACTGAATCCATTGTTTCGTTTACATTACAACTCAAATTTTCGCGGCTAGAGTATAAATGTATTTTCTAATTCCCGCATCGTGAAATAAATTTCTCATGTAATCCATCAATATCGTTGCCGTAATCATCTACGTATCGTGCGGCGCAAAAAAAAACCAAAACAAAAACTACACGTTCGTCATCTTGCGTGCAACTCCTATGAGGTTTATCGATCGATGCGAAGCATCAGTTTTTAATAACGTTAAAAGCACTGGTGCTTACAAGTTAAATCCTCTAAAAGAAGTCTTTTCCTTTATAGGCTGTTGTGTGCATAAAACATATGGATCCAATTTTAGTTTACAATATATCTCTCGTACTTAATAATGCCGTTGCTTAACAATGACAATAACATAATCTTCAGCATCTTCTTACATAATGAACGGCATAACGGCCGAAGCTTTGAAATAATAACGATATCTTCTCAAGCGGAAAATATATTCCTCGATAAACAGGAAGATATCAGGAGGGACAAAATGCCAAACCAACGCCTGTCAGACTGTCGGCTCGGATCGGCCTGCATGGCCCAAATCGTTGATGTGACACGTAATGCGAATACAGCGGCCACCCACAATGTCAAAACCTCGAAACGTCCGAGACAGCGTTAAAGCGCATAAAAGATTCAATTTCATCACAAAACGTTTTCGTAAACGAATGTGAGATATTCCGAAATTAGGCACTACCGAGAAAAAAAAGTATAAAAAGAACTGACCGATGTTATTACGGTAAAAGCTCAGCATGCACCAAAATGTAACAAATTAAATATTTCGTTTACACGCGAGACATCTTAAATATATAATTTTCAGCGTCTCTTTCGAGACGATCGCTCTTTCGAAATTAGTTACTGGAACTTTTTTATGATATTTGACATCGCGATATATTTCTTCTGACATTTGATTTACAGAAATACTTGGAATCGCAAGAAAATATAATTATAAAATTTACGTCTAATGTTAAGAGTACATAATAAATTATATCTATATTTGTGTATGTATTAATAATTTTTACTTTTCGGATTAGATTATAATATTGATAATATTTTTCACGACAGTCTCATTTTAGAATATTTAAGAACTACATTTGACGTTTGGTATGTAAAATATAATCTTTTAACGCGTTAAACAATAATGAAATATTTTTACAAAGAAAAATGGCGAAACTTGTTAAATTTTCTACAAAAACAAGAGTATGTAGCATTTGAAAATATATAATTTATTATATTTTAATCTATTCACCGAATCAAATATCGTTAAAACTTTCAAAAGTTTCCCTGAAACATCTCTCACACATTGTTCTAGTAAAACACTTTAGTTTAGATCAACCGCACGGTTCGAGCAGACAACTCCAAACCAGTACAGTTCCTCGTTTTACAATTCGATATTCGTCCAGTGATGCCGGATTTTCGCCGCGACAAGGAGAGAGAAAGGAGCCGTGAGACAGAGACAGAGAGAAAGCTGGATATGCTGTATCGATTTTCGTTTCGTTCAGTATTTCACCGGCTGCATCCCTAATTTTCATTGGGACCCTTCCGAAAATTGCATTATCGATTCCATGGGCGATAACAGGTCTTTAATATCGACAACAAGCGCATTCAATTAAACACAATAGGGCCCTGTGAGTGAAACAGCAAAGGGTTAGATTTTAAAACGTTGCATAAATGATTATTCATGAGATTTACATCCCAAACCGCAAGTTGCGTGTGAGAGCAAACGTGATAAAATTCATAAATAAATCCGATACTAGTGAGTGAATTTAAAACGGTAAAAGCAAGTATAATTTTCAAAGGTCTCGAGAGACAAGTTTTGGCATTCAAATGTCTAGAAATATTTGTTTATAATCTGTCGAAAAGTGCACTCGCTCTGTCCAATTCTATCAGGCAGGCAGTCGCGAGTCAAGAGCCGATCACAGAAAATTATCCTTCAATACCACTTAAATTCGGCGGAAGCGACCGTAATGCACAATATCAGGGAAGAGTATCAACGATATCTCGCGAGGATCCACAAATACGGAATTTCAGATTTTCGAATAATCAGCTTCCCATTCGTTAACAAAGCAAATATTTATCATCCTCTGTACACCGGCTAAATAACCATGTGCGCAAACACATCGTGCGTCGAGAGCTGCGTTGACACTGAAAATCGTTTTCGACGCCCTGAATATAAAAAGCGCAACCGGCAGCTTAGCGAAAAATACGTTTACGTGCAATCAGTCGATGATCGTGTCGTGCGATGATTAATAAACAATCACGACGTCGCGCGGCTTGATTTTCGAGCGCGTGTACTTCAATGAGAGCGCGTAGTCGAACTGAATTCAGCATCTGACGCAGCTTCATGGGTACCCTTGGTAGCTAGGGAACGGTATATATCTATCCTCTATCCTATGGGATACGGAGCCCATAGGGTGCAAAATTCGTGTGGTGGAGGGTGCCGCTGAGCGAATGCTGCGAGCCGTACGAAATTTAAAGCAAACGTGGATTGGCTTGTTCCGATTGCAAAGAATCCATACCAATTCTCTCATCGTTGTTCAATGCGTGATACGTAATAAAAAAATGTTATCGTTTTGTGTAAAAAGTATTCAAGTTAAAATTTTTTCTATCGATTATTACAATAAAGAGAAACGCGAAGCAAGTAGAGTAGAGTCTAAAATCGTTCTAAAATTGCGTATAAATAAATTAGTTTCGTTGAAAAACACCGATTGTATAAAATATATAGACAAGCTGAATATATCGGAGATTGGCATGTTAATTGTCCGATTTTCATATGGTTTTTACATCATAGGATGCAAATTATGACAATCGCAATGTTTTTAAGTGAAATTGTAACGCATAGATATAAAGAGCGCGTAATTTTGGGATTAAACCTTTAATGCAGAACGTGTGTTCCAACCCGTCGCTGCCATTACACCTAATCCGATGGAACAGAGATCGACAAAGAAGATGCGTATTGCGCACACGCAAAATATCCCACCGTTACAATACCGAAGGCAAAAAGATCTCTTGACCATCGCAGAAATTAAAAACACATTACTAAAAAAATTAAGCTCTAATATTATACATATATGACAAAGTCAGTTATACATTATCGTACATGTGACAATTACTCTGCTACTATTAGCATATTTTAAGCTGTTAAAATTTCATGTTTTAATTTAAATTCAATAAAATTATTATTTTCATCTCTCCCTTCCCTCTTTCTATTTGTATGTATCAAAATATTGTGCAAATTTAGAGAGATATAATACGAAATAAAAACTGATTTGATTTTGTTGCGTTTAAATAATCTAATCTCTAATTAGATTTTAGCACCATATTATGGTGCTTTTAAATATCCTTATTTTTTAGATATTCTTGCAGCACTTGCGAGAAATTAAATTTAAATTTAGCTGAAATAAAATTGAAAAGGTATTCAGCCACAAAAGCTGAAATAAAATTGAAAAGGTATTCAGCCGTGTAACTTTAAACGATGGTTAAGCACTCTCATGTAAGTCGCAAGTTTTTGCCTAAAAATATTGAAAATCTTACGAGCTCGGTAACTCGCACACGTATGTTTATCAACTATAAATATATTTTTCCCCAGGCTGTACAGATGAATTTCATAGCATTTTTCGTCGTTTGCAAATAAACCAATAAAACATGCAAAAGATGATAAGAAAAAGCAAAATGAAAAAAAATTAATAAATGCATGTAAAAAGAATAGAACATGAAAAACTTTACAATCAATATTTGATAAAATTTCAGATATGCTAACAGCAATAAAATAATGCTACCATGATAAGTGTTGGCACGCCTTAAAATTCTAATTATTCTTATGTAGCAAACAACATATATAAACATACGTCTATACAATACTTTCCAATTGTAAAATAAGAATAATTGTTTAATAATTTCATAACCAATCATTTTACATTTATTTTGTATATTATATGTATACTCGTTAATCTCACTCATTAAATTTTATTAATTGAATTATTTTCACAACTTCCGCGCGAAATAATTTTTATGTATGCATGTATGCATTCTATTTTATGTAATTAAACATGTAATTAATATCAATAGTTTTAAAAATGTAGTACACAGATTTTTCAAATAAAATTTTCTCTTAAAGTTATTTTAAATAAAATAATTTTTTCTTTATATACTGCTGACATTTATATTACGACAAACCAAAGTAAAACAGTAAGTATTAAATCATGCAAACTATTGTTTTCCATATTGCTTTTTTGGCAAAGATATATACGTGGCCCACAATAGGTGTGTAACACGGAAGTAACCTCGACATATATGAAGATGTACGGTGTACGTCACAAACGCATTTGCCATTAACTGAAGTACACGACGACTGACTACACGAATGGTATAAAAGCAACTGCGAACCTTTCTTCCTCTCTAAGCTATAAAGGACTGAATCGCATCGTGACGAGACTATGAAAAAAGTAGAAATCGTTTAAAAAGGGACAAATTTAAAATGACCAAAAGACCAACCTAACCAACGAAAAAACCTCAGGCTCATTCTTCAAATAGAATTGTATATTATATATACATATATATAATAAGTACTTTACAAAGATAATAATAATAATTATACGATCAATTTAAGATAAAAAATTATTTAAAGTAGATTAACTATTTTCAATAAAATTTTGTTGTAAACATAATTAAAAACGATTTAATCAATATAATTAGTAAATATGCACAATATTATTTAAAGTAATAAAATTTTTTATTATTAAATCAATTATTATTTTATAACTAGATATAGTCAAGTTTAACACTACGTTTATATTTAATACAAACATAAAATTTAATTTAAATTCAATACAAATGTAATCAAATAAATAAAACTTTGCTTATGAAAGTTCATTAAATCACATGAAAAAATTAAAACAATACACAAAAAAAAAAAAGAAAAACATTGTTAAATGTGACTCCAGACACGATATGATAAAAGAAAACTTAATAAAATTATTTATACCCATACGATTATACAAATGCGATATTTTTGTCCATTTTCTTTGCAATACCACTTTTAACAAGCTCAGTCTGTTTTGCATAACTGCTATATATTTACATCGTCCACATAAACTTTCCACGCTGCTCAAAACGTTTGCTATAAAAAGTCTGAAATTCAACGGCACTAATTGAAAAAATTTCCGCAGAGAAAAATGCAGTAATTAAATATCGCGGAGTATATGATGTGACGAGTACTTTAAAGCAGAAACTTTATGACCTTAAAAACATGCTTTACAAAAGTCATACTATCATTTTCTTCCAAAAATACATAAAAATTTTATTGTATTTCATTATATCCTTAGAAAGATCGCATCTCTTAGGATAAAATTCAATAAAATAAATTTACAACGTTACGTTCGATTTTGTTTAGAGTATAAACTTGGTTGTAGGTAAAAGTTATCAGTCTCACGATATGAATTACGGAAATAATTACAATACCTAGTGACGCGAAAACAAAGTTCATCAAAACTCGACATAATTAAATATTATACTTCTTGCTATCTTAAAGTTTAATTAAAGTATAAAATTCCTTAAACTCAAAAAAGGAATAAATGAACCATAAAATGAAAAAATTCTCTTTTAAGTATGAGAATAAAGAATATAAAGCATTCTTTAATTAATACATTAAACTTATCAAATTAAATATATTACATCATTGAAAGATCTAAGAATTAAGAGAGATCTATGTATTTTAAATCAGCGTGTAATTTGAATCAGTATTTATTTGGAAGTAAGCGTTCCATTCGAATAAAGAAAAATGACGATAAGAAGTCCTTGACATAGTCGATTATCACCCCATCCGAGAGGTAATCTGTCTATCACACTTGTTCCGAAATAAATATTATACTAGTCGAAATTACACGTTGATCTAAAATACTCGAATCTTTCCTAAGTTGTTATAAAAAAAAACCATGAAAAAATAATGTAATTTAATTTTAAAATTGTTCTAAATAAAAAACTAAATCTCGGCTTTCATTCTATTTTTCTATTCTACAACTAGACTACGAATTCTTCATAAAAGATTAATCTGCGACTTCAATGACAGTAATATTTTACAATCTCATATTTCTTTTCTATTCTACAATTGGACTACGAATTTTTCATAAAAGATCAATCTGCGACTTCAATGACAGCAATATTTTATAATCTCATAAATATTGGCCTCAAACTTGTTATCACACTTTCATAGAAGTTACATCACGTACACATGACCCGTCAAATAGCTAAAATATTTGCAAAAATAGCAGAAAAAGAAACAGTTTCATCAGTAGTCTATCGATTTCCGTCTCAATTGAATCCAATGTCACTGACAATACCTGACTGCGAAACTACGCAAAGATGGATCGCGGTTTTGTCTGAAGGTAGCGCATCAACAGGAGTGATGAAAAGATGATGAATTTCAATTTTCGCGTAGAAAATCTGCGACACTTCGCACGTCATCACGCCGGCGACACGTATATCTGTATATACAAGCTGTAAGCTCGCACACGCGTTATGGAATGAGGACGGCTATTCACCGGATACCGGCATAACCGGGAAATTGCGAGATCGTGGAAGGTTCTTCATAACTACGGGCGCGCACGACTCCGTGGCATTATTACTCGGCAAGTCCTCCACGGTACGGTATAAGGAGTGCAACCCTGAAATCCTTTGGATCCGGACCGGAGGAGTCGCGATGAGATGGTGCGTCGGAGTTATCAGACGCCAGCAACAAAGCCGGACGGAAGAAACGGAGGAAATAATGGAAAGGACGTTTATTGCACCCAATGTGAAGGATATCATTCGAAAGAAGTTCGTACAGCCTGAACGATAAGCGTACGATAGGAACATACATGACGTAGGATTATTATAGAAGAGTTTACAAATAATATAGATATTATTGTTACAATAATGAAATTACGAGATTCTTCCTGTATATAAGTTACTCTTAAAATTGATTTTAAAAAATGATAAGATATATTAATATGTTAATAACAGTTTGTAGGTAATTGTATTAATTAGTTCCAGTTATTTAAATAATCAAAATTCAATAAACTTGATAAAAATCATGGAGCAAGCAGGAATAGTACGTCAGTAATACATAATTTAGGTGCAATTTAAAGAAAATTATTCATAAATTTTCCTCAACAGATATTACATCTGAAATTTTTATGAAGAAGAGGGCATGTTCTTTAAATAACGTTGCTGGAAATTTTATCAGTGAGATCGTAAAACAAAATTATATTATGAGCATAAGCAATATAAGCGTTACTATGGCATATTAAATTAAGTTGCTTCTTGTTTCTTTGTACTTATAAGTAAATGGAAAGTTACACATAATTACGTATTAAAATGAAATTATATTACGTATTTAATGGAAATGGAAATTAATGGTAGAACAAAGAAAATTTTTGTTTTGCAAAATATTAAATATTAAGCGGTGCTCACAGTTAATAAAAGGCCAAATAAATATTTAATTCATATTTTGTTATTTGGAAATATTCGTTTCGTAAATCGAAAACTTGAATTGAGAAATAGCAAGCAATTCCGACTATTATTGTCTGACTGAATAAAAATAATTAATATTTATAATGAATCAATCAATATGTCATTTCTTAGTCCACATTTTTATTAATTACTCTATTGACCATTCTAATTACTAGTTTATTTTAAAAAATTGAAGGCTTAAAATCGAAATACTTCTCAAGCGACTAAAAGCACATTTCCTGCTAATATGCATCCTTCGTAATTAGGCTTTGTCGAACGAATTCTGTTACGTAGCAGGTGACGACAATGACTTGTGTAATGGTAACATGGAGCAAGCTTGAGTAAGCTCATGAGAGTAAGGAAAAGAGGGACGAAGCGAGGGAAAGGAAGAGCGAGAGAGAGAGAGAGAAAGACGAAATGTGACAATTACGTCGAGTATAATTGTAAATGGGATTTGGAGTGTAAGACGTTAAATATCCCAGTCGCGTGTGAAACAGTGGAATCTTCTCAGATGTATAATTAGTCCCTAGATTTATTTACAATTAGTAGAACGATTTTCGTAATGAGAACGATATGATCTTAAGCGCAGACACAAATATAGAAAATCCAGTATGTTTTCGTTGAAATCTCTCTCTTCTACATCTTTTGCACGTTAAAATATCTCCTCCACGGCTTTTTTTACAATCGGAAATCAATAGCAACGCCACCGTAACAAACTTATTGTTTTCAGCCGACCTCTCAAAACGCATCCGAAAATTCCGAATTTTCATTCTGAAGTAAGCGGAAAGGAGACAGTATGATTTGTTATTTGTCAGAATACAATATCGCTGATCAATCAAATGCCCCATTTGTCCTATTCACAACCGCCTGGCGCGCGCTGCGAGGAAAAAAAATGACTTCGCTTCCGTGCGAATGGAGAAGAATTCCTATGCCGAAAGGAAACCTTATCACGCCGATTTTTTCCGAAGCTTTCACATTAACGAACAAGCCTTCCACGTGCGGGAGGTTATTTCTTTCCGATAAGAAACGCTGCCGTATATTAAAGCAAATGATTTATGCCATTTCCCTATCGTTTTCTCGCGCACCCTTAAAGCTATATACATACGTACGTAGATATTATGTAAATCACAGACTTAAATAAGAAATAAAGAAAAGAATAATTATCGCCGTTAAAGAACACGAGTGCGCCTTGAGTTAAAAGATCGAAAATATTTATAACTATGTTAATAAATATATAAATTATAAAAGTGGAGTATTAGAGTACGGAATGTTAGAATAAAAATAAGAATTAAAAAAAATGTGTAATGAGATTGTTATGTCCGCGCACGAAAGAATGTAACTCGGAAAGTATCAGTTTCTTAAAGCTGATGTAAGTTTCCAGGATATAATGTAGCAAGGCACAAGAGAGAAATGAAGGGGCATGCAATAATGTACTCTCGTGCCTCGAGAAAGAAAATTTACAGTAAACGTTCGTGTTATTTCCGTGGTAGAGTTTTTCATGGAAGAACACCATCACGCGAGAGGATGATAGAGGAAACTAGATATTCGCGGAATGAGAACATAGAAACATCTCGGTAGTGCGCAAGTTTTTACGGCAGAAATTCGTAGACACGGATCATAAAATATCAATTTTACAGGTTACTTTAGCGGTAGATAGATTTAAACTTTTCTAATTATTAAAGCAAATAGATTTATGACAAAATGACAAAATTTACTATTGTGAACTATTTTTTTTACAATTATTTGGGAAATCTCCAGACATTTTCCAACATCGACTTGCTCTCAATTCAAATATAAATAAAATATAGAAAAAACTTAATATAATAAATAACATAAAAATGTATCAGCATTTTATGAATTTAACATGATTTTTTCTTGTAAGTATTAAAGTGCACAAAATGTCAATCTATAAAATCCGTTACATCAATTGTTCTTATTAATTCGACATTCATTTAAAATGTGCATTTATACAAAGTTGCAGAAAGACATTGCAAAATACTTCAAAAGTAAACATAAAAACATTAAAAATCATGGTACAATAAAATCGACGAGTCTCAATATAGAAGCTTTAAAAAGTACAACATCCGTAAGATATATTTTCAATGAAATAAATAAGATAAATTTACCCGACATATATTCTGCATTGCCTACAAAGCGGCTATTTCACGTCGCTCGCGACGAATTCTGGATATCGATCCATTAAGCCCAATGCAATTAACAACCATGGCGGAATAACGCGCAGCACGACGTCGACGCACAAAGGAAGGCGTGGCAGTGTTCGTCGGACCCTTAATGCCAATGCCAATGTCAGGGTTTTCCCGGTCAATCACCTAAACATCCCTACCTTCGTATCGCGGAAGTTGCACGCACCCCGACTTCGCGCTTTCCTCGCAGTCGAGCAGTCCCGCCGTTCCCATCATCGTCCGGCGATAACTTTTCCGCTCACGGTATCACGCTCGACTGACTGAACGAAAAAGATAGAGGGAGCATTTTACCCCTGCAGCAGGTACTTGAATCAAACCCCGGGGGTTGAAATATCGACTGCACGCTTGTGACAGAACGCGAGGTTACCGACGTTGGAGCTTTTAGCTTTCCCTGCAGCTTTTACCGTTCGTTCGTTCGTCGATGAAACGATGATGAAAAAGCACGGTAATGAACATAAGTTTCACGATATCTGTTTGAGAATATCGGTAACTGATAATTAATCACAAAATAAAATGTTCAAAACAAAGTGCAAGTCACTTAAGAAAACGGAAAAAACAAACAAAGAAGGTAGTTTCATACATCTGAGAAGTCTTTAATTTTTTTAATTTCGTGGATGCTACAACAGTACGGCTCGTACTGTTTTATCATTATTAACATAATAATAAAAGCACAAAAGAAAAATAATAAAAACAACAAGCAAGTTTTCACTGATGCTATGCGAACTATTGTTAATCGGCTTTACGGCTTACTTGCCGTAATTTTGATAATTTCAAAGGCAACAGCAATTAGCTGATTAAAATCTTCATATCTAGTATAATTTTAATAAAATACGCCTTCAATTAAGAGTAACGTCATATCGTTTTTCTGCGATATATAAGTAAGTTATGTTTTCGCGCATATTGTTGTATTTTGAATATATACAAATAAATAGTTTTTCCTGTTTACATTAGTGTATAAATTTTGATTAATTATTCATTTGTATATATTCGCAAATTACAAAGTTACTTTTACTACCAGAAAATATAGATCCAATTACTCTAAACAAAAAAATACTTACAGAAACTAATAATACGACTGATTTTTAATCAGAACAAAATTTGCAAAATATGCTCAATTATTTTGGATAATTTAACTTACCTTCTGCTTGTCCAGAAGATGCATGATTTCGTCGACATCGCCGACGACTACAGATTGTTGTCGCAACATTTCTTCTTCGACTGTAAGCCAGTCACGTATCTGTAACACAACCAAGCAAACCAATAATTATATTATAATAAATATAACTAATTCTATAATAATGACATAATTACAATATTATAACTATAGTTTTGTTGGAGTTTTCTAGAGTGACAATTTTCTTATTTCTCGAATATATTCAAATAATGTAGAAAGAATCTTGATCAACATCTTGCCTTTAATTGTATTAAAAATCTCTATTGTAAAAAATAATATTAAACTGATATTACTTTACCAGAATAAAATGAGATAGAAATAAAAATATAATTTTATTTTACAACAAGAGTGGCATTAAAATAACGTATCTCTGATTATCGATTAATTCATAATCCAGTTTGATGAATTAATCACAAATTAATCGTAGCAATTAAGTTATATCCCTCAGCAAACGTATCGGCGTCGGTGGCAAATATCTCCATCGTCCGAAAGTGGTTCAAATCAGATAGAAAAAAAGCTAGCGAAAAAGGGGAGGATGCAGGGACCGGAATTAGGATATTTGCTGCCGGAAATTAGTAGGGAGTGTCCGTCCGTAAGTGGCCGACTTCGATTTACCTCGATATTCGCCAAGGGTCAAGAATAGGCAAATGTTGAATGGTACGGGGCGTGTTTTAAAGCTTGCGTGAAATTTCAGGAGCACGATAAATACTCTGATAAATCTGAAGTTAAAATTCTTGAATAAAATTTGTGCTCACGGCACCGAAGTGTCGCTAATGGCCAAAGTAAGTAATCGCGTGTGGGGTAACTTTTAAAGAGAATAATTCTCGATCGCGAAAAAGTCCGTAACGTAATTACTGTAAAATGGATTAAGCCGCTATTGTACAGCATGAGTGAGCGTTCAATTGCATCACAAATTTACATTTTCCAACAGTCATTACGGCGACCAGTTTTTCCTTGTAAATGGCTTTATTGGTGCGTTTAATTAAATATCAAGGCGAGTTGCGTAATCGCATTTCCATTGCAACTACGAGTTGTAAAGCCAATAATACATTTAAAAGCTCGCAGGCGCGCGTGACGCTTTGCTCGACAACGGAAATACCTCCGTTGTGTATCGAGTGTATCTAGTCGAAATACTTCAAAAGATTGTGGCAATCAAAAATGTTTACGGCAAACAGTACATTGGAAACAAAAATCACCCCTCGAAATTCTCGACCTAACGACCGACTGATCGATCGGTCGGCGATGCAACAGCGAGCATGCAAGAAACCCAAACTAACATTCGACGAGGGTTTCCCCGGATCACAGACGTGGAACTTTCGAGGGAGTCGATAAATCGCGGAAGAGATAAACCGTAGTGCTACAGGAAATTAAGGTCTCGCTCGGTCCGGCAACCCCCGGAGCCTGCCACCTAGACTAAGCTCCTGGGCTCGTTCTGCCTTTCACCCACCCTTGTCCGACTCGAAGCGGCCTTGATTAAGTGCCCGTTGTCGAAAAATGATCATATTCTCGTATTTTCCGCCTCAAAATGGACACGTTCTACGCACTTTCATATAATTTCTGGTTAAACTGTTGTCCTTCAAAGCGTGAGATGTAAATACAGTATTAAAAATCTTTTTAAGATCATTAAAATTAAGATATTCTACATTAATTTTTGCCAGAATTTTAACGAAATTTATAATCGTCTGAATCATATCATTCTTAAAATAAATGAACCATTCAGCGATTAAAAAGCTAAAAATAATTAATATATAAAATTGAAAATAATTCTTTCGTTCAGTTAACGAGAAACATATATTATGTAAATTGCAAGTTTTATATTAACTTTTTAAAAAGTTTGTTAGAAAATATCTTGATGTAACTTTCTATCTTAAAGTATGTAAAAACAGTTTGTTCAATCTTTCTAATTCTTGATTTCTAGACAATTTAAATACAATTTCCTCGCTAAAATAACTTACAAAATTTTACATGTAAATTCACATAAATAAATTACACAAGTGTATATTGCATGATTTCCGCTATTCGTACAGTAGAATATGTAAAGTATTAAGTTTATATTCGTCGAAAATTGTGAGATTAAGGTTTCCTATCTAAAAGTTTAACGATCGATTTTAGCACCCGAGTAATAAAGAAGACGTGATAAGACGTAAATGTCTCCCGTCGGAAATCAACTGTGTTGAAAACAATGTTTGGCAACGATCGAATCACACGCGACGGTATCTATATTTTTATCGCAACGGATGTCGCGAATTTTAATCAGTTAGAACACATCAAAAACGCTTTCTTTCTATAAAAATTGCTCTTAACTCGAGTCGAAAACAATTATTAATTTACAAAATTTTCTATATACTATATAAATATATATATATAGTTCACAAAAAGCAATTCCTGATAGTATTGTTTTAAAGCGACAATACATACGGTAAAGTTAACGAAGGTGCACTTTTCACGAAGTTTTTCAATTGTCATCCTACGACTTTTTGATGCATTAAACGGTTCATTGGATAAGCTATTTTCCTCTTTCTATAGTCTTCCTTTCACTCGAGACTTTTATTATTATTACACAATATTTGAAAATGGAAAATAATATATCTTTGATAAAATTGTTATGGAATTTTAGTAAAAATGCTAAGATATTTTAAAAATATTAAAATAAAATTTTTAAACAAGCAATTTCTTTTATACATTCTTGTTATATTATTTTTGTCTTACATATTAGGAATTCTACAATATTAAAATTTTTATATAATTTCGTGTAACTTTATACTTGTATAGATACAAATCTCTTACCAATAATTAATCCAACATTAGTTATAAGAATTTAGCACCTGATCTTCCATTATTAATCCATTATAATAAATGATGATGGAAACAATGTCTGCTATTTCATAATTTTATGCAAAATACGTATGTAAGCTCAAATTAGACTCACATATTTTCGCGTGACAAAATATGGCGATCAAGAATCCAATAAGCTGAATACCGCAAAGAGACTCAGTTCCAAATTATTGGAGTGCCACAGAAACGCAAACATGGGAATTCAGTCTATATAGACAAGCATACACTAACACATTGCTTTCGGAGAAGTTTCGAATATGAAATTTGCTCCACATACGATGAAAATTCGCATTATCGTGTACGAGCTTTTCTTATCCACATTAATTTTCAACCCTATTACTCAAAAAATATAATATTCATCCATCGAACGAGAAACCAAAATATAAATTGTAATATCAATTAATTCATTATTATCAAAATTAGCAGAAAAATAAGAGAATAATCAAGAAAATGGAGTATACATTATTTTAGCATCAGATATACATATAAAGTTAATGCAGTTTGAAAAAGATAAATGATATATTTTATTTAAAGTGTAATTTTGAATATTACATGTTAAATTGATAAAACTGTAATAATTCAATTTTTTAAATATAAATCTTTTAATTCACACCCATTAACCTGACTGAGTCAATTATAATTTTACACGACGGGCTCGGCACCTCGGTCAATATGACAAGTAGCAAAATAAAAAGTGATGTATCGTCAAGAGCCGAAATAGAATTTCATTGGCAACTTGATTCCTGCTCAAATCTCGTTACCTCTCATCGCTTTATGCAAACAGCACAATACTTGTCAGTGCGACAGCGTAGCCGGAAATAGAAGCCCGGAGATAGCTATTATGGCGTTGGACTGGCTGGAGTCTGACTGTTGACTCGGCAAATAGGAAAAGCGTACTGGAGCCTATGCAATGTTTACTGAGACGTTGATAAAAGTTATCTGGACAATGGGTGGAGATATTACGTGTTACCGGAAGTTATTTGTAAGTCCCAAATCGTAATTAACCGTTAACCAACTATACATATAATTGTATCTTCTCTTTTTCTTTCTTTCCCTTACAATATAAATCTAATCGGAATCAAATTAAATATATTGAAATTAAATAGAGGGTAAAAATATTTTATAATTGTAACACAAGTTTATAACTTCATTTCTTCAGAAAGCAAGCTACGCGAAATGAAAATTATTTCACCTTTACGAAGAGTTCGTGAAATGTCACGTTTTTAGGAAAATTGTAATACCACGCTGACATGCGCAAAAAGGAAAACATTTTGCGAAATATAAACGTGATAGTTCGGGGTCATAAAAGTTCAAAGAGAATAAATTCTTGAAAAACAGTTGGAAAAGACCGCGCTAAAAATGAAAATAAAAACGCCTGAGAGTTTTATGATAACCTGCACAATTATACGCGTTTATGTTCTACCATGATAAGTACTTTAACAAAAAAAAAACCCCACTTTTAACAAAGATAATTAAAATTAAAATTGTAAAAGTTAAAACCAAAATAATGAATAAAAAATAGATATGCTTTGTTAAACAATATTGTACTCGTTACGAGGACAGTATATTCAAATTAAAAAACCCGCAGGGTAGAAGCAAGATATAGCGCGAATCAAAAAGATATTCTTTGGTGAATCCCAGGATATTAACATTTACGAATAAAACGCTGCTCACGTAGATCAACGTAGCTACGGTGCCTACTAAAACCGAATTAAACTTACTGCCAGGTATGCCCTTAAATTAAATTTCCATGCTATAAAAGACGATAAATTTTCGCTCTGACGAGTCATGAAGGCGGCATCCGATGTGGATACAAAAGTGGAATTTGACTTAATTTATTTTACCATATTTCCTAGGATACGCCCGAGCCATGCCCGTCACAAAAGAACAGCACAGATACGGAGAGTGAATGAGGATCAGTATGGCGTGAAGGGAGAGAAACCGGCAGAGTAATTCGATAAAATTGACCGAGTTATACGCCTGCATGAGCATCGAGCAACCCTCTCCTCCCTCTTCTTTGCGCGCTGTCCACCGTCGTCACACAAATCTAATTCCTATCCCTGATAACCAAACTCGTGCCACCAATTGCAGAATATTCAGTCGAAATCACATTTCTTTCGAAATTTGCCGTCGTAACCAGATCGCGATCGAAAAAGAAATGCGGACTAGAAGTCGAGGTCGAGATCTTATGCAGTATGCTGATGCGATAAGAAGTTATTGCCGAGGCAGCATCAACAATAGGTAAGCCATCAAAACTCCATCTACAATTCCAACAATGACTCTCTTCGATCTCGATAAGATTATTATTGTGCCTCTTGCACATCTTTCGCTTATTACCAGTCGCGCAAAAAGTTTATTGAAATTTATGCTCGGAAATATTGCTGACAATAAAAGATGAAAAATTTTCGATACGAGAATTAATAAAAAAAATAATATATGTATAATAAAAATGGTGATTAAATTGCAAAGTAAGAAATAATTAAAAACAACATAACCAGACTTTAAAACCAAATGTTCAAGAATTTTGCAGATAATTCAGTAAATTATAATTATAATTAGTACGCTTTTCACGGAATTGGTGCAAGAGTGTAATGACTTTTATTACGGAAAATTTCTGGTAAATAGAAGAATAGAAATAAAATTATTCAAAAGAGCAATATTCTTAATAGCCACAGAAACTTTCGTTGTTCGTTCACAAAGTTAAAATGCCACGCGTAAAAGTGAAAAAAGTGGAAGCACCGTCCATTACTTTATGACAGTTTGACATTTATCTAGAAAAAAAAAATGTATTTCCCCTGTTTCCGTATTCGCCACGGATTTATACGTAATTTATGACGAACCAGGTACCGGAGAAAAAAAAATAACTGTGATAACAAAGTTTGTTACCGCTTTATAAAAGTCGCTGCATATAAAAAAGAAATGAGAATGCAAATAAAACTAACTTTTGATATTAATTCGTACGGAAACTTTGTACGTGATATTTTTTGTTCGATATCGCAAGAGTTGTTTATACGTCCGCAATTACGTATTCTTGAAATTCTATGTAACTTTGCACACGTTCATCGATTATGGCACTGATATGACATATCAGTGTTACGAACATGTACAATAAATTATCGACCAGCAACATCGCTCTACTCTGAATACTAATTGTGGAAAGCGGATCCAATTTAGCCGACACTTGATAACCAAGTTAAGACTCCTCGCCCATGAGGGACACGCTACAATACTGATGTGCGGAATAGAATATCGCAATATGCTCGTGAGCTTAACACAATCTACAATAGCGTTTTAATTTACGTTTACAAAGGAAACGCTTTTCCATCAGAGATAACGGGTACGTTCTTTTCAGCTGTACTCTTTCGTTCTTTTTACAAAGCACGAGCATGTATCTGTTTTCCTGAGTTTAAATATACAGACAGTCTGAAAAAAAAGGGGTAGGTAAAGGGAAAAAGATCTAATATCGTGCTCGTTAAAGTTCAAAAGGAACGCGATATAATTAAACGTGCGAGTATAATACAGCTAGATGTATACTGATTTAGCAATACATTATTACATGTAATCCTGTACTTTTATGTCTGATAAAAGTAGCTTTCACGATATTAACGCGAAGCAGTCTGCGTTTCGATATATGATATGGAAAAAAAAAACAGATCAATTCTGTCAGCTGGACGAATCTGCGAAAAAATATGCGATTTCCCACGAACAAGGTCGTTTAGCATATTTTTCGTTTTCGACATTCGCTCGGAGACATGCCATCTTACTCAGACTCCAGGAACGCGCGCGTTACGTTGCCATATTCTCGTCAGTCTCTCTCCGCGTTCGCGTAATTTATGCGCTTTAATTAGCCGAGATGCCCGAGGACAGGCAAGCTCTTGCCGTTATCGTAACTCCGCCATTTTCGGCGACGCGAGAAAACGACGGAAATTCGCATTGCGAGCCTCACTCACGTTTTGTTCAGAGACAATATCTTACAACATGGCATATTTAAGGGAACGTATTTAGATCGCGAGAGAAAAAGAATCAAATAGTGGAACCCGAGCAAGAATAAATCGCAAAACCGTTCGAGAACCCTTCATTGGGACTTTTTTTCCATCCCCTCATAGCGCAACACCGGAGTAATCAAATCGATATCTTCCAATCGGATTCCGAAGATAACCGACCGTTAATTATTATCTGTTATTTAAGCTTTTTCGCCGGAGGTATAATAATATCAGTTTATAAAATTGTTAACTTTTACGATACCATGCGAAAATACGTTATATGTGTAAAAGACAAATATAAAAAATAAAATATTTTTCTAAATAAAGCTTTACTTGCGGATAGTCATTATTTGTAGCCTTTTTAATTTGCAATAATTAATTTGTTAAATTGATTTGGGACTAATTGAGCTACAAAATAAAAATACAAAATAAAAAAAATAAAAACTAGTCTTACCATTAAGAAGCATATAAAAATTGTTACAACTTTTCATCACAATAAACATTTTCAGGTCCGATTGCGCAAGATCAACATTAATCCGTATATTGCAAAATCATTATAATTTTAAATCTCTACTATCGAAGAATCCAAATAGCAAATAAAATAGTAGACTATACAGACAGATAAATGTCGAATGTATTTCTTTTCTTTGCGCGCGTACTTTTCTGCTACTATTGTCCCGGCAGCTTCACGCACGCGTATAAGTAAGCGAGCTTACCTGAAGCACTGATTTATCGAGTCCCGCGACGAGGGCGGAAGCTGAAGTAGAGGGTGAAGGTGAAGACGAAGCCGAGGAGACGGAGGCAGAGGGGCTGCTAGTCGCTACGGGGGTCGACGGTGACGAGGGGGCGGGAGAGGGTGACAGCCCCCGGGAGCCCCCTGCAGCTGTACCCGCCGCCCCCGGTGCCGCGGCGCCTACACTCCTTTCCACTTCTGTAACAGGGAAACAAAACCATATCTCCATTAGAGCGTGGCGTCGTGTCGTAAAAGTCGGCAGGCCGTATCTCCTGCGGCCGCCTGCCGACGTGACGAAAATTGATGCGCTCTCGGTGCATCAGGAAGCAAAGCGAATATTCAGACATCCGTTTTAGCGACGCTTCCGCCGCCGCGCCATGCGTACGTACATCGAATTATCGATCATTCGAGCTTATCGGCGACAACGATTGTCACGAGTCACGCACGACTGACAAGCTTACACGGCCACTGATAGATCGGAGATCCGAGTTGTTGAATTTCCAATTGCATTTGCAGCTAACACACTTTGTAGGAATACAGGACTAGTATTACATCTCAGATAAAGAATATGCTGGCATTATTCTCTGTCAAAATTATGGTTATTTATCATTTCTAACTGACGTCTATTTTACGAGAGAATTCGCCGTTTTGTAAATATATCGAGTCTCTCCATATACATATATATATATGTATCTATATTAAATTGTATTCCTCTTGATTGTCGTAAGATTTATATATAAAGTGATTCAGAATTTTTCAAGCATCTTTGCCAATTATAAACGCGTTTATCTTTTACTATACACATGTAAATGTATTAAAACCATGAAAATCCTGCAGGTATGATTCAATCTATAATCGTAAGTGATAAAGGAGAAATCTATTTTTGCGTACAATATTCCGCTATATGTTTTTCGTGAAAACTGGTAATTTTCCGGTCGATCCGGTGTCGTTGTATTCTTTCTCACGTGCGGTGACACAATAAAACGGAGAGGGGAGAACTCGCTCATGGGGAGAGAGATAGAAAGAAAGGACCGAGGCGAAATGGTTTCGAGGCACGTACCGAAGGATGCACGGTCAATTCATTGAATAGGGAAGTAACTTTCATAGTTTATAAGTTTACCCGCTTCACATCCTGGCGGATCGAGTCGGAGCGAGATCATGGCGGATCCCAGGTGAACCCTACGCAGGGTCGAAGACGAGCTTAATACCCGTCTCTAATGTAATTGAAAACTTTCGTAAACGCTTTCTCTGCCCCTCGATTTGTAATCCTCCTCTACGAGCATTTAAGAGCTACTTAAAAACGCGCTGTGCCCATCGTAATGACGTAAAACCCTGTTTCCTTCACTCTACTTATATCTATAAATGTTAAAATTACTTTGCAATTATTCGTAATCATAATTTGTATCAATTGTTACATCCATTGCAATAATACAATCATAAACAAAAATGTTTATCACGTCAATTTGCAATGATTAATATTAATTGCATTCATTAAAATTTCTGCAGTTATTTTGGATTACAATATTAAAATTGAAAATATATTTTAGATTATCGCGATTGAGATAAAAAAAAAGGCAACTTTATCAGGCAACTACACTTGTGCTTGGTAAAACAGACATGTAAAATACATCAAATACGTTTTAATTAATCAGTAATTAGTCATATAATGTACCCCTATTATTCATTCACAGGAATTTAGTATTTAACAAATTAAAACGGAAATATTTGATAATTTCACTTAAAAGCATTATCGTTTGAGAGCTATAAAGCTGAATTAATCAGCATTATAAAAATTATATATTATTCTTTTTATGGATGCAAAAATTTAAAATAAAAATGAAATTATAATAACCGTATAGTAAAATCACTAAAAATGTTACAACTAATTTCGGTAAGCGAAATAAAAATATTATAATATATAATTTTTTAAATGCTTACGCTTTAATATTCAAATATATTTTTACAATAAATCGTAAACAAGCCATAGCTCGAAAATTGCCTTCAAAGATCATAACTTATGCCGTTTCGGCCCAGTTTTACAGAAGCTATTATATTTTTACTCTCGAACTTTCCCGTCCCGGTTAGTACAGACAAGCATTATCTTAACAACTGGTCCTGTCTCCGTTTTATTGCTGAATTTCGCTGCACTATCTGAAACCGGCAATGAGAAAAAAAATACGAGAACAGTGGCGAAGATGAAGAGAAAATAGGGAGAAGCAAACAACGGAACGATGAGTAGACAACGGTAGAAGGCAATTTACTCGCGTAATTACTCACAAACCGCAAAACTTTCGCCCATTAGAGAAATATTCCTCTGCCTCCAATCATATTTCTCAACGCCTTCGGTGAACTTGGAGAACAAACTGTATGCTTACGTCGAGCACTTTGTCGCCGGGATCGCGGGAAATCAGTGGGCGAATGGCCCTGCTAATTCAAAGGGAGAGCAGTTATGCAAACGTACTACGAAACGTTCGCCGTGAAATCTCAAGGATACGGCCCGCCTTCAGAAGCTCAAATTTCTACACGTTCAATCTCGTCCACTCGCGCAAATTGTGTGCATACAATTTGCAAAGTTGAGAACCGTACAAATCTCCGCAGTAGCAAGTCCAACTTTCACGAAGGAGATAGTTATCCCAATTTAAAGACTGCCTCATGTAATTTTGCGCCCGACAAATTGAACTAATAAAAATCATGTTACACTCAAATACAAAATAAACGTAAAATATTCCGTTGATAAATATAAAGGTGGATAGAAAATAGAACAATAATAAAATTCATCGAACGTTACACGATGATATAGCTTAAATAAAAATAATAAATAAAAATTTCACTATATTAATATAAAGATGTACATAATTTCTAAAAATTATTTTTAAATAATTATCTAATCTCTACTTGTTAGAAAATTATGCATGAATAATTTAAAGATTTACTATTGCCATCGCACAAAAAATAAAATAGTTTCAATAACAAGAACTTGAATAAATATTGCGAGGGAGGATAATATATCAAACGTAGGAAATTTACTGTACATGCCGCATTAGCATACTAAATAACGCCATATAGTAAATATATGGGTGCACGTATGTAAGCCTGAATTTCGCGAGAGAAGAGAAGGAACTTAATATAGATAAGACACACAGACTTCGGTGCATAAACCACAGAACGTTCGTAAAGTTCTGTCATAAGTCGTCGCAACTTCTAAGCCCTATACACGCTTACATAGTCTCCATGGCGGACGGATGAATTACGATACACGCTAAATACATAATAAGCATGACGGTGCATATTCGGTCTCGCTTCTGTTCTATAAGATTATGGTAAGCAGAAGCGAAATCCGACTAGTCAAGAGAATTGATCTACGTAAACTTTATGCAAACTTCTTTCGCGGGAGCTATCGAAAGATACAAACTACTATGGTGCATGCTGATTCTGCACAAAATGCGCATACTTTTTTTCTTCTTTCAAACTTTCATATGTCAGATAATCATCTCCTGTTCCGTACAAAATGTAATAAATGAATTTTACTCCAACATAATACTGCTTTTATACGTTTAATAAACCTAACTTTTTCCATGCATTTTTTTGCGAACAGTACGTTGAATAAAATATAATGATATTTTCTGTTTTCATAAACTATCAAAGTATCACAGAATCAAAAAGTTTGCACAATTAAGATAATATAATAAGATAACAAATACATGCTTTCATAAATTATCTTTAAAAAGTAGCAGCTAGGAAAATTATAAACATCTTTAATTTCTTTTGTATTCCAAGAATTTATTCTTGGAAAAATATAATATTCTTATTCTTAGAAAAATCTTTAATAATGAATGCTTTAATTGAAACATGATATTTTTGCGAAAAGATATTTTAAAAGTTTAAAAGACGGATCACATTTATTCTCTTATTAATTTAGAAAGCGTAACGCAAATGATGCTTCCTGATGCTGCACGGCCTGAAGGAAAATGGTCCTTGAAGAGGACATTCGTAACATTTGTCGCTGCAGCAGCTGCTGGGAGCGAGTTATTACTCCCGTAACAACGCCAACGAGGGTGGACCATTTTCGATGCCACATGACGAGTATGAATCACATGGTTACCAATATTTCCAATATTTTCAACGCATAAAATTAATTCAAAAAGTAAGAAGGTATATTTCCCGATTATTCATTACAGAGTAATTTAGATATATCAAAATCGTTAAATATAACAAAATCGTCAATTTCTTATTCGAAAAAGCAACATACGTTGCAAATGAGGGAAAATATGTGGAGAGA
Source organism: Tetramorium bicarinatum (assembly GCA_928718305.1). Taxonomy (NCBI): domain Eukaryota; kingdom Metazoa; phylum Arthropoda; class Insecta; order Hymenoptera; family Formicidae; genus Tetramorium; species Tetramorium bicarinatum. The sequence goes on from OV788320.1 coordinate 6,249,995, forward strand.
AAGTATGTGTAAACTATGTGTACGGAAAAGGCCACAGAATGAACAACAGAATTATCAAAAGCTCATTAAACGCGAAATATGTTTAATGAAGAGTACGGGATAATAAACGATGTATACGCGTGCGCGCGAGGATCAGACGATAAATATTTTGGTGTGACAATGATGTCTTATCGAGCTTTATATTCGATTCGACAAGACGAAAAAATGTTTTTTCTCGATTATGAAAGTAGCATGCAACATATCGATTGAGTAGATCCCTACAAATCTTCCAGCAAGTTTATTCAACTTTCAACAGAATGGAAGTGCAATCTTGCCTGGTCAATGTGGTTAAGCCAGATCTGAATAGCTTAACGAGATTTATGAAGTTCTTTCATTACTTTTTCAGAACGGGGTTAGAGAAGTAATCGGATTTTAGATTAAAGGCTCGTCCATTGACTCCGCTTCCATTCATTTCAACTTATTCTACTAAATCTCTAGTTGCTATGCCAGCATTATTCTTATCCCTAATCACCAGTCTCTGTGGTATAATCTTCATAATTTTAATCCCAACCTTTCCCATACTCCACTTATACGTAATCCTGTTTACCCATTTAGAACGACACCAAGTTTGCAAATACAAGTTGTAATAAACACGAACATCATCCATGCAAAGATACATAATTGTCTCTATATAATTTGTAAAAGTATTAATTATTTAGAAATTACATTCCGCAGTCTCGAGAAAAGATATAATTTTATTTTATCCAATATTGTCTGATGTAAGTCTTACATGTAAAGATGCCGTGACACGTAAAGATTTTTAAAAATAAAACCCGAAACGAAACGAGTATGATGGAAATATTCTCTTACATATTTATGACGCCAACGACGAAACGAGACAGCGTCATGCCAAAGTTTTCGCAGTAGTATAAAATCTGGTGTCGCTTGGAAGTATACGATTTATACAGTACAAAGTAGAGGAGGGGCGATCCAGCTCAGACCGTCGCCGTTGAAGTAGAAATCCCTTGTTAGCGGGCTTACAACAAGGCGAGGCAAGGCAAACGCCGCCGCAGGATGACCCGGCGTGAAAAATAGGACGAATTTACAGCGAGAAGCATCAATTCTCTCCGTGGCAGCAGTTTTATTCCGGCTAGGCCGTGCGGCGGGGGAGGGGGAGGGAAACGAAGGAAAGCACACGGATACTTGGATCTCTCCTCCCGGTACTCCGGAGGTGAAAAATAGGAAAGGCGCGTTGCGAACACGGCTTAAGCGTCCGTCTGTCCGCCTGTCTGCCAGGGATAAGTGATGTGACAGTACAACGGAGATGCGAAGGGAAAAGCGGAATAGCGGGAGGGCGGTCGTACAGCAGCAACACGGGGGAAGAAGCGAGGATGGGCCGTGAATGAGAGTGATGGATTGCACGCCGCCATCCACTGACACTCTTCCACCAAAGGGCAGGTCGCCCATTGTACCGCGGAAACCGGAACCCACAACTTGTGCCGTCTACATTTCCGGTCGGCTGAACGACGATCCGATTTGAACGGCGCGGGCGGCACGAATCCGTGTCTTTCCTATTGAAGGCTCTTCGACCGGGTATTACTGACAATGTGCGGTTTGCACGAGTTTACGATTCGCGCCACCTCCTAAACTATTATTCTTTACGTTTAAGATTATTCGTACTTACGTTCAAAGTCATTGCATCCAAAAAACAAAGAATCATTTAATTAAGATTTACTGACGGATTGCAAAATATAGTATATAAAAATATACTTAAGATATAATTTAACGACGTTATTCTTTCTCTGATATTTTTAATTATATTACAAATTAATTTATAAAATTATGAAAACTAATTTTTTTTAAATATTTATATGTAAGCTAACAATGTATGCTAACAATGTATGTATACAGTCACATTATAAGACGAAAAATTCAAAACAGACAATAATAAAATTAATTTTGATTTAAAATTAGATATATTTTACAATTCTAATGGATCGAATAAAATTAGCACACTTTTATTTCAATTTTTATCAAAAATTAGCTTTAAAATTATTTAAACAATATTCTAGGTTCTAATAATAAAAGCAAGACTTGCAATATAATAAAATTTCCTAAACTTAATTTCCTGTTTTGCTACATGAATAATGAAATTCACTTGAAATTTATTCGCGGCAACTCAAATAAACTCACGATATCGGCAAGCAAATTTCACGAGTGAAAGAAAAAGCACCGTAATCTTAACGCGTAGCCAAGAAATAGGAACGCAGAAATAAATATTCGCCGCTTGCACACAAGGGTCAGAAATACCGTGGGATTGTTAATACTTGGCAGTACTCTTAACCGGTAAAAATAAATGGCGAGCTTAGGGAAAAGCGGAAGGAAAACTAAAAAAAAAAACGAAAGAGAAATAAAGAGATCCTGCTGCAAACATTGTTGAATTATACGCCGTCTTGCCAATTAGCTTGTAGCGACTCAAAACACAATTAAACGTGAAAGACAGCAGAAGATAGAATGGAACGGCTAGACGCTATATTTGGATATTCGTTGGAATTTGTTTCAGCTTGTGCGTATATCTCAGTACATCTACTTACACGTATAAATGACACCTATACTAATATTCAAATTTTGGATTTATCAAGAATTAGATTACGGAAAAATTTAATTAACATCAAGTGTAAGTAACTTTTCAAAATATTTATGCTTCCAATTCATATATTATTTAAAATTTTGTCAGAACATTTAAAAACAATACTGACATAAAATTTTTAATAATATATAAACTAAAACCGATTTTAAATTATTTAAAAATAACAGAAGTCTTTATAAAAGTTACTTGGAGAGATTTCTGTTGAATCGATTCACAAATATACAAGAGAGACAAAATGATAAAAACATCCAGGCCGATTATTAATATCGTCAAACTTAATCAAACGAATGAAAAAATATGAACCGTGCAATATATCTATAGCGACGATCTAACTTAAATTATATGAATGCAACAAGAATAAGTCAAAACTCTTGAATGCATATAAACACATTACTACGTTATTGCGTTATTACAAAATACATAAATTCTGATTTATTCGTTTATCCCTATTAGTATCGCGAAGAGAATATTGCGCGCCCGTTGAATAATTAAAGCAACTACGAGCATCTGGCTAAAAAAAATTATTATCCCGAGTCCACCTGGAAATTCGTCGACAAAGTCGAAATAAATGTATACATTAATGGACACCGCGGATTATCGTGAGAACGGTACAAATGCGCGACTAAATCGATAAAATCTGCACGGATGACGCATCAAGATTGGAATTAAAAAATTTCGACGGACAGAGGTAAAACGGAGACACTTTTTCTCCGCACTGTAATAACAGAAACTAAAATTATTATTTTCATTAAGTAAGACTTTCGTTATAGTAAAAAATAATTTTTATTTAAAATTTTCCTATTGATAGCTTTGACTAGATTTGAACGATATGACGATTATAGTCGAACAAGTTTAGCCGAATCGCTATAAATAAGTTAATGTCATCGGAATTTCTGTCAAGCTATTTTTCGTGAAAATGCCATTCTATTTATGATCAATTGGGCTGAAATAAAGCCGTGTAATTACGACTGAGCTTAATATTAAACTATGTTGAGCATTAAGAACTATAATGAATTCACGAAAATCTCGTGAACGCGCGGAATACAACGGATAATATAATAACTAATTTAATCGAGTATATGGACGAGGCCTGTTTCCGACTTCAATAAAGGTCGTTAAGTATTCCGGCGATGGTAGAAAAAGGGAAGTACTGATGCCTCCCCTCTCTATGAAACCATCACGGCAAAGGACGAATTAATCTGGCTTCACGTAGAGGGACCTTTTCTGCCCCACGTTTTCGATGTAATTGAATCTCTCGTCTTTGCCAAGGCAATTGTACCACACCCCTCTTGCCGACAATCTAGAGCTGCTCTCTTACCGCGAGAAATTAATCTTCCTTTCCGCGGGAGCGATTCCATGATCGGTGAGGAAAAAACAAAAGTAATAGAAGTCTATAATTTGGCTCTGAACCGAGCACCGAACACGAGTTTTTTCGCGCCGGTGCCGATTAAAGATGAATTCATCAAACGATGTTTGTCGAACAATTAAAGTCAGTTTTACGATCAAAGTGCATTCACGATCGAAAATATTACCATGACTCTTACTGTTTGAATGAACGGTTAATTGTACTGTTATTTGACGAAACTGCATAAATTGATTTCTATCAAAATACTAATTAAGGCAAGCTATAAACATCGTTCTCATTTGCATATTGTCGAATACATCAAGGTAATGATACTTTCCATAAATAATTCATATATTAATTTTATTGTGCATAACTAGACTGATATCCAAACATGGTTAAATTTTTACTACGCGATCTTTAAAGAAAAAACCAATAGATGTAAGCGCATGTTTTTAACTGCACGCAAAAAGATTATCAAAATTTCAGTTTTTATCTATTCATCGAATTATTACTTATTCTAATATTTATTTTAATAATATAATGTTAATTTTTGCTCAAGATATATGCATTTCTGTATAAATGATACACGATATACTACAAAAATACGTTATGTATTTATAAAGTAGTCAAATTTTGACTGTCATTGTACAATCCGCCATAAAAATATTTGTTATATCTAACAAAGAGATTGTGCAAGTAGTAGTAACGCGAAATAATATGCCGGATAAAGAGAAGAGCAACATCCAAATTCCATTAAACCTTATCATATTAGGATAATAGGATTGCTCTTATTACAGTCTCCTCGAACAAGGATTTCTGTTTATCAGCTCAAGACATTCTTTCCTCATTCTTCCAGCTGTATTCTCTTCCCGCAGAAAAGATCGAAGATGATGACGAAAAGAAAGAGGGAGAGCGAGAGAATGAGAGATAGAGAGGGGGGAGTAAGGGCAAAGTAGACGGAGATGGAGAAAAATTACTTTCGTCGCGAAACGTGACGGCAATACTAGAACGAAGATTGCAAAATGCGGACCACGCTTAAATATTAGACGCCATGTAAACGAAAGTTTATCGACAGCTGGGCGCTTCGCTTATAGCGTCAGCGGTCTGGGTACTTTCCTTGAGACAAATTACGGGACCGTGATTATGAACATTATTATCCATAAAATTGGCTAGACTTCATTAAAATATTCGTGACTTTATTAAAATATATACGTTAATAGCGCACAACTGAATAATTACCATACAATTATAGTTTGAATCGAAGCACCTAATTTGCAAATATAACTTGGAATATTCGCGAGGCATCTTGTAGCCGTTCTCAAATAATTCTCGACTAGTGCCTATACAAAACCCGTAAGAAACTTTATCGAGAAGTATATTGGCTTTAAATAATTTGCAAATTGTGCTCAAAATACTTTCTTCCTCTTTGTTGAAAAAGAATATAAATCATGTGCTTAAAGAAGTGGTCCGCGGCCGCGAAGATTCTCTTGTAAAGAAGATTACGCTGCCAAGGACTTTCCTCATTTTTCGCCGCGACGATCCAAATTAACATATTCATAAGATATTTATCAAAGATTCTCTTTGACGCCCGTTACTTAAATATGTCGCTGGCACAACAGAGTTTTTTCTTTATTTCAGCCTATAAAAATTCAGTGTCTCGTCACCGGCGCTTTTAAAAGGAATAAAGATACAAAGCCTATGTATAAATATCGCCATAGAATGCCGCTGAAAAAATAAGTGGAGTTTATTTTGGTTATAAAATTTTTCACGTTTATATATGACAGATAACAAACCGCGTTTCCAATATTTCACTCCTCGCAAATAAATCTTTAATCAGGCATGGCCCTTGTTTCAACACGCCGGATGTATAACTTCGATGGCAAGTTTTCACGTTGCCGTCAACAATCTCTCAAGCAAGTCATCATCTTAAATAACTAGTATAACTACATACACGAGTGCTCTGTTGCACTGGCACGAGTCTCCCCTGATGTCATATGCATAATTCAGGAATGCGCGTGTCGTTGACGTCAACGCGTGATAGTTATGCATATGTTTCACGGGGATGCTGAGCTGCATATTTGTCATTCTATGTGAGAGAAAGAGAAAGAGAAAGAGAGAGAAACCTTCATTCTAATGCATTCCATTGATTTCCTCGTCGTGGCCAATTGGCAAGAATGCATCACATATGTTTCCTCGACACTATAACAAAGCACTGGCATGTCGCAATTGACAAAGAGATCATCGAAATGCCATTTGCATTAATAATAATCGCCCTATTTCAATTCCATCTGTGTTAGTTATAATATTGCATTGATATGTTCAAATGTCGAACATTAGAAACCATATCAACTGTCTAAAAAATAAAAAAAGATAGAAATATAATTAATATACACTAACAGATGAGTTGCAGATAATACAAAAGATTAATTAATATGATTATTATAAATAGCAAATAAATGATTTAAAAAAAATAACATTTTTATCATTTTTGTATTACTTTCAATTCCTTTTCACACATTCAAGTTTCTCCGTTCAGGTTTCTCTAAATTAAAATACACGTTCGAGTTACTTCGAAATATTTAGCCGTATATCAAAGTCCTGCTTTTTCGTCCGCTTCTGCATCCTTATTTCGGTCGGCTGATTTTACTCCCTAGCAATCGTCTTATCCTAAACGTACCGCATCTTTGCCACATCCGTCGATGTCGGCATCGTCGCGACGTAGTCGTAAACTTCAGACACGAACGAGATCATCGAAACCTCCTACCCGAACGGGATTCCTTCGGTAAAAGCCCTGGCTCCCAACAAGCACGCGAATTACGAAGTTTACGATGCCGACGTTTATTCGCGGACGAAGTTGTCGTGCCACAACAGTACTTCCATTAGTTCCTTCAAAGACGGATTAAAGACCGGAGTATATAAAGACTCCGCGTATCAAATTTACGTCATTATTTAGAGTAATCGTTAATGCGCAAAATAATCATTAATTCAATGTGTATGTTTATTGCAATGCGATTCTTTTATATGCAAAACAAAAACATGTAACGAGTTAGAAAGACGTGTGATATAAAATTACATCGTTATAAAAAAACAAATGTATATCTGTAATAAGATATTTTTGTCAACATTAATTTATCGCTGCAATAAATTTTTATTTCTTGCCATAGTAATAAAGCTTTGGATGTATTAAGTTGGATCGAGATTAAGCAACTAATTGCGAACAAATGCAAATAAACCCAGTACTCGCAACACTGTTACAGTCATTAAAACAAATTGTTTATTCGTATTTACTTGTTTGGATCTTGTAGTCTAACTTCAGAATTAAATAAAGTAATTAAAATTAAAAATTCCGACGAATAATCTGACATTAATAATTCTGAGATTATCAAAACGTTAATAAAAATACATAAATGCAATAATAAAAAAATGATGTAGTACTGCTTAAATCAATTGATAATGTAATAAATCGCGATTTAATTTGCTATTTAATTGACAGTCGTAAAGATGATGTGCATACATGTGTACTTAAAATGCCAATATAAATTAAGTAACTAAATCAAATATTAACATTTCCGTATAACAAATTATACGGAAATGTTAATATTTGATTTAGTTAAAAGGAACTTGAATAATATATGTGTTATGAATATTTCTCAAATTTATAAATATTACTCGCTCCTATCTCTTATCTTCCTGAATAATATTTCAGGATTCATAATATGTTTCCTGGCGAATCAATAAATAATAACGTAATATCATAATAAAAACCAGTTAAAAAACTCTAAGTAGATGCATTCTTACAAATAATGAGGCATAAAGTGCATCATCACATTGCAATCTACATTTAGAAGATGTATAAAAAAAAACTTTCTTAGTGTTCTCGTACATAATTGATGGATCGCTGTATCCTTCTTACATGAAGAATTTTTTCCACTCTCCCCATCGTCTACTTTCAAACTTTCCTCAATAGACATTATCTATTCAAAGATGCGTACGTAGCTTTATTGATATTATCGCATATGTAACGTCTGGCATGCCGCATATCATCACAATGACTGTAGACACTTTAAATAATCCTCCTACGATCAATATGAATTTTTACGCTATATTTGATATTCATCGTGAATATTCTAGTAACCAATAATTAGATAGGATTATCTTTATTGAAAATAACTTCCTAAATAAATAACTAATTTAGTTTAATGCAAAACGATCTACAAATTATAAAAATTTCGTGTACATGAGAAAAAATAATTTATAATATATTTAAATATTTAAATAAAATGGAGATACCAATAAACAACGAACCCGATTTTGATCGCAAAAATTAATTCCTATCGATAAAATTGATTTCTGTTGGTGGAATTATTTGTTATTATTCATCTGCAAATAATCAATAGTAATTAATATATATAATTTGTAAATTATGTTCAAACATTAATGAAAGTACATCAAAAGACTTCACATCATGCCAAGTTTGAAAATTGTTATCACGGTACAATTAACTTCGTCTTTTATCGTGACATCTCTCGTCTCGGAAATTTCACAGTATATCACGTTCGTCAATCTTGTTATTTCCTTCAACCTTAATTAAACTGATAATCTTACAATTCATCGATTCGTATTCGTTCGCACCTGCTGACAACGAAAGCAGACATAGACTGAGAGCGAAAATGTAAAAGCAAAGGCACAATACTCAGATAGTTTTGTATCCCAAAGGATATACTGAAGGATATCTTCAAATGACATATAGAAGAGTTTTGTATGGAAAACTAATGGAAAAGTCTTTCAGACCTTGGCAATGGTGCTTCCTGCTGATATTTCCATTGATATATAATCCAATAACAACGAAAAACTACAAAGTGTGTTATATCATATGCAGAATAAATAAAATTAATACAATGCTAAATTGAGGACAGCACAGTTAATCAAATACTATTAAATATACCGAGACAATTCTCATCATTAAAAATTGTTTAATTCATTTAATAATATATTTTTCAAATTTGAAATTGTCTCGTCAATACAAATTACCATAAAATATGTAAAAACTTGCAAACGTAATGCACTAAATGTCTCTAAATATGTCTCTCTAATATATCAGAGTATGACATTTATAATTTAAATCCGGAATATATGAAAAAGATAAAGCCGCATTCGGACCGACGTTATCTGAGTTCAATATCAGTTGCGGAACATACAAACGCTTGGAATGACACCATATTTGATAGCAAAGAATTCGGTGTTACGGCGGTGTCGCGCGATGGGGTTGGACTGGCGGTGTTTTTAGTTTACGAGTCTCGTTACTACTTTATCGTGTGTGTCGAGATCGATAACGTTCTCGCTATAACGATATATTTCCCGCCGGTGATCCCGTGCGGTAGCTTCGATAAATCCTGACGTACGATGCCTTCCTTCGTACTTCGTCATTCTCCGCGCCGCCCCTTAACCCCCATACTTTCTCCCAACCCTCCCCGCCGTTACGTCGTGGTATCCACGGGCGTGCTTGGACTTTAGATCAAATTTTTCTTTTTTGATACGTCCCTACGTCTCGCGCAGTAAGCATTTAGACGCATTGCGACGAGATGGAGTAAAGAAATGAGGGAAAAATATTACAATTTTCTTTTGTGCTTTCTTCCTTCGTCTCGGAAAAAGAGACGAATAAGGCAGGAAAAATGTGAAAGAAATTAAAAGGAAAAAGTAAGCATCGTAAAATTTGTTTTCTCTATAATATAAATCTCAATAATCTTTATGTGTTACCCGGCGTGTTTACCCGGAACTTTCGTCGAGTATACAAAGGATGAGCGCGAATAAAAGTACAGAGAAGTTAGCATGGAAAAAACATTAACTAATTTGCAATCGTCCGTTTTACCTTATCGATGGAAATAAAAAAGTTTTACACCGAGAACCGACCAAAGTAGTCGTACAAATTGTTTGCACGACTACTGAGGAAACAAATAAAGCTTGTAGATGTATCATTTAAACTAAACGAACGAGAATGAAAAACTTCTTTAATCTGCAATTTCCTTATATCAATGCAAGAATCGTGAAAGCTTTACGGACACGAAGATTCACAGTAAAACTGTTTCAATCAATTTTAAGCCGGTAATCCAAACGCAATTAGTTATATTAGCGATGATCATCGCAAACTCATTACAACAACCGTTAGGAAGAGGTTCGCATAAGAAAGTTCGAAAACTGCAGTTGCTTAATGTATCCAGCTACGGAGTGAAAATAAATGGCTGCTTCGAAGCAGGTATCCTCCGCCTTTCGGCGAGACATAAAAAAATCTATTAAGCAGCTGCGAATATTTAATAACATCGAGAAGGAACTTTCTCACACTGTGCGAAACATGATAATCTTTTCTGAATTAAAGATATTATTCATATCAAAGAACAAGTATTTTTTTTTTTGGATATCTATACAGTATATCTATGTACATATTTTGCATTTACAATATACAGCACATTTCAAATTAACATAATTTATGTAACCATTTATTTCGATTGTCTATATGATTAATGTAATTCGAATTTTGCATTGCATTTATCCGTGCTTATCAATTTTAGAAACTAATTCGGCGTTCCATGTAAAACTGAAATCTATCCATTTAACTGTATTATTCATTTTGACTCAACACCGATGATTTAGCTTCATCCGTAATAATGCATTGTCGCCCCTACGACCTGAAACATTAACTACCCAATCCTCCGTTCACATGCGTTCTGTCTGAGTGAACCGGGGCTAAATATCGGCCAGATAGCCACAATAAAACCGTTCGCACGTTTCGCATTCCCGTGTGATTTCAAACACGTAGCAACGCGCGGTACAGCCGAGATTGCACGCGGCCGTAATAAAGGCCAGGTATGCCTCTCCTCCCCCTCTCGCCGTGTATAGATATTAAACCGTGGTCGTTCATATCCGTGTGCACCCAGCAATGCACGATACGACGTTAACAAAATTCCGCGAATCCCGTTGTCACCGCAAAAAATCGAGTAGCATTGCTGGGAACAAACCAGATTAAAATGGAATGCGAGAGATGCGGATTAATTTTTCCAGATTTTCATACAGATCATACATTGTCCTTTAACTTGCAATGATATATGTACATGTGACTTTTTACTAGATTACTGATATTTGAAAAGAAGTATAAATTACATGAAACACGCAATCAAACCTTTCAAATTTCTATATTTTGTGACAAAAAAGTTAAAATCAATTATAAAGCCACAAAAAATGTAAATAGAAAATATTTGAAGATATATGTTTTATTTACTTTGAAATATATAATTTTAAAATTATGTTATTTGTACATATAAATAACAAGAAAGTTTTGCTTCATATTTAAATAATATTTCATACATGCATAATAATGTAGCAATTATTACAAATTATAGAACTCTAAAAAGAAGAACAATTTTAAATTTATTATAAATTTACGACATGTCAAAGCAAAATAAATATTGCAATATATTGTTTACATTTCGCATATTAAGCACATTAAAGTAAAGAGAAGTAGACGAAACAAGTCTGAGGCACTTGATGAGAAAGTTTGCAACGTTTAATCACCACTCGCAATTTACTAACATTCCTAGACAAGGCACTCACAATTATACGTGCGTAATTATTAACGCGTTACGTGAAAAGGGAATGAATTTGGTGCAGTAAGCAACGCAGGACGATTCTGCCACGCGCTATTGTCACTTAAGTGATTATCGACATTTAGGCATTCTCAGCTGCTAATAGCAATTTCCGACGATGCATGTAATGGTATGTCTACGTCACGCACACCTTGAGGACTCCAAGTGTACAGATAATTCGAATCACACGCCCTTGATATGTGTGCAGCTAATGAAAGAGCTAACAGCGTGGAAATTATGCGACTATTGCCCAACACTACCGTTTAATTGTTTTCAGACGAAGAATTCGTATTGAATACCGCATTATATTTCGCGACCGCAGAATAAAAATTCTCAAACGTTTCTTGCAAAATACCATTGCAAGAGCAATTTCAAAAATCATTTTAAATTCAAATAAATAATTTTTGTGTCTTGAAACGTTCACGTGTTAGTAATTCGTAAGATAATAATGATAATTATTAATCTAAGATTGAAACGCGACACAAATTATATAATAATATTTAATCATAGAGACTTTAAATAAAATATAATCAAATAAAAAATCAAATTTAATCTTTTTTGCAAAATCAAAGATTAACATGAAAGATTAAATCTTTGATTGTTACTTTTATATTGTTTTAATTGTGAGAATAAAACAGCCACCTAGATCGTAAATTTAGAAGTAAACATGCATATATGTGTATAAAATATTTTTAAATTGCATTGTATGCAATCATCTTTCATATTTCAATAAAGAATATAGTTCTACGAAGATTAGTAGAAATCGTCGACTCGATGTTATCACTGTGAAACGTAGAATAACGTCATTCCGCGAAAGTATCCCAGGTGAGCGCCATTGTCAATTCAAGCCCAATTTAAGTCGGGAACAACTTTTAACAAACTTCTATCCCACCACGGAATTGGTAACTGCAAGGACAAACGCTGCCAAGTCGCCTCCAAGTAGGAGCATAATTTTAACGCCGTGACTTCACTTGACGACATCCTAAGGGTATTTGACACACTTGAAATTCCCATCGCGAGAAAATTATAAAAAGACACTTCTTCCTGCGAACTATTAATTACTATGAATTCAAAGAAGCTTCGGCAATAAGGTACCTAATCGAATGACTTAAGATGGATCGATTTTAAGTCTCAATTTTTTGAAATAGTGATGTAAAAATATAACAAAAACTTAATAACAAATCAATATATCAATTATTCATAAATTAACTATATATATATATATATATATATATATATATTTCGCATTTAATAATAGTCTAATTTTTTTTATTTTGTCCTTTTACAATTTATATAAATTCACGAAGTTATAAACAATAGCGTTCCTCAATATCATTGAAAAAATTTTCTTAAATATCTTTGGCGATGTTTCTACACAAATTTTATATTCCCGCAGATCCCCATGTTCTCTATTGCAATAGAAATAGTCGCGAAATCTATCACTTTGTCATGAATAAATATCACAGGCGATCATTGCATCGATTCGACGTTCGGGATTCACAGGCCGCGCGCTCAGCATCCGTTAGCGAGTCACAGTGGAACGTAAAGGCCGCTACCGTGTCATATAAGAGCGGCGGAAATACGAAGGGAGAGAAAGAGAGAAGAATGGTGCGGGGGATACTAACGGCGAGTACATGTTTGTTTATGTGCGTGTATGAGTGTGACGAGGGATGCATTCGGAGCAGTGTACCATCGTGTATCGAGCAAATATTGATTCCGAAGACATATCTCTGTTTGCCTCGCGCGTCGCGTACGTGTGTGTCCTGCATATTCCTCCTCTGTCACCAGAAAACGATTCGGACTCTACTTCAAATCGCGCGGCGATGTTTATCCATAGCCATACATACATAATATTAGAATCATAAACAGTCTCGTGAGTAACGTCCCCCATATAAAACCTAAGCTACCTACATCTTATCGAGCGCGAATAAAATCTAAATATTTCCACAGCGTGCTTTTTTGAGATAAATGGAGGAAAAGAAACTCAAAATTTATACAGACTAGTGGTAGTAGACGGCGCTTCGCTCGCAAAATTTCTCATTATATAATGAAATATAATTTATCCCCACCTGTATACTAACAATAAGCTATCTGAGCCAAATTATCAGAACGTAACGAATAAAACATGAAAATATACGCTAATTTTTTGCTATTTCTTGCTTCTAAAACTAATTTTTTTCCTTCACTTTTTAAAAAGTTACGAGAGGCTCCATAACTCAATATTAAGTAACTTTTTAAAAAATGAAGGAAAACAATTATTTTTAAAAGCAAAAAATAGCAAAAAAATTACCAAATAATTTTCATGTCTTATTAGTTACTCTCGCAATACGAAGTGAGCCAAGCGAGAAAATCAGCAGCGCGGAAAAAAAACAATACTTCGAAACTATCGAGTTAACACGCCTTTTTTAAGAGTGGATAATACATATCGATTAGTAATAATCGCGACAAGCTAATCCAAGCATGAACCTGAACGATAACGCTTACGTTTCCGCAACAGAATTAGAACATGTTAGATCGCGAAATGGGCCGCTGAATTGAAAAGCCGGTAATCCGTTTAGTCGTGGATATCAAACAGATCGTGAACTCGGTTCGTCGCGCTTTGTTTACAGATGATCGATCGGGCGTCGACGTGGACACGTAAAAATTCGATTCGGTAGGTGTACGGTTTTCAGCCGTTTGTGTTCTGGTGCGTTCAACCAACGCAATTAAACGCCATGTTAAAGCTATTCTTATTCATAATACTTTACCGCCTAACATTAAACATTTTACGTGCTCGTGAAAACCGGCTATGTTAAAACGCTGAATTTATAATTGGCAAGAAACGGAGAAGCGCAAGCAATCCTTTGTAAAATATTAGAGCGAACGTGTATTCTGGATATTACAGAATAGCGGTGAGAGTGTTGTAGTATGTTTCTCTTATGAACACGGTAGAAATCTTAAAATGATAACGACAGCAAGCTCGTGCACTCGCGGCTTTTTTTATGCATTATTTGAGAATTTTTCAGCAGGTCTTGAAACGTTACGACTTTTATATCTTCTCGACTAAAAATAATAGATTATATTATTATTCCAATATAATTATTTTTTTCTAATCTATTATTTTTAGTCGAGAGGATATAAAAGTCGTATTCTAATTCTAAAGTAAATCCTGTATCAGTATGAGATCTTTATAATGTAACCAAACATTATAAAATTTCTATTCTTATTAACTTTTTTTGCATCTGCAAACAGCGAGGAATGGCAATATGAACAAGCTACATTTTTAACTACACAAACAAAGCATTTGTTTGCAGATAGAGATAAAACCAACAATACTCTAAGACGCCACTGGAAGAATGCAAAGTCTTCAAATAGCAATAAAAATATACGTGAATAAATTTCTGCAAAGTTTTATTGCATCGTCATTCCACTTTCGCTATATCTTATCTCGTCAGACCAGCAACACGTAACGAAAAGTTGCTATTAGACGATGTTCATGTACAAAAGATGTTTCTTTAGGACATAAAAGCAGCTTACGAAAAAGCGCACAAAAGCAGGAAATGCATATTTCAAGAAATCCGTGAGACGGGACGGAAAGAAACGGACCGGAACGTACGCGTGGGAATAGCATCTTATTTATAGACGTCTACCTACAAACCTTCGAAGGTTGGAGATGTCCGAACTTTGTAAATAGTTCTCTAGCAATGTCCAGCAAAATTTACGAATTTAAAAGAACGTATAAAAAATTTGATACGTAAAGTACGTTCCATCGTGAATAATTATGCCAATGTATACTCGATCGTAAGTTCCGACAACTACTTTGTATAAAAAATATTTCCTAGTAATATTAATAAATATCAATAACTCAATAAAAGATTGTGTAGATTTTGTTTTTAGTAATAAAATACATATTAATTATGTATAAAACTACGTGTTTATAAATTTTATAATTATTATATTTATGTATCGGTGTCTTGTTATCTTTTAATAATATAATTTAGAAAGAAATGTGAATTATATATTTCATTATATTTTGTATTATTTTCTATATTTTTATTATTAGAATTTTTATTATTGAAAAGAATTAATGGTCTTTTATATTGCCCTGAACTTCTACATGGTTTATACATTGCATATCCCATGATGGATGATGGACTATGTTGAAGTTTCGTACGTATATAGATATTGCGGTTATTGTCGCACTGATTGTTTCTCACTGTTTGCATGATGATAATAATAGCCGCTCGATACATCGTTACTATTCCATAAACTCAGCCTAGAGATGCTAATATCGAATACATTTGCATAACATCCTTCGAATATATACAGTACGCTCGTTTCAGTTCCTATATATTCATATTTCTTTATTGGCATTTACGATATGTATTTTGCTTTTTGCATTTATTATCTACAACTTGCCGATAATATTGGATGCTTCCGATAATAAAAGATAAAAAAAGATTTATTTAGCGATAACATTTTTTGTAACAATAACAGTAGTGATGTATTTAATATACTTTTACAATTTATTGTGGTAAAAAATTAGTTGCTATCGATTATTTCTGAAAAGTGAGCTCTTTTTCACCGTTGCAATTTAAATCCGCTCGACTGTACGTGATTCAAAAAAATTTTGAAAGGTTTACTATTTATGTGCTCGCAACTCGTCAATAAATGATAGTGATAAATCGGATCGACTAGTCGGTGATTTATCGGCTCCCCGTCGATTATGCGCCATGCTATAACATTGGCTGGGATTTCGGGTATTTGACTTGATGAATCGTTACATCGCGAATCCTGACGTTTGCCTATACATTGGCCACGATTATTTTAGGAAATGTCAGTATCAGATGACATTATAATTGATCGCAAGACAAGCGGCAGATATTATACCCGGTTTTTGTCCGTACCAGTTGAAATATTTTACAATTAGTTTGCACTGATAATGGAAATTAAATCGTGAATGAGAAATGAATTATGCTGTTAATTATACTTATCTCTTCGAATCGTGATATTCATTATATATTTTGAAACTTTTTTATTAATACCTCTGAATAAATATTAATTATTTTCTCAACTTTTATTTACAATTTGACATTTACATGCATATAAAATTTATTCTGCAAACTATATATTAAATTAATATTTATATTCGTCTATTATTTTAAAATGCTTTTATTTTCAATTTTATGGTGAATAAATATCTGATAATTAATAAAAAGTCAAAAAATACAACTTGATCTATATAATGGCGTATTGATGGAGTTGATCCACAAATAAAAGTATAACAGCATGTTTAAAATGAAATTTGAAATCCGTATTATAATCCACCGTGTTATAATCCAAATGTGTTAATTTCACGCACGTTATCATCTGTATCTGATATTAACTACAATTTTAGATACTTTCATTTTGTTATTAAAGTGATATCTTTTAATTAATGTAATGAACATTGAGAGCGCGCGAATGTTGATATTTTCTTGCCATTCCCGCTTTTTCGTCGCCTGTTACCATTATACAGCCGTCGCGAGTCAGAATAAGCCGGTTCCTTTTGTGCTCATCTCTTCACCTTCACGCATACTAAAGCGAGATTCGGGGATAGTGGCTTAATTAACTGACGAAAAGCTATTAGAGTAATTTATCAGCATGCGGAATCGCGGATGGAGAAACCGAGGTAGGCTACTTAGCGTACTAAGTCTGTAGTGGAGCATTCTACAATATGGCGGATTCGGTAAATCCCCAAACGATAATTGAGAAAGGTAGAGAGAATTGCATACAAAACAATAATAGATCCGGAAAATGAGAAAGAGATTATAGAAGATGGTTCGTGTTTGAATGCTAATACCACGGGAATAATAAAAAATTTTCTGTTTAATCACAGCACACATATAGATAACGATAAATCGAAAGAATTTACGTTTTATTAAAAATTTATCTCAGCACGCAATGTACAGGAAATATATCGCGCATTATGTTGTACGATGTGTTGAAAATTTTTGACGAGTTTTCTGTTGTGTGAAAATCAATACGAGGTGTTACCTCTGACATTCATTATCTTTTGTTGCTTTTGTTCTATTAAAAACATCGTTGTAGCGAAAATCGAGGGATAAATGCGAATGTTCTCATTTTGGTGAATTGGGATAGGAAGACACCTTAAAATGAAGCGACGCATAATGGAAGCGAAATGAAAAGCAGATATTTAGTACTGGCGGGGTACAAGTGGTTACACGTAACATTTTAATAAAAAATTACAAATTTGCATATATTTAAGTAAGAGTATTTCGTTACCATATATAATGTAAATTAAAATGATAATCTTTAAGTATTATCTAAAATTCAATTTAAACGCGCATATTTTTTAAAAACTCTGATAGTTATGTGCAGTTTAACATTTTTAATACTTTTAATATATTTTGTAATATTACATATTAGCTACTACTTTCTTTTTATAAAGAAAATAATGTGGTTATTATATCAGTTGTGTTACTCAAAGCTAATTAGAACAATTTGACATACATATATGATATTTGGCTGCAATGCGATTTTCTAACATTTTCTAAAATCCTATTATGAATTTTATTATGATTCTTACGACTCATTTCGCGTTATTTTAGACGAAAACTATTGCTACGAGAATGAATTTCATATTTTCTTACATCCTAACGAGATGACCCATTATGAGAATAAATTTCAACTTTTTGCGGCAAGTTACACGTTCACTATTCTGCTATGTGACCTGGTAAATCACTTTACATACATTTCCCCTTTCATTGTAGGCGATGTGTGCACATACTGTAATCTGTATGTACATTGTTTATTGCGCATCTCTACTTTTCTCGACATTATTTATACCGAAACTTCGCTGTCACTGTTTTTCAATGAGGATGGCGTTCGTGTTTGGCTTGCTTGTTGCAAGTACCACAGCGTATCCATTTTGTGTTGCATGAATATTACATAACTCCGCCAGCTTTAACTTATTTGTGCTTTAGATGAACACTAAAGAAATTATGCAAAAAGTCGTGAAACAAACTTCGATCCAATCATTTTTCGAAAAACTTTGTAGATAAAGCTAGGAGATGGAAGAAACAAACAATTAATGCTTAGATATTGAAATAGAAATGTAAAGTATAAACAATTAAGAAAGAGCGGAATTGTTCATGTTTATGCAACAATTTCTTTGATATTCGCACTGAAATATTCATTAAAAATAATATTTGCGTATCTTAACGAACTTATTTGCAATGCTCTTAAAAATGAAAAACCCTTTTGCATTTTTCTACATTTTTCTTCATGTTTTCTTTTACGAGCATCTAAAGTCCATTTATAGTTGCATTTTCATTGAATAATTCAGAGAAAATCAGTCTTAACATAGCAACATAATTTAACAGATGTATGATTTAAATAGATCATGAATAAATATTAAATTAATTCATAATCTATTTAAATCAGAGAAGAAAATTATTATTTAACATAAAAAGCTTGATTTGAAATTTAAAAATATATTTTCAAAACATTGAAATGAAATAAAAGAGTTATAAAGTATCTTTTTTTACGATATTTTTACATCTTGAAAGATAAACAGGGAATGATCATTTTTATACTTTTTGAATTGCATAATGATTCAATAAGATTAAAATTTAGGAATAATAATAAATTAATTTCAAGAAATAAATTTTTTTATGAAAAAATTAACTTTGTTTCTTAAATAACATGTTGAGCAATTTTTTTAATGGAACGAGAGATTAATATCAGCCGTTTAAATAATCACTGAAAGTAAAAATTAAATAATTTGCATGTACTTATGACACAGTTACAACGTATACGTGTACGTACTGAACTTGCTTGTATACAGCGTCTTCGCTCGTTTATTTTGAACCACCTACAACATGCATTTCGGTACACAAGACCATCACTGTGTCATTTGCGTGTCGACACTCGAGCCGGAAGGCAGTAAAAGCTCCGTGTATTATTACGTTATTACTTCTCGAGACGTGGCAAGTACTGGGTGTCGTACAATCGTTCTTTACGAAGCAACAAGTAACGCTTATTAATCAACACAATTAGTAACACTAAATACGCCTTGGGATACGAGATTTATATAACAATTATATAAATTTAAAATCAATACGCGTTAAAAAATTCCTTTTAATTGATTTTTTAAATCTTTGATTGTAAAATTTTTATATGTAAAAGCGAAATAAAAGCATTGTTGAGTGTAGATATCCTTTGTTACGTAATTAACTTCTAATTGTAAGTTACTCCACTAGCAACTCGTGGATGCGCGTTTCTAGGAGAGTAATCTTAGATTGGAGTTACAAGACTTTTCCCCTTGAAACGACGGCAGAGACAAATAGTACTAGATGCACTCCTCTTGTACTTTGTCGTTGTTACTTCGACTTACAATTAGTCTGCAGTAAAGTGGTATTTTCTTTAATCAATGATCTATAGCGACGATTGTGTTAGCAAAATCACATCATCTCGTATTTTATTTATTTGACCGGAAATAATTTTCATTGCAATCTCATCTTATATGTTAGAGCTACGTACAAAATTGCAAAAGACATGTCGTAAGATAAAGACAACTCGACGATTTTGATCGTAAAAAAGTTGAACTTAACCAAAAAAAAAAAAAGAGAGAATATTTAACTGAAAGAATATTTAAAGTCAGGATACAATATACTATTGTTCTTATAAAAACTAAATACTTTTATCATAGTTGCAACATTTTTTGAACTGTGTTGGATTGTGGTGTATGTGTATATATGCTTTTGAAAAAAGCGAAATGTAACTCTAGGAAAATTAGCGATATTCCGATACCGTGAGAATATCAAATTTGATATTTCCCGATGCGATAACAAGGCCTCGAGGGACTTGCGTTTATGTTCTACATAAAACCCTTATTGAAATTTTCTATATGATATTGAAGCTCGGTTAGAAAGTATTGATTTCAGTATCGCTCATGCAAATTTACATTTATTGTTTGGTTCAAGATAAGTATTACATAATCTACAATAATCAATGTATATGTGAATATTTTTTATTTATTACTGTACTAGGTTTATACTATATTTTATTATATTTAATATTTTACATTAATTAACTAATTTGTAAAGGCTGATTTACCTAGACAAAAACACTTTTACTGAAGATATAAATATACGAGATTCGTGTAGTTAAAAAAATATGAGATAGATGTATATACGCGCACACGCGCCCATTTTAACACACAATGCTGCATAGTATTCAAAATAGAACGACGGAATTATTACTCTTGATTGACTATCATCCGTGTAAAATCAGAGAGTTATGTTTTGCTAAAAACGAGATACGTTTATGTATGAACATACGTTTTGTCCATTAACGTAAAAGTATGCTTAAAAAAACATTTACAATTTAAAATAGTTGAAATAAACGAATGCATTCTTATATATTCAAAATATAATTTAAAATTTATGTTTTATTCTCTCTTTTTATGCGTGATATTTAAGATCACATTTAAGACTAATAATCGAGTTGCTTTATCACGTCAAGTATTTTGCACGAAGGTAGTTTTAACGAATTTCAAATATCGTGTAAGATAGTCGAGTTATGATCTCCGTGTCTCCCAGAAGTTTGGCAACTTTATGAGTTCAGAATTAGATTTCTTCGATTTCTTTAAGGGTTGTCATGTCCATAATACATGTCACAAGAGGTTATAGAGCTTAACATCTTGAGATCAACATCTTAACATCTTGAAATCAAAACTATTCTGTTAAAAATTTTTTAAATTCTTCATTTTCAATAATTATAGTATAATACTAATTTTATATAATTTTTTCTTAAAGTTTTTAAACTTTATTTGTAACATTTATTAATGTCTTATTATTTTCTAATAATTTAAGAAATTTGATATATTATACTTTTCAATTAACAAGATTAAAGAACCGCGAATTGAAGCAAAGAAAAAGAGTATTTCATTATTTAGGACCTCTTTGCATCGCCTGATTACAAAGCCAACTTTATATAAGGGCGCCTTAACTTTGCGCCGTGCCCGCCGCGCCGATGCATTTTACTAAGCAACCGAACGCATACAAAGCTGCTTATAAAGTTTCGTCGACCGTCAATTCTCGACCAGCGCTTTTCGATGTGCTCTGTTCAAGTAGAGCAACAGTGATAATGGAAGACATTACTTACGGTAACGGCGCTAACTTCGCAAAGCGTTAAGGACATTACCACGTGAAACTTACGTAAAACAGAGAAAGCAGACGAAGTCATGAGTACACCATTATTCGCTTTTGCACTTAGGTATTTTATGAATACAACGCAAAGAACTTATAATTCTCATAGTAAATAAAATAGAAAATATGTACATGTGACAGTAAATCCTTTTAAAGCTTCTAAACTCATCCGTCTTAAAATAATCAAGTAGACAATAGACAAAAACAATATAGTAACATTTTAATAAAAAGCTTATACAAAAATAGTATATTACTTATGTAATAACATTTAATAACACGTTGATTTCAAATACCTTCATTCTGTATCAATGTTAATCAAGTTTTTCAATTTCTCATTAATTTCTAATTAATCGTATAAACAATCAAAATATAATTTAATATATTATATAATAATTTAATAGACGTAATATCTTTAAATTATATCTCAAATGCGAATCTCCTAAGTAGAAGTGTTAAAAAGAGTAGATATAATTAAGTAAATGCAAATGTAATGTAAGATGAAAAATTTTAATCAAATTTCATATTCGTATCATTATGTCGCATTCTAATATTAAACGACTTTTATCTGCGTGCAACATTAGTCCCTTTTTGTGCATATCTAAGCGTACAGAACATTTACCGGAGTAAGCATACATTCTAGCGATCTAGCATTGTGGACCTTCATTAAATATAATCTGGGAGATATAGCAGCTTTCTGTGGCTAAACGGAATGGTCAGAAAATGCACGCCAGCAAATTTTACAACGTTAGAGAACCATAAGTCTGGATAAAATCTCACTCGAGCTAGCGGAAGCTTCTAGTTTATGCTAGAATATTTTAATGGAAATTTAATTTGTACTGTAGTCATACATATAACTTAATTGTTATAGAATTTATGAGCTATTGTTCCAACATGTTTTATTGTCAAACAAAATTTCGATTTTTTTATACCAAATATAAAACATTTAAATAACGGTGCAAAAATTAATGCCAAACTTGTGTACTTTTCTCATTACAAACACTTTTATAATATTGCACAACTATCAAACAAATAATAAACTTTACATGTATAAAATATAATATCATCTCTCTCTCGCATAAAGGTAAAAATGAAAATAGAACACATTTGCTCTTCTTGTAAAAAGATGAACCGTTAATAATGTAACAAGTAAAGACACGACGAAAATAATTATTTCGTGTATTTTGAAGAAAGAAATGAAGAAATATCCTTGTATTCGTAAATCGGTGAGATATTAAAAACGCCGGGTGCTTTGACCGGAAGTAAAAGCGAATGCGAGAGACAATGTGGGTATCTCGAGCAGTAAATAATAACTGAAGACAGGGATAGTCCATCAACTAAAAGCAACAGGGAATCCACTGGCCTATATACGGAACGCGCCGAGAAAGCTATCGTTCCTCCGTAATTCCGCTCTTGCCATGAGAAACGACGAATGAAAGAGGGCGACGACACGAAAATCAAGTCGTGGACTCTATATATGTATCGTCGATGGCGCAATATTTTCTCTTTGCTCTTTTTCCACGTTATTTTGTTCCGTTCTCTGGCAGACGACCCGGGAAAACGCTCGAAATTTGTTTCGGTTGTCACTGTTTACGTGACATAGTTTACGGGATGTAGTCTCGATAACGACGGCCGTGTATAATTTTTATTATATCGAAAAAAAAAACCTGGACGTTATGGATGATACGTCAGGAACGGACGCGATTGAATCATTCATGAGTATGTCACGTTTGACGCGAAATATAGAGTGATATCAATCAAAGCGCTATACACCGAACAAATATCAAGAACGCCACGTGAAACCGATATAATGGCCACCTGACGGATCAAAGAGAGGCGAATCAAATGGCGCTCGCAACAATGCTCACCCGTATGCGCCAATTAATAAATTACGAAATTATTATGCCGAAATAATATACTGCGATAAAGAGCTGTGTATTGTACAAGCTACAATTGCCAGTCATTTTATAAGAACAATATTTGTGATAAATATATTTAAATATGTGAATACGATCAAAATCGTGATATAAACCATAAGAGTAAAATAAACAATTGTTCTCATTTGCGGGGAGGAAATGCAACAATTTGACGAGATTACAAGAAAGCTTGTACACTGAGAGAAAAATGTAGTTACTTTTGGCCTCAACCATAATTTTATATTTACTGAAATATATGATAGAAATGTTATAAAATTATAATTGAAGCCAAAAGTAACTATAAAATTATAATTGGAGCCGAAAGTAACTATATTTTTCTCTCAGTGTACATATCGTCATGGTCTTGAAAATGTTTGCTGTCTGCCGGATTTAACGTTATTCTTGCTACAATCGATAAAAATAGACACGTGTCCGCGACAACAAACGACAAACGGAAAACTTGGTGAAACCTCCAACCAAGTTCTTTCGAGATTTCTTGCGATGGCCTATCGGCAATACGTTCACCCGAGTTTCCACGTCGTTCGTCCCCCTCCGCTGATCGGTCGGTCGGTCGATCCTCGTGGAAACTTGGCGGCGAAGAAAGTTGTTCGCGGCCTATGCCCGGCTTTTTCATAGGGAACTATCTCTTTCTCCATCCCGCGCCATCCATCCGTATGGCGGAAATAAAGCGCCAAATAAACGTTTCCGAGCAGATGGACCGAACGTACGAATGGAAAATCCGATATTAGCATGCCGCGCCGCCCGCCTAGTTCGTGTTCCTTCCCTCCTCATCGCGTCTCCTCACCACCGTATTCCGTGCTCTCTCTTTCGATCCTTCGACCTCGCGTCTCCCCCTACATCTCTCCACCCACACCATCCTTTTATTTTCTCATTCACCCCTCCTACTCCGTCTCATCCTCCGTCTCGTCGCGTACGCATTCGCACATCCATAGAAATTGGTCCTTAACTACCGCCAAGCATTACCATATCCCAATCAAGATAACCTCGAGCCTACTTCAAATCCTCTCTCCCTCCCTCTCTTTTTCCGCCATTTCTCCTTTTCCGCTACCGCGAGATACGAGTAGATTTTCGAGTCGCAAATGGACCTTTCCACATATTCTATTCCGGCGAGTAGAAAAGGATTGCGCGTAGTTCCGGAACGACAATTTCTATTGCCGCGTCTTATACAAAATTTACTTAAAATGGCTACATGCGACGAAAAGTAAATTTCCCACGAAAGCCACAGATACGCGTATTTTATGTACATTTAATATATATAATTTTAGAGAAATTTTAAAGAAAATTTATTTTAAAAATACATTAAATGAATTCTTATGCTCTCTTTCTATTTTGTTGATGCTAAATTCGTACGTAATTTGTAATATTTGGTTCAATTATTTCATTTTTCTAATTCTTAAAATGCACAAATTTTGCTGTATTTTATAATCGAGCAGATTTATGCAGTTATATTTTTTAAAAATTATTTTCTTATAATATTGTATAATTAAAGCTGCATATGAGATAATTATTTCATATGATCATTTTTATATAATAAAATATCAATTAATTAATCTTGCAATATAAGAATTCAAAGGAAAAGTTTCGATTTTCGAAATTTATATCTTGTGTTAAAATAATATTTCTATACCAATAACTGAGAATTAAAGAAAAATAAAAATAAATTAAAAATCATTCCTAATGAAAAAAAACTGTTGAAAAATAAAAATCTATCTCAATACAAATTGAGCTTGACCATTAATTTCATTGGAAACCCAGTATTAATTTTATAAAATAAAAGTACGTTTGGAATTATTAATCATATAACGCATTAAAAGTGTTAATAATTTGCAAAATTGACGGAATTATTCTACATATTAGTAAAATAGAACAATGTACGAAAAAAGAATCTATAAAATTTAGATACTTCAAGATAATTGCAAGTTCGTAAATAACCTTCGTAAAACTGTAAAATGTGTTATTCACATAGATATGCGTTTAGAAATTCCTTGGGGCCCTTGACATCGATATGAACGGTCGCGCCATACGCGTTTGCACGCAGATCGAATGCTGGAAGCCTCAAGAGAAATCATTATATCACATCAAAACAGCGTAAAATCGCCGTATTTTCTACGACATCCGCCTGGGAATACAGAAGCAATGGTACTATCCTGAGATTATATTCAGTATGCCTAGATAGCATACGTACCGATCTGTCGCGATATTGCACTCCGTACCAATATCGACGTCAACTTCATTCGATCAAATCCATAAAAGTTCCTTCTTTTTGTTGCATTGCACGAAACTTTCGCACATAGTGTCACGTATATAACTCCGCTATATACGTAATATCATAAATTGAACAAGATTGTACCAGAGCAATCGTTCCAGAGATTGCTAACTTCGCAGAATGAAAAAAGTTTCGAGGACCTATTAATTTCTAAAGATGCAAGAGCAATATCTTCAACCACTTTGGATTCTTGTTCGGAATTGAAGGATTTCAACTGTACTTCCAATTCTCATAACATGTTATTTATTTAATATAGCGATAATAATACGAGATGAAGATTAAACAAATAATTATTTAATATATCAGCATAATACAAGTACACTGTAAAATTACATGTAATTTTGAGACACTTTAATAGTTTTAAATTAATTTATTTCTAATTTTGCAGTATAAAAATAAAAATAATTCCTTAATTTGTTTTTGACAGTGTGTACAGTGTAAAAAATTTATTAGAAATTAAAAACTTATTTCTGATTGCAAAATTATAAATACGTAGAATTTTACAACTATTGTAGTAAATCTTATGTAATTTTATAGAAATTGTGAGATTCACTACCGTGTATACACTGTAAAAAACAAATTAAGGGATTATTTTTATTTTTATACTGCAAAATTAGAAATAAATTAATTTAAACCTATTAAAGTGTCTCAAAATTACATATGATTTTATACAAATTTTTTATAGTATATATAATATAAGTTTCTATCAAATAAAGTTTATTTGATAGAGAGCAAAATCTGTATGTATATATTACATAGTCTTTTAAAATATTAAGTTAGAATTTATTAGATAAAATAAAAGTCCGGAGATAAAACTGAAACTTTTCGGACCACTGTAGAAACATTTGTAACATACCTACTATAAATGTTCTATATACGTTCGATACGTTCAATTTATCTCCAACAAATCAGAGAGACATTGTAAAAATGTGTCAACCGGCTAATGCCCATGTAAACGAAACGACGACGGGGCAATCAATTATACGGTGCAGCAAACGTTCCCTAATATTAATAAATCCCACGTCACACGCCCCGGGCATTAGTGAATAATTTGTCGCAATATCGAATCCGGGCGAAAGCCGCCGGTGCGCCAGGTTCATCGGCAATATGGCCGAAATATTCCGCAACGCTGATGTCGGCTGACCCGGCTGCGGGTAACCGGCCGCACACACGCCCGGAATTCGATCAAATTCGATTTAATTGTGCGGCCGGCCGGTCACCCAATGTCCTTGAAACGCGGATACGGGATCGTATGTGTGCGTGGGCGTGTGCACGCGCGCGCGCGCGCGCACGTATATGCGGAAGGGTGCGTCATGCGTAACGCGATACGGCGTCGTCTCGCGCGATAACGCAGGTATGCAAGGGGATCGGAGAATACGCGCGCGCGACAGAGTGGTTTACGAGGAGCAAACACGTTCAGCTGTTTCGCACGACGAGGTCGGATAGACACGCAGGCATGCGTGTACATACACGCGCGTACGCACTTTGGGGGAGAGAGCTTAGCTTTCTCTCTTTCTCTCTGTTTTTCTCTCATTTTGTGTCTATCTGTGCCTGCATCCCGGCGCGCATTATCTACTAGGGCACACTGATAATGCCTACCGTTGGGCCCTCGCTCGATTAATCTGTGTGCTACTGGACAAATCCTCTCCTAAAAACAGTAGGTATACAGACCGGTTGGGACCTCCTGCGCACGGCTCGCAGACGATCCGCCCGCCACGTTCGGTAATTAACCATGTAAACCCTCGTTCGACCCTTCGAACGAGTGTAACGAAACGTCTCTTGATTACGGTAATTGGAAAAGAGCTTTTACGTAGATCCCGAGATTTTCCTACACGCGAACCTTTGCTGTCGACAGAGGTCTCTCGAGATAAATACGATATCTTTGCGTTCGTAAAAGGACGTCAATTTATAAATTACCTCGCATTGTATTCGCATTAAATTGTACAGCTATATATTCAATTGTATTAATTACATCATGAATGTGTTAGATTTGTATGTATGTATTAAAGATATAAATTATAACTTTATTGATGTATGCAAATCTTTAAATTCATCATAGTCTTTTCTCATATATTTTTCGACAATTCTTAATTTTTAATTAAAAATAATAAAATGACAAAATTATTTGCCATTAAAGTCAGAAATTTAGAAAGATTAAAATCGAGAACACCTTAACATTGAATGTACAAATAGGTATTGTAGAGCTCGCCGTCATTGCACATGCAATCCTCATAATTTCAATTGAGCTCTTGAATGTCTCTCGAAACGCAGATTCATGAATTTATCATGGATTTTCTTTTTATAATAACTGCGCATAAATCATTTGATAAAAGCTTTTGAGAATGGCATTTCCATTGTGAAATGAGAGAGCGTAGGCGCCACGGCAAATAAATGGACATTTATGAATGTGAGCTCTTTTAATAACAATAAGCCGACGCCGATAAAAGAATGTGTGTACCTTTATCCTGCCGCCACTAAACCTCATTGATTTTCCGGCAGCACGCCTCTCCGATGTTAGGCCCATTGTACATGTACCATGTCCCGAGTGGGTGATTTCACGGAAGAATCGGGCATTGTTTTAGACGAAGGCGGTGAGACCCGCAAAAGGGATTTGTTGGGTATTGTTTCCGGACTACCGGTGAAACTAGTCGAGAGACTATCGTAGTTGTTTTCAGCCTAAACTGCTTGGTTCCATTAGCAGCTCGCTGCCGCTGCCCCTCGATCCGCACGCGCGAGCCGTGTAAAAGCGAGCCGGCGATGCTCGATCGAAAATTATCCAGACGATAACGATAAACGGCACACGGTTAGCGTGCACGATCCTTGTCATTCAGGGTAAAAAAAAAAAAAGTCGTCCAATCTCGATATAACAGTCGCAATTTCTTACATTCCAGCCGCTCGAAATTCTCCCGAGTGCACAATCGCTTCCGAGCACTTCTCGCGCAATCTCGTGCGTATTCAAAACTGTTATTCCGACACGATACTTGAAAGCATTCGTAAACTTTAGGGCATCGCGCCGTTGCAATTTTATTCGCGTGAGCAATCCGTTGCAGGCGCACGCGACGTCAGGAATAAAAATTAATCTCTCCTAAACGGTAAAAAAACGAGCGGATGAGAAATGTGACTGGCGCATATTATTTGATCCAGAAGACAAACGGTTTCATAGTGAATAACTTCGCTATCGGAATTCCCCGGCGATGTATCGGTAGCGGAATCGCTAGCTGCAGTCGAATAAATCGACACGCGGACCGAGATAAGGTACAGAGAGCGCGGAATTCGACAGAGATGTTCAGATTAACGAACGTATAATTCTATTGAATCGATCCGTGTTATATTCTCTCTTTCTGCCGCGACGCGCGTCCCCCCCCCCCCATTCGTCTCCCTGCGGTTTTCTCGAGCGGATGAGTATCCTCTGCGGTTTCCATTCGGCACATCCATCTCGTCGCTAACAGAACCGCGAGTTATTCGATTGCGCGCATTGAGTTATCCGCATGGCTCGATCGGAAATCGAGTTACTTCAACGATGTGTCCCGCGAATTACGTTAACGTATAACCGGGAGATCGACGTGTCAAGTCTAGCGACTGGACGTTCAGCCGAAAGGAAGCTCTGGGAGTTAATGTGATCTATGAATTGATTCGACGTATCCTCAATTCGACGCGATAAACGGCCTAATGACCCGAACGCGCTCCGCTTGGGCGGATTTCGCGCGACAGAGAAACGCTGAACGGTCGAGAGTCACAAGAGTTCCAGGTGACGCGACTAATGGAAAATGTCATCATAAAATTCGCGTTTCATATTCGCCGATATCACTAACTGCGAGCCAGATGTGCATTAGCTGCACAAAATTAATATCTGGAGATTTACGACAAGCTCATCTTTCTATTCACCAAGATTTTTACCATTCACGTTGAGAGATTAATTCACCGCGTAAACACGATTTTTAAAGCAAACCAACTCAAATATTATCTATTAAATGTATCATTTACCCGAGTACGTTTTCATTATATGGAAAGCCGGATGCATACTAATGAACATTATATATTAAAACGAGATTTTAACCAAAAGATAAAACATTGTGATACATTACAAATGTCGAGACTCAATCTAACTTTTCATACGTTTTTCTACATATAAAAAGAAACTCACACGGGTTGAAAAGCCTGGAAATAACCCAAGAGCTGACGCGTTCTATAAGTGTAAGCAACAAGTCAGAGTATACGTCAAACGTCTATATCGCGAATTAGGTTACGAGAAAACGTAGATACAACTGCAGAAGTAATCGACCGTTCCCATTCTGGAAGACTACTGATCTAAATTAATAATTAATTTTCTTCTCACCTACATTGGATATAATAATAGCAATAAGACCATGCATCCAAGAATGGTACACATCCATTAAAAACGCGACTGCCGATTTCCCGTGAGGAATATCTTTTTTATTCGCATCAATTAAAACATTTATTTACTCTCAAAATAAATTTATATCGTACGTCATATGTAAGGTATTCCGTCAATTCTATTTCAATACAAATATTAGATCAACTAAAAGTTTGCTAGGATATTTCTTGGTGCATTACAGCAGCTGTAAATAAGAAGGGACGCGACTCATACGCTGCATTTCACACTTTCTTTCATCTACGTCTCACGTTTACTCTGACGAGTCACAAAGCGCTACATCCAATTTAACTTCACTGACAAATTTGTCCGAGGATCGGAGAAAACTGCCGTACTATTCTATCCTTTGAGACGTGAACTCGAGAAGGCTCTCCGTTCCTTGTATCGCTTGGCATTCGTCGAAGCAAACCGATTCTCCACGGGATCCAGACAGAGTAGAGAGCTCGCGGATCGAAATTCTAGTCGTGCATTCGATTATAGACTGCACGAAATAATGTTGGCGAGGAAACGCAACGCGCGATCATTACGTGCAAACATTCTATTCTCTCTGTATCTCTCTCTTTCTCTCTCTCAGAGCAATTAAAATTACTTTGAAATCTAACGATCAGTCCGTGCGACATTTCAGTTTAAAGTCTGACGAGTTAACGTCATCACCTCGCGGTGCGTTTTAACTTGAGCAACTTCGCGTATTGTTCATCTCTTTCCATGTGTAAATTACATCCCGCACACGCATTATACGCCACGCACGCACATGCACGCGGATATAATGATATGTGTACAGTGCGAGCTCTCTTGGAAAGGCAAGCGACGCGGCAGAGTGCAATTTGCAAAAGCTCGGCAACGTGCTAAAACTTGCGTCCCAACGACTTTGTATATTCTCTAGCTCCATATCATACATGGCATTTAACTAAAAAAACTGTACAAAAAATATTAAAAAGAGACGAGCACTGCATACTAGAAGCATACTTAGATGCATGCGTCGCATTAAAATCGCATAGCGGCTTGAATTTAAACTAATATTTTTCCCAATACTTTACGTCCTGAGAGAATATGCAGAGAGTGCATATCTAGAATCCAGATGCAGAGAAATAACTGAAAAACAATGTAATGTCTAGCTAATAAATATTTGTAAAACATTTAATTTATTTTAGAAGAACGCGCAATTAATAATTGAATCACTGCTAATTGCAAATGTAAAAAAAAGAGAAAAGAAAAAAGAAGAGACGAGTCGCGAGCGATAAAAAATATGAATATGAATGTAACACGCGGAAGAAAAAAATCTGTATATTTAATATTCTGCACATTAAGCATTTTCATAATTCAATTTGCCTGGTGAGACATCTTTTCCTTTCACGTGAGTATTCAAAGATAATAAATTAAGAAATGAAAAAAAAAAGAAAGGTAAAACTATTCACAGTGCGGATTCTGCATTAAACAAATTAGATCGGACTCGATCAAACTGTTTTAATAGCAAGCTTTTTATAGGCAATGACAATTTCGCGCGATCAATTACCTTAATCGCTCGAGCCATCCATTTCGCGGTAACTGCAGTTGACACAGTCTAATATGTCACTCGAGATAAATGCGCGACGCGCTTTAATACGAACGCTGGAAAACATATGAGGGATTAAACGGTTAAACTGCCGTCTCCCGCAATCCCGGTTGTTACCCCGCCTGAAATGCGGGTATCAGTTGGCGTAGCAATTATAATGGACTTCCCCTTTGTAACGTATGGCACGAGACAAAGTTCTGCCACATGCACGGGTACACATCGTAGGTCATAAATATGCATCCTCTGCTGCTCGGCCGCCGTGCGGTTAAGCGCGCGGGTCGCGTAACACGCCGGTATCCCGAGGGCACGCGCAAAACACCCGGATTTATCTGCGACACACGTGGTTGTGTACACGCAACTTTCTTTCGCGCGGCCAACTAATGCGCCTGCATACTTGGCGCACACGATTTGCCGGGCGATAACGCACGATAGGAGTGCGCGAAATCGTGATTCGCTTTTGCGCGCTGAATGTTAATCTGAGTGTACGTAATGCGTGCTCGCGCGATATACTCTCTCTCTCTCTCCCGCCCGATCTACGCGCTGCGAGCTCGAATTTAGCTCGACGCGCTCGTATCGAGCGCGTAACGAGAGTCAGTGCGCGGCAGATTTGGAACAGGGCGACAGGGACGGCGGCATACGCGATAAGAGGGAACTCGGGATCAGAGTGCGCAATATTAATGTTGACATCCTAATTTCCATTCTAGTGATTTTATCGATACAAGGATTAATACGATGGCCAGCTACGTAATCATCGAATAAATTAATTTCGCATTATTGCGAGTGCGCGGCACGCATTATCGCTTTGCGGCCGCAGTTAATAATCTGGTGTTAGTGTCGAAAGTTAAATGAGTGATCTGTGACCGTGCACTTCGCAAGCTTGCCTCTAGAGACTGAATTAACTGAAAGCGAAGCGGCCATTTTTTATGGAATAGAATAAAGCGGATTTGATAAATAAAATTTATAAACTAAATTCCACTTGTATATTTTACAAACTTTAAGATTATACTATTTGTAATAAATTGTATTGTTAATAATAAAGGCTATTAAATAATTTTAATAATGTAATAATATGCAATTAAATTATGTATACGCAATTATTAAAGCAGAGTTTAAAATGATTTATTAAAATAATATATTTTCGTTTTATGTGTTTTGCAAAATAATGACCGCTATCCCTAACGAAGCCGAGCATGTAAAAAGCTCTCGCCGTATACTGCACATTTCATCGAAGTGTACACTATGAGTAGTATCGGCTTTTGCGTGGCGGGAATTGAGCAAGCTAGTACCAAATGGTACCGCAGTGGAGGATACTTTGGCGCAACGACATACCGAAATCGCCTATAAAGATTAACTATTGTCTCTTGGATGCAGACTAATCGAACGTTCGATGGCTGGCTGCGCATACGAATCGTCGAATATGAGTTTCTCGTCTATTCTGGTGTCCCGATATGCAGCTTCGTGCACAGAAAGCTGGGGAAAAGCGGATAAAAAGGGGTGGAACAGGAAAAACGTCTTACTCGTGCATATACTAAAAATGACAAGATGAATGCAAAAAAGATTATTTATCTCCTTTTTTAAAGAGGAAACATTCTTATGAATATATTTCAAATATCCGCAGAATATATTTCAATTTTCCGTAGAAAACATAATATTGAGTGGATTCATAAATAAGTTCCGTTTTATTTAACAAACCGAATTTTTATATTTAACTATTTGCAATAGATAAAATAATTAGATACATTACAAGTAACGCTAGAAATTTCTTAGAAAAGAAATAAATTAATTCAATAGAAATTATTTAAAACTTTTATAAATTTAAAATGTTTTAGAAGAGTGTAAATAATAATAATAATTAATACTAATCAAGGAATAAAATTGAAAAAAATAATCCCACGTCAAGTAACAAAGTCAACCAAAGTGCAGAAACACGTGTCTATTTTAATAAGAGATACCTAATGAACCAAAAATTCAATAATTCTAACAACAAGAAAATGGTTCACGAGGGTATACCAGCGAGTTCATCCACGGAAGGAAAAGAAGTATCGCGTGCGCACGAGACATCATCAAACTAAGTTTACCCACGACTAAAGCCGTCGTTGTTCAGGACTCTCAACAATTCCCGACAAGCGCCAAGAACAACTCATATTTCTTCCCTGAAGCATTCCAGCCCGGTATCCTCTTGTCGCACGGACCACGAGGTACTGGCTTTCAGCGTTATACGAGATCAACTTCCCGGCTCCTCCCCACGAAAATATCTCGCCAAGTTCCACAAAAATACTCCCAGCAGCTACTCTGCTGATATTGACTTTCTATCTTTGTCGATACTCACATCAGATATCTCATAATAAAGCCATAATCCTCCACTAAAAGCTCCTATCCTTGTTTCGACGCACTTGAACCACTCCGAAAGGAAAGCAATCACGAATCCGACGTAACGACTGCGTAGCGCTTTATTGCGAGAGATGTACGTGTATAAACCGGCAACAACAGCAATCGAGAAACGCGAAATGTTGAATCCGCCAAACGACACGACGAAGGAGATCTCATCCGTAATAAAAATGACCAACACACTGATATAGGCACACGCGAGATATGTATACTTTCTAGGCCAAGCCCATCTTCCCTTTTCGCCAGGATTGACCCACTACTACCGCAGAATCTATTGCCCAGCAAATAGAAAGACGGAAGCCCTCGTGGACTGTAACGCCGCTACCCCTTGATCGTCCGGGGTCGTACTGTGTTTTACCCCGTCGCCCCTTCTTTCGGCAACCCGGCCGCGCGAGAGTGTCTACGAAGCGCAAGCGCCGTTTCCACGCGCCAGCGAGAACCCCGAGCGGGGGTTGCTCCCGCGGTCAATGTCAGCCAACATCCCTGACTCCGGCTCCTGACACCAAGATATAGCCACTTCGATGGTCCGTACCGACCCCTTTTTGGGGACCCACTACGTGCGATTCACCAAACGCATACCGTATCCGTGGAGAGAACGTTCAACCCTTCAATATCCGCGCAAAGAATAATAATAGTCCATTATAGTGTGACGTCATCATTTTTCATTTATACAGTGTGACGTCATCATTTTTCGTTTATAGAGATTGTTGTAATGTTCGCTTTTTTCATTGCGTAAATTTTAACAGCAATCAGAAATTTCCAAGATTTCAAAATAAAGTGAATGGCTATTGTCAAATATAACCAGACAAACAAGAAAAATTATATTTGTTGCGATTCACGAGATATACACCCAAGAAAAAGTATTTTACGTTTCATTCATTGATATTGAAAGTGATTTTTCCTATAATCTCATTCTAAGCTTACTGTTTTACAGCAAACATATTTCTCTTTCAATAAAGTGTTCTTTTTCTCTCTTAAATACTCTTGTTTATTATTTTTCTCTTAAATTCAGAGGAATCCTTTTAAGATTAACATAAGAGTAAAATCCACTAAAATTTAAAGAATTCCACGTATATAAAAAAAAATTTTTTTTTTGTGTATTCCGAATCTTGTTATAGAAATAGATACAATGTAGATATCGAGCAGATTACACAGTGTGTGGAAGTAAGCATGACATGATATAATAATGTAACGAGAAAGACAGATGAATTAATTAGTCAAAACATGCCTGGTTCTACTGCATATCGAGGAAGAAATTCGTGTAACTGTAATCGCGAATGGGCAAGCAATTAATCTCGAAATGTCAAACCATTTAACATCAGATATTTGATGTTAGCGCAATTAATTCCGTTTCCTAGACAAACCATTAGGCACTTATTCAGCAGACTATGGTGAATTCAATTTGCAAGTGCCTCCACTGGAAACGATCTTGGTGCAAAGTGCTTACAGTCGATTAACAACACTGACATCACTAGACATTCCTCATTCGCTTTAACCTGTCGGGAACCTCCTGAATATTAATGCCCTAATGCTTGAAAGTGCAACAAGATACGCCTATCGGTACCTGTACGATCCAGGCGCATTGCTTTAACGCCGCGACATCGTATTTCGTTTTAACAAAAGGGTGCGCGCGCGATAATTTCAGCAATGTCAATGGCACTTATTCTCGTGTAGTCGAGATTCTATTTTCTCCCGTAAAACAAGTGCTGGTCTACGTCAAAGTGGCGTCCAAATAGCTGCTCAGACGCGCGTACAGTAAACCACTCCCGCTCATGAATACTAACGTAACGCGAGATTTCGGCGACGATATCTCTGGGGTTTCCGAGTATAGCGCTACAGGGATCTCGCATGTAACAGAACAGACCCTGACGGGAGTATTATTGACGAGGCATTAACATCGCGTAACTGCAAAATTCACGCCTGAAATGCATTTTGCGTTAATAACGTGATTATGTTACTTATGTACGAGTAACAAACGCGCGGCTATTTGTGAGTAGTAATAAGGGATATTTGCCGTTTTATTCGCGAAGATAAAACTGTACTTTCAACAAACAACGTACGTCAATGGGAAATGCTCGGTTTGTTGGCAGCTACATTTGCAAAGCAAAATGGGGATATTGCGAAAGCTCATACAAATATATTGTTGGAATAGCGAACGAAACTGGACAGTCGTATACAAAAGCGTATACACGAAAAGCACATATTTTTTCGATATTCATTGTATTCCTTCCGAATGTTTCACACGGGCACTTGTACTAAAATCAATCACAATATTGTAGGACGACACTTTCACGGTTCATAAAACACGCCGGCGATTATTGATTTTTGCATTAAATAACAAAATGCTAAACGATAGGGTTGTTATTTCTCCCTTTTTTATATCAATAAATCGATAAGATAAAAGTAAAGCTACACATACTTGGCAATTTCAATTCTTTTCAACATTTAGTTTTAATAATACATTAAATATAAATGCTAAACCTTTATGACATCTTATATAAATGTGACTCTATCATTACTTTATTCAGGTGTGTATAACACACATTTCTCAATAAATTCAATCCCTATAAAAATGTAATATATGCTAGATACGAAAAGAATCTTTCATTACGTTTCTTTCAGCATTTCTCATACAATGAAAAAGTTAATGGAATGAGTGATTGGTTGCTCTAAATTGAACTACATCAGCAGGCATAGGTATCTGTAAAAATATAGATGTATTTTTTCTTCGTCAGTTTTGATTGAAAATTTAATTGGAACGAGTGTCAATTGATACATCGAGTGATATATCGAATGCACACACTATCTGAAAGTTGCAATACTTCAAGGGATGAAATTCATAACCGAGTTATGTCTGAAATGATTTTATAAACAAAGAAGAAATAAATTATATTTCGATAATAATTGTATCAATAATTTAGATGTGAAGCCAAAATTTCAGTTTCTGTAATTGGCATACTTGCATGTAACAAAGAAAACACTGAAAATTCGTCAGACAATTTATGTAATCATAATTCCCAATTTAATTATTATGATTTTATATATTTGCTTGCTTTTATGTTATGAATTTTTTAAGTACAAAATGATTACATAAAATTAAATAAAATTGTCTGTTTCGTTTCGTTAATCGAAGAATAAACATTACATAAAGACATAAAATGTAAGAAACATCCCAAAAAATGTCGATACTCTAATCAGATAAGAAAAGATGACAGTTTCCTTGTGTACTAAAACTTTGCCGCGAGCGTTTTTGATCATTTTTTTTCTCCCCGAGACTTTTGTTTCATGGGTTAGCGATAATGTGATTTTTCTCGGATTTCTTTGGATTTCGCACGTGCGCCAACGGAAGAAAGACATAGCACGGAGAAGCGGGAGGAGCAAGAAAGAGGATGTGGTAGTAGAGCATGTGGAAAGGCGCCAACAACGGAACGTACGATTTACGATGTGTCCCCGAGGAACACACTGATTTCAAATGTTTCACACCGATTCTCCCACCTCCACCACCGCTTACCATGGTCATGGCGATATCGTATAGGAACACTTTTCGACACGAGGATAGTGCGGCTTGCGAGCACGAGTGTTCGGAAGCCGATGTTAACCCGCGGTGGCTTGCTATGGATATATGGAATACCACAGATGCAGTCGGTCGGCTCCATCGAAAATAAACTCGAGCGAAATCGATCGCGTCGATATCGCGGCAGAACAAATGGTGGGATTCGCAAGAATTCTTTAGACGAACGATCTCTAATGGGAATGATTCTTTTCTCGTTCAATTGCCCAACATCTATCTGCGCATATCAACATCTTCTTTCATCGTGGGCTTAAGAGTTGCGTGTAGCAAAATGAATATATAATTATCGATATGTTTATGTATAAAAATATAATCGTTAATTATTTTGTACCTAATAAGGTTGGACAAAACCATTCCTAAAAAGCCGACAATTTGTGACAACACTTTCCAAGATTCTCAAAATGTTAAAATCAAAAATATAGTTATGTAGTTACTATTCTTTAGAAAAGGAAAAAAGAAGATTCGTGAAGTTGGCATCCCGAAATGCAAATTAATATAGCATTTAATTGTCTACAATTTATCCACGTTTGTCCATAAATAATCGTTTTTATCCATTCCGCAAAAAAATTAAAAATAAAAGAATTAGACAAAAACTTCATCGTGAATCATTTATCCACATTTGTCTATATTTGTAAAAACGATTATTTATGAATAAATGTGGACAAACAATGAACAATCAGAATCCATACATGATTTTTTAAAAACGCACTTAGAGGTTTTAAAAATAACATTTGTTCAATTTTTATTTATTTTAATCTTTTTTACGACATGGACAAAAAATAATTTATAAATAAATGTGGACAAATGATGGACAATGCTATATTAATTTTGTAAAAATTCGTATTTTGGGATGCCAATTTTACAGACCTGAAAACATCCACGATAAGTGATACGGATTGTAAATCTGATACAAACTGTGTTGCGACAAAATTGTACAGCCACCAGGAGATTACATTACAACCGACGTGGAATAAAAAAACGAATGAAAAATCGAAAAAGCGACAGATTTCGAAAAGAGAACACTTTTGACGGCATTAATTTGTAAGTGTTGAGAGAAAATTGATTATTGACCGAAAGACGAAGTCCTCTTTTTTCAAGTCCGCTTGATTCAAATCTCAACCAGCGCTCATAAGTCGAGCTTTCCGCTGCGATAAATTCACGCGGCGCACCTGCTACCATTCGCGGCACCCTCACGCATTCATCCTCAGTAGCAGTGGCGAACGAGAAAGGGTGCCATTGGCGAGCGAGGGTGATGCAAGGGTAAGAGGCAGGATGTCAATGAAAGGCAGGGATTTTTCAATATCCTATTCTTCGCAACGCCATAAACGCAAGAAAACTACGCGATACCGTCGGAGTGCATCATTGTCGCCTCCTTCCTTAGAATCGCGTGCAAACGAAACGAATTGCAAAGCCGACACACACCACACACACTTAGCCAAGCATCGTAAATGAATAAGATTGTGCTTCCTTTAAGCACACTCCTTTAACTGACGTTGCTCGAGTTTGACACTCGCGGTCTAAAATAAAAGTGTCTCCGATCAATAAAAAAATAATTTCGCGCTATTAAAATCTCCGCTTCGATTCGGCTGCAGATTGCTTTTAACGTGAATCGCCGATGCCGGCAAATGGCTTTCATCCACGCGAATAAAACGACTGTCAATCTCACGCGATCTATACCCAAGGCTCTGGCGAGCGGCGAAGCAAATGGGCGGTCGGAATTTTTTCGATATCCCATTTCCACGGCAGCAAGATGGCCAACGAGAAACAAATTGCCAAACCAATAACCGCGAAGACACAATAGGATTGTCTTTATCGAGCCGCGTTTACCGTCTTATTTACGCTTCTTGAAACACGCTAATCTGATAATATATGAATTAAAAAATGATCGTAACATGTACGTATAATTGCAATCGGATGTAACGAGTATCAATAGAAAATTATTCTATTACAGATAGAGAAAAAAAAGGGGAGGGGAGGAGAACCAGCATTATTTTCTTTGCTCCAGAACATTGATAATAAAAACTATTAAAAAATCCTAAAGATGTATGCATCCCCCTATATTAAAAATAGTCATAAAAAATATATAAAAATTAATATAACAAGAAACCTAATTACATTTGATTTTTACTTGACGTCACGATTTGATAAAAAAAAAACTTGGAAAGATTTAAGAGTATTTTCAAATTTTCTATTTTTCAATTTCCTCCTTATAATTACTTTCTTTAATTAATTATTCGAATGGCAGGTTAAATTTAAAATTGTCATCATAATAAGATTACCAGAAAATTAATTATTCAATTTTCCCTATAAATTATTTAAAAAATAAACTAATGAAAAAAAAATTGAATACTCCAGCGATAATTTAATTAGACACGTAAAATGCAAATATTATTTCAACGATATTTATAGCCTTTCTATTAATGCTCTTCGGATATTTTCTTCGCGTTTCATTGTTATTTCTTCATTAAAGTTCTTTTATTAGTGTTTCCAAGGTCCGAATTTTGCAGATCAATCTAACGTCACCGAATTTCAGGTATTACTGCAAGACAAATTATGCAAAGCCACTCCTCCGCGTGCCCCTGTCGCATCCTTCGCGTTGCCCTGCACTCGCCCCATTTGCCATTAATCTTGTCCATTGTTCCCTTCCTGTGCGAAACTATGGATTCTAGAACCGTCGCATATTATTCCCCCGTGCCTCACACTCCTTTGACCTCCTCGCCTCGCGCAGTTTCTCGTTCTGAAGTTTCGCAGAAGATGATCGCGCCTCCGCGCCGCCGCCACGATGAGAAGAGAACGAGAACACGGGAGAGGAAACTCCGATATCTCGCGGACCTGCGCTTTTATATTTACCACATGCAACGCACCATTACACATACATATGCGTGATATTTCGTAATCAAATATGCTATAAATGCAATGTGCATAAGCAAACTGCAAAATATACATACAACTTGACATAAGTTTGAAAATGAAAACGAAAGAGAAGATATGGAGAAAAGAAAGGATACAACCGCGATGCTCATTGCCGACAGAAACAAGAAAGCATAAAAATCGAAAAATAGGAAGAAGATAAAGCGATAGAAAAATATATGACATATTCATTACATTCTTTAAAGAGATCAGACGTACACATGTAAATGTTTATAAATTGCACGTACATTTAAAATTTTATGTATTTTTTATACGTATATACATTTTCTAAATTATATACATATCATTAAATGTTGATATTTTTTTCTTAAAAAAAATTGTGCACTTTAGTAATTCAAATTTTTATCCCATCTTATTTTATTTATGTTTACGCTTTTTCTTGCACAGAAACAATATTGAGATTTAATTAATGAAGATTATATAAACGAAATACTATAATCGAGCAAGACAAAAATTAAAGATTCCATATAATCGCACAATAAGGAATTAAACGTTGCAAAGATATTTCTGAGCTGTGACAAAAGCAAACAAAAGAATAACTGCGATTCTTGAACAAAAAGTCTCCTGTGCTATTGGAAGAAAAAATTTACTAACAATGCATGCCCGAGCAATTCGTAACCCACGAGGTTTCGTGCGGAAGTAATCGCGTGCGGACGAAATCAAAGTTTACTGAGCTCAAACCTCGTTGTTCCTCTTCGAGAAGTATTCTTTTTCATCCCGAAAATTCAGCTAGAAAAGTTTTCCCCACGGACATGGCCGAATTCATTACACACAGCTGGTCAGAACGAAAGAACAAACGAACACGAAAACGTAGCTACGATGAAAAGGGGGTGAGGGCGAAAAGTTGGAAAAAGAGTAAGTTAAGATTGAAATAAATTCGTGCGAAATTCGATAATTATATGATAAGATCGAACAACAAAAGGCTCAACACGACAATTACAATAAAAGTATCAGCGATAATATCGCGTAGTATAATGAGTTTCATCTGATCGATAAGATCGCTCATTAAAATCGTTATTAAAATTATACTGCAGTCACGTGATAGCGACATTAGGGTGGAAATTATAATGTAATCAGAATTATAAAGTGGAATTCTTAACAACAGTTATCTAATATTTTTTTTATACCGTTACGTTGGAATAATTATAAAGAAGTATAAAATAATAATAAATAATTATAAAAACCTATACATTTGCTATCATTAAACTTTTTCGTCAGATTAGATTCCAGCATGTCGATCGAAAAAAAGCGCTTCGTAAATAAAATAAAGATCATGTAAACGGGAACAAATTTAATTTTAAATATTCTATTTCCAACGTGAAAGAAAAAGGCTGTAAAAAGGCAGTCTTATTCAGCGTAATGCACTGGGCTCGAGTTTATTTGAAATTTCTACGAAGCCTCTGTTTTAGTAGTAAACGTGTGTGTATTGTGTAGTACGCAACAATAACACGCAAATACAGCGTACCAAAGTTGACTGAATCTTCGTCCTCTACGGGCTTCATTTCCTGAATTGTCCCAAAGGAAATATTCAACCAGAAATAGAAGAGCAGTAAGCACCAAAATAGTACTAGTAATTAGTACTAGGTAATTATAATTTCCATCGCGCTTTGTTTCGTGAAGTCATTTTATCAAATAAGTACAAATCGTGTATGGCCAAATAAGTTAAAGTTAAAAATGTATACTTGGCAAATTTTTCAGTGCACATAAATAATAAAATTAAAACGTGAAGAAAGCGTTCAATCTTATTGTCGTAAAATAAAAATCATTTTTAAATTTCTTTAAATATACTCACAAATAAAATTTTACTCATTTTTCGTCCGTACGTTATGCAAGTAAGATTAATTAATAATGCATTACAACGCCGTGCATGCTCTTGGAAATACATCGTGCTACGATGCAGGCGCCAACAGGTGAAGTCTGAGCAAAGAAAACTCCCGATCTCAATTGTACGCGTCAGTGTTTGTTAGTCTAGTACGTTGTACGTACTCACATCGTGGCCTCGCTGTGAAAACAGTAATCAAACTTCGGCTACAGGTTGTACAACCCCAACGCGGCGCCGCGTACACTTAAGAGGCTGCTATCCCCTGCATCAGCAATCTCTGGTTACATTCCCATGCATACTCACCGCCTCTACATGGTTTCCTTCATGTAAAATTACCAACCACGCTAAATTCGATGGGACACACGCGTCCAAATCATACCGAGTTAAACCCAACGGAGAACGTAAAATACTCGTGTCATATTGACTTACCGAATACGTACCGACACGCCTCGACAAGTTGAACAATTCAAATATGTGTTTAGAGCGATCTATGCCTGGATATAGTTTCTATCTAAATAAAAAGAATATCAAGACATGCGAAAACAATATCAGCGCTCCAAGTTTACTCGGCGATGGCAAAGCCACCATCGGAGCTGACTTCGGTAACGGCCCTTGCGAGGGGTCCTGCGCATTTCCTCCCTTCCGTCGCCGCATTAGTAAACTGCCTGCTTCCTGTAGCACGGCCACTAACTGTTACCCCGTTTTAATGGACCGTTTACCCCAGCCGACCGACCAGACGACTCACCGCCGTCAGATTACAAGCTTGACCGCCGTCGCTACACATGCTTAGACTGGCTCTAACATACTACCTCGGACCAAGGGCCAGCTTGATGGCCGGTACCATAATGAATACCGGTTAAACAACGACGACGAAATCAGAACATGTATTCTTAAGATACTGTCTGTACCATCAGTTACGACGACGAGACTATTCAACAATATCGTTATCACAAGATGGAAGATATGAAGACAGAAATGTGATATTTCACCTTCAAGTCCGAGTGAAATTGAATCCTAACGTGTAAAAATAAAAGACGACAAAAAATAAAAGAGAATACATAATAATTCCATTAAACTGAAGATAATTGATATTATACATGTAGCAGAAAATATTAATGTGAAGAAAGATTATGATTTGAAAAGGAATTAATATAATTTACTGCATACTTCCCACTTTAAAATAATTACGAATGCAAAAACTTTGTGCAATCTCGTGATCTTTGCATGTACCCATTTAAAATTCTACAGATATAGAAGCTCTAAACGTTTGTGGCGTAAAAAAGAGCATTATCGTTGCGCGTAATGTAAAAATCATTATGCAAATAACGTAATAGGAAAGAAAAAAACAGGAGCTAATACAATTTCGTAAAGCTAATGTCAGTGAGCGAGAAAAATGTTTAAGAGGCGAACGATGCCTCGCCATGCGATATTGTATTAGGATTTATTAAAAAAAGAAGAAAAAACGAAGTAAACGCGTCGTCGCTTGTGAAATGAGGTACGGTAAAAGCAGAGCGGCC
Source organism: Tetramorium bicarinatum (assembly GCA_928718305.1). Taxonomy (NCBI): domain Eukaryota; kingdom Metazoa; phylum Arthropoda; class Insecta; order Hymenoptera; family Formicidae; genus Tetramorium; species Tetramorium bicarinatum. The sequence continues at coordinate 6,294,173 of OV788320.1, forward strand.
GAACCATTTTTGGTCGCCACCCTCTATTTAAACAAGAACAAAGGAGAATCATCGGCGCAGACGCTGGCATCGAACGACGCGTATGGACTCGAATCGATGAATATACATGTTGAAAATAGATAATGTCAAGCAGTATTTCAGCCATCTCTTTTAACACGGGTCGATGTAAGATATTTTCTCCCAAACTCTGGCTTTCTTTCGAAAAGGCACGGAGGCATGTTATAATTCAGTTTGCAACTACGTTATAACTTGCAAAATTCGATTATCGATATTATGACAAACAGCCGCTACCGTATGAACTTTGTTTCTTATTAAAACTCTATTGTTTCGTATACTTCAAGACCTTGAGAAAAATTCGGTTCCACGGAATAATATAAATCTTCCGAGGCTAGAAGAAGAAAAACATTGTATTTCTGCAGTGTCGCCTATTTTCCGACGTTGACGCCAACTTATTCGGAATACAAACAATATTGAGAGAAACAAATGTAGAAGAGCAATCGAAAAAATTAGAGGTTACCTCCTGTTTTATACATTAAATTTTAATTTTTTTTTTGCATTTTTAAAAAAGCCTTACTTCAAAGAGTCTTGTTTATTTTGGGGAATTACGAGCGATAAAATAAGCTCGCAATCGCACAAAAAGGACAGTTTACGCGGTAATGTTCATTTTAATAGTGAATGAAAAACAATCATTCAATCGCATTACGATGTCGTATAATCGATATCGTTTATCGTTAATATGAAATAAATCACTTTGTCGATATTTCATTTTATCAAGCAGTTAACAATTGATACTATCGTTATGATATAAATCATTTCATGAAAAGTGATAGCCTTGAATATATTCACGTATATATTGTTAGGAGTGAATACGAAACCGCTCCAAGCTGCGAAGCCATCACTAGGTATTGTTCGCGACGATTCAGGCAGGAAGAATAAAATTGTGGGAGCATTACCGTCATTGATATTACGTTAATGAGAAGACCCGTATTATTTATCAAGCACATAACGAGCCTTTAATGGATTTCCGGCGAAAGAGGCACGAAAGAAGAAAAATGAAACGGATATCATTCGTCGAATAAGTATGTGTGAATAAGTCCATCTAGGACGTAAATGGAATTTCTCATTAACAATAAAAAAAATGAAAAAGACACGCTATCAAGGAAAAATTCGAATAATCCTACACTAAAAAACACTGCATAAATAATTATTGACAAATTATGCTAAGGAGTAATTTAAGATTTATAATATTTACAAAATAATGACGATTAACGCACATATATTTAAAGCAATATTTCGATATTGTTTTGTGCATGCGACGTTTGAAAGCAAAACGTAATTAATGCTCTCTTCTCATTCAATAATCTCGTATGTATAACCGCAATTTGAAATGCACTCGATAAGGAAAAACGTAGAAACGATGATATCTTTCTATTTCTAGATTGCTATTTGCCAAGCATTCTTCAGGCGTTATCTGAATCCTTACGCGACTCACGTTTTATCGGAGAATATCCTGTATCGAGAAGTCGGCGGCACACAAATCTCTTCAGCACGGAAATTTTTCGCAAAAGAGCTACATAAAACCACTTCGTTACCGAACCGGACTTGAAAACTAACGAACGCAGGTTTTTCCGTATATATTCCTTCGTAAAATTGCATATTCTTTCCAGAAACGATCTTGATATTGATCTTGATATCTACTTGATTTTAATTCAACAAACACAATTTCAGATCAAATTTCATATACATTTAAAGCAGTATCGATCATATAATAATCACACAACTTGAAAGTATTAAATATATACAACAAATATTATCAAAAATAAGAAAATTGTTAAGAAATATAAAGCAATATGTTTTTCATCAGCATTTATCGTAATTTGATAAAATGTTACTGTAAAAAATTATAAACTGTAAAATTTTTTAATTTTATTATATTACGAAAAAGCGTAAAATATTTTTGAAAATTATATTTATTTTTCAAGATTTTTGACCGTTTTAAGCATCTTCTTTGTTTATTATAATATATTATGAATTAATAGTTAAATTTCTATAAGCTTTATCAAATCAAGGACGCTTTCAGGAAAGTCTTTAGGTCTGTAAAAATTCGCATTTCTGGATGCCAATTTCACAGACCTAAAGTCTTTCACGTGCATAGACGTTGACGTAATTATTAAACTACATTTTTCCAATTTCCGCACTTCTAACGTCGGGATTCAAGATGGTTGACGGAAATACTAGGAGCCTCACAGCCGATGATATGCATATTTTGAAGTTTGCGCGCGAGATATAAGATACATCCCTCCTTGACCTCCTGATCGATTGAGACTTTTATCACTGCCGCATCAAGCATCAATTTCACGGCAGCAACAAAAGTGTATTTGAAGAGAGACCATTTGCAATGAATTTACGAGCGAATCATACGTGCTGATCCTCGAGGAAAGCGTCATCGATCTCGGCGCGAAACGACTGATCTCGTCAACCAGAACCTCGATCATAGAAAATTGGTAATCACCGCGGAAACGACCGAGTATACACCCAACCGCGGCGATCCCGATAAAACTCTGATGACTCGTCATACCAGCAACCGATCGCGGTCTTACGAATCGAGCCGAGGGAGTCTGTCACGCGCGAGCAATCGGGAACAGGGCTGATAAAGAAAGAAGGAAGGAGAGAATAAACGTTGCAGCTCGCGATTAGTCAACCAAAATTAAATGCACCGTTACGCGAAAGTTACAAGCGAGTGAATTCGCGAAGTGATTCCGCGAGGATTTCTTAGCGCGAAATGGAATGGAATAGAACGGAAGACCTGCGGGAAAGCCAGGAATTGCCATCGGCCGACTTCGTAATGCGACTGTACGCGATTTACGGGCTGCTGTACTTTCTCGTCCTTGTGCTCGACTATTTTTTATGGACGAGTAAATTTCGGCTCCCCTCTTCTCGGTATCTCATCGATAGATTATCTACGCGGTTACGTGACAAATAGTTGCAAACTATGACTTATTATGTCGAAACTTTGCGATATCTATCTCGCGATGATTGATTTGCTATCGCCTAAATAAATTATTAGCTAATGTATGCTTCGATTTATTCATTCAATGTCTGCTTCATTATCTGCCGCCTTCATTATCAATTCTTTTTACTATGAAAGAATCTTTTTATAGAATTTTAGAGGATACTTTGGTAAAAATAACTGTGCTCTAAATAAAAATGCTGTGTCAACGTCAGAATTACAAACTCCACGGACTACATTCTCTCAGCTACGTTTTTCAGGTCGTACACGATTTGCGCAGTGTATGCAGAAGCACCGCGAATTATTCATAAAGCTCCTTTTGACGCTCGAATGAAATATAGTACACAAATATTACAACATAGGTACACGAATCATCTCCCCCATTTAGCATAACCCACAAAACCTACTATAAATATATTTACCGCAGGAAATTAAATCGTCGGAGAAAATTACTTTAAGTAAGCGGAGGAAGAAACCCATTTGCATGTCAAATAAATCGATTTTGTCAAGTATCAACAGTAACGCCAAATAAATATCGTAAACGTCAAGATGAGATTCTTCTGAAAGAGAAACTTGAAAAAAAAAAAAAGATTTACTAATGAATCTTATCTAAATCTTTACAAATTTAAATCTAATTATAATAAAAATCAGAAACAACCATGTGTACAATAAGAATGAGAACATTGGATGAGAAAAAAAGAATCGAAACGAGACGACAGAGAATATAACGTACAGGGAACGAAACTAGGCTCGCTAGAGCAACAGTCCAAGTTGATGTCGCAAGAATCTATACTTTCCACCATCATCTAGACGAGAAACCTTATTTCTGTGCCGAATTGAATCATCCCTCCTTGGAGAGTGCAGAATGCGATCGAGAATGGAATGGAGATGGGATATATCCAGCTTTTACGTGAGACGCAGCCATATAGCCGACTGAGCCGATAAAAAGGGAACGTCATGTCGTATATCATTCGGCAGCTATGCGATATGCATTAATTCCCACGCTTCATTATATACTGATTAATTATTTCAAAGTGACGAACGTATTGCAGCTGACTGCTCGTATAACATTCCGATATTTATGCTCGCAAAACATTTATTTATTACGCATTTACTTGAATATATTTTGCGTAAACTGCGAGAAATAAAATTGAATGAAATTTTTGCTATAAAATGTATAAACTACGAGAAGTGTATAATACATCACTGCTGGAAGTGATATCTGTCGCACTCTGACGGAATTATTTCACCCGCTTATCCAATCGTAATCAACGTGTGTCGAGCCATATATCATTTGCGCGCGAAATCGATGCGGGGATCGATAAGAAACGAAAGGACGAAAACCAACCCATGAAGCCACGTACCTTTTGACGATGCAATAAAACTTCACAGTTAACTTCTATCTTATCAGTTCGTGCTGCCTTTCTATTCTATCATGTACGTGAACGGAATGTAATATGATACTATTCATCACTCACGTATTCCACGTGTATGCGTCGTACTGTGTAAGTAGGAATCACATATGTACATTTCTACATACGTATTATACATGTTCAGAAAATCATTTGTCTACTTTGTGATCACGTCCTTTGATTATAAAGCAGATATAATATATCAACTTCTAAAACTTTGTACATGCTTTTACATTTCCAACACATTGTTATGATACCGTTACAAAAAAAAAACTGAATGCGCTCCATAAATTATTTTTATTTTACATTAACAAAATCTGAGTCAGAGTACTGAATTTAGAATATGCCAAAAGCCAGAGAAAAATACTTCTTAATGTAATTAAAGTCTGAAAGAAACACAATAGCGAAAGCGCGCGAAAAAAACACTGAAGCAAAAGAAAACCGCGAAGAAAATAACTCTGGAAGAAAAATAACGAAGAATTCCAGACGCGATCGTCTGCAACAATGAGCGACACTTCAGACGTCGCGAGATATTCAAGTTCCCCGTAATTAATAAATGCGCTAAATAAATGGAATTAATATTCTCGTTCAAATGGCCGAACGTGGAGCGAGCTTCTCGCGCTCAAGAATTCATGGCGTGCTGAACGCGCGATTCGGCGAGAGAGGATTTCGCCCGCCCGATAGGGAACCGACGACGAGAAATAATAGAGGGTCAGCTGCGCGCAGCGGGGATGTCATCAGCAGTCGCGGCATAAAAAGCTACCTCTGCCATACAACATCGTCGTGCAATTAGCACAGCGTCATACAGATGTGTGTGAAGTTAGCATAACAATTGTCAGCATATCCAAAAAAAAGTGGAGTTCTCTTCGCATACAACCGAGTTCTATAGTTCAACATAAATTTTAACAATAGTTCAGGTCATTTAACATAAATAAACGAAAGTTGAGAAATGATATGCTAACTTCTCGCGAAGTCAGCATATCATATCACTTTTTCGAAATTTACACCAATGAATTTTATAGTTTTTGACGAGTTCTATAGTTCTATAACATAGTTCTGACCACTAACTATCTGTAAATAATTATAAACTAATAATTATAATTATAAACAATTATTATCAGCATATCACTCGTATTACAGTGATATGCTATGCTTCTATGATAAGTTCTCGGCTCGTTCGAGATTTTAAACAATAGTTCTCAGCCCCCTGATAGTAGTTCCGCGTAGTTCTGACCAGTGGATACTTTGAAATAATTATAAACAATTATTATCAGCATATCACTCGTACTATAGTGATATGCTATGCTTCTGCGATAAGTTCTCGGCTCGTTCGAGATTTTAAACAATAGTTCTCGACCCCCTGATAGTAGTTCCGCGTAGTTCTGACCAGTGACTACTTTGAAATAATTATAAACAATTATTATCAGCATATCACTCGTATTACAGTGATATGCTATGCTTCTGCAATAAGTTCTCGGCTCGTTCGAGATTTTAAACAATAGTTCTCGACCCCCTGATAGTAGTTTCGCGTAGTTCTGACCAGTGGCTACTTTGAAATAATTATAAACAATTATTATCAGCATATCACTCGTATTACAGTGATATGCTATGCTTCTGCGATAAGTTCTCGGCTCGTTCGAGGTTTTAAACAATAGTTCTCAGCCCCTTGATAGTAGTTCCGTGTAGTTCTGACCAGTGGCTACTTTGAAATAATTATAAACAATTATTATCAGCATATCACTCGTATTACAGTGATATGCTATGCTTCTGCGATAAGTTCTCGGCTCGTTCGAGGTTTTAAACAATAGTTCTCAGCCCCCTGATAGTAGTTTCGCGTAGTTCTGACCAGTGGCTACTTTGAAATAATTATAAACAATTATTATCAGCATATCACTCGTATTACAGTGATATGCTATGCTTCTGCGATAAGTTCTCGGCTCGTTCGAGGTTTTAAACAATAGTTCTCAGCGCCCTGATAGTAGTTCCGCGTAGTTCTGACCAGTGGCTACTTTGAAATAATTATAAACAATTATTATCAGCATATCACTCGTATTACAGTGATATGCTATGCTTCTATGATAAGTTCTCGGCTCGTTCGAGATTTTAAACAATAGTTCTCAGCCCCCTGATAGTAGCTCCGCGTAGTTCTGACCAGTGGATACTTTGAAATAATTATAAACAATTATTATCAGCATATCACTCGTATTACAGTGATATGCTATGCTTCTATGATAAGTTCTCGGCTCGTTCGAGATTTTAAACAATAGTTCTCAGCCCCCTGATAGTAATTCCGCGTAGTTCTGACCAGTGGTTACTTTGAAATAATTATAAACAATTATTATCAGCATTTAACAATATCATGACCTCTTTTTCCACATAAACATAATAATTGTTAATAATTATTTAAAGGTAGCCACTGGTCAGAACTACGCGGAACTACTATCAGGGCGCTGAGAACTATTGTTTAAAACCTCGAACGAGCCGAGAACTTATCGCAGAAGCATAGCATATCACTGTAATACGAGTGATATGCTGATAATAATTGTTTATAATTATTTCAAAGTAGCCACTGGTCAGAACTACGCGGAACTACTATCAGGGGGCGGAGAACTATTGTTTAAAACCTCGAACGAGCCGAGAACTTATCGCAGAAGCATAGCATATCACTATAGTACGAGTGATATGCTGATAATAATTGTTTATAATTATTTCAAAGTAGCCACTGGTCAGAACTACGCGGAACTACTATCAGGGGGCTGAGAACTATTGTTTAAAACCTCGAACGAGCCGAGAACTTATCATAGAAGCATAGCATATCACTGTAATACGAGTGATATGCTGATAATAATTGTTTATAATTATTTCAAAGTAGCCACTGGTCAGAACTACGCGAAACTACTATCAGGGGGCCGAGAACTATTGTTTAAAACCTCGAACGAGCCGAGAACTTATCGCAGAAGCATAGCATATCACTGTAATACGAGTGATATGCTGATAATAATTGTTTATAATTATTTCAAAGTAGCCACTGGTCAGAACTACGCGGAACTACTATCAGGGGGCTGAGAACTATTGTTTAAAACCTCGAACGAGCCGAGAACTTATCGCAGAAGCATAGCATATCACTGTAATACGAGTGATATGCTGATAATAATTGTTTATAATTATTTCAAAGTAGCCACTGGTCAGAACTACGCGGAACTACTATCAGGGGGCTGAGAACTATTGTTTAAAATCTCGAACGAGCCGAGAACTTATCATAGAAGCATAGCATATCACTGTAATACGAGTGATATGCTGATAATAATTGTTTATAATTATTTCAAAGTAGCCACTGGTCAGAACTACGCGGAACTACTATCAGGGCGCTGAGAACTATTGTTTAAAACCTCGAACGAGCCGAGAACTTATCGCAGAAGCATAGCATATCACTGTAATACGAGTGATATGCTGATAATAATTGTTTATAATTATTTCAAAGTAGCCACTGGTCAGAACTACGCGAAACTACTATCAGGGGGTCGAGAACTATTGTTTAAAACCTCGAACGAGCCGAGAACTTATCGCAGAAGCATAGCATATCACTGTAATACGAGTGATATGCTGATAATAATTGTTTATAATTATTTCAAAGTAGCCACTGGTCAGAACTACACGGAACTACTATCAGGGGGCTGAGAACTATTGTTTAAAACCTCGAACGAGCCGAGAACTTATCGCAGAAGCATAGCATATCACTGTAATACGAGTGATATGCTGATAATAATTGTTTATAATTATTTCAAAGTAGCCACTGGTCAGAACTACGCGAAACTACTATCAGGGGGTCGAGAACTATTGTTTAAAATCTCGAACGAGCCGAGAACTTATTGCAGAAGCATAGCATATCACTGTAATACGAGTGATATGCTGATAATAATTGTTTATAATTATTTCAAAGTAACCACTGGTCAGAACTACGCGAAACTACTATCAGGGGGTCGAGAACTATTGTTTAAAATCTCGAACGAGCCGAGAACTTATCGCAGAAGCATAGCATATCACTGTAATACGAGTGATATGCTGATAATAATTGTTTATAATTATAATTATTAGTTTATAATTATTTACAGATAGTTAGTGGTCAGAACTATGTTATAGAACTATAGAACTCGTCAAAAACTATAAAATTCATTGGTGTAAATTTCGAAAAAGTGATATGATATGCTGACTTCGCGAGAAGTTAGCATATCATTTCTCAACTTCCGTTTATTTATGTTAAATGACCTGAACTATTGTTAAAATATATGTTGAACTATAGAACTCGGTTGTATGCGAAGAGAACTCCACTTTTTTTTGGATATGCTGACAATTGTTATGCTAACTTCACACACATCGATTTACCTCCGACCCTGACGACCTCCGCGTTAGCCGACTTAGTCCACCCACGAGCCAACTCTCAGCCAACTTACCTTTTCCGTTCTTTCTTTCTTTCTTTCTCGATAATTAAACGATGCGCCACGATCCCGCGAGTCGGCTGGAGCGATCGTTGTTTAATTTGCATGTGTGAGATTGACTTTATTATTGATTCTCACGTCGTGTTGCTGAAATCCGCGACACTCACTCAATCAATATACTCGTACAATGTCGTGTAAAAAAAAATCATAACTGTGAATGAAGCAACTTTTTTATGTTGTAAAGAGACGAGAATCTCGATTTAAATCATTACGTCTTTACATACAATTAATGAAATGCTCCATTTACTTGTAAAAGAGAAATTATTTATTTACACGTGCGCTTCAAACAGAAATAAAAATTTAAAAGGTACTAACTAAACTAAAAGAGATAAAGAATCAGGAAATATATCAATACATCAATAATTTTGAACGATTTTGAACAAAAGACCTGTTCCCTTTTCTAGCGAAGTTAGAAATTTCCGATTCAATTTATGGCAGATGATTTCGCGCGGTATAATAGAATATAAGATAATAGAAAGCCAAAGCCGTGCAGTGCCTATATAAGGTTGAAAATTATTTGCGAAGCACCAAGTCTTGAAAATGGTAGCTCGATCTCTTTAGATATTCGCAAAAAATTTCTTCAATTTTTCACTTTTCAAATAATCTTACAATTAGTAAATGTAATATCCTGATCAATTTAAAAATTGACACCACAGAGGAAAGAAAATAGTGCATTAAACTTTACAATCGAAATCGCGAAATAGAGAATGACACTTGTTCGCGCTTTGACAAAATGTATAAATTATACATTTTACTCAAGTTATGTTGTCACTAGTTTGATTTAAATAATTTTTTTTAGAGAGTTATTTCAAAATTTATAAATATTAAACGACTAATCTGATATATACGACTATGTAAAAAAAGAAATTATATATGAACAGTTAATAATCTCTTGTGTGTGCGTATGTTAAATTCTTTTCTAAAGTCTTAAAATAAGTTTTTATGGGTTTCGAGAAAGGAAAACAAGCCTAGAGTGTTGCGTATAGCAGCAGCTCGCTATTGAGGTGTAAAGTTTCACCTAAATTGGACAGAGGTGCAATAGGTCGCAGTATTTTGATTATTAATACGTCGTATATCACAGGTAATGCGTTTTAATAATGCGCTCCACTGAGGAGGAACATTGATTGCGCATTTCATGTTGGCACAATCCCCGTGTTCACCTTTCTTCCCCTCGGCTCCCCACCACCTTACGACGCTGTTAATGATCTTTAATGACCACATTTATACACCTATTTCTTTTCTCCTTCTTATGGGCTCGCGCGGTGTTTTACGTGGCGTATAATAGGATCAAGTAGTTAATATCCGTTCGTTTAAGTCGTCCTCCAGACCGCCGCCTGGAAGTCCAGAAAACAATCGAGATTTACGTCTTGTTACAAAATTTTGATTGTTATAATGTAAAGACATACGTGCGTAATGCGTAAGGCACGAATATTTTTTATATACTACATGTTTATTACTATCGCGATAAAACTAAAACTTTTCTAAAACTAAAACTGATTCTGATGATAATTTATTTGATTAGTTTTTGAATGGAAATATTGAAAATATTCAAAAGCAGTCACTTGTTATGATTTTCTAATATCTATTCGTAATTATATCCCAACAACGAAATTCGTCCATTCTGTTCAGGTGCGGTAAATGTAACAGATAAAAGTGTCTATATTATATAGCAAAATGACTAAGCTTTTGTTACTTAATAAACGCACGCCGAAAGGGATGATTAAAAGCATTTCCTTCGGATTTCGATTTTACATCTAGTGGCGGCCTCTTTTTTTTGAAATTATTTTCAACAAACTTTGTAGTTGAAGTCCTCATTGGGACCCAAAATTCGACGAAATCTTTTCTTGCGACCTTCTCTAAACTTGATAGTCATGCCGGTCGATTATCATTTATGTCATTAAGCGGAGGTGTGGACACACACATGGTTAGGTACAAATTTTCATGATTCATAAAAAGAACCCCTCGAGATTTCAAGGGGTCGAGATCACGGGTCAAAGTCAGGTGTCGTTACTTGGAATGACTCGGCCGATATGCTGCAATCCCCCAATCTTTCCGAAGGCCCGACCCACACACCGGTGTCGGAACTGCCTTCGGATAATTGGTCGATTACTTTAGTTATTTAAGCAAGTCTTAAAAGGTCCGCGGCACGTTCGCGCGGCGCGCCGCGATGAAAGCTTGCTGCGCTTCAGCGAATTATTTCCTCTTAATTTCCATTGCTCTTATATGTGTTTTATATATTGAGAGATATTTTTCAATTAACTCCTCCACGGCGAAATAACCAAATAACCAAATAACCATTGGTAACGCCGCGCGCGATTTAGCCAATTCACCTTAAACGAAGATTACATAAAAATCTCACGCGTGGTGTCGAAAAGGATTAGCCGTAAAAAGGTTAAAATTTTAAAAGATGTCGCGCAAAAGTGTATTTATCCTTTTATAGCCTTTTAGCGGATTATTATTCCCTCTTTACTTATTTCGCAGCTGCGTTCGGAACGACGCGTTTAGCGCACACAATCCATTCGATATGTTAATGGCATTTAATTGTCGAATTTACTTTCTGAATAAATATTGTCAAATCCTAGGAAAATCATATCGAACATATGTATTGTAACATATTTTTATGTCTTCTTCTCCTTGTTTGTCTCGCGTAGGTAGAATGCAATCGTTAAATTTCCTTTCACGCTTTCGGACAACTCGTCGTCTCGCCTAATTAGACGTAACGAGCGAGTCTTAATACGATTCTACGCTCTTGACACATTTACAAACGTTGGCTATCGCGATATACGGCTTACGAACGGACGAACCAACACTCGGGACGGCTCAACGAATTCCCGGGAAAAGCTCCAAGATCAGCTTAACGACGGCTCTTTTAAGTACGACATACGTGAGGGATTAATGCAATTATGTCGATGTAACGCGACGCCCGCGCCGGTGCCACTGACGTCATCGTGATATACTCGTCTCTTATTTTTGTACACGACATTCATTCGTTGCCGGATATTCATGTTCTTTCTGGGAACGCTGACGAGTTCTCTCTCTCTCTCTCTCTCTCTCTTCTTTATCCACATGCTTCGGATAAACGTGTTACAATTGCAGTGCCTCTATACACGTGCTATTTTTACGTTTGTCACGTCGCACGGATATCCGCTATAGCTATATATCCGAGATATCCAGACAAATTTATCGAGGCACTGCAATTTATTCGATTCTGCTTGAAGCTTACATAATCTTGATACGCGTGCAGTCAATTAAATTTTTCAGAGACCGTTGATTATTGATTAAATACACGCATTATCCATTTAATGCTTTGTATGATGTATGATGTATTCAACATAAGCGATTTAATTCTGTTTTATATTTAATAAAATTCGTGTGCGTGTATAGGATGTACAATACCTACTTTCAATGAGCGACATATCGGTCGAATATGAAATTTATAGAGATATTAGCTATGCCTTTGTAGAGATAAGCTGTAATTACATTGAAATTCCGTATCAAGTTGCGTTCGTGGAATTTTGTTAACGCAGCACTTTAGCGATGAAAGTGGCGAATGTAAAATCATGCGTCGCGTATTTTCTCTCTCGTGAAATTTTCTTCCTCTTCGGTTTTCCGGTAGGATCGTCGTCGTTGCGATATCGCGCGCTGCGTGAAAATCGTCGGGACACGGCTTCTGACGCGTCTGGAGCTCCACTGCACCTCCTCCGCGCGGTCGTTCTTGCTCGTTCACTTCCTGAAGGCAACTACTCTTGGGAACTAAAAATAAGCGACTACTTTAACACGTGCAACGTATGCCGCGCCGCACCGTACGTACCGATCGTAACGTAACGACGAGCTGCGATACGTTTCGAGTCCAGAGTCCAGATGCAAGTGCTACGGAAGGGTGTGCGCGCGCGCGATGCGACAGATACAAATGGGAAGTCTCTGCTCGCGGTAACTCTGAGATAAATTTTCCAGCGCGACGTAACACACAAGAAACTTGAATAGTCCTTAATTGAAAGTATGCCACTTTATCGTCTTTCGCACCATACGCTTTGACAATTTTTATTTCAAACAGTGATTAAAGCAAAAGAGAAGACTCTGATAATAAAATATATTTGTCTTTTTTTCTCTCCAAGCATTTCAATTTACGACGTTATATACGTATCATTTTATCATCCATAATTAGAACATGTTGATTATATTTTCAAGCAACATCTTGTAGTTGCAGAAATATAATAGTATATTCTATATGCGAGTTGGGATTACAGTTGCTCTTTCTTGTAATTTCTAGATAAATATCATTTTTATGGTATATTTATATGAAACAAAACATTTTTACACGTGATATTTTTCCTTACCGAGTATTTGTTTCCATCTCCTGTCTCGTTTTCAAAACTTGTTATGATTTCGCTGTCTCGCGAATACGAAAATGAGAGAGAGAGAGAGAGAGAGAGAGAGAGAGTAGCGTAGTGGTAGTGGCGCGCGCAAAGTGCTTCAAGGCTGTAAGATTTATTGCGTATAACTGACGCGCGATGCGTGGAGCGATCCGTTTCGAAGGGATAAGAAAGGGATTGAAATTTATGATTGATACGTGATGCAGGTTGTTTGATCGGATGGTCTGCAACATAGTAAACAATCAAACCTGTACGTGCTGTAGCGTGATTACTGTGCCGCCGCGGAAATAATCCAAAGAGGGTTGCATATGTATAATAAAAGTAAAATAATTTTTTGTTTCTATTTGCAGACCTGGTTCTTCACTGACAGAGACGACCCGTACTTCCAAAATCAAACCAGTGAGTACATATCAATAATTTCTTGTTACTAATAATCTTTGCACGACCAAAGAAAGAAATTGTCTAGTTATTTGTACCTATTTATCATTTAAACATGTGTCGCTTTATTTCGAATTTTTGTACCAACTTACTTTTAATTTTGTTAAAAATTTTAACAACGAAATTTTATAACTTTTGTACATAAGCAGTCCAAGCATTTCAATAATAACTTGAATAAAATTAAGCATATAGCACATGAAATAATTATTAATTAAATTGAAAGTTATATTTTATTGGGTTACATGATAATAGTTGTGCACAATATATGTATAAATTGGCTCTTAGTTTTATTTATTATGTTATAAATCAGTTTTTCACTCCGTATATGTGTATGTTAGAATTTATAATATAATAGCAAAAGCATAAAATGATATTGAGATTGATTTAGAATTAATTGTGTTTTGCTCACAGTTAGCTTGTCGCGTTTGGACTTTTGCAAAATAAAATTAAGAGAATTCTTATTTTTCAAAGCAAAAATACAAAAGTATAACATCGGATTGTTAATTACCATATAAAATCATAAGATTATTATTATGGGACAGATCGCGATGTCGTTATATCAAGTTTAATTCTTTTTTCTCTTTTATTTTATTCGTTGCCTTGCAAAGACGATCGCTCTTTTTATTTTTTTTCCTCAGCGTTTGCAACGCGATTGCAGTAAGTAATGTAAACATGGCTTAGTTTCGTATTTCTACATATCATCCGTTATGATTGCATCGACTGTAATTTTACAAAGAAAAAATTTACGAATGAACACGTGACGAATGTTGTGATGTCGATGAACAATTTCGAGTTCGTAAAACTCTTGTCGACTTGTTTGCGAGAACGTAAGCATTTTTTCCGTACAAATAGCTCCATTAAAAAAGAAATCCGAGCAAGGTACGTATATTCCCCGTGTAAGACAAGGCACGGATAATTACGACGGCGGGCCTTAATGGCCGCCCTCATTTATGCGATAATTGCTGGCGAAATGGACGCGTGTGCAGGAGCTCGTCTCGTTTGCTCGTAGGAGCCGAGTTGCTCGTCAATCATTTCGAAAGTTTAGTCATATCCGCGTCTCGGTTGTCCCTTCAAGAGAGTCGGGTTATAAGGTGCGGTTTATTTGGACACGTGTTAGAGACCTCTTCGAATCGAGGGCGCCAAAACAATGAAATGTGTGATATTTTGGTTTCTATTTGTTTTACTATTTCATTATCTGTTATCTATTATTTGGAAATTTGCAAACTTAAAGAGTTTGTTAAAAGAGTCTGTTATTCTACATTTTATCTCTCGATAAATTTACTGATTGTAAGATATTTCAATCAGGTTAATGCAATATAACACAGGTCACAGAGCTTCGACAACACTTTTATTTTTGCGAACGTTGTGGATTTGTCCTGCGTATATGACAATTTTATTGAATATTTTGAAATGAGAAAGATTAACAACAAAACTATTTCGTTGGTTATTTCGTCGACAGATTTTCTCGCTTAAGGATCCCTTTTATTTGAGAATCTTATCGTCTCATTGATATCGGTGTGCCTACTACGTTAACACGTCGATATTGGATAATTACTTGCTGATTGAGACACCGAGTACCCAATAAAGAGAAATCAATGTGTCGAAAGAGGCAGAGGGGGCACGTGTGCGAGTTGCTCCGCGAGCTTCCACGCGATATTCCACATACATGTTAGACCGACCGGTTTGCGAACTTGGCACGCAAGTACGTTGCACGAGATCCTGCAGTGATCGATAGATCAATCGATCGCGTCAAAAGCCTTCCTACATATATGTGAAAATTTAAAACTTTGTCGTCAGGTTCTTGAAATAAATATACGATAATCGTCCTGTTGATAAACGGATTAATTTGTTTTGATTATTGAAATAGATACAAATTAATTACATAAATTTACATCAAATTATTTCCTCGAATTTCTTATTTTTATTGATATTCTTTTTTTCAAGAGTTAATTAATTGCATTCAGAAATGTAGAGCGCAGTGGTTCTTAATTAACTTTAATAGATTAAAACAGAAATAATTTTGCTTTTACTAAAAATTATTCAAATGTAATTATGACGATTCGTTTCTTTGACGTGCAATTCCATTATGCGAAAAGTTTCCCTTCCAAGTATTGAAACTTGTACTTGTATAACTAGCTTTAAAATAAGTTTCATTAGGTCCATGAAGCTCAAAGCTTTTCTTATTCTTGTTCTTTTTGTAACGTGATAAAAATCGGCTTTACCGTTTAATTCAGTATCGCAATGTAAGTTAAGAACGAGCCTGTAATACTCGGAATACGAACTCGGCGATATCATTGGCAACCTACTATATGGAGTGCATTCTCAGACGTGCACCCTCAGGCGCGGATGCAGATGACGAGCAGGCGGAGAAAGCGGATGATGAGAAATGGCTAAGGAAGGATGGAAAGACGCACCGGAGATGTGAATGAGATACTACTCGTGGATGAGATGAAAAGAGCAAATTCCCGTTCGCGTTATTTCGCCACACTCGCCATACTCGTAACCATTGCCACTTGGAGAATAATGCCCGTTCGGATACAAGAATAAAAAGGAAAGAAATTCAAGTCAAGGAAAAGTGCGTCGCACGTACGCGAGATAAAACTGAGGCATTGAGGATTCATTTAAATGACGTCGTAGGGTGAGAAAGATGAAATGATCGCGCACGTGCAGACACTTGTATAATAAACTCGATATTATTTCGTGCCTCGCTCATAACTCGGACTACGCCGTAATCACGAGCGGAGGCAGGAGCGTGGGTGGACGCGCGGGTTCCGTGGAGGATAATATCGGGTGCGGAAGGTCGCAGGAGGAGGGATGAGCACGCGAACCCTCGGGCACCGTCCGACATTTGACCTCACCACGCGCTCTGCACCGGTTTGCACCTTCGCATCGGCCATTTCTCATTACCGTTTCTACCTGACTCTACCTCTCTCTACTCGAACTCGATCCATCCTTCGCGATTTATTCAGGTGTGAATGCCGACAACCTCACGCTCACGTGGGAGATCTCACGCAATGATGTCACGGAAAATATCAGCTGCGAGAATTAATTTCATTACTTTTGTTTATTGGTTGTTACACGACATTTTCGTTGCTTTTTGCTCACATTACTTTTCGGAAGAAATAATTTTTTTTATTTTATTCATATATATGTGGATTTCTTTGTATTTTTATTCCGCCAAGATTTCGCATAAATTATCTACTTGTTATGCGTCTTATACATGTTCTCTCGGTAAATCCTAAATTATAAATATGAAATCAAGTTTCAATAACTTGTGTGTGTTGGTATGTCGTAACGTACCAACGTGACCCTCGTTTCCAATGTTATTGTACTATTACTATTACAAACAAGTCAGTCGTAATTGAGACAGGAGCTGTGCGAACAAATAGATATGATTCTTCGCTACAACCTGTTTGAATTTTGAACGTTGGATTTCTCTTTTCTGTACGTATAGTTTAATTTGACTCTAATTGTAAGTAAAAAATAAAATTAAATAAATAAATCTTCGATTACGAGTAAGACGTATTTCCGATTTGATTGTTTAACAAAGAGGATACTGCGAGTAAGTTAACGCGTATCATCGATCGCGGTACATCCTCTTCTCGAAAGGATGGTGCTCGCTCCTGAAGAAGCGAGAACCATCAGCCCGAATTAATTAGACCGCCGTAGCAGCGGCTCACGAGGATGATTATTAACCTCTTAATTAATTGCACGCCCACCCTACATTCAGCCCTCTCTTTTGCTTTCAGACGGCCACATGATCAACACTAAGTGTTCATCCTCGCACAATCGGCGGGCTCTTTGTTGTAAGATGTCGGTGGAATTTGACAGATTTCTCGACAGTGGCCGAAAGTAAGTACGATTTTCAATTTCCAAAAATTCAGCAACGGTGATCATGAAATATTGTAATATTAACAAAGATATTAAATATAAATAAAATAACATGATATAATGTTAAGAAAAATTATGAAAATATAGAAATTATTAATACAAGTTACGTCAAACAAAATTTAATAGTATTAATAATAGTATTAATTTAATAGTATTATAGATATCATCAGTTTTTCGCGTTGGTTTCGCCAGAATTAATAATGTAGAGGTTATTAATATGTATAATATGATTGTATATATATAATTGAACACAATTGAACGTATACTATCTGTATTAAATCTTGATATATATATATACACAAAATATAGTAATATTCTTAAAGTTTCTATCATATGTATATATTACTGCATAGTATGATAAAGTTTTAATCGCGTAAAAATTCTTCACACGTATTTTCGCAATATTATTCTTGGAATATCGCGTCGTGGCATTGTCCGGCGAATTAATGTCAAAAGACTCAACAAGTTGATGCTTTATATATCTTTTATATCATCGGTACGCTTTTCTCGTTTATTAAAATTTATATTTCCGCTCTCTTGCTTAAAGTTTCTGGACTTTATTCAATTTGTGCGTTTATAGTAGTGTACAAATATTTATGGATTAATGCGTTTTTGTTCCTTTTTCCGCCAAGAGTTATGCTTCATGCTTGTTCCGCTGAAAGCCAGTTATTTATTAAACAGCCCGATTATTATTGCTTTCTAAGTAGGCGCATACATTTATATTTCCTTTGGCAATGGCTAACGATTTATGTTTCCGCGTCAGGCGATTTGCTGGAATAGTAAAGAGCTATGGATTATTTTTATTAATTGGCATGATTCTATTTCAGTTTGATACATGTTTAGTACATGTATAAATTATACAATTACAATCTGGAAATTAAGTTTTTATCTTAATATCTATAATAAAAAATTTCGTTTTCAAATAAATTTTGCCATATTTGCTGAACCATCATTTGCTGAATTTTTATTAATTATTTTATCACATTTAAATTCTAGCGATATTCTTAACGAACGTGAAAGAATTTTCTTGAGCATAAATAGCGTTTGATACAGAAAGAACGCGGAAAGAGGCTTATTTAATTGTGAATTTGGTAATATGGTATAAACTATAGGTATTTATCGTACAGTAGTACGATAGTCTATAATGTCGCGCGGACAGCGCGATCCCAAAAACTAAAACGACTTCTTTCTTACAATTAGAGTGAAGATTAGCAATAAAATGAAAATATCTCTCGACGTCGCTTTTTTCTCGCACTTTATCTCGCTCATATCTTACATTTAGCGCACTAATAAGATTATCCACGCAATTGTCTCGCACGGGAAAGGCGAGCCCGTTCTCGGAACAATTATCCGATCTCGGATACGTGATCCGATAAGCTCCGAAACATAAGGACACCCGGCGTATCGCCATCCGTACAAATAAATATCGCTGGTGAAGACAGGCTTTATATCCGATGTCGGGGTTATCCGGTGCCAGACGCGTATCTCTTTTCTTAGAATTGACGTCCGGGTCTCGGTTACCGATCCGCTATTTGGCCATACGTCGACGTACGTCGTACGTCGATAATGCTCGATTTTCGTTCGATAAGATGTATCCTATACTCACGAGTGTGAGTTTACATCATACATGTGTGTATATTACAACGAGCACGGCATATAATGGTCACGTCAAACTCCTTTACGTACGAGGTAAAATCGTGACGATTCCACGTCGGATATTTGTACGATAGATTATGTCCAAGTGGATAGATAAATAGATAGACACATTCTGGGCGGGAGAAAGTAAATGCTTCTTCCTTATGAAATTGATATGTAACGCTGTCGTAGTCGCTTTGTAGTTTGATATAGGAACGAGATCAAGTTTTCGACGTGAAAAGTTTGAAGCACATCGCCATCGTTCTCTCTTTCGAACGGGAAAAGCTCGACATGTATCTTATTTTGAATGTAACGAAACTTGATAAATTGAACTCAATATACGATAACAATAATTTTTATATAGAAAGTTTTTCGTTTCTGCCGACGTTCCGTCTAGAGATTTAAATTGCAATCTAAAAAATTACAGCAGTTTAATAAGATGATGAGATATCCTTTTCATTTAGTTTTGATTTTGTATTCTTTTCGCTTTTAAATATTTATTAAAGGTTGTTTTTTAAAGTTGAGTTTGTAAATATTTCTTATGTTTAAACTAGTCTTTCGAAGAATTTATAAGGAATTTTTATATATTTAGTTGGATTAGGATTTGTTGTCATATAGGCAACAATTTTTTCCATCTCGATTTAAATTTACCGTAAATTTGAATCTGAAACTAGTCCCTCCCTCTCTCTCTCTCTCTCTCTTTTTCTTTTCTCTTCAGCCAACGGTGTGTCATTTAACGCGCGCGTTCTGAACAATCTTGGAGCATGAAGAGAAGTTAATGGATGTGCATAGATGCATTTTTCGAGTATGGGAAACGAGCTGATGCACGAGAAAAAAAACATATAGTTTAAACGCGACTATGCATGGCAAACTTGGGTAACCCGCCTTCGAGCTTCCGCGTTGTTTGCGCACGAAAGTGTTATCGCGCTGCGACTTGACCATCGAAAATTCGTGTTTGCATAACGTGGCCTAAACGCACCGACTAACGTACGCAGTTCTAAATACACACACACACACACCGACCACGCACTATGAAAATATTATCTCTACGTGAAGTGGTAGCGCCTAGAAAAACACATCTAATGGCCTGTCGCCCTCGCAGACGATTCCGTCGCAAACCAATTAATGTGGTCGGCGTTTCCTTTCATTTGGGAAAAACATCTTTTTAAAATTTATTTACGCGCGTAAAATCTTTAAGTGGGAAAAAATTTGAGAATGCGACATAATCTTTCTACAGATAGTTATTTTAATTGTTCTTGTGTCGAATGCGTGCTCTGACTCTGAAAAAGAATTCTAAAAATATATCAACAATATTTATTTTCACACAAACACATTTGCATTATACATGTTGGGCATCTGGTATTGTCAAAAGTATATGGGAAATTTTGCAAATACCGTGCGGCTTTACGCAATCATTTTTGCTGATACAAAGAAAAAAATTCCGCTTGTAATAGTAATATATATTCCTACATGTATGTCTTTGGTTATTTGGTTTATTATCATACGGTGCATATGTTCTTCCGCGTTCGTAGAACAGAAGGCCTCTCGTCTTTGATCTTGTATCTCTCTGTATTCACGCACCGTCGTATGCTTCCTCTAGTTTACTTGCTTCACCGCCTGCCTAAACAGTTTAAGTACCGCGACGACAGATTGTTCTGAGAAATTAGCCTACTGAATACTCGACAGAGTAAATCCTTTACGTCGCGATAAACTGCTTTAATTAACTTAATGTTTAAATAACATTCTATTATCTTTACATCTATCATCCATAATTATTTATAATAAATAAATACATTTAATAATAATTATATATAATAATTCAATATTTTTTTATGCAATTTCTAAAATTTTAAAAATAAATATCAACGTAAATATTCGTTTAAAGCACGTGATATCTTTTCCGTGAACAAACACATTTTTCGTGAATCTGTTAAGCCATTTCAAAATGGTTCGCAGAGAGAGAGAGGGGAGGGGTATGTCTTTTGTGTTCTTTCAAAAAGTCTACAATACGTCACGATTCGGTGGTACGAAGGCGATGAGGAGAAAGAGGGAAGGGAAGGGAAGGGTAGCGTTGTCTCTCATCGAGCCCGTCCGTGTCGTGAAGACGAGACAGGCAGGGAGAGATTAAAGAAGAAGGGAAGTGGTACCAGCTGGCCAGGAGGAGACGATTCAATCTCTTTCTCTTCCTCCTTCTTACCAACTGAAACCTTTCGAGAGGGCATCGAAAGGACGACGAGAGATAGCCGGAGAAAGGGAAAAAGTGTCTCGAATGTCATATGCGGGTCTGCTATATTTCTTATGGCTCTCTCTTTTTGCCTTTAACTACCTTCCTTCACTTCTATGAAAAACCTATCTCTTGTTCTTTTAGTTTAGATTTTGCTTCCTCTTTTGAATACACTCTATAAAAAAGAGAAATAATAGCATAGGCTTCACGAAAATAAGTGTTTGAGTAAAAAACATATTAAATAATCATATATGACTTGAATAATTCTTCTTAGTTAAAATTTATCATTTAAATTTTTTCGAATAATTTTACAGAATTTAAATTTAAAATAAAATATTTTGTGAAAGAGAGAGAGAGAAAAGAGGTAGAAGAATCGTACACTCTCTTTTAAGAAATTTTCAAGTATATACTACTTATTAGCTTAAATTTCTTTAAAAGGAAGAAAAGTCGTATATATTAACGGTTATAAGCAGAGATACCATCGATGTTTCTAAATAAGTTTCGTAAACTGCGAGATTAGCTTGACCGAGATAACACGTGTTTCTTTTCGAGGCGTGGAATTTCAGTGTTTTACTGCTGAAACGCGTTACGACTTCTCATCCGTTTGAATTATCACCAACAATTTCACACCTTGCTTCGTCTAATTATACAGACGTTTTACAGACAACCACTTAGATCCCCAACATCGATAAAGAATAACCGTGCAAATTTATGGTAGGCTTTATGTTGAGATACTTTTTCACGGAATTTTGAAAAATACTTTTTCAGATGCAATTTAATGAAACTCGTATCTATCTACATTTTTATTTTATTCGTTTTTATAATATTTAAAAGAGAATTAAATTTCTTTCATTTAATTTCGTGCAATATTTTATTTTTTTCCTAGATATAATATTTTTATTAGAAAATATATTTTCGTGAAATTAACGTGCGCGAGCATGATAGTCACGGGCAAGCAAGTATTTCAAACTATTTCGTTTGAAAATAAGATCTAAAAGGATCTCTACAGGATGAGGACGGCATGGTTCAGGTCATCTTATCGTATCCCCGACAAAGTCCTACAATTTGCACAATGATATTCCCTATCATGTTCAAATAATATAGTTTTTCCAAGAAACATTTCTCACGTCTGATATATTTTCACATATCAGTATATTTTGCATTCTTCTGACATAGCGTGAAAAAATATTTGAACTTGTGATTCTGTGCCTTGTTAAAAAAAGTAGGATATTGTCTGTCAGAAGCAGATAGTCTTTGACTTTTAATGTATTTATTATATTTTAATGTTGCACGTATTCTTAATATAGTGAAGCGATTAAGAAGTAGCGAATCTATTGCCGTCACGGCGTAGCTTTCGAGGAAGAACAAACACTTGTAAGATCTTACATGCAATACAATACGAGTTTTCAGTAAAAGTCACTCTAGACACGTCACTCTAGACACTCTAGCTTTGAACGTCTTCGGCGTACGTAAATATTGATGCACGCGTATCGCGAAGTGCGTGCATGTTCGCACGTTGATCTCGGCTCGGGCGCGCCGCGTCGCGCACTGACTTCAATACTTACAATTAGATGTCTGCAACGTAGAAGGAAAGCTCTTCCGCTTTTTTCGCACTACTTTACTCTCTATCTCGAGTACCGCTGCTTCGAATGCTTTCTTAGTAATTACAGCGGATATCCTTGGATACAATTATCCAGCGCCACGAGCGCGCGGCGCACCAGGACAAAAAACTTGCATCGCTCCTGGACGTGGAGTTCCCGCAATGGTTAACGTCGCGTGACCGCGTATTATTATACATATACAGGGCTGCCGGTAATGCCGCGTAATAAGCGTTTAGAGATGTCGGAAGGACCGCCTTGCGCTTTTCCTTCTTTCTTTTTTCTTTTTTGTTCCTCATCGCTCCGCCGTTGTTGCCATGATTCCTATCCCGTCGCGTCCCGGCGCGGTGTCCAGCGTTCTCAACACCTCGACATGCGAAACTGCAGCGGCACTTGACGTGTTTCTATCGTACCGATCTTTAGAAATTATTTGTAAAAAAAATGTTTCTCCTTGCACTTGGCGCCTTTTTTTTATTTTACGTCGAATATTTTGTAGCGGTACGAAATTAATTTCTTTGCAGTCATGCTTTGCGGCTCGTTGTACGTTTATTGCCATCGCGTCGGCCTTGTATCGTGCCTAGGCAGGTGAGAGTCGAGTCGGCAAATAACTTTGTGTATCGTTGTACCTCTCGAAACGCGATAAGGGCGAGTATTAAAAGACGCTAAACGTGTGATATTTCGTTACGAATGTAATATCGAAATTTTTTTTGCAAAATTAAATATTGTTAAAACTTTTAGCTTTTACAAGGTATTTGTTGTATTTCGTGTAGTCAAAAAGCTATTCATTAATATAGGATGTATTGTATCAAATTTGCAACTTTTTTTTTATATGGTCATTAAGAATCAACCAGATATTTTTTAATTACATTATTTATACTTAGGATTGCTCAGATCGCTGAATACACTACGCTGACATCAAAATTGACAAATTCAGTTTAAATGAAAACCCCCACGCATAATATTTAGCATAAAATACATATTAGTTATATCCAGAACACGTTTTTGTCATACGCTTGATCTCGATTTTTTAATCTAAAGCAGCATTAAGCGAGCTGTCGAATCTTCGTTCTTCTAATTCCTATCGACATGCGGTTTTAGTCCAGACGTGGGTCGCTCAAACGAAGGCTCGTCCGATTTACAGACGTTCATTGTAATCTCGTCTTAAATAGACACATTTTGTAGCCACAGGTATTTCCAAAAACGTGATATGAACTTTAGTAATTCCATCTTTTTTCTCTCGCGAATCTCGCGGGAAATATTATTTCTCTCATTGTTTGCAGTGCAACGCGTGTACAATATTCGTTTACGATGCTATACATATTTATGTATGAAACATACACACTTTGTGTGTTTATGGGGAGAAATAAAAAAAATATTCTCGTGAAACTAAATCTCCCTTTAAGAATTTCCTTCCTGGACTTGTGCCTTACATTAGACAGAAGAAGTAGCATCGAATGAACAAGAGGCTTGATGGCTTAAATTACTCGTGTCGACAAGAGTATAATGCTTACCGTGATGAAATCTTTTTTATGAACCACCGCGAAGCGTCGTCGCTAACGCGTATCGCGTTATTTTATGCACGCTTGAATGTCTTGAGTGTCGCTATTGCCGCATCGATCATTTAACCGGATCGACCGCTCGTCGTCTCAGAACGCGCAATTGATTTATTTAACGCTCGATCGTTGAACCGTCATTCAGTCGTGGCAATTGACTAGATTTGTCGTTGGGTAACTCCAATAAAATTAACGGCTGGGTACGATCGCTGCGCGATCATTATGGAAATCGTCGACTCGTTCCGTAGAAAATCGCGGTTAATGCGTGTGCGCATCAAGCACGATTTTGCTACTGGATTATTACTCGGCGCATGATCCTCTTCCAGGAGGCGCAACCACCTTCCAGTAATTTTCAGACCGTATAATTCCGTTCGCGTAGACACGAAGGAGATTGCATTAGAGAGACGAGGCAAGAAGGCAAGAAGAGGTAAATCTTGTGCGCGAATAGTAGATCGTAGAGGCTTGAATAGAGATTCTTGAAGGGGGGGTCGCTTTGGAAAACTGCAAATGCTTGCTGCACATGTCACTCTTTCGACGGAATGATTTATAGAAATATCTATTCGTCTAAATATTTAGAGAAAATGGCCATTACATCGTACGACATTTCAGTCAATAAATCTTGTTATTAATTTTTTGCCGGTCATTAAATTTAAATTCTTGTAATAAGCTTACAATAAACAATAATTTTAAATCGATATATCTCTATTCAATTTTCCTCATTACTCAATTTTAATCGTTTTATCTTACGTGCGCGTAAAATGGTACATTGTTGACAATCAATCATAGAATTTCTTTATTCAAAAGTGGTATTGCAAAATAGTCGTTATCTCTTCGTATGTTACAACAAATGCATTCAGTACAATGTACAAGCCACTCTCCTCAAATGCCTTGGTATAATATCTCGATAAATAAAGCAGAAATTATATCGTACGTATCTTTCAACGCTCTGCGGTCGTTTGGCGTAATCGGCATTTATAAAATCTCGCGTAAAAATTCTGAGATCGTTTACGACCACGCGATTCCGCCGCGCCGCGCCGCACCGAGTCGGGGAGAGCTCTGAGATCGTGGTGTGATTTATTTTATGTATATTCAGATTTCCACCGCCACGCCGCGGCGGGAGAAGGCGCGTAAAGTATGTACGATAGTAACACGCGGTGCGTATATTTTTCAAAGCTCCAACGGATTTACATCGCCGCACGAACTCGTTCAGTAACTGAGTGAGTGAGTAACAGGTCGCGCGCTCCATACGCACGTACGAGGCGTATACGCATACAGAGAGAGAGAGAGAGAGAGAAAGAGAGTATCGCCATTCGCAGATCGCTGCGGCACGGACGGGTTCGTGCGGCTCTTCTATATGCACCGAAACTGGTTTGCACCTGATACCGGCCTCGCGATCGAATGACGCGTTTCAATGCGCTCTCCCTCTCTCCGATTCTTTTTCTGCTTTCGTTTTTCCTTCTCTTCTTGTAACCGCCCTACGGAGATACCGCGTGGATCACGCGAGTGAGTGAGCCCTCGGGCTCATTTAATTCGTTCTTTCGTATCGTGCACCGCGATGTTTGTTCTCAACTGGGACAAGATATCCCTAGCTGATTGTTAGAATTATCGTTTAACATATTGGAGACGCGCTGTACGTCGTTCGTTATGTTTAAACAGCAAGAGTTGGGCAACAGTAAAGATGGTTGATGTTTCGGGTTGCGGAATTAAGGACTTGTAGTCAACTTGTATAAGCTTGTTGCGATTTTCCACTCGCGAGATTTCTCTTTCATTAACGAAATGCACGTTACAATCGAATACTTTGTGTTTTATGATCCATAGACAATTAATGTCCATGAGCTATCTTGCAACTCGTGTTAAAATGGCTCTCGCGTATGGCTAGTATTGTTCACTGGAATAATTCCTGAAGCGAAATAAAATTTGCGATACTTAGAATTGTCCAGTTTACTTGTTGATAAATTTCAAGTATTTAAAAGTGAGTTGAGCTTTATCTGTAGCTTTATCATACATTTAATCATATAGAATATAGTTGAACATACATGACAACTAGCAAACAGTCATTTGTGCATACCTGGCATCTCTGCCAAGTTTGAATCTGCTTTCTTCAACGTCAAATCAAGAGTAGCTCGTTATGTTATATTTCTCTGCATGAATGATTCCATTGAGAAAGTGAGTGAGGAGAGTTGGTGGTAGGTCGAGAAGGCGATTCGTCGAAAGGTCAATTCTCGGAGATGCTCGAGTTTAAGTTAACAAAAAAAAGCATGAACCCCCGAATTCCGCGTCAAGTATACTTGTAGCGTCGATGTTACGAAAAAATAATAAGTAACGTGTGTGTCAATTGCGGTACAGTGAAACCGGATCCTCGCGATTTCTCTTTTTGGCTAGGGCCTCGCCTCGAAAGAAACGTCTTGCCGTCCATCGCGCGAGTACTTGGAAGGTAATTTCTGTTATCAATGTAATATTCTGCAGCGAGAGGCCCCGGAAATGGCTCATTGACTCTCGCCGCGCCGCTCATTGGTACATCCGGCGCGATGCTTGCTGGTACACAATATAACTTGATATACTCGAAAGTGGAACAAAAGAGTCTCTGCGTGACGTGACCGCCTCTGAATTCGTGTGCCCGTCCGTGGAGTGTACCTATAACCGATACGTGCGTCGCTTCCTTTTAACATTGCTGCCCGCGCGCGCGCGCGGCGCCCGTCTATCCTCACGCGTGCAATTCATTTCCTCGTTTTCTCGATTGCGTAAGAACAGGTCACTGTACAGAATTGTTTGATAATAGATATTTTTTCTATTCATAAACTGAACAATATTTTCCTTCTTTTGTGAAAGATGAAACGTTTTTTGCTTCATTATTAAAGTTGAATTGAAAGATTTTTACTCATTGTCAAATATTTACTCAGAGTTTTTCAAGCTTTAATTTTAAACACTTATTGTTAGTAATAATATCATGTCGGTTTTAAATATAAAAAGAAATAATTGAATAGTTGCGATGAAAGTATTAATAGCTAATTCAACTCCTTTCAATTCTAATTCCAATTTCTCTATTTTAGAATCTGTTAGGTTTTAACGATCTCTGTTTTAGACATCCTGTAAAAATCCATAATCAAGTAAAAGAGCGCGATCGAGTTTTCATTCTGCACGTCAAATAGCTTCAAAGTGTTACGTTTCTTAATGGTTGAATGAACATATGTATTTAGAACCATGCGCTGCGCGTGGTATGTAGCCTGCACAAACCATATTGCTCGCCAGTCGTACAATACGATCATTTATTATCGAATTTTTTGCACGTGCTTCGTGCAACACTACCTCGAGTTGCTTTATTACGTTGGCCACGCGCAATCGATTTTGCTCTCCGATTAACTCAATCTCGCTTTCCACTTACAATCCATTTATCTTAACGCTACACCATGTTTGAGAGCTACGGAACGTACGTATTATCGTACGCCGATATATCTTCGACTGTCATTCGGTATAGATTTGGCAGTGCCGTTCGAACTTTCGAACGGACTACTCATTCAGAGACAAGTTTTTAGAAACTAATTGTAAGTTTCACGTCGTTTACAAACTACTTACATAGTAGACATATTTCTGCTTTAGAAATTGCCTCTTAACTTTTGCCAATCAAAGACTATTCGCAATGTGATTATGTTATTTTTTCCGTCTATCTAAAATAGATAACTCTGGCGGGCTTGGCACTACAGTTTCTGCATTTTACATTATATTTTACGTAATTTTTTTGTCGATTAAAATTATTAAAAATTTCGTTAAATATTAATTAACCGGTAAAATTATTATTGTATATTCCTATCTCGACTTACTCAAGATGTTTAAAAAATATTGATGATTTAAAATATTTAGTTTCATTGGTAATTCAAAAGAGTGTAACTTTGATTATTTTAATAATCATCTCCGCGATAAGACTCTTACAATTAGTATTAAATTTCTCGCATCTATAAAATACAAAGATAACGAATTTTTTTAACTGCATAATATATCTGTAATTTGCAAGATTGCACGACCCAACGCTATAGGCGTCTCAGCTTACTGAAAATAAAAGCCACGTAAGACAGGTTGGAAAATAAAATGTCATGATTGCTGAAATCGAATCTGCGTAATAAAATATTCTCAAGACTGCAAAAATATCGTGCAGTCGATATACAAGTCTGACTTATATGGGGGAAGGGTACTCACTCTCTCTCTCTCTCTCTCTCTCTCTCTCTCTCTCTCTCTCTCTCTCTCTCTCTCTCTCTCTCTCTCTCTCTCTCTCTCTCTCTCTCTCTCTCTCGAGTAGCGCACAGTTTGATATTTTGCAACGCTTGCTTCTTCTCATTTTCTTCTTCTATTCGAATGACCATGGTATTTGGTTTAATGTACACATGCATATTACTTACAAACTATTTTTTCATTCAAGTCAGAGACAAAGGAACAGCTTAAAAACATACAATTATTATATCAAGCAATATTTTAATCTATCTAAACTTTTTATATTTATTTACATATTTATTTTACATAAATACTTATTATGTCTCATGTTATTTTAATTTTTGAATCTTTACTGCTGATTGTTATGTACAGAAATGTACAGAAATCTAAATTATTACAAGATATTAGTTAATCTTTCTACAAAATAAATATCATACATGAATATTTACTTTTAGTACTCGTAGCGCCTTATTTCTAAATTATAATTTTTCCACTACGAGACCTCGCGTATGAAACTTGAGGCTCATAACGGTTTTCCGGAGTCTTCAATTACTTCATCAAGCATATGGCTTGTTATTAACCGGCAGTTAAGTTCTCTCTCTCATGTCTCAAAATTCAGAAACGCATGGCGATTTATACGCTCTCTCGGTGCATATGTAAATATAACGTGCGTGCAGTAAACGGAGGCAAAGCCCGCGGCGGAAAACGGCAAATGGTTCGTCGTCGGTGAGGAGTAAAGCCCGTCTGATGTTCACGGTTAATCCTTGGCAAGGTGCGCGTAATTCCCGTCAGTTCCGCTGCACAACCCAACGCATTGTCGCAGTGGTACCGCGCCGCGCGGTGGCGATGCCCCAGCGCGCTGTTACAAAGTCGTCTAGTTTAATTTATTGTACGCCAATGCATATAGTGTCCGCAAGTCAAAAACATGAATTGAAAAATTACTAATCCTTAATTATGTTATGTTTAAACGATTTCAATGCGCTACCATATTTAGCTCATAACATTTGACTATTCTCTCTTATATAAAATAAAAAATCTCTCTTATATAAAATTAAAAAAAAGATAATAAAAAAGATAATAAAGATAATAAAAAAAAAGACAATTTTGACATTATCTTTAATAGTTTATGACATTTAAATAATATTATTACGATTCATACTGATGAGATAATTATTAAATATTTTATTGGATACGAATCAAAATTTTGAAAATAATGTAAATTCCCAACTACTACGTAATGCACGTATTCATATAATTTAATGAAATCTAACATTAATGACGAATAATAATAGTGATATTATATGCCAATTAAATATTCGACGTTTAATGGCTCGTAATGTTGAAATATCGGTGTAATTAAATTTTATTCTCTATGATCCATTTATTATAATACGATTGTCGCGCATGTATGTACATACACGTGTAGAATTTATGATTTGATCAGAAACCGTCAATCGCTAATGACGTATCGATCAATTCTATTACGATGTGTTTATTACTCAATGCCAATGACTTAATGATCAATAATATCTCGAATATATGTATCATACCCAAGATGCGTAATACCTATAGTACACAAAAAAGTTTTGCATAGTTGTCTGAGTATAGACTGACTGATGATTTTTATAAACTGTAAGTACACCTGATAAAATTATAATATCTTTATCGAAATATTTGTATTATAAGTAGTTTAAATTCTTGCACAAATGTCAAACTTTAACTTTTTTTTTAATTATTAGATGTATAAATTCAATGGAAAATTTTATCAAATAATTAATAATTCGCGAATAATTTATTTCCAGATTATATACATGATTATATATGTGTGTCTCTTGATGATTTGAAAAATATGAAATCTCTCTCTCTCTCTCTCTCTCTCTCTCTCTCTCATTTTTACAATCAATTTGTATCTAAAACGACACATCAATTTGAGCACTCTAATTGTTTTTGTCAATCTCCTTGATCGACATGGTTGTCAGGTAATTTTCGATATTTAAATGAAGGGTATTTTTCTGGGACATCGTGACGAAAATTGACGAAAATCGTTTGGAGACGACTGTCCATCGCGAATTTTGTAACGGCATATCGTCTCGTGATAGTTACCGCGCCGCTGGGCCCCGAGTTTAATAATCAATAATTTCCCCCTGGCGGCCCCGGGGTTGCACGTGTACGGACCGTGCCGCGATCGTGTCGGATTTGCCGCGAGAATTTTGTCCGTCGTCGATCGTCCTCGCGAACGGTGCGGCGCTTCATCGTCTGGACGATACTTTCGCGACGACCTCCCCCTTCGAAACTCGGCCTCTCCGCTCTCCTCATTGTGGTTGTTTTATTTGACAAACAGCGTCCGAGCTATGCACACTTCCTCCGGGAATCTTGGCTTTCATCCGAGCTGTTATAGTGTTCTCCTTAAATTTTCAATGCCTCGCACCCCCGGGCCGCCGATCTATATTATCGTCGCCAGATTCGTCGTTAGAAATTGATGAGGACGAGAGGCTAAAAGGTAATGGCTGTTAAATTTAGTTTATTACTACGGCCGTGTAATATTCTGTAAGACATTGCTTCGCTATTTGCGGAAAATTGCAAAACACGTATTGTCGAAATCTTTTCTGACTTTTAAGCGAATCGCCATCTCGATTATGGTGATCTATATAAATATATAACATTTTGCAAGAAATTATTTTTATTTTTCTAATCTTATTAATTATATTATATAAGGATATCTGAAAAAAACCTATTGTACTTGGAAATACTCACCGAGAAAAAGGAAAAAAAAAACGAAATTAAATCCTTTGCAATAATCGAGATGAAGTCTTTTTATAAAATATATATCATAACGTAACTTTATGACAAATGATACATAATAAAAATCAATTTTGGGTGAAAAATAATTAATATCTTGAATCTCTGTTGAAATTAATTCTTAAACATAACGAAGTATTGGCGAACGTGTATTTCTTTTGATAAAATGCGACACTTCCGATTTCACCTGAGCGGGTTGATTTGGTATCGGGTGACCAATTGGCTGCCGCTTGCAAGATGTTGCGACGCCTGAGGGCCCCAAGAATTGACCTGCGACCTCGTTCTCCTGTTGTGCCTCATATCTCCTTGTTTTCGAAGCGATAGCTCAAACTACTAGTCGTGAACTTTCATTGAAGAATGTACCGGTTGTGTTTTCTCGAAATAAGAGACAAAATTCGAGAGAAAAGAAATCCTTACTTTACTTTGTGTACTCGATCAGCGCGTAATTAATATGTGGCAATTTTTTTGTGCTAATGCTGACCATTTAATCGTACCGTATTCCATTACTATACCATAGTGATAGAAGAAGGCAGATTTTTTAAGTATCTATTTATTGTTTTGTTTACGTTTTAATTAGCGATGGGATCGAAGTAGCTTACAAGTAAATTCGAGTCTGTTGGCGTAATTTCTCTTTAATTACGCGCATCGAAAAACAAGAATGTAACTTGCAAATAGATTCGAGTCTGAATCGAACTTGTCGGAATCTTTTTATATTTTGCTAGAAATTTTTTACGTACCTTTTGAATTAAAACCGTTTATAAACCGATAATTATTTTAACATACCATTTTTTTATCATTAAAAATGTATTAAATTAAATTCAATTGTCGAAATTAAAAGTAATAAAAATAAATGATCAAAAAATGTAGAATAAATATTATTTAAAATCTTTACACATTTATACATTTTTTTGAACTAACTTTATTCTTCGAGTTTGAGACTATTTGTGAAAGGTTTTTTACGATAATTACACTACTAATAAATACATTTATTGAATTCTGCAAGTACTTTATTCTAATAATCTAATATTCGAAATTAACTCGGGATTGATTACTTTGCAAGTACAACGTATGAAATATTTTATTTCTTATGAATATTACTCGAATCCTTGAAAAAGAAATTTGATTTTATTGAATTTGCACATCTCTGGTTTTAATCCTTTGTTTCTACTATTTCGCATGAAATAGTAGATGATTTCTCTTGGTGTGATATAGCATACGTCCATTGTACATCCAATTCTTTATTACGCATCATCTCACAGCGTGTACTAGAATCTGCTTTTAATGCATTCGCTGTTATCACGTTATACGTGTTACCCACACAGGAATATAGGTGCAACCTATATTCCTGATGTTATTTGCATGGCGACGTGATAAAATCTCGCTCGCATGTGAGCCAGGATATACAGGAAACCCAAGCAGATCCCCTCTGTCAGTTGATACTATCAATTCGTTGTTAACGAGTTTATTCGCCGCATTTCTATTACATCGGGTGTATAACGCCATTTTACACCTTATATTTAATTCTAAAATCATGTGTAGTAAATGATAAAAGATAAATTGCAAACATGTTTGATATTTTATGCTAAAAAAAAGATTGATTTTAAAGAACATTTCGTTCCTCCAGAGAGTTTAAAGGAATTAGATATAATTTTCATAAAATCATTACGTGTGATTTTTATTCTCTCTCTTTATTGCTTTTGCGATATATGTACACTCTCATCTGGAAAGAAACCACGTTTTTCTTTTTCATCTCAGCGGTATCGTTGGGTCGTTTCATTATTTTCTATTGTAATCCCATGGTGTGTGCGTAGCTTTCGCGGTTACGTGGTTACCTGTCCGCCTTCCTCGAGTGCAGGTGCAGTCGATATTTACCATGTTATTTACAATTTACGCGTTGAAGGCGATAAGATCGGCCGTGCGTGTTTGTAAGCGGAGAACGGACGTGTCAATATTGAAAATATCGAACGATATTTTATTATGCTCCTCCTATTATGGGGATTGTGTGTGCATACTTTTGTTTCTTTTGCAAATCGACCTCTTTTATCTTTAATCCTTTCGGTCTTTATATATCATTATAATTTCAACTCTACAATTTTTCGAATATTCGAGCCGCACAATAACATAATTGTAGATTTTATATAGAAAGATTGTTCCCATTGGCAGCCACGCGAATAGTACAGCGCACGAGCTAGTACATTAATTTCGCTTATCACTAGGTGAGAGAAAGAAAGAGAGAGAAAGATTGTTACGAAAGGTCCTTTGCCGCATACGCTTGCTCGGCGATGTTTGCTCGCCCTGTAATCGAATGGTTTACTTTATTGCTCGTGTAATTACTGTAAATTATTGACGTTTAATTCCCGATTTACCGCACTTAACGCTCCGATAACGACGACTTCAGCGATCTTACTTGCGCGCTCTGTGGTGATAGGTGCGCCGCGTTCCAATATTACACCTGGACTTAATGCGACTACCTTCGCGTTAAATGTCTACTTAAGGGTTATGCGGAAACCTTAATACGGAAATTAATAGATCGCATAACGTGTGTTTCGAGAATCAGCGTATTTATTGCAGTTATTGTATGACTATTTGAGACAAGATACAAATTGATATACCATGATAAGAATAAAAATACGAGCAATTTTATCATTTTAGCGAAATTTTTATCGTTTACTCGTTGAACGTGAGAGAATTTAATTCCATTGATATTTAGATATGTATATTATTTGGATGATATTTGTTATTCATACATATAAATATAATTTAGATGCATTATAATCAAGATTCAATATTAATCTAAAAATTCAATAGGTAATATATATTTTCATATTTTTTGTTTCATTAATTCGATAAATCTATAGATTATTCTTGAATCACAAAAGACATATTAGATTGAATTTATCTGATCAATTTCTTGTAATCGACGACTAACACAGTCGATTAAGCACGTGAGAACGATCTGACTAACTGCAAAATTAGCGGTGACGCTCGAACGCGAAATTACTATACGCATTATCGATATGGACTAAAGTATATATCGATCGATCGAGGCTTAATAGCTCAATTAACGAGATAAGCACTCTTGGTAAAATTCGCCGCAAAAATTACGTGTCCGCGCGACACGTGTTCGCCAGCACCATTTGTCTAATTAATGCACGCTGCAACGTAATCGTGCCGCGTCTATCTCTTCTTAGAACGCGTGAATGAATCATCGAAAGAGGTAACCGTTCCTACGGCAAACGTTATCATTAGCGGACAATTAGTCAAGATACAAATCGGCCATGCATATGCCATTAAATCATATGCTACGCTACGAAGCTTCTAGTGCGGTCGACGCGCATCAGCGCGAATGACCGGTTATCCTTAGAAAGAAATATCTTTGGATAATTCAAATGTATCTCGGCCGATTAAACTTATTGTTTTATCGTACACATGCATCTTTTATATCGCGGATATATTGTTACTTTTACGAAAGTAACTGTGCTTTTACGAAAGTAAGTGCTGCTCATACGTGACAGTGTAAAAAATGCATATTAAAAGCATGAGATTATTAATATAAATGACTACTAGTTGCACCTAGTAAAATGCCACTTTAATAAAAAAAATATAGACATAGTAGGTACAAGCTGATAATATTCTTATTGTCAATTTTGAGAAAAAGATAGAGAAAGACATTTAGATTATTTGAAATGGCCATGGACACACATAAAAAAGGGTGTACTGTTCATTTGCTGGTGCATCAAGTTTCACTTGTCGAATGCGATTCCGTTCTCTCGTTTTTACTTCCGTCGTTTTCTACCTCCGTATCTTTGGTTTTTTCCGCGCCTTTTCCCTCGTTCTTCGCAGTACGGAATAGCTTCTGATAATCGCAGTGGTGCGGCGGCGTAGCCGGGACGGCTCGTTACCTTTACAAATCGAGCCGGCCGATCAGATTCGCGCCGGATGTGCAACAGGTGAAATTACATGTCGGGGAAATTGCCGATCGTCGATCTCCTCGCTTCTCCTCCGACTAGATTCTTTCTCCTTTCTAGACGTCTCGTGGGTCTCCTCTCTAATTGCTGATCCATTAACTTGCAACGAAACTTTCCTCGGTTTTTCTTAATTTTTGCCAAGATTGCTAATATTTAAGAATTCATTTAATGTTTAAATGTAAATTTCAATATGTCTTGATTATTTACTGGTATTGGTATGGTTATCGACTTAAAATAGTACTTGTCGCACTCTCTCCTTTTAACAATATTCATTCAGCAATATATCGAACATTGGATCGGTCGTTGAAATCCAATCGAGATCAATTAAATTGTATCCGCGACCATGGACACACATACATGTAACGAACATGCAGCGAATATTGCTAGAGCATACGCCAAGTGCATTAATTTGGATTTCATGGTGAACGACGTGCAACTTGAATTAGCTTGGAGCACCGTCGTGTCCCGTTATTTCGCGTATCGGAAATTAGTATCGCGGAGATACGCAGCGTAGATAGGCGCGTTCGCTATTCCCATTAATCACATGAGTCACGTCCGTTCATGAGCCGAATATCGAGCATTATGGCATTATAGAAACGATTTCGCTTCAACACGCGGGGGTCGCGCACCCGGCACGAACGTGATTTAATATATGTTTTGCAGTCTGCAATCGTGAGTACCACGCCCGTTTCAACGGGCCGGCACACGCCAGCCCTGACCTTTTCCATCTTCCGCTCGTTCCGCGTAAGATCGAGAGAGATTGCGGCTTCCTTCCAGTCGCGATCGGCGCGAATGATGCCTTTCGACGACGAGCTGAATTCTGGGGAGTACATCATTTGGGCCCGGCCCGACCCGGCCTTTTCATAGAAATTAATTAAAAGTAACGCGTTTTCATCATCGAAGCGTTTCGTTCCCCGTGGTTTTGCTCGGCATGCCTGGGAACAGCGTAATCCCGATGTAACGAGTCACGCTCGTACACATCTTTTTTACTGGTCAATTTAATTATAATAACCGCCTCGATGACTCGTTTCAGTACATTATTTTTGTATCCAACAAACATTTTTCTAAATACAAGCTAAAATACAAGCATGTGATATATTGCAATAGTATTATTGCAAATAACTTTCTATCAGTTATGAAGAAACGATTATAAATAAGAATGTGATAGGGATAAATTTATCTCTCGAAATAAAATATTTATTGTACAATAAAATGTTAACAAAAATGAATAACACAATTCATTTTATACATATATATATATATATATATATATGTATATATATATATATAATATAAATAGATAGGATGGTAAAATTAAAATCGAATAAATAATTTACAGAGATAGGTAAATGAATTTCATGAAAAAAATATGCATGAAGGAAAATACAAACGAGAATCTGGATTAAGGCTGGAGTAAATTATTCGCTATGAAGGTAATAGTTGTTGCAAAATGCGGCTGTTATAATAATCCGTTTATGACATTCAGATTTATTTCAGATTAGCTAAAGGATTTTTCGTTAATAGCGATTATTAAGCTGAAACATAATCTTTCTTAAACAGAAATTGTGATTTATTCAAAAGTTTCGGCTTTGATTTTATTATGATATATAATGCAATGAAGTCATTTTTAAATACAAAAGTCATTCTCTTTGATGATATTATAGCTATTTATGATTACGGAATATTAATTAATGGGTCGCTACCGCCGCGTTACATTCATTAGATCGATTGTGAATTATTCGAAAGCCGTCCCTTTGATGGGAATCAAGACGCGATCAGTTCCCACAGTAAATTACCGCTACCCTCCGCAGTCACCATTTTCATCATCCCTAATCCATCTATTTCGTTGACAAGTGGTCATATCTGGTCGATAGTAATACGCGCGGCTGCAACTCATCCATATATTCATGCTCGGTCACAATGATCATGCGTTCGATCATACGTGTAATCGATCGCAAAACGATTACGATAGAAAGAGAACACAACTATTATATGATAATTTTAAATAATTATTTAATCAAGTTGGATCTTTCTCTCAATCTTGTGTGAATTTATAAAAATATAATTCCTTGTTAAAACATTTCTTTATCAAAAAGTAAAATGAAGCTTCCAGGATATAATAAATAAATTGACAAAACTGTATTGTTTGTAAATAAAAGGTAGACGAAAGAATTTTTAAGAATTTCATTAGTTAACAATTTCGTGATGTATGTAATTTCGTATGTATAAAATAAATATAGATTTAGCAAAAAATTGTAGGCATACGTGGTAGCTGTGATGTGCGTACCGTGTACACGCATAAAGGACCTTGATTCGGCAGGCACGCGTGTCGCTGCACGTGTGAGCGGAGCTTCCGGCGAGTGTCGCTGCACGCTTCTTAAAAGCCCGCTGCACGCGTGGCCGTGCGCAGTCACGTATGGGGGTCTCGCGAGTTCCCACGGACGGATGTGCATCGTGGTACGTACGTACACTCACGGGGAACGGAGCGTCGTTGTTAACCGAATCATTCGGTCACATGCCACGGGGTTGCCGACCCACAGAAGCCGGGCCCCTTCTTCACGCCCTCGTGCACGCACGACACACGTCGCCGCCGACGCCGATGACGACGCCTCGTTGACTTGCGCTATACCGAACGCAGGTGGTCGAACGAGGGGTTTCTCTCTCTCTCTCTCTCTCTCTCTCTCTCTCTCTCTCTCTCAATATATGCAAAATGCATACAGATATCTCGCGAGACCGAGTTGCTTTAGTAGACTAGGATTAAGTGATATATCGATGAAAATATAGGAAAACGGTAGAGAATGATGGGAATAATAATAAATAATAATACAGAATAATAAAGAACATACAGAATAATAATAGAAAGAAATAATACAAAATAATAAAGAATAATAAATACTAATACATAAAGAATAAACTGTGCGTGTGTCAATACGTTCTTCTGTGAATTATATTTTCAGGATTTTCGTTATATGTGTATATTGCACAGTATATATGATTTTTTCCGAAAGATGTACGTTATTCTTTAAAGCAATAAGACATTGCTTGCAGATTGCCGGCGAGAATCTTTATCAGTTTTTTTCTTACGATATTTATCCACGCATAATCAGATTCCGTGGTTAGGGTAAAACCGAAACACCGCCTCGCGAAACAGTATCCATTTGTGTATGGTGGGAAACACGTGCACTCGAAAAAAAAGTGATTAGGTCGATTTCGCACAATTTTTCGGTCTCTACGATCTTTCCGAGCGCGAATCCAGATGCTGATTCATCCTTTTAATACAGTTCCGTAAATAATTATAAAAATATATAAAGATAATGTTCATAAATGAATTTAATTGCCCGACATTCCGGCAATGAATTATGATTTATTACAAGACGAATTATTTTTGAACAATCGTTCAAGTCCTTCAAAACCATTGAGAAGAGTCATTAATTAAATTTCTATTGACACTTGAATATGTTATTAATGATACAAGCGCTGTGGCGTTACTCTTAATAGAAATCATATATTTGGACACGGATCTGCCTCGCCGATCGATACGGAGAACGATTTATCACTTGATTCGTCGAATATTCAAATCATATATTCAGTCATGCATATAACTCACGGATTGCGAAACAGACCATATTTAATTGCTTCTTCGATTAGCGAGCGCGATTGCTGGTTCTCTAGACTCAGGCACACTTTTGAGACATTACATTTAATTGAAGGAGTCATTCCGATTTTACGAGGCACTGATGAATTAAAAGTAAATATTGGTAAGCCATGCACGTTCCAACTAACATATAATTTTCGTGCGTTTTATGCGGATAATATAATACAAATTTCAAAAATTGAACGTAATCAAACGTACTTAAAAATATGCGAACCCTCGCACGCGTATTTTTGTATTTTATAAAGTTGTTTTACGTGCACTTGAACATATAATTGAGGGAGCTCATCTATATAATTTTTTTATACCATTAATTTACGCTTCTGTAATTATTTGCCTTTTGAAAGAGGGATATTTCTCTGTGTTTCGCTCATTATACGACGCAAAGCTGAACGCGTGTGCCTGCATATTCATACACAATCATTTCGTTGTTGTGTAAAACAAATCGCGGAGAGCCACGCACGCACTCTCTGCCTTTTACCTGCCAGAAAAGAAATAAGAGTAATTTCACACTTTTGTTCTCTTCTTTCGGTACGTTTCTCCCTCGTTTCACACGTTGCCCGGCCGCAGGTTGATTCTAATATATATGCAGATTGCGGATACAAGATCTATCTGGATTTTATATGTATCGCAGTTTTCTTTTGTCAAGTTTGTATCGCTTTAAATTAGAATGCATTCAAGTACATATGTACAACTTCAAGATTATTATATTTATAAAGAAGTTGGATAATGAGTACAACTTTACGTCGATTTATTTATCGTGAAACAATGCATTCTTTTCTCTCTCTCTTTCTCTCTCTCTCTCTCTCTCTTGCACTCTTAATTATTAATATTCTATACACAGATATAGCTTAACTCAATTATGATAAATTAAACTGCTTCGTAATAAGAAGAAATGTACGTGTTATTTGTAGTAACATCTCCAACGTTAGCAAAATTTCGAAAACTCGCTAATGTGATTTCAAATGATAGGAATACATTTGATATGTATTTATTCATATTGATTTCTATCTTTAATATGATATATTCAGAACCGACCTTCTAAACTGTCAAAATGCTAGCGTTCCGTAGCGTTATTTCGGTTTTCCTGATGCGGCTTATAAGAAGCACTTGTTGGCAGTTGTATTAGATCGCGGTTCGATTATACAAGGGTGGAACGCACTGAACGCCGATCGCACAGTGCGAACACCGTTCAGCCTCACGCAGGAGATACGATCTCGCGCATATAGGAACAGCAACGTCCTCGGCCTCGGTCTCGGTCTCAGTCTCGGTCTCGGGTTCGGGCTCGGGCTCGGGCTCCCTCCAGGCGTAAGCCGGCTACGCCATTAAGCTGGAATTCAGGTGTATTAACGATGCTGGACCGCGCGCGGCAGGTACGTAGCGCGACCACCCGTGGCCACCCGGTAGCACACTAATGGCAACGCTACGGCGGAACCGTTCGTTAGAGAGATTTTATTTCGCCTATCTTACGCGCGCTCGCGCGTTCCGAGCAACACGACGCGACGTTTACCGTCGGCGCAACACGGGGTCCAGTGGGAAAGGGTTACGGGCCGCAATTGTGTACGATTGCGTCGCGCTCGTACTCACGGAACGTTACCCTGATTGCCACAGCCTCGATGAGGTCGACTGAGAGGCTTTCGCGGTACCGTGATGTTTTACAAAGTGCCCCGAGATTACTGCCATTCCATTAATTACTGTATTAACGTGCTCTCCCCAACCGGACGGCATTTGAAACCTGACGGGGATGTTAATCCGATTGCCGACCAACCTCGACCGATGGTGAAATTAAGCGAGAGGGTTTTACGGTGTTTTAAGATACATCACGCGATATTATTTATATACTTTTAATTATTTTATTAATTTTTTACTCAGGGAATAGCTTTGATAATGTACGAAAATTCTATATCTCTACGTGGGAAAGATTATGGGCCAAAACGAGCGAATTATGTGATAGAGATGTTGAATAAACATTTTATTCTCTAGCAGAGAGAAGTAAAGAGTTCTAAGATATTCGAACATTCGATTTTCACAAAATTCTCTTCAGCATAATAAATATTATAATAAATACAACAAGTCAAATCATAAAATTAATCATTATGAATTACGCGATGACATTTAAAAAGGTCCACGACGTACGACGACAGGTTCACAAAATGTCACATTTGACTGTGAGTTTAACGGTATAGTAGAAATTAAATGGATAAAAAATTGAAATTATAAGGGAAAATATAAGTGATTTATACATATATGTCAAAATTAAAACCAAGTCCATAAAAAATTCATCTGTACATCTCTACATGAGCCTGTATTCATTGTATACATGTATATCTTTCCCGGAACAAATTGCGTCGAAGCGGAAACTAATCCCACGAGAATATAAGCAGGCTGCATTGAGCCTCTGTGCTCTTATTTGAACTCGAGGCTAAGCGGCATCGTCGTTATCGAGAAATTCCAACGACGGTTCCACAGGTGTTCCACGCGTAAATAAATGAAGGTCCGTGCATTCCGTGCATTATTTCGTTCTCCGTCGTAAAGAATTTCCATCGTCGATGGAATATCCTTATAATGATTATCCTTGTTTATGTGAAATATTAAGTGATTTTATTTTTAGCGTGCAGCGATTTATAAATATGATACAACGAATCACTTATAATTTGAAGACGCAATATTACATATTATTAGATTTTTTGTACATATGTATTTTTTGTATACGTATGCTCGCGGACACTCGGACACGACACGTGCAATAATAATAAAAGTCGTACAAACAAGTATGTTAATAACTAAGCCTTTGTATAAAAAGATGAAATTATATAACTTTCATCTAAATAATAAGAATTATACGATACAACACCAAAAAAATTTTTTTTATATACGTGGAATCCTTTAAATCTTAGAGGATTTTACTCTTATTTTGACCTCAAGAGAATTCCTCTAAAATCAAGAGAAAAATACTATAAACAAGAGTATTTAAGATATAAAAAAGTATTTTTCATTTTTATTGAAAGAGGAATATGTTTGCTGTAAGCGAGCTTAGAATATGAGATTATAGGAAAAATCAGTTTGAATGTAAAGTACTTTTTTTGGGTGAACATTTCCATTACATTCGTATTTTTATTTCGTGTTTCAGGTGGTTCTGCCACTTCGACGATGATAATTACGTGAACGTGCCGCGCCTGCTGAAACTTCTGGACAATTATAATCCACGCGAGGATTGGTATCTCGGCAAGCCCTCGATACCTGCGCCCTTAGAGATCATCAGGCAGGGTCCGGAGCCGCAGAAACGACCGGTGAGTATAGATTGATTGCACTTTCTTTTTTCTTATACTTTCCATTTCGTCTTTGTACGTGGGTCCGCTGTTTAAAAAAGTTGGTCCAAAAATAACAAGTAATAACATGTGAGCACTGCACAATATAATTCTGATTACGCAAGAATAATCTATATCTAGTTGTTTGGATTTAGCGACCCTACTGGGATTAAGCTCAACATACTGTAGACACGCAATCTATATGAATGTATGAATTATTTTCTCTGGTATTAGATTTATTTATTCAAACAGAAATGGGATTATATCATAATATACATTAGTAGCTTTCCCTGCGTGCGCGCACGCGGACATGGATTTTTTTATTACTTAATATTTGAAATTGAGCACATCTAAGATTAACCAACCATTCGTTCAATTACATAACGTCTGTATTTCGAGGGACCACCTACTTCGTTCTAAATTTACTTATACCATAGATCGCGTAGACTATAATTACACCCTTCTCCGAAAGTCAACTTATTATCGCCCCTCGCGGTCAGTCAACCGAAGGAAATTGTCCCTCAGGATTTATTTAGCGCCATAATAGCTCAACAGTAGCAATTTGAAATGACAATAACGAGCGCCACACAGACACGGCTTTGCCCGCTCCAGCATGCGGAGATGTCACAAACGTGAAATTTGTCCGCGACCGCCTTTGAAGTTTCCTTGTGAATTTCTCGATGAAATTAAATCCGGCGGAGGTGAAAAAAGGCCAGGAGGAGAAGGCTTTTAGAGGAAAGGAGGGAAGCGAAAGGAAGCGGGGGTGGTAAAAGAGGGCAAGATCATTCGCGAGATTCTCTCTCTTTCTCCTCTCCTCACTTCGCGGTCTTTACGCGAGAAGCGTTACCTTGCCGTGCCGTCACTAACGGGTGGTCTTATCGAATTTATGCATCCGCGAGGCGGCGGCTTCCGGCACAATCGAGCGTGCATCAGCGTGCATACGTCTCGGCGACGGCGGGTTTAGAGTGAAATAGGGATCGCTCCGTTTTTGCGAGCGGTTCGTTCTCGACGGCGAAGGCAAGGAATATCGCGCGAAGAAACGGCGCGATAGCGTCTATTCTTTTTAATGCTCCCCGGCGGCGTCTTCTCCATGCCGCGAGTTTCATGCTATTATCTCGCATCCCGCGTATATACATATATATACATATATATATATATATATATATATATATATATATATATATCTTATCCCGTGCCAGTGCATGATACGTTTTTATGGGTAGATCTCGTCTCGAGCTCGCGCCCGTGAAATTCCGATTTTCCTCCGCGGGAGGTGCAGTCGTTGCAACCGCGGGCGGTTCACTATCTTCTCGGATATTCAATCTACGACACTTTTTTGCACGCTTCAATGCGCGTATACCTGCAAACGTGCTCTTGAAGATTCAACGTATGCATGTGAAGACATATTCTCTTCTATTGTGAATCTCCAAATAGTAACTGAAAAAATATTGCGTATCAGTGTAGTAATAAAACTCTGCTTGAAAACATAATAAAGATATATTTAATTGGAGAAAAGTTTAAATAACAGTTTAATTTGGAGATGAAGACTTTAATATAGGAATTTACTTTTACTTTTATTCTATTTTTCTATTATATATTTGTCGATTATATGACATTATTTTCAAATTATAGCCGTCTTTTCTTCTTAAACGTCTTTTCTTAAGAAATTCAGCTTCTGCAAATGTTTTTTTTTTTTTAATTCCTTGGAATTCTAAATTGTGCGTGCACGTCCACGACGTTTTATTGTTTTATAAAATAATACAGCTATTATATGTTGTTGAATTATGAATCATATTCTCTCGATCCTGAAATTATATTATGAATTTCAAATCAGAATGCGAATGAAAGGTGAATGCGTTCGTAAGAGGGAGCGAGGTATATTGAGAGCGTCTTTTCAAGGCACAGCACAAGCGAAGAAACTCGCCCGTTCACAATCACAAATCGATAAAAGCCCGTCTCACGTGCTGCTTTAGAAGATACACGATGCGATTCGGATGTCGCCGATATGATCGCCGACGCTCGGCAGCCGACAGTTAAAGGAAGTCCGCGATCTTATCACGACGCGGTGTCA
This sequence comes from Tetramorium bicarinatum, assembly GCA_928718305.1. NCBI lineage: Eukaryota > Metazoa > Arthropoda > Insecta > Hymenoptera > Formicidae > Tetramorium > Tetramorium bicarinatum. Next base: position 6,338,804 of record OV788320.1, read on the forward strand.
TGCTATGAGGCCATTAATCCTTTTTCTTCTGTCGAGACGAGAAATGAAAAAGGGGATCCATCGCCGTTGACGTTGCTCACGATCGAGTGGACAGGTCGATTTATGCTCCGGAAAAAAATTCCAGGACACGCGCGTCATTCGCTTTAGAAATTAATAACCGTTTTAATTCGCTCTCGTTGGGAAATTTAAAATATACCTCTTCCCTTTTTTGCGCCACTCTCGTGCGATAGAATGCGTCGCGAATCAATTTTCAATCGATCGTTTTTTTTTATACTCGCGGGATTTGCATTTCGCGGCGGAAAGTTGCACAAGGTACGAATTGGAAAAGCTTCTCGCGTTTTTTCTTTCATCGCGAGAAGGAAAAAAGGTACAAAGTTGCCGGGGAGAGAAATAGATAAAGACGAGTGGGCGTCGTGGTGCTCTCGAGATGAAACGATAAATCTTGCAAAGCCCGTAAGATCCGTTCTTCCTTCTGAGATTAACCGCTTCTTATAAGGTCCGATCGAAGCCATTCATCAAGCGCCTTTCTTGATATCTCTTTCCCTGATTTCTCTTCGCCGCTCGTTAAAGTCTAATCATAGTACGACCGATTCTGTCCTTTTTCTGCTATCCATGAACTTGGCGCGATCTACGATTGCCAATAATCGATCGGACCTTTCACTACCGAACAGACTACCGCACTCGCTCAGAGATTGGGCAGGAAAAAAGGAAATGAGCGAGAGGTTTAGATTTCTGATTTATTGAATACTATGTTGCAATCAATTGTAATCATTGCAAAAATATTTGACATAGAAATTTAATTGTACGAGCGTTCACGGAAAACTTTTTTTATCCGGCCGAATCATTTTTCACGCCATTATTTTACATGGGACTGTCGTCGTGAGATCCGGTCCGACAATATCACGGGTCCAATGCCAGTTATATATAGTAAAACTCGTTATCGATTAGTGAAAGATACACGAAACTCGATTGATTGATCGTAGTATAGGTGCACGTTGCCAGGCGTCGTGATCGTCGCATGGCAACCTAGATTTAAGATGCGATGTCCATATGCGGAATTTAAATTAATTAAAATCGATACCTTCTGACATCGTTCCCTGACATAGCTTTCAACGCTGTGCGAAAACTGACAAAAATAACAAACAAAATTTTCTTAAGTAGGCCGTAATCGAAAAAAAATCTAGTCATAAATCATCGAGAGAGATGATAAACTAGCCATTAAAGAAATGTTAAGCACTAATTGTGAGATAATCTATAATGACTGAGTTACTTCATTATTCAATTCTATGTTATACATGTATGAAAGTAGAGATGACTATATAGTGATTAATAATATTTATTGATTAAATATTTTTTATGTGTCATAACATAAATGTAAATCTCATAAAATTGCCTGACCCGTTTTAATCTAATTGTTTAATGTAAAATAAATCGCTACGTGTATTACGCGCAGGATTTATATAGATGAGGTGATAGGTTCGAGATCTCAGTGCTCCAATCGTTATATTCCAGTTTTATTACGCAGCTATTTGGCACACTGTGTTTCTGTACGGTGAATGGACCGTGTTTGGTACGTAAAAGAGTTCTGACTGGATCTCGGACGTTTTTCTGCTCTCTACGTGGTCCTCTTTCTTTGCGATCCTCTTCATTCAGCCTTCTTACGATCTGGTCGGACCAGTATGTAAGCACGAAACCTCTTGAAAGTCGATCGATCGCGATTCCTGTGAGCACAAGTATCGATAACACGCATACCAATCCGTTTAAACCATCTTTTTTGGCTTACATCAAAATCATTTTTATACGAATGACGTCCGTCGCCGTGATACGAATTAAAATAAGAATCATGCTCGATTATACTTCCTACCCGTACCAAACACGATCTGCTCCGCCCTTTAATTAAGCGAAGAGACCTTGCCTCTTTATCTTTATTCATTCCATAAAAAAGATAATTTGCGTACAAGAAGAAAGTTGCCGGACTGCTTGACGAAAAGAGGATCGTTATATCGTTGCGCCGTAAACTCTCTTCCTAACATTTATATTTGCAACGGTAGACCGTTTCTTACGATTATCGTACTTGCCGTGCGACGAGAATACTTTTTGAAAGTAATTTCTGTCGGTTTTGAATTTGAATTTGGTCACGTCACGTGTCGCTTCTTTGCACGCAGATGCAGATGCATTCTGCTCATCTTTCTTATCTCGAGCGTAAATCGCGATTCATTGCGCGACATGGACCTATAGCAGGGATCTCTGCTCGTATGTACGGCGTAATACCTACGGTGTAATACACACACGCGGGTGAAAGGTGGTTACGCCGCGCCGCGCCGCGCCACGCCAGAGAGTACTTGAATCCATTGCCGGAGTACACCGGCCGTCTTCGTGCCAGCTTCGTCCCTTGGTCGTGGTCGAGCTATCTCTCCCGACCGACCCCCCCATGGGTGTGGTACCATCTTCCAACCGAGATTATGGTCTCCGCCGTGGACGTTGTTCCCCGCAGGCTCCACGTACTCGTATATTATATTTGCCCGAGAAATCCTCGGACTCGCTCGATGCGCACGTGTGTGCGTCCACCGTGTGCCCAGAAAGAATCGGCTCGTTACCGTCCCGGCAACTGGAGCGCTCGGCAACCGCGCTCCTTCTCGTGAACAATATCGCATTTAAAAGATACGGGCCGCGATTAATGAAGGCAGGGATACGCGGTAACCCTCTCTGACAGTGTTTTATGCGAATCTTTTTTTGCGCTGGAGCCAAATTTTCGGACACCCCGTAGCGCGCGTAATACACATTTCGAGACCTGCCATCAACCACAGGAAGCCAAGATTCTTCACTAACGCGGCGTTCTGTGTCGTTAAAGTTTTTGTAGTTTTTTTTTTTTACAATTTTCGACGAGCTAACCGATTTTTAAGTGGATCACCAGACGAGATCTGTGCGAGTTTCTGTTTCATGCATTACACGCATCAAGTCATTTTAGTCAATTTAATACGCGTTGCACGTGCTCTAAATTTTATTTATTTTAATTTTTGAAAATAATTTTGTAAAGCAATTATATAAATCGACTGGACTTGATGTGATATTCGTTCAACCGATCGATTTCAACTCCGAACGCGAGGCAGCATTCGTTTATCGCGGCGTGCACCGTTTGCGTTACGGAGAGCTACGATCGGGCACAATTAACGTCCGCGGATTGACGAATGGTCAAGACTCGTAGCGTACAGTCCGATCTCTGTAAAAGCGTGAGAGCGTGGCAACTAGATGCACGGTTTGTCGAAGGGATAATTAACTCTGAACGGTCTATCGAGCGTATACGCGCGGATCGTTACGTTCGAATTCTTTCGGTGGCCCCTCACCTCGGTGCCTGCGATGAGGCACGTGCACGGTGCTGCGCAACTGTGCCCGCGGAACCGTTGTCTCGTCAGGTGAAAGGTGCTCCCGCCCGCGATGGATGAATGAGCGTAACGTGTATTCCGCAAATTGATAGGCAAAGTAGAGCTAGGCAGCAACGCGAACGAGTTCGCCGTTGCTTGTAGGTCAATGCCGAAGGATAATTTGCTAATCGCACGTTGCCTCACAACTTTGCACGAGAGCAATCGCTCGAGGATGGCGAGATCCATATCGACGCCGAATTATTAATCGCCGCTTGTCTTTTTACGAAAAACTCGTTACAACGATTAACATTTGCAGTAGAAAGAAACTTTGACCGTTCTTCAATACTCTTTTATTGACAATATATATTTTTTTATATATTTGACTTAATCTTTTAAGATAAATTATATTTTATCTTAATTCTGTCAATATTTTTGTTCTTGTTACATATAATTAGTTAATAAGACATAATTACACAAATACGTGCGTTGTCTATGTTTTAAGATTTCAAATATCAGTCGAGCCTACGGTACAGATAACTGTATTTATCATTATTATATTTACACGGTTTTATCCTTTTTATCGACTAATCTTAGTAGTTGGTCGCAATAAGAGAGAAGGTTACGCGGGACACGCCCCGTTACAATGGAGTCGATTGCCCCGGAGAGCGATTAATTCACATGGAGGCGAGGATCGACGTACGTCGGTGGTCGTTACTTAACATTTTCCCCGACGGCGTCGTAATTGCGCCCGCAGGAGCGCGATATCGCGCGCACCACGCCTCTAGGTGAAAGGGTGAACGTGCGGACGCGGACGCGGGCGTAGCGATGCGGTGCGGTGGTGAAAAAGAGCAGCACGGGCAGCAGGAATAGAAAGGTAGAGGCAGTCGCGAGCTCGCGTCCGTGCATGGAGGCTGAAAATCGAGCCGTGCACGAGACGGTCATTTTAGTCCGACGGTAGGCCGATTCACCCGAGGGATAACCTGCCGATGAACCGTAAACCAGGAACTTATTATCGGGTCGTATACCGCACGGACGCTTTATTATTACGACTACTAGTGTAGTAGAACCAGCCAAGAGCTGCTAGATCTCGGAAGGAACAAACCGCGCGCCCGCGTTATTCCTAATATCTCTCCTCGCCAACTCCGCTCGTTTATATAACGTTGTTGTTATTGTTGTTGTTATTGTTGTCGTTATTATGATGCCTCGTAAGCATCACGTTATACCGTTTACAGACGACCGGGAAAATTACGACTTGCTTTTATCGTTGAGTTTACCAGATTCGATCTGGAAAACAGGAATAAAGTTGAAATAATTTTTAATGCGATAAAGCGTGACCATGCCGCGTCAAAAGATGTTCAACTACACGCGAGTATGTTGCGAAATGATCGATTCGAATAGAGTTTAGCTGGGAAATAATCTGGAATCTTTGACATTCCGCGGCGTATTTTGGCGCAACTTGGCTTACTTACAATTGGTACAACTGCGGAATTTGCGTCGGGGCATTGTCCGTAGAGTTGCGCGAGCGAATCTTGAGGAATTTCAGAACCTCATTGTTTCGAGATAGCTTCAAAAGCCGCGTGCCGTCATAGTTTACGAGCGTCCCTCATCCAGCGAGAGGTCCAGGCGACGTGAACTGACGCTTTACTACTGCGATTAACCCCGTTTCATTATCCACGCGTAGAAACGTATGCGTTCAGTCCTTCTTGCCTACATTATTATCTTCCAGCCCTGGAAACATTAGCGTCGTAAGCTCGCGCTGTTGTGAGACTAAAACAGTTGCATTATTGACGAAGATACGCGAAGCGGAGAGTCGTTTCGCTGCTCGTTTGCTAGAAACGAGTTTATTGCGTTCCTGTACAGTCGTCTTTGCTCGAGCAATGAATAATAACGCAGTACCGCGTTTCTTTCCACACGGCTAATCACATGTGGAGTTGTGATTTTTCCGCAAGCAATGTTCATTGCGATCGCGTCGATCGCACTCCTTCTTTCTCCTGACAACTGGCATTTACATTCAAAAATATTGGCGCCGCTGTGGCGTAGAGCCGTAATTTCCGCTCATAATTTGAATTACGCTTACAATTAGCCTCGTAATAAATTCATCGTTCACCTGCGACGCTCGCTCTCCGGCCTACGCGGCGCGGCGTGGCGGGTTAATTACCGTCGGGGGTCTTGAGTGTTTCGACACGGGTCTTTTTCTCGTTCTTAGTTCCCGGCCGCGCGGTCACCTTATAATTCGCGTCGCTCCGCTTTTTACCGGCAAACTCACCGCGAAAGTCTGCCAATTAATCGATATTGTCCTCCAAGGTGAGACGGCATTTTATCGAATTTCATCATACCCGATTAACCGTCCATAAGTAGGACAGAATTTAATAATGTCCGGTGATTGTCAGCCGCTAATAGCCTTTATTCGTGCCTTTTTTGTGCTGCATTTTAATATATTTTTATGTGTTTTCTTTGTGCTTTCATTAACTTACACACACGTACGAGTATTTAATGAATGAAGAAAGAAGAAAAACACAGAGTAGAGAGTATTATTCAATACCTAATAAATATGGAGCATTATGTTTATTTTTCTTTTATATCATGATCAACGAAATTGCAAATCTAATAAAACAATTCTACGGAAAAATCTCTCTCTCTCATATTTGTGTTAGATACGTTTCGCAACACGTAACTTTTTATTCTTGGCCATTAATTAATTATGTACACGCGCCATTATTATGTTTCGCAAAGATGACCATGTCTTTTTATGATACAAGATGAGCCCGTTGACACGAGATGTTTGTTGCAGCGTCTTCCGACATCTGTAAAACAAACCGAATCTCGTGTTAGATGTTGTGAATACATAAACTCCCGCGTATAAAGTGCATCTTTTCACGTCGTTGGCCATCTCACTAGTCCGCCCACAACCAATGAACCGACGCGGCCAGTAACGATACACGATAATAGTAATAACAGCAGTAATAACTATAATTACGCGTTATTGTTGCCGCTTATTATCGTTACCGTTAGCGAGATGCTTCTCTCGCGCAGAATCGCCGAAGCACGTATAATCCACCTGTCGTCTGTTTTCCAACAACGTCGCTACAGACCTTGGTAATTATTAGGGCCTAATCTCCTTTCGTTTTAATTGTAACGGAACAAAATAAATTCTTCCATGATAAATCAGAGAACTAGAATTAGATGAAAGGAAAATGCATCGGAAATGTAGTAGTAATTTATCGTACTCAAAACTTGTTCAATTTTTTCACTTTCGTAAAACCGTTGTCTTAGAGAAACTTTATTAAGAAGCGTCGTCTTTTCGCGCGACGAAAAGATCAATATGTAAATTTCATTGAAAGCTTTTTATAGCAAGATATTTTTGTTTTGGCTCATTCGATGGGTCAATTAACGCGTCAGTACACTTGTCAGAGAATATCGCGAGAAAAAATGGATGGTGATATATGCTGCTCTTAACCCTTCGGCATCTGCGGCGATCGTGACGTTAGATATTGCTTCGGTTCTGGCTGTAATTAACAGGTAGACAGCGAACGCAGGTTGCCGTAACTCTATAGGGTGTTGACTAGCTTAATAGCCTATCAACGGTGTTTTTCTTTCGTCCAGCTACTCTTCTCGTTTCGTTTCGTTGGAGCGATTTAGGTATGAGACGGATGGATCGTACGCGATCGTATATTAAACGATTTTATGCGAGTTGAGTTGACTGAAAAGGATCCTTGTTACCAGATAGTCCATTTAGAAATCAACATTATAATTCATTGCGTCGTTGCTAACGAACGTCTATTTAATTCGCGTTTATATTATTCCTGCATTGAGAATTGTGTAGACTTTGTCAGTTATCTTAAAAAGAAAAAGAAACATAAAGAAACAATATCGATCATCAGTTCAATTGTATTGTTTAATATGAAAGATGGAAATACTTAAAAGTTGTCATGTACAAGATAAAAACTAATTTTTTATTACTTTTTTATATTCTATGAAATATGTATAATAAAATAAGATTTCTCGTTGCGGTTTTTTATACTTTGAATTTGAGTTTTACTAATGCAACGCGGAAACTTTTATCTGTTGCAAATTTATTTTTCAATATTTCAATTATTTTTGTCCCGTTAAACATAGCGCGTTATTGAATATGTGTGTAAATGAGATCGCGGATTCTAAATACGTCTCGTGTGATTTATGAAAATTAATGCAAGCGTGCATAATTAAGATCAAACGTCGGGGATTTTGTGCGATACTTTTGCGCAACGGACAGCTAGATGAGGAAAGATATAAAAAAATTGATGTATTAATTATAATTACGAAATCGGTTGGCATTGCGATATCATGACAGATATGCTTGCGAAATTTGTCTTGAGAGAGACACTCGTTTGAGATAAACAATACGTACATACGCGAAAGCGTATCAGAAAAGTAAATGCACGTAGCATGATATTACTTTTTTATTTACTATATCATATTGATATTATACACATATATTGAATATTAAGAGAATATTTATTACTTGTGTTTATTTTGAATGTTATTGAAACTAAATCCATCGATATTAATAATAATAATAATATCACAAAGAAATTGTCAAACAATTGTCTCTGTGTCTCGTAATTATCTGGAAAAGCTGCTTCTGGCTCGAGTTTTCTATTCAGATCCGCTGTAATTTAAGAGTGGCTGTCTTCCGAAGCGGGAAAATTCGATCAGTCCTTGCCGAACGAACGTTGGCAGTCGGCGTAATGGCTCCATTATAGCCGACTCGTGCGATTTGTTCGAATACGGCGGATTCCGCGGATATCTCGGAGTAGATCGACCCGATCTCGATTTATTCCTTCTCGGAATCCTTCTCTCGGTGAGATGCCCTATCGATTCTTCTCATCCCCTGCCGGCTGCTCTGTGCTGCACCACCGCGCCGCCGCGCCGGGTGCCTTCCGGTATTCGTCAAATACGCTCCGGTAACAGCTATCCGGGCTTTTCGCAGTGATTGACAGCGGGGAAATAAAAAAGTTACGACTCTGTCGGACGTGTCGCGTTTCGCTCGTGCGTTCGCCATCGTGAAAAGCGTGAAATCGACCGACGTCTCTCGTGGCGGGAAGAGGACGCAATAGTCCTTTTTGCAATTATGTTTCTTTTGTTCTGTTTACGTGCCGCATGACACCGCCATTATGATTAGCGATTAAGGCTCCCGTACATGCGCACGTACATTGACTACGACGAACGAATTAAAGAAAGACGAACGTTATTAATTTTTTGTCAGCCTATATCTCTTGCAATTTGATGCTACAAAGTTTTATATATTAAAAAAAAAAATATATATATATATATGTCAGTTTGCGACGCATCGTCGTAAACGTTTCAAGATTCGTGATATTTGAAAGGAAATTAGAGAGTTTCGTATATTGACTCGCAATTTAATGATCGCGTCGCAATCGGAAGTGGCGATTGGCCGCGTGGAAATATCCTAAGCGTATCCGCGCGGTCACGATGCTTGTGTTGCTATCGCGCATAATAATAATATAACGTGGGCGTAGTCTCGGCCGCCGTGGCAGAGGTCGGTCGTTCGTAAACGAAGAATACGACGGAAGGCAGAAGATGACGAGAAGATATAGGTACTATCGGTAGAACGAAACGAGAAGGCGAAGGAAGGAGAGTCGAGCGGTAGGTGGCCGCAGCAGGAAGGCAGTAAACTCGCCGCAGCGCGCCACTGGCCGTATTAATCATTTGAGAGAAGAAAGAGAGAAGGACACGAAGGGCTGGCGGCAGGAAAGAGATAGGGCCGAGAGAAAGATAGTACAGAGTAGGAAGGAGGCGGGCAAAATCTCTTATGAAATACGAGACATTTTATTAAACCTATTCGTCGGATCCCGCGCGGTCCGACCGCAACCGATAATTATCGGCTACTATTCGTTTTAATTAAGAGCACCGTGTGTCCTCTTTCGGCGATAATTCGACCCGTATATCTGCTAACGTGCTCCAATTGAGAACATTACGCTGAATTAATTTTGTCTGTATTTGGTTCGTACTATTTCTCCTTTTTTATTTTATCTACATTTACGCAAACTCGTAATTATTTTTATTTTCATCTTGTTTTATTTTATAGACCGTTCTAAATTAAACCTGTTTTAGGTAATTTTCTTATATATAATGTTAAAAAGTGGACTTGATCTCTCGAGTGTCGATTTTACTTGTCAGGTGAATATAAAGAACTCGAAAAGTTCAGAACGTGATTAATCATGCGTGCACAATGTTTATTCCATTTTTTTCTGCAACGGTGGTAGAAACCGCAAGGAAATCGCTCGCAGAAAACATGCCGCCACTCTCCGAGGCAAATAGCCAGCGTTGCTTCGTGGTGAACGCGGCCTTCTAATGTAAGATCAAGGTCGATAGGGAAGTGCATCAGCAAAGATCTCGAGTTCTATGCTCTTGCATGTTACGCGTTCTTTCACGATGCTGTAAACTACGGTACTTTATAGAATTGCTTTTTTTAATTTTATAATAAATTAGTGACTAGATTCCAGTAGGAGAGAATATAGATAAAGAATATCAATAATCGATAATAGTAACTTCAATTAATCAATAATCATTGATTGAAGGTGAATTTTTAAATTTAGCATTAATAATATTTGACAACATTGTTGTTATAATATGATATAAAATTTATTCCATTTTTTTAAATTTGCAAATTAATATGACATGTCAAACTTATTTGTGCAGCATTTTCACGCTTTCGACGAAAGCTGTGTATTAGGCTGGTTTGAAAATTATTAAGAAAAATACGCGAAACAAGACAATAATTATCACATGACGTGAAAATAACATTGCACACTATACTATTTTTGTTCGTAATTTGCTAGAAAATTGTAGTTTATCTGTGGTTTAAAGCCAATCCTTACATACATATATTCAATATATGCGGATTCGGTGAGAAAGGTGCAAAATTATATTACTTATATTCAATAAATTTATTTGTTTTAGCTGCATTTTTCTACACTTCTTTTGACTTCTTTCCCTTTGTCTTTTTAATTCTTTAATTGCAAACATTATATATGTGCAATAAAGATATTTGAAATATTTGCAACAAAATTAAATAAAATTTAAGGGTTGTTAATTTAACATTTCTTTCTTCTTAATTTCGAAGTATTAATTTCACAAATTCTCGACATTATTAATTTTTGCAAGATATTAAATATTATAATTGTTTATAAATTACATTTTTATGAGAATAAACGCTAAAATTATTATATGTATATATTTTTGTTGGAGACTGTAGTACTGTTGGAAACTCCGGGAAGCTAGAAGCTTTTGTGAAAATCTTTTCATTATCTGAGGAATGTCATTGTCCTTTCGTATTTTAGTCGAGGAAACAGGTAAAAATCGGCCAGATCTGGAAAATATAGAGGATATCCCAATTGTCACGTTAATGTTTCTCTCCAAGAGCTGTTTGACCAAAAACAAGCGATAAACTGAAACGTCGAAGAAAAGCGAACGATATTATTTTTCTATTTTTCCGGATGTATCCCTCTGAGCGTATCCCTAAGACACTTAAGGATCAACGCTCATTTCTTTGTTCGCAGTTCGATCCTTTCACAGATAAGTCCGTAATGCTCTTAAGAATAAAGAAAGGGGAAAAAATCAGTTTCTCATAATTGCGTTCCGTTGTTAACTGTTGATAGTGAAAAGGATGCTTTTAAAAGTTATAAAGTTTGGATACGTGGTGTTGCGCAACGAAAATGAACAAATATACACAATTTTGAAGGGTTTTGAAATAAATTAGGTACTGAATTGAGCGTAACAATTAGTCATTTTGCAAATGGAGCGATACGCCGTTACGTCGCCACATGTTGACCAAACTGTAGCTATTTTCTCACTTTCTGCCCTTCTGCCTTGCCAAGTTTTTATCAAACTCACCCTACCACTTGGTGACTAGCTTTCAAATCATCGTCTAATGAGTCTAAATTCGTCGAACGTTTGTTTCAAGAGGATTCTCGAGGTATCTTTACGCTAGCATGATAATTGTTGATTAAATTCCAATATCTAAGCCGGAGTAATACGCAATTAGAACATATGCTTTCATCCCGAAACTTTGAGAAGGAAAAAAAGAGGATAAAAACGACACCGTAATCTTGGGTTATTTCGTGAAAGATGCGCTCTTACTCACCACATGTCGTGCCGTTCTTCCACCCTTTCGCATCCTTCCACCGTTTCGGTCCTATGAATTATTTTTTAAATGAGGCTTGCGTTTCTGCGGCTCCTCCGCCTCGCATCGCTTCTTCGGGGCTTAGTGCGCTTTTATAGTCGCTGCGGTTTCGGGGCGAAAGAAACTGTGTGTGTACGGACAAGAGAGAGGAAGAATGCGAGAGTAGTTTGGTTCGGCGAATGAGCGAGCGAGCGATCGATCGATCGTAATCATCGTGTATCATAAAGAGAAGTGTGGTAGATTTTCGATGCCGCGGTAGGCAATTTTTTCGGCGGTTCGATCATCCGCCTGTTCTTGTCGATATATTATCACTTTTGCGCCGCGTTGCCTGATCTCTATAATTTACGCCACTAAAGTAAAATTGTTTCATGTATACTGCCGATATTATGATTCGCAATATTGCAGAAAGAAAGATGTGGAAGCCGCATTCTTGTATTGGAAAAAGAACATATTTTACCAGGAGGACGTTTTCGTAATTTTAAATGTTTTATGAGCAAAGAGGACTAGAGGACAATGAATTTTGTGCTGTTTTGTGGCGGATAAATATTTATGCTATAGATATTTTGCATGTTTACAGCATTGAAATCTGAAAATCTGTGGATGTAATTATTTAAATAAACAAAGAGAGAGTGAGAGATAGTAAGCCATATACGGTTTGTCTGCTGGAGTCTAATAATTTGTTTTACCTTTTTTAGTAGTTTACAGAGTTGAAAATAAATGTATAAAAAATTCATGCAAAAGTATTATTAGGCCGCCAAGATTCAGTTCAGATCGTACATGGCATTCTCTCTCTTTATTTAATTGTATATTCTCACGGTTCTATGTCATTTACTTTTGTAATTATTTCAATTCCTGTTCGCGAGATGTTACAGTCGTCGGTGAATGTAAGAAATAGAGAAGGAGGGAACATAGAGTCTGAAAAGTCCATTTCGTGGGTAATGCGGGTAGAGACGAGAACTCGGCGCCGAGAGTTCATAGAAGGCAACGAGCCGCTTATCTGGCAGTCTGTTGCAGCTTTAGTGTATCCTATTAAATGGACGCGTCAGGGTGAGAAGATACCTCGGCTACGGCTGAGACCAGATAAAGTCGCAATATATCAAATTATATCAAATTTATCAAATAGATTTGCTGCAACAGATCTTTGATGCCAACTGCTTCGACGATAGGTGGACGATGCGCGACAAGTTGATTTCTCGGATACTTTACTTACAAATTCGAAACGCGCGCGCGTATAAGCGAACACACGTACTTATTGTCGCTTTGATGAATATGCGGAAGTTGGCTTTAATTAACCAAATCTTCGGGGTATTCAACTATCATGAATCATGAATCACGCTGCATGAAATATACTTTACTTCTTGCGCGCCAAAAGCGTAATTGAAATCGAAATTGCGCGTCACAATTCGCGAAGGTTATTACCAGCCTTCTGAGATGCTTTCGCATTAGTTTCCCGTTCGATGTTATTTATGATTGAAGTTAACGTTTTGATCGTTGTAACGGTAAGATATTTTACTGACTGAGCTTATTATGTTTTTAGTGCATTCATTACGCTTTATTATACTTTTTTTTTTTTTTATCGACTTGCGTTTCTCTGCTTTGAATAGGAAGATTATTTAGCTATTTGAGAGAAAAATTATAAATAAGAAGATGTGCAAGCTATTTATTATCGCGCGTAAAATTAATATTCCTCTCTTTTTTTATACCAAATTTATTATTATTTCATTTCAAGTTATTATATTAGCAGAAAAATAAAATTAATTGAAATATGAAAACGGCAGTTATTTAAAGAGTTAAATAACTCTCTTCTTTTATATCTGAACGAATTTTATTTTTTTTTTTTTTTCGGTCTTCTCTGACTCGCCCCGCTGCCGATTTATCGATCTCGTTTGCATTATACTCGATTTTTTCCTCGCCACCGCATCCTTAACGCATGCCGGACATTGCGATTCCACGGACAAACACATTCTGATCGCCGCGTTCGGGCGCCGTGATGAAAAAAATGTCAATAAAAAGAAGGTAGTAACGCGAAATTCACGCGGAATGCGTCCATACTTGGTACAGCCGGCCGAATCTCGTGGCTTTAATTGCATTAAGATAATTAAATCGGTGCGGGCCATGAGATTCCGCGCAATTACGCGCCGCGCCATAGAATTCCAATGTTATTTCTCGTTTTGCGCGCGCAGCCCGGACTGTTGAATCGGATGAAATTCATGGCTATGCAATTATTTGCAGAAATAATGCCGAGCAAGGAATTACGTTATGAAACGAAGGTGTTTCGAGTGGCATCGGCATTGGAAGATAATACGTTTCCTTTTAAAAATCAAATTTAAATGCACAGTTTACGTATAATGTCGATAACATGACGAACATATCGCGCTTATTATCGAGCCTTAAACATTTGTAGCCGTTTCGAGCTGATTTCATAATTATTCTCGTTTGCAACCGCCTTCCTGCGCGTATAATGCTATTATGATAATAATTTTCATGTAATATTCACCAGTTAAATAATTCCGCACGAAATCTAATCGCGTTCTGATTGTCGTTAACGTAGCGATATATTATTTTTGTATAAATAAGAAAATAATTAAGACTAACAAAGAATCCGATAATATCAACTTGAATAAAGCAAGATATTCGTAGGAAACCATGTATTTTAAAGAATATAAAATTAAATTTGTGCGAATCTCTTTTTTAGAATAGTTTCTATCATTTAAATTTTCTGACTCAAAATGTAAATATTCTTTTATTTCTCAACTTGCTTTGGCCCCTTTTCGCCTGCTTTCATTCAAGAAAATAATTACTCATCATCGCACAATTGTGATTGTCGTAAAAATATTTTTTGCAAGCGAGATATTCTATTCAAGGAGTGCGACTACCGGCTAATCTACGAGAACCGTATATCTAATTGTAAGATCCCCATCTTAATTGCGGCACAAGAGATTTGCTTGGGCGCACTTGTCCCTAAACTTCCTTGAAAGCTCGGCGTGCAGAACGCGTTACGAACGTGGGAATCGTTTTCAAGGTGCACGATGCCGTGAAACGATCCTGCGCCCGTAACATCTCGGTGTTTACTCCGCCGGAAAATCAATATTATTCATGAGACTGCGCCCAAGCGATTCTGATAAAATTATTTAAAAAAGCCTGCACAATGCTGCCTTTGGAATAAATAAGTAATGATTCTTCCTCTAGTCATCCTCTATTCACGTGAGTCTACTTTTTTGCATTTTGTACTCTTTTAGCAAAATCTCCCAGTTCGAGCAAGCGCTAGAGCCCCGGAGTCTCGAAATCGCAAATCGGGGCATCTCTCGCGAGATGCATGGCATTCGCGCGTGAATACGTGAAATACTTATTCCGCGATTAGGTACGCATTTCTCTCGCACACGGCTGCCGTTGTACCATTCACGCGCTTTGCGGAAGCGTTTTATCGCACGTGAGAATTCCGGCTGCCAAGTGGAGCAATGCTCGCGACGCGGCACATCGGAGGAAGCGGCTCTAAATGCAACGGAGGAAGAAACGAGCTGGAAACGGCAGTAACAGTCGGCATTAGCATGTTGCGCCTCGTCGGGCGCTTGTTCGGCGCGCTGCTGCTGCGGCTTTTTTCCTCTGGATAAGTCACGCCGTAATCAGGTCTGCGATTACGCATGCAACGGCGGCGGAATTCGCGGCGGTGCGTTTTCGCATGAAACACGCGGAAGTGTTTGGTTGGTTGGTTAGGCGGACACGTAACGATCGCGCGCGATTACGGTTTTTAATTTTTCAACGGAGAGACGAGAGAGAGAGAGAGAGAGAGGGGGGGGGAGGGGGAGAGAAGAAGAAAGACCGTGTGCGGTGATTTTAACGAAGCTTTCGTAATTACGGTAGGTGGGCATTGTTCGTAGGATCGGCCGTAGGAATACAATGGGCGAGTTAGCGTGACCCGTAACGACTGTACGGTATCCGTCGATGTTGTGAAAAATGGGAATACGTCGGTTTCCCGCCGCAGCCCGTCGTTGAAAAAGAAAGCTGCTCGCGGTTTTTTCAGAGTCAATTATCGCGGGCATCGCGGGATAACGCAACATCGCGGACGGAGAAAATTGGAGAGGTGCCATGCATAATCGTTGCATAATTCTCAATTAACGCAGGTTGGGATACGACGAGATTTACTGGCATTCAAAGCCTATTATTACCGCGGGCTTGAATTATGCAAGTTGCATTTCCTCAAAACACTCGACTATACTTTATTTTATTAAATTGGATATCTCTGGAGTTTTTTCGCCGTTCTAATCGTACACTTGTACACGTAAGTTTCTATCGCGTTCTCGCGTGCTCAAACGACGCGAGTAATACATCTTTGTTCTCCGTCGCTAAATTGTTTAACGAGCCTGGCCGTAATAAATCATGCACCGTCATTCCCGCATTCTGCACCGCGCGCGGAACGAGCCTAACTCTTCCATCTTCCCCTCCACGGCTGCGCGTATAGCCGCCTATGCCGCATAAGCCGCGCGCGCGATTAGATATCTGATAAAAAAAATTGACAGAATGAAAAGAGGACGAGGGAAGAGCGGTCGAAAGCCGCGAACCAACGATGGGAGATGCGCTCGTGACCCATGACGGCCTCCGTGGGCACACCGCGGAAAAGATGTATATCCATTCCGACACGGCGAAAGACATGGCGGCAGGTAGGAGGGGTGAAAGGGGGTTGACTGATGTTTCCCTATGCCGCGTATGCTACCTCCATTACTTCGATATTATTATACCTGTTGCTTTATATCTCACGGCACCATCTTTGTTTTGTAGCGGCGCGCATCCGGTGCACCGCTGCGCGCGGCTACATATCGTACGATGTGGAGAGTTCTGCTTTATCAGTCTCTCTTTTTTTCATTTTTATTTCAATGGCGATTCCTTTTGCACGCTGCACGCTGCACGTGTTCGTGAAGGTTGCAACGCCGGACACCGCTAATTGCGTTGATATTATTGCATATTCCACGCGGAATCTCAAATACTTTGCAATCATTGATATTCCGCTCTTTTTCGCATTGTACAATTCGCATGATCAATACTTTGTGCGATACGTTGATCGTCGGTACCACCTGAAAGACTAAAACTTTTTTTTATATACTATATATATATATATATATATATGTATACACATATAAATTGAAACGCAAAACGTTTGAGATTTACATGAAATTAAATTATATCGTGAATGGTGAAGTAAAATCTAGCCGAGAAGCGGCGCCGTGCTTACTTTACCGGTATTTATTTAGAAAAACTGGTCGGCAACCTTGTTTGGGAGCCTACCAATATTTGCATGTGCACGTGCTTCTTGGATTCTCGAGGGGTTGGCCAAGGATCGCAAAGTGGATTCCACTTGCGGCGGCTTTAGGAGCACACTCGTCCCTTTTACATCTCTCGAGGGACTTTATCCTGTCGTTCGCTTGCTCAGGTAACTCGAGAGTGATGCTTAACGCTGTCGTACAATTTCATCAATTATTTGTTTGTGAATTTGGGCTCTGTCAAGATTGTCACAAAATGAATAATTCTATTAATTGTTAATTTTGCGACAATGTAAATTATATGTACTTATTGCAAGATACACGCATAAAATGTTTATTATAATTTATAGTAGATAAAATAACATAAATATACATGTGCCGAATATAAATTTTTAATTATCGAGCTCGTTTTCAAAATTACTATTTATGCCTGTATGTATAGTGCGTATATTTTTTACCTTGAGGATTTCATACATTTCTTGTATTGTGCAAAGGAGATTTATCTTAAAGCCATAAAATATTTTTGAAATAAAAAATAAGAGGTATTGTCTCTACAATATAACAGATTTATTGACTTGGGTTAAATATGATATCCGCGAGATTGAAAAATGTTTGGAAAGAAATTTATGGAAATATCAACACGGGCGGAGAAGGGGCATCTCTGTCCATGCGCTCGCGTTTTGTGTGCCGCGGGATACGCTCGAGCGGATTGGAAACAAGAGCAAGAACGACTTCCTGCCAACTGTAAATATCAGGTTGATAAATCTACGTGGAAGTGCGGATGACTGTGCATACAAATCGTCAGCCATTGGTCTTGCGGCATGGGTAAAATGCGGCCGGCGCGGTCGAAACGAGATAACGCGCGAGAAAAATGAACGCTCACTCCGAAAGATCGAACGTTGTTTCATGGTAATTTAATTAGATTCGCATCTCGCTATCTTTCGAAAAAATTTAAACGATTAACCACCAATACACACACACATGCGTACAAACGCTGGAGAAGTTGTTGCAGTCGCCCGTTCCGTTAGAAACTTCCGAAAGAAAGTCGAGGAGAATGCGTTATCTCTATTGCAGTATCTCATTTTTATCGGCGTGAGGATTGGAATTCCCTTTGCCGGCTCTTTTTTCCCATGCACTGCTACAGATGCAGCGAATTTCTTAGTATGTAGCTTCGCACCGCTGCCGTGCATTATTCGTAGGGTTATATCGGTGCCTCTAATCTGTTCATTAGTCCTAATTTACCGAGCCACCACACATTACCCTCCATCAGATATTATTCCCCGTGTCATTCAGCCTCGGTTTTACGACCTCGAGAATAAACTGCTGTAGAATAATCGCCGATTTAAAAAAATTTTTTTTTTAACGATGGCCAAGGAAAAGCTGCTCGATGTTTGACGTGCAACAGGCATTTGATGCTTGTTAAATAAAAATTTCTAATTTATATATGTGACATATGATTACTTCATATAGAGAAAAACTTAAATAGTTATCTTGATTTAAATTTCTTTTGCTTTTCTTGGTCAATTACATATTGAATATAGTGGTTACAGTTCGTCTCATAGACGCTCAAAAACTAATTTACTTCCGCCGATTAATTGCATCATGTCGATGGTAAAGAAAGTAATATGTTTGACGTGAAAAACTTACAATTAGTTATATCGGAAACGCTGGACAAGTCCAGCAGAGATAGATAGTAATTAAGCGGAAAGCACGATCCCGAATAATTCGTATCCGCTCGATGACGATAACAGGTCATCGAGGAAGGCCAATCCAGTCGCGGAACATATCTACGCTGCTCGCTCTGCCAATCGTCCGTACATAATTGGATATAGAATCGTGCGGCCTTTACTCGCGTACGCTATTCCCTTCGCGACGTGCCCCCGTCCCGGGTTAGGAATGTAATTAGTCAGACGGGCACCGGCACAATCTTGGCCGCCGATCGGTAAGTCCCTTCGTTACCGGTGATGCCTATACGCGATGCCCCCGAGATTGCCACGTTCGAGATCGAGCGATTACCCAGTCGTAAATACGTGCGCGATAATTAAAATTACTGACTGATTACCTCGTCGAATTGCGCTTACGCGAAAGATTTCAGCCTAGCAAGTGCTGATTGTCGTTGGAAAGTCAATCATCGGTGGTGCGCGTCCTCGAGCCTCGTATCTCGCCGCCCGTTTCTCTCATTGTTTCTCTCATTGTAGCAAATATCATACATTATTATTTTCATCAGCAAGAGAATCTAAAGAGCAGTCGTTGCTTCTTCTTCTAATAAAATGGCACCTGATCCCTAAATTAAATTTGATACGGCCGACAAACAAATGTCAAACAATGCAACACTAATTAAAAGATACAAAATCGGAAATGTGTATTTGCGGGTGTGTGTGGTGTCACTGTGTATGATTGTTCGTAATGTTGAACTGGAGTTTGTAGGTTCGTTAAGCCCCCAAGGGATTGTGCGAATCAATCCTCTCTGCAGGAGTGCCGCCGTTGTATCGTAGCTATCTACATTGAAGGAAAAGTTGATAGTAATGTATCGGCTTTTTTTCCCATGTAATGAATATTTGGTATTTATCTGCGTTATTACATCGAAAGTAATCTTTGTTACTCTTGTATCGCTCGATAATACGATTTTCATGATTCTATAGAATCAAAAATCAAGATAAAGTGCATCTCTTTTAAATTGCTCCAGAGAGAGAGAGAGAGAGGTTTCTTTCTCTGAAAATTACGAGAACGTGTTACGTTTAATTATTATACATAGCTATAAATTATTTCTTGAAGATATATTGCTTGAGAAAAGCCACGAGTTCTGGCATGCAGTAGTCGAAAAGAAAAATTTGAGAAATGGCGTGCTCGAGAGAGAGAGAGGGCCAGCTTGTAAAGAAGGAACGTGCGATAGGTACACAGCGGGGGATGCAGACAGGATTGCGTTGAACATCGTTTCGCGAGGAATCGTCGGTACCGATCCCGCTGTCGTTCCCCGTACTTGGCGCACGTTCCCCCGTAACAATAAGAACGAGTTCGCGGGGCGATCTCAGAATTCTCGCGTCCCGGGTCGCGCCGGTGGCATCTCTCGTGACTCCGCACGCCCGCAACACGATGTTGTGTTATTCAAATGGACTCGAAAGAGAGAAATAAAGAATAAGCTTCCTTCTTGTAAAAGCGTTCCGATACTATCTCGGGCTGCCACTATCGCGCGTGTATATCTAATGCATCAGTGAGGTCCCGTCTGTTCCTCTTGTTTTTTTTTTTTTTATTTTTTATTTTTTATCTGTCGCTCGATACCTTCATAAAGCGAGTGATGTCGCTCGTATAGGAAGAAGGGGGAGGAGAAGAGAGGCAACAGTTTTAAATACGAGGCAATTTGGGACAACATATTTCGTGAATAAAGTACTGCTGTTTCTGACATAAAATCTGCGAATGAAAGCTGCTAGGAGTGAAAATTTTTTATATTTATTAATAAAAGTATCTCGAAAGAGAAAGAGAACAAAGATTTTTAATTTAATCCTCAAAATATTTTCAAGAACCTGTGTCTCGTATCAAAAATTATAATATTGTATATAGTGCTTTCTCTTTTTCTCTTTGTCAGTCTCTGCTTGAAATTAATTATAACTTGCAAATTATTGACGAGATTAGAAATTTTACTGTACAAGAGATTGATTGATGAATTTTATCATTAAAATGAGGTCGATGATCCCAGGACACATAACTAGAGAACATTACCACGTAGAGTCGTAAAAGGGAGCGATATCGGGACGAACGAGCCACACAAATCGCAGCGATGTGCAAATCATAGCGATGCGCAAATCACAGCGAGGCGCGGCAAGGCGCGATATTATCGTGGCAATTTCTGCCATGTCATTCGACCCAGTAGGCCTTTACTAGCCACTCTTATTACTTGCACAGCGGAGCGAAATTATAGATCCTCCAAAGTGCAAGAAGGCGATTATACCATTATAGTCGTGCGCGCGCGCGCGCGCTCTCGTTCTGGGCGTAGGTATGCTATACATGCATAACGGTAACGTCGTCTTGTCAGCTGACCTTACGGATATTTCGCAAAGTATACGTACGTGCGCCCGTACGATATGTCCGTGGTGGCCGTTCTGCTGCCATCCATGCTCCACCACGCCCAGTCAAAGGAAAGGAGCACGCCAGGCATCATGTCCGATGCCAAGATAACAACGATGATGTAGATTATCTCAAATAGTTGCGGATATAAAACTTTTCTAGCTCAAAGTATAGCTCGCGTAACCTACTATTTTAAATCTATAAAAAATAAGGCAAGTCGGACAAGTTGTTTAAAAATATTTGATTTCCATAAATATCTCTCAAGATAAAGTCGAGTCGAATGACAAATGAGAGATATTTTAAATCAATTTTACTTTTTCACAAGAATATCGAGTCCAAATGTCCGTATGAAAATAAGCATTTACAGGTCTTAATAAATCGAAAAGCACGGTAGAATCGACACGCTAGAATTATCGGCAATCTCACCTGGCATCGATCTTGTCTCTTATGCCTTTAATTAAGTAAATTTAGCGTATGACTGATTGGCATCGCGAGATCTGTTCTGATAACATTCTCCATTGATTTGTTTTTTTTTTTATGCTTTTTATTTTATGCCAATTATCATAATTGTTGACGATCGGTGCAGAAGAAACGGGCAAAAACTCGTGACAGTTTTATCATCGGGGGGGGGAACGCGTTGCGTATGCACGTGTGCGGCCGTTGGCTCGTGGACCACGCTCGTGCACCACGCCTTCGTCGAGAAAAGGCGCACCGCACGATTCTACGGTCCTATACCGGTATTGAGATAGTATCGGTCGGCATGGATTGCGCTTAGGCCGCCTAGGAGTCCGGCTTTAATAGCCTGCAGCCACGGCAATCGCCCAGAAATCGCTCGTACCTCAGCTCGTTGTGTTTTCGCATTCGCGCGTATACATGTGTGCGTGCGTGTTTGTACGTCCATCGTGTGCAAGAGAACGTTTCCTGGAGCAAAGTTTCCAGGTCAGAGAAAAAGACCAATCGACGACGGCGAACTTTCTTAACGGCGTGTACGTTTTTTTAAATTCATCATGTACATCGCTGTACACCTAGCAAACCTTTGTGTCGTATTATATTTATTTCTTTGGATAATTGCTAATTAGATTATACGATAGTCTGGTTGGATGACTCGGTTGATGAAGTCGTGGACAGTTCCACAAAGTTCCCGAAGCGAAAGTCGGAAACCGAGTGGCAGGATGTAGCGCGTCAAAATATCATGGCTGTGTCGTAATTTGTTTCCCCGAAGTAACGTGACATAACGATACGTCAAGATGTAATCTAGCTCGGTCCCTAATTCTCATCAAGCGAGTCATTCATTCTTAATCGGTTAATAACGGCCGTCGAATGCGGTCGGTGCGTACCGACAACGATCGATCATTCGGTCCGATCTTGGATCGATGTATCGTATAATTACAACGGCAGCTCCCGCAATTTCTAGCTGACCTCTCCCCTTGAACTTATCACTAAATTCGTTTTCTCTTCCGTGTGTTTCAGCAAAAAGTGAAATTTTGGTTCGCCACGGGCGGTGCCGGATTCTGCATCAGTCGAGCATTAGCGTTGAAGATGACACCGGTGGCTGGGTAAGTTTTGCTACTCGCTCATTTTCCATTCCCATTTACGTCTCACATGAAAAGTAAACTATCCCGTTTTACTGTTTATTCCGCCATATTAAAGAATAAAGTCAAGATATCGACGTTATTTGCGTTAAAATTTAACTTTAAACTGAAATTTTACTTTAGTAACATTTTCGTATCGCAATTAAATGAAACTTTAATTGTCCGATGTATCTTTTATAATCTCGATTGATGAATGTTGGAATATTATCTTACAATCACTGAGATAACTGATCACGCAGTTTCATCACATCAACTTACAATCTGTCTCTCTCTCTCTCTCTCTTTCTCTTTCAAATCTCTTTGTGACAGGTGTTTTTTATCATGAAATAGAAATCTCCATAGAATGCGATTAGTCACGCATGACACGTGTGACACGTGTTACCGCTGCACCGCGTGGTAGTTCTTTCAGGATTTAATGTAACGTGAAAATGCATATTAACGGTCGCGTCTCTCCCGAATACTATCTCATCTCTTTTTCTATACGCTAGTCATCTATCCGGTTCTACCTGCGGAGGATTAAATAACGCCGACGGCTTTGCCTAGTCACGCTTACTTCGCTCGATCGATCGGTGCTATCTATTACGCGAACGCGATACAAACATTGTAGTTGATAATTACGTATAGAAATTTCTTTCTCCCATAAAAGTAATAGTTACGCGGCTTTGCAGAAAATTGCGCACCAACTACCGAGTACATTGAGCGCAATGAGTATAAATAAAAAAATGGTCGATCGTTATGAGAATCGTAACGATGGACAGTTATGTCTGCTGTTATCGACGTTGCCCTCAATAAATGCACCTCAACAGACATCGCGGTTAGAGCCCGTTTATGACGTTTATATGCTTCGTGCGTGATCATCGTCGGAATGATCGCCGATGGAAGATCGAAAGCGTTCGCGCGCTCATGTTAGCCGTAAATCGCCGTTTATGGCGCACAGTGGCCAATTGTTTATCCTCATAGCCCGATAACGAGCGAACCCGTTGACCGTTCGTTGCTATTAACGCGACGAAGAATGTGGAGGGTTCAGATTTTTTGTCCAGATCAGGATAACTGCATTTTTGTTTATCAGAGTTTAAATTTCGCGGCCACCCACAAAATCTCTTCATTTCATTAGCGCGTTGATCGGTTTATTCATTGTCAGAACTCGCAGTTCTCCCTTGTCTCCTCGGCGTCCTTATACAGATTCGGTGGCAGAACGAACGCGAGGATGAACGCGAATGGGTCTGGCTGCAAAAAAGCCTGCACCTGGGAGGGCTTGCGAATTAGTTGTACCTCCTTTTTCTCGGTTTTTTTTCCCCACTCTAGCTTCGTCACGCTCTTCCGCCCATTCAGCGATATACACGGTCCCAGCATTATCCTGCCTCCCGGTACACTCGTTGGTTTCGCGCTGCGCAGCGAACGGCCGGGAACGGAGGAAGGAAACGGGGCAAGTACATCGAACGGCTTTCTCATTCAGAGCCGACGGACGATTCTCTCTCTCTCGTCGACACCATTTTATTTCGCCGGACGTAATCCGCGGCGGCATTACGCTTTATCTGCTCTCACGATTTATCGCGACTGGCGAACACCAGTCGATGACAGTTTCGTAATTTATGCTTTGCGCTATAATTTTCTACTTTTTCTTTTCGTCGCTGCTTCGGGAATTAAGAGAGAGAGGGAGAGAGACAATAATCTCATTTTTTCTGCTTCAAAGACGCTCGCGCCAGCTGCGAGAAGAGGTAAAACTTCATTACCAGTCGCGCGTGAATTATTCCGTGAAATCTCCATATATTTTTCGTCGCGCTAGCTCGCGAGTGAGATACTCGCGATGCTCGAATGAGTTTACCGGCCATTCCAGGCGTCCTTCATCTCCCGCGAGCCGCGTTTTACGTTTTACGCTACTTTTACATTATTTCAGACGCCATCAGGACGTAATACTGAGGCGACAGTAAGTACAGCCGGTAATCCCACTTGTCTTTCTTTCCGAGAACGGCACAATTACCTTCATGCGTTTTAATTTATTCTGTTCAGGATGCGCTATGCTTTTTCGCACTTAAGAAAGTAACAGATATCACGCTGCCACTTTTCACTTTGCACGAGTTACATTCTTCATTTCTCTCTTCCAAGCTCTGAAGAGAGAAACGCTTTCAGCTCTTTTTCGTGCGCTTTTCTTTCAGCCGACGGCTGAATTTAGGATTTTATTTCGTTGTTAACAGGCCAGAAAGAAAGAAAGGAACGCGCTCTCGGTCTTTCTTTTTTGCTATCTACCTGCAGAGTGCGTGATACAATTGTCTTCGTGTTTCAGTCTTTTCTACTTTTATCTTCTTGGATCTCCTTTGGACAAACCTTTTTAAAACAAAAGCTGGCAAATCGACTTTTGCTCTCGCGCGGTCAAAAATTTTTCTTTTCTTTACTGTGTTGAGTCAAATGTACCGTCAATAAACTATAATTGGAGACTTCCAAAGTATTCAATCTATCTGTTATTTTTCTATTTCATGAATCGTCGGATTGTGAAAGAGCAGAGTTTCCACGATAATCTCTCATCTTCGATTATTTCTGTAATATTTATTCTATGAATCGTTAGAGAGATGCTTTTCGATAAACAAATTATTGTATGCTTCCAAATATACTGTTTCCTGTACTACCAATTCGTGTGGTTGGCCGAGCAGGTTGTTCTCGACTCTAGCGTATTCTCACGTTCGTAAAATTTACTTCAAGTACCAGTGGACATTCCACTGATTGCTTCTGGGTTGCCATACCCTTATATCCGTCCCGTTAGCTTCATTGCTATCATTCCTTTATAGAGTATCATAATAAAGTACATGTAAACGATTAAAGTCGAATGATCAATAAAAATTATAATTTATTCTGCTGATAACTGATCTCAAGTATCAAATATATATTTTTAGAAGTATCAAAAGATAAAATTTCTATTGCCACGACATGGCGGTTCGTTGTGCGTGCGACATTGAAATTTAAACCCACTATGATTATAGTTGCTCCAATCTCTGCCGGAGAGAAAATGCAATAAATCCGAATCTGCGGAGCGGTTCCGCCATCGTGTTAGCCATTAATCGAGCAACGAAGGGGGATAATGGTCAGTTATCTCGTGGCTCTCTCGCGGAAATGGATCTTAATTAACAACGAACGCAAGAAGTCGTCGTTCGTTACAATGGGACTGGTGAGACGAACGGGTTGATTACCACCCACGTGCAGATGCGGGGAAGTGCAGCAGGAAGGCAGGCATGCGTGGAACACGTTGCGTACGCCCGCTCTTATGCGTATACCTATATTTACATCATTTCCTTGTTAGCGCCGAGTGCGCACGCGGAAAGAGGAGGCTGAAGGAGGAAGAGAGCAATAAATAAGAGAGATTAGAGCGCAAGGAGACGATGAATGCTATATGATGCTCCCATGACAGTTCTAGTTAGCTCCGTGCTCGATACATTTTGTAGAATAAAATCTATGATATATTATATATTTACATATCAGAGAAATTATTGAAAAACAAGTTTTAATATTATGGCATAGTTCTATTAATCTTGTATGAATTAGTATTAGAAAATTAAAGAGATTTCTATAGAGGATGTAAATTACGAAAACTTGCTTCTTTTCCAGTTAATTTAATTTTATCTTTATATTTATGTATTTTACAAAACATTTAATTCCAGACAGATATTAAGATAGAAATTTGAATATTGTTGTAGAAGCTTACAATTAATAGTATAATCACATTCCATAAGTATAAATAGAAAAAAGATCAATACGTAATTTTATATGAAAACTAATTAGAATTGAGAGAAAGAGAGAGCAAGAGGTCATTCTAAGACAATCTGTAAGATTTTAACTCGTACTTCCTCGTTTTACTACATATTTCTTGTTGCTGGCCTTCTCGTTTGCGTACTTAATCTTTCCAGCCAGAAATTATAGGAGAACAAGAGCAAAAAATCGCTAAAACTATCCTCTTCCCATTGCTCCTAACTTTACGATCTTCGCGCGCATCGATTATAACGTTAACGTACCGAGGAAAATTGCGCAGACGAGAAATGAAATAAAAATCCAAGCGCAACGCGAAACGTCAACATCAACGTCATCAAGTATCGAAACCGGTGTAATCAAGACAAGGGATTGCTGAGATCTCGGCTGTTTTAAAAGCCTGCATGATCGGTGTCTTGAATCATCTCTCTGTATTTATTTCTGAAAAAATAACGCGATAATATGGATAAGCTGCGCATGTTTTTTTATACATTTTATTGTAAAGAATAAGTCATTGAAGTTACATCGATTTCATTTCTCATTCCGAGATGCCCGACTATCGATCTGAGGTAATATTCAAAACGCTGCAGGATCATGTCTCCTCTGCTTTGCCGCTTCGCACTTTTTCTTCTTATTTTCTCTTTTTCACTTCGTTCGATGCTGGTGTATACACACTCACACACTCACACATATATGTATATACCTATACATATGTGTACCTGTTCGCCGAGCATTTTTATTGTCCTTAAAAAACCTGAAGGCGAGTGAGCGCACCTGCGAATGAGCGCTTAGTCTCGCTCGCCGACAGCTTCCTCCTTTGAATCCGTTGGATTCCGGCTTGATCGTAAACGGTTGCTATAGGATGTTTGGAAGATCTTTCTCTCCGCGATGACATGCAGAATCAGATTCGGGAATTAACAGGAGTCGCAATTTGCCGCTTAATTTGCAAATGCTGTAAATCCGGTTTTAAATTACGAATTTCAATGAGATGTGCATTTAAATCGACGTGTTGTATTTACATATCAAATATTAAAAACTTACCTTATGTCTTTCTTTTTGTAGTAAATTTAATACAATACATGGTAATACTTATTACAACTTATATATTTTGTTTACGGGACAATTACAAATAGCCAGTTCAGATATTTGATTGTAAAAAAATTAATCGGAATTTACTCTGCGCAATCTTTTCAATATACATATGTTTATCATATATGAATTTATTAATATTACAAAGGAATATAATTATATTTTGTATAATTAAAGAGTTTGTATAATTAAAGAGAAAATGTCTGTTTAAAAAAGCATGACGTTATCTTATGTCAGATAAGATATACATAGTGTATGTATATTTGAATGAAATCTTGCGTTTTATTCTGAGAAAATGCCAGCGAGCGAGGAGGGTCTTGTGATTTCTCATAAATTCCTCTTTAAGAGAGAAAGATCTCACATGTGTGTAACGCGGACAGAGGACATTTATGTTTTTTTATCCGATTTCTTTCGGCTTCTTACCTACTGATAATCAGGTTACGAACCGAGAATGCGTGACGTCTTCGGCTTGTGATAAACATGTCGTTGAAATTACTCAGTGAAAAATAAAGAAGAGGAGACTTTTTAAACATTAAGAAACGAAATCGAGAACGCAATGTCTTTTTTAAGAAAATTCGTTTCGATTGCCTTCTATTTTATCATAATTACATATCTAATTTACTATTACGATTCTTTGTGCACAATTTAGGAAGTTATTTATTTATTATCTAAATTCTAAAGCAATTCCCTATCGGATTTAATTGCTACAAAGTCCATAAAGTCGTAAAGTTTGTGTGTTTCCGCTATAAATTGGAGACATTTAATCTTATCGGGACTAACGAATTAAAATCGTCCCACGAGTTTCGGCCCGGCCCGAAAGTCCCGATAATAAACGTGTCGGAATAATTCCGCGGTCGGTGAGAAACGAAAAAAAGAAAGAGTCGTCGAACCAAGAGGACGCGGAGAGAAAGAGAAGAGGGGGACGCGGAGAGATTCGACGAAGCTCGCGTCTGAGGATCTCTTCGATTCCCTTATTGCTTGCCTAATTGGATTCCTTTCTACCATCGGCGCGATCGCCGCGTATACATCTATCAGCCCGCGGCTCGTGAAACCAATTTGGGCATTCCTACACAAACACACACACACACACATATACATGTATGTATGTATGTATATATGCAGTTGGGGCTCGTGCAGTGATCTATAGGTTGAAAACTACAGCGATCCCTTCTGTTTTCTGCGTCTTGTTCTTTCGAGCGTATTAGAATACGTTCCACAGATTAACTTGAGTCACGTTATGACATACATTTTATAATATATACATATACTTGCAAAATGTATGCTGTTTTTTAATTTAAATTAGGGTTGAATTTTTCTTCGCAAAAATTAAAATTTGATTCCTTTTCATCGCATTGTTCAATATTCGATGTTTGATATCAAATTTAATTATTATAATATTAAATGTAATATAATTTTTTTAGCTTGAGTGCGTTAAGGTCGATAAAACTTAGATTACATGAATATATCGGGAATCGCTTCGTGTGCATTCACATATATAAATACACGTATATAGATACATGTGCACACATCTCATTCCACGTTAAACTCACGCTGCCGCTGTTTTCGTGTCTCGATGTCTTCGTATACCGTCCACCTCGATCAATAGCGATTCAATTGCGAATACACGACGTGTTTTCATGATCAGTAACTACATTTTACCTTTCCTCCATGTCTGATTGGAAACGAATTGATCAAGTTGCGCGCAATATATCTAAATCTTAACTCCATTACTTTTGCGCCAAGATTTTGAAGAAATCAATCAATATTCCATTTTTTAAATAGGTATTGATTGTGTGCATGTGTCTTATTTTAAATTAAAATTTTATATTAGTATTATGTCAAGTTAAAATAAATTAAGATTTTAATGTCTATTTAGGTATTGCATCTCTCATCCTATTTAACTTAATTTGTCTTTCAAAAATTTAATATATAATAAAAAAATTAATTTTAATTAAAATGATTTTTTAGCATTTTTAGAGATTTTTAAATTTATATATAAACTTGAAAATATGTAGTACACTTTATTTGCTACGTTCTGCGTAAAACATCTCTTTGTATAATACTATAATAATAAAACTTGTGAAATAAATACATATAAATAGTCGTGGACATCAAGTGACGCGCTTCCCTCAATTTGACTCGGTATTAATACATATACTCGTAGAAGCGCGTTCCATGGAAATCGATATCAATCGAGTTTAATACCATGTGCTATAAAGCACAAAGTAAGAGGCTTTATAAATGTACTCTGTTCGATCGACAGCACACGCGTGTGTATATGCGGGTATGCGTATTTGACGATCAATAAAGCGCTCTTTCAACCGGCGAACGAGTGCTATTTTGCAGATTGAAGCGAATAATGCAACGTGGCGGAAAGACGTGGAACATAAAGCACAAATCCTTTATTTTGCGACAGACAAATATAAATGTGTGAACGTGCCGACATCGAAAATATACTTGTTTTTAATTTGTATCATATGTAAATTGTATATATAAATTACACTAATGGTACATAGATTGGCATGTAAAATTTATCGAAATAGTCGTCTCTGATGATCGAAGAAATTTTATAAATCAGCAACGCACTTTTTCTTTTTCTTTTTTCCTTTTTTTTTACATGTTTCTACAGTAATTTTCGAGCTTTTTTTTTTTTAACAGGCTAACGTGATGAATAAATAAATTATTACTTTCAATTTTAACATATTAATTTCCTCTTAATGCGAACAATATAAACAGCAAGACTAGAGCAAAGAATTATATAGCAATTATAATTACTATCTGGTTAATAAATCCAAAACTAATTTTAAACTTAATTTTTAGTTGAATACGCCCAATTAACAGAATTGAATAGATTTGAGAAAATCAATATTCTTTTCCAAGTCAATTAACACAATTATATGTAACGAGAAAATATAAAGATATCTACAACTGAATAATTTTTTTATTTGGTCAACAAGATAAGTACCAACGGAAATTGTTTTAATTACAAACGAGCGACAATTGGGAGAGTTGTTCCACGAACTTGTTGGCGCATTGCGTGTCCGTTGCGTCTTTCGCCAAACGAGCAAACGTCGACGAAAAGCATCAAGGACGGCTCCCCTCGCGTACCGCGTCCCCGTGTCTTTTTCCTTCGAACTCCGAAAATTCGATTTCGTTGCCGCCAGGTATTTTAACGAGACCGATATTCCATGGCGGCGGTGTGCCGAAAGGCCGGCGGGTGACGAACGACGGGGTGGAAGCGGGTGTGCGTACACGACGTCGGGACTAATCTGCCCAATTAAAAAGGACCCGGTGACCACAGCGCAGAGAGAAACGACGGGTACGGCAGGCACAGATTCGGGAATCTGCCGATGGTATTCGCTAATGAGTGCGATTCCTCTAGCCCTCTCCGTTTCTCTCAAACTCTCTCTCTTCCTTTCTCTTCAGGACTTTTTACTCCCGCCCTCTTTTTCGGGTCTACGTGTCTAGGGCGGTCGCGATTCTAGAGGCATACTGGAAAACGTTAATTAAACATGCTACTTTCGAGCGCTTTGCGTAGAACAGGGTCGCCGTTAATTGGACGATCGGCACCGAGACTTTCGGCCGAGTTATCTCGTCGCGAAGCGTGAGAATGTTGCGCAGAGAGAAATTTTGGGCCAGGAGAATTTTCTTAAGCATCGCTAAAAAATTTGCAGAATTTATGAAACGAGTTTTTAATGACCGAATATTTGATTCTTGATTAAGCACCATTTGCTAATTATTCGTGGTTGTTGTAGTCCGATTTCGGCATGCACATTAAATAAATTTTTATTATTTAAAATGAGATAAAGTCGCATCACACCATTTTAGAGACAAATGCACCTTGTTATTATTATTATTATTGAAGCGGTGATGCAAGTTGTGCAATTTATTAAGCGAATAATTTCCAGACGATAAACGCGATCATTTCCTCTTTTATCATGTGTTAATTAGAGTTTAAATAACCGAGGTAACGTCAAACTGTTGGAAAGAGTGTTGGATGGGTCCTCTGTCAGAGAGCACATTATATCGACGTAGTGGGTCCCGCATCGCGAGCGCTTCATTTCGTCGTTACCTTATTTTATCCTGCCTCAGCGCACCTGCACTCCCCCCCCTTCCCTTCTCCCTTTCGTTCGTTCTGCCGGTTGAGAGGCTCTCGTTGCATCGCAAATATATGCAGGTCGTACACGACCTAGCCTAAGAAGCGTATTTCTGGTTCCGCACACTCAGCCGACTCAGCGGCCCCTGAGAGATGTCGGATTACGTATGGTCGTCTAACAAATGAGAACGCGGCGATCCGCATCGTCAGTCAGTCAATGGGCGCATGGCCAGAGTTTCTGTAACGTACGAGTGAACTCGAGTATTGATTTAGTTCTCGAGGAACGATTAACAGCGACTCATCGCAATTTCTGCGTAATTACTCCAGATATGTTACAACTTGAATATGAACTGGCGAATTTCGTGATCCTTCTTCCCTTGTCTTGGGATCATGGATTTGTTTATTAATTGTAAATTGAAATCTTTAATTTTATTTCCAATTTAGTTGGCTGCTGATATTTAGGAATTTCTTCCTCTCTTATTCCCAACATACCGAACGTGCGTCCCATTCCGGGAGGCATTTGTGTACCTTGGAGCCGCGGCGGCGCCCCTTTGAGACCGTTGTCCGTTCATGTTCTTTCACGTGTCTGGCACACTCTCTTTCTTTCTCTCACGCGAAGCTGTTGGCCGATATATATATATACATACATATATACGGGGTTTGGTCACCAAAGTTGTGACTACCTGCCGTCGCCTCTAATTGGCACGATTTATGTCCGCTGTGGATCGTGCATCTCTCGCCTTGCGTCCGCAGTCAGCCATCGACTCCTCGCCTGTCGAAATTTTCCATCGATTCGTGCGTCTTTCCTTCGAGACGAAGGATCACGACCACCTGTTGCAGGAAGACACTGGTTCGTGCGCAATCTCGGTACGTAGTGTCGCTTCAGCGACAGCCGTGGAAAGCGTCTCTCACCTTCCTAAACCTAAACGAGGATTATCGGCGCGGTACAAGCAGTCGGGGCACGTGATTCCGCGTTCCTTAATGGAGACTACGTGTTCGCATTACGAGACGGCGATTCGCGCGATCCGAAAATAATTTTTCGCCATCAGTCCCGCGTAAATCCCGTTCGCGTGTGTACACACGATCGGTTACGGCCGCGAGCAGATCGTCGCGTAATCGTCTCATTGAATAAATTATGTTTCTCAATGAAAAACTTGCAGCAACTATACAAACGAGACTTTTATATCAAGAACTTGGCCACACATCCATATCTCTCACTCATACTCTAATTTTTCTGTTACTTTTTATTTCTAGCTTTTGGTTCCAATTTTTACGAACACAGTCTAGTATCCTCTTTTCTTTTTTTTCTTTATCTTTCCTTTCATTCCTCTTTTTTTTCTTACAATTAATATCTTTTCCTTTTCTATCCAAAAAGTCCCTAACACTTTTTTTTTCCTTTTTTTTATCCTTTATTCTAAAGCTTATATAATATTCGATGATGTATCGGTGGACACCGATTAATAGTGCGAATTAACAGATTAATCGATGGGAATTCGTTATCCACAAAGCCGCGTATCACGTGTCAGCAGCAGGCAGGTTTAATAAATGCGAGGGGGGGGGGGTCGAGTTTAATGTGGACCGACCAGTTTGAAGCGGAGAAGCGGTAGCGATAGCAACGGCAGTTACTAGCAGCAGGTGCGTCTCTCACTCGACCTAATCTACATGAATGGAATGCAGCCGAATTAAAGCTCTAGTCTCTTTGTTGCGGTCGTCGTCGCGAGACAATGCGGCAATTAAACGTTTACGTCACGCGCCCTGAAACCACGATTCTCCTTGTCATTTCTACGCTTTCCGCTTCTTCGTGTGTCGTGTGAATTCTGTCAAACGCCATTCGTAAAGTTGGGGACACATAGAAAAGCGTAAACGGTAAGACTTAAAAGCAGCCATTTTGAGACGTGTAAGCAACGCTAAAAATAGATGACAACTCTTTCGTTTTAGTCAAGTCTTATTGCTTAAATTTTTCCATGTGTAACGGCCTTTGATGAGCTAGAGCTTATAAAGAAGAGTAACGATCGTGTCGAAGAGGAGCACGTTATTGGATGAAAAGTGATCGTTACTACGGTGCGCGATGGCTGACGGAACATATCCATGCTCTGCTTTGATTAATGCTAAGATTAATGAAAGACATGATGGTGAGAAATGAACGTTAATGCGCGTCGCGTATGCAATGCTCGATCCTGCGAGACTATTATTGGCGAGTTGTCTATGGGAGTGTCGAGTGATCGAGTTGCCAGGCATCGTTTATCTCCGAGGGGTAGCGTGGATATTGCTGAGAAGTCAAGGGACGCCACATGATTACCCTTGTTTCATGATTCACCTAGCCTGCCGCTGGTCGAGCCAATTATCCTTCCCCCTTTTTTGTTTTCAAAGGAATAGTATTTTTTTTCTTTCTTTTTTTGCGACAATCTCTCTTCGTCGTACCTGTGTGTATATATATACCCCTTTCCATAGCCGCGACCGGGCAGCGACGTTCCACCGCACCGGCGCGTTTCCGGCCGACCTTAATCGTGCATGCGTGTCGAGTGCCACGCGAAGGACTTAAGGACCTTAAAGCTGGCTGGCATCGCGTGACTTTCAGGGTGGTGCATAGGGCCGGTAATTTATTCCCGACGTTCCGTGACGTGTCCCCGTGTCTTTTTTTCCCATAATTCGCCGCGCGCGGATGAACAACCGTCGCGCGAAAGGAGTTGGCGAAGACGAGGGTCCCGGGTCCCCCCAACCAAGCATGCTTCTGCGGGCGCACGGACACACATATAAGGTGCGTGGCGCCTTGGGAATGAGTTAATTACTTCATACGCAACGCGGGTACTGGCCGGTAATTATTTCGTGTAGTAGCAGATGCCCGTAAGCAGACGTTGAACGTTTGAGCGGGGCATAATCGATAAATTATATCCGCATATACCTCACAACATTTTTAATAAACTTAATAATGAATGGTTAGTCTTATCTTGATGCTGATTGAAATTATTAAAAATTATAATGAGAGATGTGTTATATGTGTTATACTTAAAAAAGAATGATTTTTTTTTCTCAAATTATGTTTCTTTTTATTTTTATTTCAATTTTATATAATAATATCGGAGATTATTACATTTATAACGATAATTTAGAATAGTATATTTATATTATATATTCTACATCTGATTTGCTTGTCACACATATGGAAATAATTTTTGCAAGTATTTTGTAATTAATTCATTACTTTTCTCAATAATTTCTTCAATCAGTGAAGTATGCAATATTAGCTAGCAATTGTATGTATCAAGCAAAAATTTAAATTACCAAAAACAGTTTACAGTTTATAAATCACATTTAATTTATAGTATTATTTAAAGAAATTTAGTAGATTTAATATGATTTTGATTTTAATTAATTTGTCTTGATATTATAGCATTTTCGTCTTATAATTGTTTTGAGATGATCCTTTTGAAATACTCATTAAATTCGCAGCTTTATTGTGTAATTAAATGGAAGGATACTACGAAATAAATGCGGATATAAAGCGGAAGTTATCGTTAAACGCGCCGACTAAACTTGTGAGTATCTGAATTTTGTATCTAAACGAAGATCGTCAGTTGAAATAACAAAGTTTGTATCGGCGGCATCAGGTTAATAATTTTCCGACTTGTATGACAGCGGGTATCAGATTTCCGATCAGGATTCCGACCCTTGGTTATACATTACGTTTTATATATTTGCTTCTCTCATCGCGTTGAGAAATAAACAGTTGCAATGAATTTTATCAGCTTCACGATAATCGAGTTTTCAATTTATAAAATCCCATTTAAACATTATATATATATATATGTATATATATACATATTTTTTTTAGACATTTATTGAAATAAAAAATATAAAGAAATATTTTTTCGCTTCCAGAATTTTTTCTTAACATATGTACACATAATTCAATCAAATTTAAGAGGAGAAAAAGTACGATATTGTAATCACTGCAGTTTGCAGTATATTACGTATGGTTCTTCCAGTTTTATCTTATTCAAAACGCACGCATGAGAAGTTAGCTCCGAGTTCCGCACGCCAATGAGCGCAGCACCTTACGATCATCGTGCCGCGCGTAAGGGCTCTTACACACTTACCAGATCTCTTCTCTTTTCTAAACATTTTAATGAATATTGTGATCCTATAATTTTAATACAATATTAAGTCAACAATCGCTAAGATAATTTTATTGCAGTATGTAGGAACCATGTTTGTTACTAAAATTGACATATTACTTGGATTAGAGAAATAAAAAGACCCTTAGTTTAAAAACATATTTAATAATTAGTCTCAATCAGTAAAAAACATTAGCTGAAAAAGAAGAAATTATCCTTTCTATAATTAATAGCCTACATTTTAAAACCTGAAAACATAATTATTATTTCAATAATATGGGATTTAACAAAATATCTTTTCTATGTCTAAAAGAAACAGTTTTGTATTTTTCCTTCTCTCAAAAAAAATTTTTTTTAAGCCAGGCTCTCACTCGAGTGTCCGTTTTCCTCTATAGGCGTTTATGTAGTGAATATTTTTTGTACGATTGATAATTTTTTATAAAAGAAGAAATGAAATTTTAAAGTAAAAATAAGAAATGTTATTTTTACTTTACTTTTTCAAAAATTTTTTTAATGTTAATTATAGTCTTAGAATAACTAGAATAACAAAAATGCAGCGCATTCTAAGATTAAAAGTAGTGATCTTAATTAATGCAATGTCTAAAAGAAGACAAAACGGAAATGTTTGCATATGATCTAAGCAGGATAAGTTATCTTCAATGTGACTAATCTGTGACATTTGCGTTTGTTTCAGTGGCGGAAAATTTATCACCGTTGGCGACAAAATCAGATTGCCAGATGATGTAACAATGGGGTACATTATCGAGTACCTTCTGAAAAAGCAACTCACTGTGGTGGAGCAGTTCCACTCGCACTTGGAACCAATGAAGTTTCTGAGCAAGGATACTTTCCATGAACAGGTAATTTCAATACATTCTTTGTCCTTTGAATTTGATTTTAAATAAGAAAAATTTATTATGTGTTTGTGATAAAGTGATAAAGATTACGTTTTAACTAGCCACACTAATCATTTCTTATATTATGTAGGTATGTAGTGAAATTTGATTTTGCAGTGGCTCTTTACGATAGTATTGAGAAGCAGCAAATCTCTTTTCTACTTTATTTTTGACATTGTAAAAGTCAAGTTTTGTGCTTCAATTATTAGATTAAGAAGTTCAGTTTAGTGTCCGAATATCCGTAATTTGGATATCTATGTAACGAAACGATTTGCTACTACAATGGAAAATAGATGTAATCAGTATTAATGCCCATAAAGTGTTCTGGACATATAATGGTCGCGATAAATAGTATAATGATAAATAATGGAACGATAATAAGATGATTTGAAGCCCATGAACCAGACTACGCCTGCACTATCTGTCTCATTTCACAAAATACAATAGCCATTATTTAATTGTACGGAAATTATAAGTTTCCGTTTATTATCAGCTTGCAAGCCGTTTTAGTAGAAGTAATCTCTTTTTAAATTCGCAATTTTTTTACAAGAAATGACAAATTATTTATAAATTATTAGTATTGCATTGTTACATGTGTCAAAATCGAATTGCATAGGATGTGTGATCGTATGGTCAGTATGAAGCAAAATACAGCACTGATACAAAAAGTATTTTCTTTTATCACCAGTATATCTCCTCCCTCCCCTCCCCCCCCCTCTCTCTCTCTCTTTCTCTCTCGCTTTTTGCTCTCAGATTTCATAAAATACGCTCAGAAAAGCGATGCTTCAGAAATAAACGATATCGCTTTTAACATCATTTAGCAATTTCACACAATTATTAGTGTATCACAGCTATACATAACAATTTTCTGCTGAAGAAAGCTTTCATAATTTTTATTGAATTACAGTATTCTTTTTTTTGTGTTTCCAGGTTTCTTTTAGTTATTCTAAGGGACCTAGAGACGAATGGAATATCCTGAAAATTGATGGTTTCGATATGAAGGATGATCCAAAGAGGTAACATTGTCTTAAATTTTACTTTACGTGAAATACTTTTCAACGTGAAAATATTTTTATCTTTGATATTTGATTCATTGATTCATTGATTTGCATGACAATTTATGCAAAAACGTATAAATTTACGACGAACGACGAATATCTTGTGAAATACATGAAATCATATCCATTGCATTCGCATATAATGATTAAATAATTAGCTTTTCTCGCGTCGATCTATCTTAAATAATT
Source organism: Tetramorium bicarinatum (assembly GCA_928718305.1). NCBI lineage: Eukaryota > Metazoa > Arthropoda > Insecta > Hymenoptera > Formicidae > Tetramorium > Tetramorium bicarinatum. The sequence goes on from OV788320.1 coordinate 6,376,438, forward strand.
CCATATTTGCGCGCGCGTGAGCAAATGATCGTTTTGTGAAATGACAGTGCATCTCAAGTGTAGACATCTGCAATTTGCGTTCGCATTAATGCACGTGCGCGAAATGCTTCTCGACGTTTTCCGTGTAATTGGCACCGGTGAAAGACGGAAGGCAAATGAGTAATTACGAAGGCGACATCGCGGCGTGCTCTCGTAAGTTTTAATTGACTTTATAATAATTGCGACTTTTACGAGCCCATTTTCCCCTCTCTCCTTGTCTCTTTTTATCTTTGTTGAGCGAAAGAGACGAGTTGTTTTGTTGACGCAAATTTTTCACACCGCTAATATTTGTTGGGATTTTTTTATTTAGTGACAAATAAATGAAGTTTCATCTATGAATATTAACGAGAGAAGACATCGAAGCGAGCCATTATTAGTGATGTAGACTCACACGGTTTGCGACATAATCAGGATGACATAAAACGCGGACATCATAAATTGTATTTTTCTTCGTTGCTCTCCCTGAATGACGTTTTATTAAAAGTTTATATTACGAAAGTTTACTAGATTGATTAAATTGATCTTATAGGCGGCATTCTTCATAGTTTATTGGATTTATTGGACGCAAAAAATGTGTTGTTAAGATTGCACGAAATTGCATTAAAATTTAATATTTTTTAATAAAATGTTTATTATAAATATCTTTTAATTTATATAATTCGTAGCATATACGCGAGAATATAAAAATTTCTACACTTACAATTGAATATTAAAACATTATAGTTAAATCACTAACAGATTTTGTATTGTCACGTTAACATATATCTACGTTTCTTTTTGTTTCAGATTTAAATCTATCCATTGTCATTTGTTTCCACGTGTTCCTTATTGTCCGCATAGATGATGATGAAGATCGCACAACGAATATAGAAAGTCGGAAAATACTGATCTCTCGCTTTTAGGGAAAATAGAGAAGAAAATGTAAGTTCTTATAAAGAGAACGCGAAACAAAATGTATTGTCAGTTGCCGTGGAAACGGAAGCTCAAGTATGGTATGGTAAGGAGCATAATTGAATTAATAGGATATTTTGGAAAATTTATTTATTATTACATATAATAAGATATTAAAAAATGAACGAAATTAGTTGCGAATTTTATTCGCCACATCTTATTGCGCATTCAGACGTACAATTTATTAGTGATTTACGAAATTGATCAAATACCGTATAACAATTACTTATAATTAATTTAAAAAGACAAAAACGATCTTTTAAATTTAATCTAAACATAATATATAAACAAACAAATATTTATAATTGTACTGCAGCGATCTTTATTTACAAATTTTCAAAAGAAATTCGTAACAATATGATTTGATCAGTTTCGTGAGTCACTGTACATTGATAGAATGAAATATGTAATAAATAAATTGTGAAACATTCACCGAAAGAACAAATACGGAAATGAAATATATTTAAAACTTTCTCTTGTTTGAATGTAAAATTTAACGACTCACAGTACGACTCCGTATACGAATGCAACACGAAACATTAATTTATTTTTGTTTAAATTTACTATTACACATATGGATACAAAACACTGAAACAATTTTTTGATATTATAAATAATTTTCTGTCGGTTTTACTTTTTATAAAAAAAAACCTTGAATATTTACATGCATTAATTATAATTATTATTTATTCAACTACAAAATGCTCCTTACTGTACATTTTACATTTTATTGATCACACAATATTACTGCGAAAGTACGTGGTGAGAATTTTGACAAATTCTCTTATTGCAACGAGCTTGTTGTGTATGTTATTTTTTCCTGTTTTTTTAAATATTTATATTAAGTTGTACATATGTATATAATTACATCCCTTTGCGTACTAATTTTCGTGCGATGCAAGTGAAATTTGCAACATTTACACAATCGATTAAAGAAAAGGTAACGACTGGAATTTCAAGTTTTGTAATTTCTAGTATTTCTGCAAATATGTTGTTTTGATTATATCTATAACAGCTGAATGGATGAAGGAGAATATAATTTCTATCCATAACAAATCTGTATATTAATGAAGATTATAATATAGATATCTTTTACTATTTCTTTTTTTATATGAAGAAACGTTATGTTTTCAGATAAAAATAAGAAATACGGCTGTTTTTCTAGCTATTAACAATTAAAATTCTATGGAAATTATAGTCGTTATCTGTTTTGATTCTATTTAAATAAATGTCTTAATAAAATTATATATATATTTAATATATATTTAATTTTATTGAGAGACGACAATGGTAAACTTTTACTTTGTGTCTTTTTGCAGAGACACTATATTTTATTTACGAAAATTTATAAAAATTTAGTATTTTCCTTTTCTTCATTTTTCTGAAATTTTATAAAATCGTAATGAGATTACTTGTGAGGTGCGTGAGTGAGGATAGAGAAAATAGCAGAGATAATGAGAAATAGAGATGCACGTGCTCGAGAAAAACTACAAAGCACAATTCATATCGGCACGCGCATATGTGTACATGACAGCTGCATCTGTGCAATACTATACAAAAGTCGTACATAAGTTATGTAATTATAATTCGTTGACGGTCTCGCGTCGACGCGAAATGGAAATAAACTAGTCCCTCGCAAAAAGACAGACAGCTGTACGTAATGTGATATTTAGTGCGTGCAAAGTTTACTTGTACATGTATATCTTTCAGCGTCTCTCTCTTCCGTAGCATTATGTTGTAGATGCTCTACAAGGATATTTATGAACGATATAGCGGATACTTGTGCAATATCGAGTATATGAGTCGTCTACTTTCAACGTGGTGTTGTGAGTAATTAAAAAAAAGAAAGAAAAAAATCTTACGACGAGCGATGTACAGTAATATTTATATCACTTTTAATTTTGGCGTGATTCGTAAAATTAAATTTACAGTATTTTGAAAGTAAACGGCTCATATTATATTAGCCCTTCCTTCGGAGAAGTGGCCCAGTAATGTTGAGAAGCGAGAGGGAGCTTTCACATTACATAGGTATGTATTATATTACATTCTAATTATGTGCGCAACTGTGTGTGCAACATGTCGAACGAACGATATGTACGTGCCGTCAGTGGCGAACAATGAAACGGCGAATTGTATATTGATTATATGTTGTGCGATAATGTTTTGTATAATGTTTTGTATAGATTATTCACACATGCATTATTAGAAGACTCTTCAATCTGTCAATCTTTGTCTGCCGTTCTTTATTTTCCACAACGTCGTCTAATATGATGTGCATGACATATCATGCGGTACATCATTTCCCAATTAAATGAATCTTTCATTTATGAAAAAAATATTTTATTGTTATTATAACTTTAGGTACCCTGTAACTTTAGTAAATTTTTTAATTTGAAGACGTACAGAGCATTGTATATTGTATGATTTTATTGTTTCTTATTTTATTATATAAATCTCTTTATTATTAGTCAAAAGTTTGAGTATTGAGTTTTACATGGATTAACGTAAATAAAATTACACTCTTTGTTAAAGCGAAAATTCAAAAATGCGAATCGTATAAAAAAGAATATAAATGTTAAATGGAAAAACTATGCGAATGATTGGCGAAGATGTTACAATATACATATATATATAGTGCAAACATTATTTATTATACAATGATATTCATGTTGAGGATACCCTCATTTGTTACAGTCAGTCTAAAGCAAGGTTGCTGGTCGATAAGCTAGACACCTAATGCTCTGCTCAGGGTACTGGGAACAGTGGTAATTAGTAACTGCCAGTATAAATGTACGGAGAAAATTGTTAACCGCATCGATAATAAGCAAAGAAAAACAAAAGCAATATTAGTAATAACATTCGGGTAACAAACGACATGGCAGTTGTTGGTTTGAGATCATCATGCGATAACGGTTACTGGTCATCGGTATCAGGATCAATATAAACGGTAAGTAGTTGTTTGATAAAAGAGAGTCGTATAGCAGAGATATTTATTATCAAGTCCTAATTAACGCATGAATTATGCATTCGAGAGAGTTGCATACGTTCTCGAGCGGCATATTTTACGCAGGAATCCCGCGAGCTCCCCGCGAGATTTCCACTTGAATTTTAATCGGGGATAACCGAGAGAGGGATTTCAAGCGTGGAACTTGATGCGTAATGCTTGACAATTTGCCGTTATCTCGTGAAGGTTGTAGCGCGAGATAGAACGAAATAAACGCTATAGTATCGACAATGTCAATTTGATTTATAATTAATTATTAACGCGAGAGAGATTTTATGTAGTTTGCATCTTGAAAGTAAGCATCCGTATTATAGGAAAAAGGATCGCGAAGAGAGAGAGAGAGAGAGAGAGAGAGAGAGAGAAACTGATAATAAAGAACGCTGCGTGCGTTTTGCATTTTAAACATCTATATTTTTAACGTTGAAAATATAAGAATTTAATAAGAATCAATATACAAGAAAAACAAACAATACATTACGCTGCTGTTTCATTGAATATAAATATTTTCTGAGGCGCACTTCTCGGCATTTCTCGACGCGGACGGAAAAGACTATTGCGGCCACTTGGGCCGGGTTCGGCCGTTAATTTAACGATACATTGCGCTCGGCACCATGGTTTATTCAATGTTGCGCGCGCGTTGGCCGATCCCATATTTTAAATCTCAAATTTCCCATGTAGCCTGCTTTCGTAGTCCTTTTACTCCGCTTGTGCGCGGCCACTCGATATTCCGCGTTCGCTCTTATATATCGGAAATACGCCGTGCAAGACGGTGTCTAAATATCGATTGGCGACCCCGCGATCGAGAGTGAGAGAAAAAGGGAACACGCGCGCGCGCGCGCTTGCGTACATAGAAAGGGATGAAGTGGAATGATCCTGAAGATGGTGAAGCAAGAGGGTTAAAGGGGAAAAAACCCGCGATACGATATCGCACGTTTGTATCGCGCGTTCACTTCCAGTTCCACTCCCCACTCCCGTGGAGGGAAGATAGAAATAGAAATATTTCGCCTTTTGCGTTGCATAAAGATTCTCACGTACCTGGAATTGCAAGCCGATATATGTGTACATTTGCGAGATGCATGTGTGTTACGCGCCTCCTCTCTTTTCTTCCTCGCTTGTCCTACTACGTCCTAGTACGTACAGTCAGTCTCGTCTCGTCCCAGACGACGAAGAAAAGTTTTCCAATAAATGATGTTTATGCCGACTTTCACCCGCGAATTTATCTTTGAGAGCCGAGATATTTGATTGTACGGCGATGAAGGTCTCTTTTTGTCATGGATATAAAATATCGCTTGCGGACGTGCGGGGAGCTAAATAAATCTCGCTCGCATTACCAACGGACTTAATATCTCCTCCTATAAATATAAATTTATTTCTGTACAAATAGTACTCTCATTCTCACATGGAACTTTTGTCCACACGCTATGAGAAATATGTGTGTGTGTGTGTGCGATATCTCCACTTGCAATATAATCCACTTTTAATTAAAAGTGTTTGAGACATTGTAACGTAATCAAGTAGTCACTCGCTATTACATTTTATGATGGAGATGGTCGAGTCGAAAACTAATGCTTTCAGCATTTTGAGAAAAGAGAGAGAGAGTTAATGGTTTCAGTTTTAATTACAATTAAAATTCTACGCGTACATGTATATAAAATTGAAAGGTAAATATTTATTCCACAGTTGTATCATTATAATGAGTCGAGGTATACCGTTTCCAGAGCTTCGTTCATTATAATCATTGAACTTTCAGTTTAATTAAAATTATTATTTCACTGCGTTATGATGCATGACGCAGATACATGTATACACACGTACATATACGTCACGCGCTGCATTTCGCGCGATCGATTATGCTAGTATAGATAATCGAGGAATAATGTTCTCGCGCGATCGATGTGTTAATCGTGTTCTATTAAAATTTGGCGCCGTACAATTATTACATATTAGTTATCATATTTCGTTTGTTGTGATTTGATGCAGCGTCGTGCTGACGTGCGCTGTGTCGAATTGCGGTGTAAAAAGTCGACCGCGCGGGGCGGTATTGAAATTTAATAACCGGCGTCCTCGGCCGCCTCGTCGACGTATTCTCGATATCGGTGGACAAGCCAGTGCCGCCCAGAAATTACATTGGGACGTTGAATACCGCGAGCTGAATCGGGAGGAGGGAGGAGGGCAGAAAAAAAAAAGCTAAATGGGCGATCGTAAAGGCAACGGCTACTATTCTACGAGCCGGATTTATTAGCGGCCGCGGTTTTCGCGCGCGTGCGCGCAATCGTTCTTTTCCTTTCCTATTTATCTTTCGTGTCAGCGTGCGTTCACCGTGCTTTTTCCCAGGGAGATCTCATTCACGAAAAAGGGTGATGTTTAGTCGCTGGCAATGACGTAAAAGCTCCCAGGGAGAGGGGCTGCATCCCTAGGGCTGCAATGACGTAAGAACAGGGTCGAATTAACCGGGTTTTGCACCCACGACTAAAATTGTTAATTAAAATCTCCGAAACTCTCTAAGAAGGCGCAAATGAGAATAGAGCTCATTGAGAATCACGCCACGTCATTAGAAATTGTAATTATTCGGCGCATGCTCGTCGTGTGACTATTATTGAGAATTATTATTCAGAAAAAGGTGGTATGAAGGAAATAGCATTTGGACTGCTTATTATCTCTTGAGGATTAAAAAATATGAAAATTTAGATAATATTTTAATGTAGAAATGTAAATTTTTTGAAAGTGAAAAGAATTTTTATGAAAAATCTGTGATATGTGTGCCTGAGGTAAGGCTTACAGATTTGAATGAATTTTTGTAAAAAAGTTTCAAAATAGAAACAGATGCATTTTGTACAGACCCGAGAGAATTATCCGAGCAATAATTTAAAGCTCGAGCTCAGAGTTGTAAATCTCGTCCGAATGATTCAGCAGAAAGTTTTGATGCAAAATTGTCATGTTTACTACATTATGCGCGAAATGTCCCTGACGTACTAGCCCTAACACTATTCGTTATCCGTCACTGCGTGCGAAGAGAGAACGGCGATATAAAAGGGGCGTGGGAGGGCGACTCGAGTCGCATGTAGGTCGCCCTATCACACCCGCGACCTAGTTTCGGTCCTTCCCGTCCTTTCGTTGCATCTTCTCGACCTCAAATTACCCCGAACAACCGACGCGACGCCCCGCGTTGTCATGTCTGGTCCACGAATCTCTAGATATATTTTCGCCCTCTTGTACATACACGCGTTGCGACATATCTAGAATATGAAAAATTACGACTTGACAAACTTGACATTTGCTTGAAAATATTTGTACAAGTACGAGAGATACCCTCGATTGGATTTATTACCAAATCCCAATCCTATTTTATTATATTGGCCAATTGTTTATATTTTATTTATCGAAGCCAAGCAGTTAAGTAAAACAAAGACGAAATTAATTACATGACGTACACTACAAGATTATTTTTACTTATGAGTCCATATGACTCGTGCTTCGCTACAAATGTATAAAATGAAGATACGAAAACGGCATTACGTGTTATTAATTGTTATATTAGTGTTATGAGATAGTTGTAATTACGTGCTCAAGCTGAAAAGATGAAAAATAAAAGAGTTTTTTTTTCTCAATACTATAAATTTTTTAGCAGAAATCATTCTCTCTTTCTCATAAACTATTTATGAAAAATTCATGTAGGACGTGATAAATTATTAAATAGGTAGATATTTTGCGGACGCAATAGAGAGATTGCAATCTCTTATCCTTTAAATATTTTATTTTCAGACAAATTACTACCTTCTCCGTTCTCAATATTTAATGCATCATTATAATCTTTCTAAAGTTGGGACTAAGAGTTCTCTGTCAGTTATTAAACAGTTGAGCGAAATAAAACTCGTCACTCGTCGAATATTGAGTAGGTGTAAGGGATTATTTTAATTCCCTGTGAGAGAAATCTTGTAATTAATTTATCAACCGCGACGCAACTTGATATTAATTTGAAATTTCTTACAGATGAATCAGATATAATTTTAATTTTTATCCAGTAAAACACGTGAGAGATTTTCCAAATCGTGATGATACACAAAAGCAAAGCAAAAAATTAACACCAAAATTTTTGTTTTTGCTATTATTCTTCCATAATTTTTTTGCTCCAACTTTAAAAGAAATATTATGAATGAATGCATCATTCAAGAGTAAAGCGCACTAATTAAAGTAATTAGTTGCTCGCATAATTATGTTTCACTAAAATGTCTCCTGAATTATTCGCTCGCCAAATTCATATTTCTTCTATCATACATGCGTATATTTAACGTACGATATACGTATATAAATTAAGTAAAAAACAATAAAAATTATAAGTTTCTCTATTTCTTTATTAAAATCGAGAAATGTTGGTCAAGAAGTCATCGCTGTCACCTAATTTCGCGCTGTATATGGAATATTCCTAGGCGTAACAGCGCGCGCGAGGAAGGAAGGAAGGAAGGAAGGAGACGGTTGAAAGAAACAGATTTTTACTTGAGAGGAAAAGTTTTTTTCTCGCTGCGTGTGGTTCATCACTGGCGAACGGGCATTTTCCGAGAATTTGTTTGTTTTGACTCGCCTAGTCGAGCGTCGAGGCGCCAGCCGATTCCGAGAAGTCCGCTTCCTCCCACCACTCGCTCAAAACTCCGCGTTGCCTACGAACGAAGGCTATAATAGCGCCACCAATTCCATAAGCCGAAAGTAAGGTTTCGACCAATCGCGTCGCTCGCCGCGACTCCGTCCGGACGCGAGCAACGCGATTTTGGTCCAAGTCTCACTATCGTGTCGCTCGATTCGTCCATAACGCGAATCGAGTAACGCGATTGGCTGAAACGTTTTTCGGGAAACGTTTTGTGTGTGTGTGTGTCTATACACGGAGCTATAATAGCGCGCGAACGAGCGCAGTAAGGCCGCGGGCGCCGACGGGGATAGTTGTGGCGCGTCGCGACGTAGTTTTGTAAGTAAGTGAAAGTTATAATGAATCTTATCGAGACATTACTGTAGCGATCCAACCTCGCCGATCGTGTTACTTCCCCGTCGGCACGCGTCGCGTCGTTTCGTATCGAGACGGGATCGCGCGCGGTTCCGCCCTCGAAGATTTTCAAACGTGAAATTTGCACTTTTCAAACAAGTGTGGGGAGTGTGGGGAGTGTGGGGAGTGTGACGACGGAAAGTGCGTATCGTACGACGCGGCCGGCTTGGCGCGTCGCGAGTGCGCGCCTTCGCGCCATTAACTGTCGCGAACTGCAGCAATTTCTTCCGTGCCGTCGAAAGCAAGCTTGTTCTTTTATCGGATTATTCATTTCACGCTAATTACACGTCGAAAGAGTCAAATAAGTGCGGTTCGATCGATGAGATTGAGAGAGAGTGACGACGAAAGCGAGATTTCAATTTCATAGTCATAGTTTGCTCGACGTAGATCGGTGCTGCGCCGCCATGTTGCTTTTGCCGCTGTTCTTTTTTTCGAGTTTCTCAGTTTTATGCGAGACGCGTGCGGTCGGTGCCGCGGGATTGACGGACAGAATATCGCCGCGTTATTTGCGCGCGCCAAGTGTCGAATTAACGCGCGCGGTACGTGTTTCTTCAAGGCTCCAAGGGTGAGGAGGGCGTTCTCGTCCGCGGCGGAGCAGGCTGACGGGACGACATCGACTGGTGAGTGTTTTTACGCTTTATCATTTCGTTCTCGTCAATGCTCTCAATTTTATCCCTTTCATTTATTGACGAATACTTGTTGTATCGTCCACGCGATGTCTTAAAAACTTTTTTTAATCTTAAACCTAAACCTAAACCTGAAAATTGTAACAGGAATCAAAAATAGCGCGCCCATCCATCACCACTAGTAAAATTGAATTGTAATGCAATCAGAATGCAATTTTTGAACGATAAAAAAAGATACTTTTGTTGTTTCAAGCAGCTTAGTAATTAAAACATTTTAATCTCGTGTTATTTTATATTTACATTCATATTAAAATTCCTTCAAAAGTATTTATTACCTTGATATTAATTTAAAATAAAAATTCTTTTATTTTATCCAACTTTAGATAAAAGTAACGTTATACATAATTTAAATATTTACTAGTAAGTTTACATAAAGCAAAGTATGTTTCTCTCAAGGTTTATTAATGTCCTGCGGTCTTTTATAAACCTGTATATTTTATTTTTGCGGTATATTAAGTCAACATAATGCGCGAGCTCAAAAATGAGATTCCTCTTTTACCGTCTTCTTCTTCTTCTTCTTCGTCGTCGTCGTCGTCTGCTATAGTTCTTTATCTCTTTGTCCGCTCGGCGATGCGAGCAGGGCGAGCACGACGGCGTTTTTGAAAAAGAAATGCCTTACTCTTTGTCTTGGCGCAGAAATAAATGTCCTTAATTATTTTGTCACAGTTTGAGGTTTCGTGAGGCCGTGTTCTATTCACCGTTTCCATTTCGTTCGTGTCCCGTCTGCAAGTTTCCCTGCTGCAGTTATGTTGGATTGCTGAATTAAAATCCGCGTTAGGCGTTGCGTTTCTAGGACACTCGGAACAACGGATATTATCTTTATCTTTTTTTTTTTTTAATCAGATAAAAATAGCTCGTTTGTAGAAAAATATAAACGAGAATATGTAGGCCAGAATGACGCGCAAAGTGTTTGTGTGTGATAGTCACTATTGCATCATATTTGTACAATTGTTTACTGGCTACGGCCTCACGTAAGAACGTAAGAAATTTGACTGTAAATTCTACTGTTTTCGAAAATATGTACATCAACCAATTACGAAATCGCGCAAAAATAACAATCCATTTTCTCGTTTTGTATCTCGGCTTTTTTGTCGTTGGGCTGTTGAATTAATGTCGCGCTCTGATACGCCGAAATAGGTCGCTTCGCGTCTAACGCAGTCGACAAGAAATCTCATTTCCGGCTTGCCCTGCGTTCCGCACTCTCTGCGTTTTCTCTTTTCTGGTCAGGATGAAGAATTCGACTCGTGGCAGAATCACCAAGATATATATACTTGTATGTATATTCGATATACAGATTCGAGATGCGAAAAGTCTTTGTGCGAGGAGCGCAAACGACCGTCGCGTCGGCAAAACCAAACACGACATCCTCTTTTACTTGCAAACGAGCTGGTGACGTGGTGACGCTGATCCCCGAAACTAGAGCAGGTTACAGATGTGTCTCTGCCGAAATTAATCCTTAGACTATCGATGTATGCACGAAAAAAAGCCTGATAGTATTCCAATTTAATTTTTTGTAGCTTTTATAGCTTGATACGGTTATTTCGTTAGAATTTATTTTTTAAGGACGAAGGAGCACGTTTATTGGTGTCTGCTAAGAGAGAGAGAGAGAGAGAGAAACTCTATTTATTGCGCACGAAACAAAAATTATCCGTTTGGGTAATTTTGGATACCTAATTCTTGTAATCCCTTTGTATAATTTTACGGGAAATAATTTACGTAGAACGGCGTATGGTATGCGAGATATTTTGTAATTATAACCGGAAAATTTAAATCCGCGAAATTGTGATCGCGTGGAATTTTTCAGCGCGCATCGCCCGTTCGACCGTTTCTTCTTATTTTAATTCGTCCCTGCACCTTTTTAGAGAGCTTGTGTTTTTTTCTAAAATCTCGTGTTTCGTTGAAACATTTTACCTCGTAATTTTCACATTTCTTATGCTCGAAAAAATAATTGAAAATGAAAGAGAAATAAAAATAGCGTGCAACGATAATACTTGTAAGCAATATTAATAATGCAATCATCTGAATAATTCTATGAATTCTATGAAAGCATATCAATCATTCTTCAACATTTTTGTTTTCAACGGAAATTTTTTACTACATTTTTACGTCCGATAATTGAATACATGTATTATTCGTGATGCAAATATTCGAGATACAAAAAGTAATTATTCGGGTATTTATTCATGCAAAGTTTAAAAGCTTGAAAATGAAAATTGCTGAAAGTGTTGAAGAATGAAATTCAAATTAAATTTAAAGCACGCGTACACGCACATACAAATGTGTCACATACACACACACACACACACACACACACACACAGGTGTGACAGCGTGTAGCGCGCAACTATTTGTTCGATGAAAGAAATATACAACCGTTAGCGGTAATAGAAGACAATGAAATTACTGTTACTCATAGCAACTAGTTTGGTCCTTTGAGGTGCAAATTGGTGCATCTAACCAACACGTTGACCAATATGGTTTCATAGCTAGATCGATAGCACCCTGGAACTGGATAGCGATGAAGATGTTCTCCTATAGCTAGGAAGACTCAAAGGATTAAACGCCTAGAGAGAATCCATGTTTATCCGTTCAATGGGTTTACATTTCATCATTAATGGAACCATACGTATATCTATACTCTAGAATATACATTTCTAGATTATACATCTTGCTATTGATATTTCGTGGAAGTAGATCGAAGGTATTCGTACGATACAAGCACATTTGCCTTTCTAACAAAAATGAAAAGTTTGTCATGTACAATTATTTGTAATTATTCTACCAAAGAGTGATAATAACAGTGATAACAGAGATAATTATCTTTAATTAATTTCAGTGTTTACAAACATGTGTGTGTGTGTGTGCATGCCATGCGTGCACGTTTACATGTAGGTACATTCTTTTTTTAACTATATACACAATACATTGCATATTTGAACGTGTTAAAAGAGTAACGATTTTTCGGATATTTCGGATAAAATTTTAATGCATGAAATTGTTGTCATTTGCATTGGGTCGCATATTTATGACTAACGAGTAGGTGTGTCACGTGTGTGATGTGGACGCGTACGTTAATCTCTCAGTAACATTTTGTCGTGATTTTTTTTATCGTGAGCGTTACAGATCGCGTCATTTCGCGAGCAAACAAACCCATTATTATCGCCAACTTTATCATTTCAATCTGGAAACAAAACAGTACGAAAGATAGCGCCGTACGTTTAGCCGTTTGGCGGATTGTTTTCAAAATCGGCGGACAGTTTCGGCATGTTTATTCACTAGAATCTAATAGGCGGGTGTATTAATTAATTGTCTATTGTTAAATAGTCGCCCTCGCCGATAGTCCACCGATCGCCCACTAATAACGTGGGTGAACCTGACGCGTTTTCATGTGACCTCATTTAAATTCAACTACACGTTCGACTGCTCGATTTGCTTGCTCGTTGAGTCTCGCAATAATTAGTTCATTATGCGGATCATTTGTGCAATTTCGCGGGTGGGAAATATCGTCCATCACAGACACGAAACTAAAAACATGTTCTCGTGCTCATTAGCTTCATGTGATAAGTCTTGAACAGATTAAATGGCATAATAAATGACATATTTCCAACGTGTGTATTACTGCTGGAAATATCAGAACCGTTTTTCTCACATACTTTCACGTATTTGCACTTTTTCCTTTTTACTTTCTTTTTTCACGCAAAAGTTTCAGCAACATTTTCTATTTAAGATTCTTTAACGTTCGGTAACATGAAGACGGCGTACAAACACTTTAATTACGTTTACGTGTACATTTATATGTAATATCTCAGTTTTGACGAATCATTGTAAATTCTATATTACTTTCGACGAGCTATTAACTTTGATAAGCTACAGTTAAATCCGGATAACTACAATGTTGAAAGCTTGTTTACTGTGTGGCTTTATAATTCATTCCATTTAGCGGATTAATTCTTTTTTTATTACTCTCGCTATAAGTAACAACACAGCAGTCCACTCTATTATTTTTAATTTTTAAATAAACATGGTATGGCATAGCAATTAATGATTAATTATTTAAAACTTTATACATGCATCTGGGGGTATTTTGTAACACATAGTAGCGGGAAAGATTTAGTTTACCGTGATGAAAAAAACGGCAATCCGTTGCTCCGTCTTGCCTCTTTTCCTTTTCTCTCATTTAAAAGCGCAGCTCATCGTGTGACAAAAAGCTCGACGAGCAAATGTACTTGGCGCTCGAAGAGGTACACATTCTCTGGTAGCGACTCGAGAACGGTGCGAACTTAAACTGCGCACACTTTCGGGAGCGAAAGTGAAACTTTTTGTCCCTTTTACAACGTAACGAAACGTTGCGGCGCGGAGATGCGGCAATTGTATCGGGGGGGGGGGGGATGTATTTGACGGAAGGTCACCGAGTTGCCGATGGCGAGGGTTTGCCTTCGTTTCTCTCTCTCTTTCTCCCTTTTTTCGCTCCATTTCACTGCCGCCTTAGCGAAGAAACGTATTAAGTCGAGAAATGAAGGTTGTAAAGCCCCCCGAGCAGCTTTTTGCCGCGGCAATCACACTCGGCCGGAAGTTTCGCGCTCAGCCTTTGGTCGGTTGAGTACGCGAGTGCGGAACTCTCGCAATAGCGCCCGTCAACCTTCCCAAGCGGAATGCCCTTAGTGCACCTTGTAGAAACTTCTGTGTCAACGCGCGAGAAAAATTCTCTTGCCAATTTCTCGCTTTCGACAAACGCGGATTCAACGTAGAAGCGATATCTTGTGCGAGAGTGAAATTCGCAGTAGTCTCTCCTTAATAACTCGTTGCATGATGTATGTTTGCAAGAGAATTATTATTATTATTATTATTATTATTAGTTTCTAGAGTGACTAACATCGCCGTTTTGTACCACTACAAGTAATTACATTATAAATAAGAAAACATATGTATGCATTGCTGATTTAACTTTATTTCTTTAATAATTTACGAAACAATAAATCAAGGCAACTCCCAGCACACAGCTCAGCACACAGGGCAGTAATGATTGCTCGACACGAAAAGCCCGCATTGGTTTCTGATCACGTCATTACCTGCAATGATTGCCTGACATGAAAAGCCCAAACTAATTCCTTATCTTACATTGCTTCAGCGACTGCACATTTCTTTTTAAAGAAATCATTTGTTAGTCTTGTCTATCCCCTTTTATGTTCGTCATTTTTAAAAGCTTTTCGATATAATGTATACGTTTAGTCTGCTTCTTTGCGTTATTATTAGTTGTTTTATAACTGCGGATGATTGCGGATATATTGAAATTGACTTGAACAAATTCTGTATTTTCAAGAGTGAATTTATTTTAAGAATTAATTCTTTACAATGTTAATCTATTCTTTTGGTTTGTCGAGTTTAGCTTTCTCATGAATATTACATTTCGCATGATGGGACACCTTCGGTGAAAGCCTTTGAAAGTTTCGTACCGAGGTTACGCGAACGCACGTGGTTTTAATCGATTAATAAATGGCACCGGCTTGCAGCACCTGTGTCGCGGTAATTAAAGAGGGGATAAGGGATTTCCGGAATACGAGCATTTGTTCTTCGTCGTTGCAGCGCGACGCGTTTGCAACATTTCGTACGAATACTGCTACGGCGTGTCCAATTCGAATGATGACGATTTATCGTGATATACGTCGAAATTATATCGAAATATAATGTTTTATGGAATGCCCGAAAGTGTTTTTAACATCGAATTAATGAATGAAAAACTCGTTACGACTTTTTCAACGTTTCATATTTTTACATTTAATATTATCCAGTTTCACATTGATTTAATAATTTGACAAAATCTGTTTAAAGTGCTTTTCATTACATTTCAGATAGTTAAATTTTATAAACAGATTATATATTTATATAGAAATTGACTGATTAATGGAATGATTAGAAATGGAGGGAAAGAAGGCGATTAATTAAATTCTTTTAATTTCTGTAAACGAGTTGAATCCGATACCATCAGTCAGATGGTCAAGTAGATCCCCTTTCGCGGTCATGCAAGACGTGCATCTTAATACACATCAGCCTTATCATTTTGTCATATCCTGACGACGACACTGCGGATGCATGCGGCCGCTTTCGTGGCCGGGGCCCGTCACTATCCCGCACCGTGGGATTTTGGTCTGCTAAGCATGTTGACAACGTGTAGCAGCGCGCGTTCTCATCGTTGGATGCTGCGGCCTGCGGACCGCGCGCACTGATCAATATGGAGGGGAGCTTGGTCGAAAAGCGCGGGTAGGGGTTAGTTTCAGGGGATGCTTTGGTGGTGGTGGTGGCGGCGGCGGCGGCGGCGATGATGGTGGCGGTGACGGTGGTGGCGGCGGTGGTGGTGGTGATGGTCTCGACGATGTCGGCTACGTCGAAGGTTGATCTCCTGGTGGTGGTGCTGCCAGCAGCGGCGGCGGCGGCGGCGGCGACGGTAGTGATGGCGGTGGTGGTGGTGGTGGTGGTGGTGGAGGAGGTGGAGACGGTGACGATGGTGGCGGCAGAATGCGAGAACCGCGAAAGGGGAAACGAGCCCTCGCGGCCTTACTGCGCGCAGCTTTAGCCGGAGCAAGAGAGAAAGAGAGAGAGAGAGAGAGAGAGATATACCGTACGTACGCGGTAGTACCTCAGTACGTACCGCGACGTGGACGCGTCCGTACCGCGCACTCTCGGGCCCTGACTCCACTCTTAACTGGGTCAACCCCCGTCGAGCGGGATCCCTCTGTGCATTAGCTCTGCGAGGGAGAGACCTCGACAGTAGCAGCGCGCCCGCGGCCAAAGAGCACTGCCCAAGAGGTGCCCTCGTTTTTCCCCTTTCTTTTTCGTTGCTCGTAAAGAGAACGGATCGCCCGGATCGTATATTTGAAGTAAAGTGACCTCATGCTCTCGAATCGTAGGGGTGATTTCTCGGAACGAATTTACAGGCACGATCCTTCGCGGCAGGAAAAGATAGGAAAATTTCCATTTCAGGTTTCAATTGCAGTGAAGCTCTCGTATAGTTAAGTAGATAGTTCCGAGTGATGGGATAGTCTTCGCACTTGATGACAGGATTTGTCGGCAATCGGATAGATTTGCAGTGAAAGGATGGACTTCCAGATGATCGACGTACTACAATGTGGTGCGAATTGAATCTAATTAGCGTGGATTTTCGTCCACGCGAATTCGCTGAAAGGAGGAAGGGGGGGGGAGAGAGAGAGACTTTTATCGATAAATCCGATAGTTTGCATCTCGTAAAAGGCTCGTTTTCAAGTGACAGCTCTCGCTGCGACAGAATATTTACGTACTTGTCCGTCGATCATCGTAATGCGCGGACAGCGTGTTGAAATGATCACCCTACTTCAGATAATGATCGTACTCAACGCAGTTCCCTTTGCGATCCTCTTTCGAGCGATTTGCCAGTAGTAGCGCGGCAACCTACGAAGCTATATCGACGAAATTAGAAGTGACGTGTCTACGACGGCGGATTCGAGTGTTTGCCTTGCAATTTTGCTCCCTGACGTCTGTCTGTTCGTCTGTGTTACGCTCATCGCAACCAGGTCAAGTGTGCCCGCACCGCCGCTGACCTTCACTGTGCAGGTTTTCAGATCTCTTTTTACCCTCTCGCGCGCGCGCTACATTAACCACCGTAATAATGTGCCGCTCTCTGCCAGTGACATTTCCAGATTTCGCGAGGCCGTCCCTACACGATAATTGATCACCTCGTTTATTAAGGATTAAGAACGCTCCAATCAGAATTGTTTCCCGTCGCTGAAAACAACGCGCGCATTTAGTGAAATTGGAGAAGTTGTAATTTTACGGGCGACGGCCGGGAAATTTATTGTCTCTTTGACTTTCGACGACTGACCCAGAGAGTAATTTATCATACAATTTTCCAGCTGTTGTCTCCGATATTACTACATCCGCGGAAAACAGCGGGTAACGCTTCGTATTCATTCACATTTCGTTATTAAAACTGTTTGAGATGCATTTATTTCGGTTTTATATTCGACTTTCACGTGACACACACAAAATCACTGTGCATCTGCGCTACGAATAACATTCGAGTTATGAATAGTATTTTGCAAGTCGTGTAATATCCCTGCGGCCAAAGTATCCTTGAAAAATTCACGCTATTCCGCGGTTTGTCTATCGGAATTCTCGAGATGTGTCGCGGTATCTTCGCGGCGTGAGAGAGAGAGAGAGAGAGAGAGAGAGCGAGTTCCCTCCTTACGTTTTAATCCTTTGAAAAATGCAGTCGTAACCGGTGCACTACGCTTCCTTACGTGATCCTCGAAGGATCTAGCTCCCAGGGGTGACGTCGCGCCCTGAAAGACCTGACGGATGTTTCCAAGCCGCGTTATACGTTCCTTTTAGGGTCGCGGCTTCCGACAAGAGAGTCCAGAACATTTCCGCGCTCGTTTCTGGAGAGCAATCTCTGGAGATATGCCTCGGGTAAAACAGGATACGTGCCAAGTGGATCCCGGGCTGGATCGCCTCCCCGCGTAAAGTCCTCATTTGTTCTGCCGCAAGTGCGGATCTTTACTTCGAACTGCGCGTTCGTCTTCGGGATATTCTAAAATCTAAAGATGGACGAATGGATAATCCGTTGATATAGAGCGAGATTTCCTTCGCGCGCACGTACGGTACGAGTCGCGCGGTTTACGTTTAGGGGTGGTACATGCTGCTGTGCGATAAAACGCGAGGGACGACGAAATCATTAATGGCGCAGTTGTTAACTATGTGATAAGATTTTTCATGATTTTGGAAAGCTTACACGACACACTCGGCACATGCTCCATTCATCGTACAGTATAAAAGGCGGAATGAATGGGGAGTGGATGCTGGAAGCTATAATCGTTTGCTCGATGCACGTATTAATGTATTCGCGCTTAAATTTGCGGAATTCAAAGGATCCATTGTAATCGTATATGGCATGAAAGCCGGAAACGTCAAATCGTCTGATTAAATAAATATTTATTTCCTTTTCGTTTGAAAGATTGCTACATAATTAGGGAGGGAATTAGTCATCCCTCTTTTCTCCGTAATTTTTTCAAAGAGATGAATAATCTTTGCAATCATTTGAGCTTAGCGCGTCCGAGTTTAATATATTGTGGATATTCAAATACAGTTACACGTCACGTATATTTGAGTATACACATTTTTGTAAGTGATAGTGTAATAAATATCTATTTGAGGAAAAAAACGCAAAGAAAACGCAAGATGCAAATTTCATAATTAAAAATAATAAGGACCAGATCTACATGTACATTTGATCTACATAAGTGAAAGACAAAAGGCCACGACGTATAAACGGAGAGAGAGAGAGAGAGCCGGCTAAAATTCAATTTTATTTATATCCCTTAATTAAAAAAAAAATTCTCTCGCGTGTGATATTTAATGTCAGACATCTATCACGTCATTCCGCGTGTTCCGCAAACGCGATTGATCGACTTCATATATCATGCGCACTTCAATAAAGTACATGCACGCGATAATATATCGATCTGATTGAGGACGGTATGTTGGCCTCCATTGAACTTGGGATTTCTTTCGGTCGGCTATACGAGTCCACTTGTCTGCCGTCGATCAAAGAGGGATCCTTGTGAATTCTTCGACGAGAGTTTCTCTTTGAACTTCTAGGCTCCTTCGAGGACACTTTGCTGCTCACGCTGAAAACAATCGTGATCCTCCTTCGCCCTGCGAGATAATGTATCGTCCTCGTATGTACTCTCACATATCACCTTTGAATCTTTCAAAGATGCGGCGAATATGTCTCCACAGGCATTTACTATTGTCACCTTTCTTCATCTTTCGCTGTTGACGGTTTTGCGAATTATATTCGAAAGGGAATTAGATGTGGACTCTACTTTCCGTTAATTATATCCATCTTGTCATTATTATCACTTTTTAGTATCACCTAGTATTATGTCCGATGAATTATGAATTATGAATTTTTTGTAATAATTAATTTTTTGCAAAAAATGAAATGAATAATGATGAAAATTAAAAATATGTTATTTCAGCATTATTCACGTTTGCATATTGTTACATAGATAAATAATAATTCGTTCATGTTTCGCTTCGCAAAATATAATATTTTAATTTCTACCGTTATAATAATACATATTAGTATTAGTGCTGGATAAAATGTAGCTGCGAGTAACAATTTTTAATAATTACTTTGAGATATTTTCTTTGCCTTTCGATGATTAAATATTAATAAATATTCATTAAAAACGTTATTTACGTTCAAATTCACGTAAAATATAATTAAAAATAGATAAAATACGAATGTAATTGTTTCTTTTAATTGGCGAGAAAATGTTTATTTTTAAGTTTTTACATGATTATACTTGCAATTAATCAGAACCTAACACTGTTATTTTGTTGTCACTCTTATTTTATTTGTCAAGCAGAATATTTTTGTTCTTGATAATTTGACGTTGAGATGTATCAGACGTAGGTATATATAACTCAATAAATTAGTGAGGACGGGCGTTACGTTCCGAGCTATTTTTAATAAATTCGCTGTCGACATAGATCGCGATTATTATTGAAATCGACGGTTATTAAGGGCAGTCATTTTAATACGTCCTTATTACTTTCCACGTAGCAACTGTATGTCGCGCGGGGGAGAAGTAGGAGAGGGAGATCGAACGGTGCGAGCGTGACTGGAATAAAACGGCGAGAGAGGACACCAGAGCGGCAAGAATTAAAAAAGTGCGCGAACGTCGGCGCGCGTCTCGAGGGCAGCCCTTAATATCCTAATAATAGATAGTAAAGGATAATGCTCGGCGCGAAAGGATAAACGATAACTTTGCGAACCTTGGGATAATATTCCTGCGAAGGGTTTCCTCCACTTTTTGCCAACATCCTGCGACGCGCATAAAACTAACAAGAATCTAATCTAACGAGAAAGATGACGGTTTGTGAGATAATTGAGAGACCCTTGAGGGTTTTAGTGTGTTTTCCGCGTCCTTGAAAATCGCCCAGAAAAATTGTGAGACTACTTATTTTGAACAAACACTGCCGGTTTTTCCAACAGTTTTGACGTGTCCGCGTCGATTCCGTGAGTTTCAGTGATATGCCATTCGACATTATTAGCAGCAGCGAAATTTTAAGTGCGCGACCGCCGATTAATTTTATCGTGCGACATTCTGGATTATCGAGAATTATCAAAGGTACGTACGGCACGTATGTCTTAGGAATGATACGTTCTTACTATTACATACTCACGATTCATGAAGACGCTATTAAGTTTCATTTAGTCAATAACATAACTCCCGCCTATTTGCGGAAACATGGGGAAAGGTTACCTCGTGAAAATATTTTCCGCGAAGGCAATGTCGTAGGTTCATGCCAGTGAATATATTTGTTCGAGGAACCAATGTATGAGAGCGTATAAATTCTTACTTTTCTCTTGCCTTCCCGCTCTCAGAGGCATTGTATCCGGCAGAATCTAAGGAAAACCATCGCTGTGTTGAACGAGGTGAACGAAGGAAAATTTTACGACTGCCATATATATATATATATATATATATATATATATATATATATATATATATATATATATACCTATATGTAATTAATTAAGAAATATAAGAAAAAATGTCTCCAATCTCTTTCTTTTTTATTACACAGATATTTTTCATGTTTTTACATTTGTATGGAAATATAAATTTTGAAAATAACATTTCTGTACCTTTAGATTTTTCTACCTTTTAAATAAAAATAAATAAAGTTTCTGTACATACTTGAGATTCACTAAATTAATTAATTACATAAGATTAATAGTATATTTCGTCCGGCGTCCGTAGTCCAGTATTTTCGCGTATCGTCTTGAGGGAACGCGGAACATTTTATCTATCTATGCGTCAGCTTCATCCGTAAATCCGGGGTGGAGAAATCCGTCGCGCGACTTTTCAGCATGTTCGATTGCTCGGCGGAAAATCTCGGAAATTTGTGCGACGTTCGGCGGAATGGCGTTGGTTTCACGCTACCGTGTATCGCTGATTCTGCCGTGCGATAAGTACCGCGGATGCAAGGGTACCGGAAATTCCCACAATCTGCGATCCCTTTACTCTCCCTCTTCCGAATAGATCCGCTTCTGCACTCCCTTCTCTCGTGTTGTTGCTCAGCTATTCTTCCGCACACCCTTCCCCCGCCAATCCCCCGCCCTCTCTTCCATCAAGCCTTTCCTCTTCAGTTCTTCCGTTTTTCCGTTGCTCGTTTCTGTCGTCATTGTTGTCGGAAAGTATAGCTATCCGCAATGTTGCGCGGTAAATAGCGAGATTGATTTATCTATGTCAAACCTTGCGATCGACGTTAGAAATTTATTTATACACAATTATTTCTTTATTTCTTTTATGACATGTTATTTTATGCATAATATTCTACAATTGAAATGTTAATAAAATTGATGAAATGTTGCATTTCATAAATTCATGGAAATTTTTTAAAAATGTTTCCTAACGTAAAACACGCGCGTAAATAACGCACAGTCAATAAATAATATAAATTTTATATACCTTTTTGTTTACGTTTCATATTATTAATTTATATATGTATATTTTTTTACTTTTATTTATAAATATGCACAAATAACTACGTTATCAATATATATGAAATACATCGCTTTAGAACATTTTTACCGTGTATTCAAAATAGCCGGCGAATGCAAAATATGCGACGAAATCCTAAAGTGTTTTAGTTTTAAATATTATAAACTAGTTTAAATATTGCTTACATGTATATTGTTTCTGTATTATAGGGACAAAACGTACTCTTACTTCATGCATGAAAATTTTATCCGCAATACGTTTGCCCATCTGCTTCACCATCAACTGGCCTTTTATTCAAAATTTTATTACTTGTCCTATACTTTACAGTCTTGTTTCTTCTCTTCTTTTTCTCTTTCCTCTGCCTTGTACTTTCATCTGAAAATATTCATGGAAGTTAGAAGAGCAGGAGAAGTTATTGTATGCTGTGAAATACTTTTCCGAGATCAGCCACGTTGATCCTTTTACTGCCGGTTCGATAAGTCTCGAACTTTCGCACTTTCGTCGTAAGATTTCTCCTCTGCCGCTTCTAAGAATCTCTCCGTGCAAAGATACGTTCCACAGAAATCACCGTCTTCTTGACATCGTAATGTGACGCCGCGCCGTTACGTGTATGTAAAAGGAACAAAAAGATAATTTCTCAAATTTTCGAATCAGTACTAAATATAAACTATTGTAGTTAGGAACATTGATCAAACATATCAGTTTATTATCTTATCATTTTAAGAGTATTCGAGTATAGAATCCAATAAATTCCAATACAATCGACAAGAAAGAGATTTCACCAAGATTTATTTAGAGAACTTACAACAATTCTTATCTTTTGCAATTTATATCATGTCGACAGTTCTGATATAGAGAAAATCAGTTCTGATATTGGGAATATACGATTGCAAGTTTCGATTTTTGTCGGGAAATATTTGTCGAATTTTTCGTCCTTCTATTTAAACATCATGAACTTTGAGACAAAGATCAGGAACACTGCTGTAGAATTTTCAAGGATCTCGCGGCAATGTTGATCCTTTTATTCCTACATGGATAAATCGCGAGCTTTGGCAGGATCCGACGCGAAATTTCTTCGCAATCGTCCCTGTAAATCTTACAAAGGATAACGTACAAAGTTTCATTTTTTTTCCTGCGTCACATCGTGATAAGGATGGCACGACAGAGAGATCGTTTGTTCGGATCTGAGCCCCCTTTTTTCCATTGGTTAAAAATACTACTTCCACGTGAGAAACGCGTCGATACGAGACCGTTCGTGGACGGCTTCTTTCGTCCGGATCCGATAAATTTTAAACTTTGACGTTTTTATTACGTAACTCCTTTGCCACCGCGAGCGCATAAATCCTTTTGTCCCTTTCCTGATTTACACTCGAAACTCGAAGCTCGATCTCTTTCGTCACCATCATGTCGCGCGGCTCGTTACTTTGCGTCTTCGTGGCTCCTCGCACTCGCTTATTACAGCTTTTTCCTTCAAAATTGTGCTTACACAGCAGGGAGGAGAGGGTGGTGAGGGGTTCCCCCCCCCCCTCTCCCTTCATTCCTCTCACATCGAAATGTGTTTTCGTCGAGCGTGCGAGTTTTGTGTTTGACGGAAACCTCTCCTCAACAACTCCGCATTCGATTTGTCCGCGAAATCTCGAGCGCTCGAGCGCGAATCCATAAATCTCGCATTCTCGCCTCGGCTCGGAAACTCTCGTCCGTCGACTTTTCGACGTCTTGACCGCAGTCATCGACGTCTCTGTCTCGCCCGGAACTTTCTTTCTTCGCGTTCTCGCGGCTCGTTTTGCTCCGGCTCCGTTCCGTCTCTTTCGGGTGAAAATATTTTTACGGGGCAGAAGTTTTGGAGCGCGCGTGCGAGCGTCGCCGTGCCGTTTCGCTCTTGTAACTATCAGTCCGATAAATCTTCAACTTCGGGAAAGGCCACCGCGTTCCATAAATTTGCCAGTCCGTTCTCCACCAACTCTCATCGTCGTTCGACTTTTCCTTGTCCTGACCGGCACCCTGACGTGTCCATCGCGCGATAACGCCCTTCCGTGCCGAGTTTATAAACGCGTCCGTCAACCTGGCGATCTCTCCTCTCTTCTTTCGTTCCGTTTTCTTTCTTTTCTCTTTTCCCTCGTTCGTCTCTTCTCACTTAGCCCTTCCTGTTCCCGTTATCCCGCGCGCGCGCGCGCGATCCCGGTAGTCGAATATCGCACGAGTATCGGACAGCTTCTGTCTCATTTTTTTGCCGCTCGACTGCGGAATCCAGCTTACCTCGCAGTTTTCGCGGGCGCACCCCTTGCGACAAAATTTTTTCGGTGAACGCGTAAATAAACGCCACGACAGCACGAATGGTGCGATGAAACTTGCTATCTGCGATTCTTGCAACACAAGGGCCGCGCCCTCGACGACGCGGAACATGCCGACGCTCGCAACGTAAACTTGAAAAAAAGATTGCGTATCTTGTTTTATACGCATTGCATATCCTAAAATTTATATAGATTATTATAGATAATTTATTTGCTTCAACTTGTACAGTACTTGTACAGCCAAGAAGCGACTTGGTTTACAATCAATCGATCACATCATCCATCACATAGTCACATACTTTACCCGTCGATCCATTTCTCCCTATTATACTTAACTTTTATTATCCTATCTCCCCTTAACTTAAACTTAACACTTAAAGGATTTTCTCCCTAGTTTCGTAAACTATTCAGAACCTCATTATTATTTCTCTTTTCTCCTTCTCCCCTCTTAACAATTTCTCTCCCTTTCCTTCCTTGATTCTTTTCTTTTTTATCCACGTAATTTCCTCAACGTTTTCTTCTTATTATCCAGCTTATCATTTTAGATTTTTCTCAATCTTTCCTCTTTCTCCCTAAACACACCGATAAGTACATTTATAGACACGTAGTAACGAACGCTAAACGAACGTTGCGATATATCGCGTTATCACGCGATGTTATAGGTATCTATCCTATTCTTGTGTCTTATAAAGGGGTAGGCTGCTCTAAATTCGATAACGTCCTTCGGTAAAGCCTCCTTTCGGTCGCGTTAGACTTTACCTCCATCGCCTTTCACGAGTGGAATTCGAGGACAGTATCCCAATTTACGAGGCGGCTTTACGTCCCGGTGGAAAACTCGAAAATGACTCGACGTAATCCTCGTAAATTTTGCGAAGCGCCCGCGCCGAAAAAGGAAAACAAGGGAAGAATCTCGATGGAGTTCTCTTCCACTGCCTACTTATCAGTGGCAGACGGTACCGACCCCCATGAGAGAAATTTCTCTCTCCATGGACAAAAGAATAAAATTTTTACGAGTCTCAGTCGCCGGAAATCAGATAAATTCTCTGATGGAGACACGTGATTAGATATAGAATCCGCGATACTTGCAGTAACATCGGTCGTTCATACGGGAGTTTTCGGAGAACAGAATATTTAAACAGAATATTAAAACTGTACTTTGCGAACGTATAACGTAACAAACGACAATGTTTAATACAATTGGAAAATTAAGCTTGTATTTAGATTATTTTGTAAGATAATGATCAAATGTCCATCCATTTGAAGATGTATGTTTAAAATAGCAGACATTATTACTCGAGATGGCAGGAATATTTGAAAGTGATTAATTATCTTGTATAATTTTGGCCTAGTCTAAACATTTACCAAACGCTTCCCTCTCCCCACAATTTCGCCGAGTGATAGAGAAAGAACGAAAAACGTTTCTATACATTTCGTCAAATACATTCCACAAACTATTGATTGCTTTATTAGATAGGAACAGAGTTGAAAGCTTCCGACTTGGTTTCAAATTCTCTTTTCTACACGGAATTATAATGACGTCCTTGCGATTTTTTATATTTCGTTTTAACACATATACATACAATATACATATATGCATACGCGTTCATTTCATTCGCGGTCAAACGCTACAAAGTCTGCTATTTCTGAGGCAGTGCTTATCGTATTGCTTTAACCCCGATTTCCACGTTACGATACGACACGCACATATCAGACCACGCTCTCTCGCAATTTCACCTTATATATATCACGGTGATCTCGACTTGACATCTGAAAAGTTTATAATTCTAATAACATGTTTTCCTGATATCATATTTTGTAAATATACATACAGATGAAGTAAAGTAAATGAAAGTATATTTTGAAAACTCGAGAATTGCTTTTTGATTTTAAATGAGTAAATGCACGCGCGATGAGTATCTGCGTAATTATCATTCAGTCCTGTGTAACTTAAATCTATATATATATATATTTCACATTCTGTTTTACATTAGTTTACATTAGTTTTACATCCTTGAAATTGAGCTTGAATATAACATTGTTTCGCTATACTGCAATTTCTTTTAATTATAGTCTATGTTATGTTGTTTTTAGGAAGTGCCGGATGCTCGTGAAATTCGTACGTTGCGTCGTTCACCTTCCTACGCATCTTTCATGTCAAAAATAGAACTCCGCGTGGAAACGTCACTGAATCCCGTTTCGGATACGTCGATATCGGTGCTCGTCTAACGAGGAGTAAACCATAAAACGAGCATCGAGGGAAGGTGCGATCATCACTCGGCATGAAGGGTAAGTCTGTTTTTCTACATTTTAAAGCGTTTTTACAGTCACAATGTGACAAGGGTCGCAATTACAATTGTTTCGCGGAAATATCGCGCGATAAATGAGTGAGGAAAATTAATCAGTCAAGTTATTTATTGCGAGTTATTTACTACAGCGATTAATTCCCAATTCTGTGGGAAATTACGCGATTACGAGCTTATTATTTGACTTTACGTGTGTGCGCGCGCTGCGTTTTTTCAAATCATATTTCCGACCAAAAGTAATTTATTAGGCTTTCGGGACCCTCAGTTTTTTTATTTGAAAAACAAATGGTTGACATGGTCGAGCAGCGAGACAAGCAATCAAAAACACGCTCGAGTACTTCGTCGGTGTAACCACGTCCCAGGAGTCACGCGTGAATGCGAAACGAGCAGTAACCGTACGTGCGCGTGAGTTCACTTCGCTATTTTATGGACAGTCGATTTGATGAATTACATTGAATAACAATTCATTTCTGCAAATAAATTTTGCCGTCTCTAGTTTAATAATGCCGATAAAAATCTTTCTCCGCGCATCGCTTACAACCGTGTTTGTTGTCAACTTGTACGCGAATCGGAATGTGAGTGTTGAGAAAGCATTCGCGACATTTTAGCCGCGTAACAGTTGCAATAATCTTTTTGCAATTCTTTGTCAAACTACTGCTTGACACGTTTTATGGTTTTGAAACCAATAATAAAAAAAAAGTATCAATACGAAAAGAACTTAAGTATATACTGGTAGAATCTATTGTTTGAATTTACATTTTTATCCAAACGTTCTACTCTATTTGATCGTTTTATTATTTGCGCAGACTAGTCGTTACCAAAGTAATTTCATCGCGGAATATTTCTTCTATTTTTAGAAAAGTATATCATATGTGTGAAAAGATGCAAATATCGTATTCCTTATTAAATAAATTCTAAAATCATTCATTATTTTCTTTAAATTAAATAAATCAATTTTCAATGTTAGACAAGTAATTGCTTTAATTTAATTCATTCGATTGCTCGTATCATTCTATTATTTGAATAATAGAGACCTTATATCGTAAATCGATTGCGACGGCATCGATTTGTATGCAATTGTTGCATCCAGACGGTATTGTTTAGTTATCAAAATGATATTTCACGCGCTATCGAAATATCACTCAAAATGCAAAGTGACGGCAGTATCGCGATCAGTGATGAGTATGCACGTGGTTAGTGGATTATACCCTTTGGTGGTTTGTGCGCTCCCGGAAGTATGTATCAAAGTCCCCGGCGGCAACTCCGCGAAAATTTCCGGAATTTCGCGTTAGTTCTGCGAAAAGCGAACCCGCCGGCAAGCATTACATGGCCATAGAGTAACAGCTGTTTTGCATTGCAACCAAATTAGTCAGTGGCGCGTGCATACAGAATTAATTTCAACATTTTCCAATGATCAGTGCCGAAAATGTGGTCCGTCTTGCAATCTTCGCATTTCGACCGTGAATTTCACCGAGGTTTTATATTATATTCTTCCTTATTGTTACTTGTAAAATAAATAAACAGTCTCGCTGGAGCTTGACCCTGTAATGCTAGCCGGCAATTTGTAGAGATTATTTGCTAATTAAAAAGTAGACGAGCGGTAGTTTGCCTTTCATTATTCATAAGCCATAAGCCATTTGAGCTGTGCTGTGGACTTGACTAAAACGTTAGGTCAATAAAAGTGATTTGTTAGTACGACGCTAATTAACGAATGACTGTGCCTATTATAAGAAACTGGCAACAAAACTTTGAACATATCGGGAAATTTATTGATAAAATTTTTCACACGAGATCAAACTAAACAACGTGCTGCGTGCTGCACTTGCTGTAGTACTGAAAAAGAATTTGAAAATTAATTGTGAGAGAAAAATCGTTGCTGATCCTCAAATACTTTGTGAGTTTCCAATTTTTTTTCGAGTTACTCATTTTACGCAGTTATTTTACAATAATGGAAATGAAATTATATTGATAAACAACTGCCACAATGGCACAAATTTGCTCAATCACATACATTCGTCTACAACGCGTTATAGAACTATGTCGAATAATCGAGTAGGATGTAATTGGCACGATCCAAGATGCGTCCCGGAGTGTGCTAATCGAATCTTGTCTCTGCCTATTATAATTAAAGTTCTCCGCGCTTATTGGCCCCATGTGGCACGTTGATAAAATTCGACAAGTCCGAAATTACATGACAAGACGGTGCCTTACCCTTTATTAATGATTAAATACCTACTTAATTGATTTATATTGCTACTAAAGGGTGGGCAAGCATCATTACATACACTAAATGTCTATGAAGCGAAGCACGTTGTGTGTACATTAAGGAGAAGATAAAATATAAATTTGAATAATTAATCATTTCAAGGACGAGAATTTCTTATCGAAATGATTATTATCGGAATATGTCTAAAGAAATTTTACATCTTAATTTTGTAAATTATTAACGCGATTAAATAATGTCAATCGTCGCAAATGAGCGTACGAGGAAATAAAAAATTGATTAATCTTTGTATGAAAATAACGCTTTGCCACGCGCACTGCTAGATACGGCAATTAGTTTTCAGCTGCCTCAGCTGTGCATGCGCATAGACTGATGCAAAGTGCAAATCTCTCTCTGTGCGACTGATCTCACGATTAACTGTCACCCTTATAGTACAGCTATTTGTGTGCGTAAGTGTATGGTCGCAAACGGTACATCGCTATCGCAAATCCGATACTGAATTATCTCGATGATAGCGTATCGCGGATCCCGATGCTTGCACGCATCCATCCATAAATCGTTTCGCCTGCTTTATATCACGATATGAACGCTCGTAAACCCGAATTACCTCTCGTTCTTTCTGGTGGTCGCACTGTTACATAATTATACATAATTGCTCGGATGTTTATTATAGGCTCGTTAAGGTACGTCAGATTTTGTCACGTTTGTTTACCTCAACAAATAAAAAAAAAAAAGAAAGCGAGAGAGAGAGAGAGAGAGAGAGAGGGAGAGAGAGTACGGTTGCATTGATCGTGCGGTAATTATATTCGAAGCGATACGTAATATTGAATTACAAATAAGCATTACTCAAACTGATTGTAATGCAGAATCACGAAATATAGATATCATGCGTATGTCGTTGTATATATTTCTCTCACGCCACAGCGCATCTCTTTGCGTTTAGCGTATGTCATTGTCTCGAAATGCGAGCATTACACAGAGAGATCACACAGACTCAATAATGAATTATCCCCGGTAATATACGGCAGTCGAGAGGCCGTTCGCATGGAGGATAAATTGTTTCCGTTGTTTTCGTCGCGTAATACAAACGGCGGTATGCACGGCGAATTTACATCGCTTTAATTACGTCTTCTTGTGACGAATATTTTGCCCGGGGCGGTGCAAATGTTCCGCAAATATTTGTCTCGCCGGCTTTTAAATGCGCGGGTACGGTTGCACGAAATTTCCGTGGAAAACGCACGAGCGGCGGAGTCGTGTCCCAGCCACGTTTATGATCGCATTTCATCGTAGTCCGGAACGCATTTTGAAGACGGGTATTGGAATTGTTGCCCTTTTAAAACCTGCCTCGCGATGTAAGAAAAGCTTTCTCATTTTGATACTTTTTACCTTGCTTTACTTTTAATTATTTGAACATAATTTCGACGATGCTGTTTGCACTTGCTAAGAAAACATGCCTTTACATAAATTTCTTTTATATTTGCAATTCGGATTTCTACGACTGTTTGCACTTTGAGTTTTAATTTAAATTATTTGTATTAAAATCATATCTTACTTTTATTCCATTATTATACATATTTAAGATTGTAGTTTTTGAATTAATTACAATCTCAAATGTGAACTTGAAGGATATCACACATATTGATCTTTTAGCGTGAACGTATAGAAATATAATATCATCTTTAGTATAGTTCTTAGGGGAATGAGTCGGGAAAAGAAACGTCTGACAGAGACGGATGTGTAGGTGATCAATTCTCATTTCAGAGATAATAAAATTACTACTGCATTAATATCCTACGTTAGTTCAAGAATCGCATTCGTCAAACCTTGACGTTACAAGTGCAGGAATAATGCACCAGCGCGGTTTCGATTGCGATCAGATTTAGATTATTATACTGATTATAATTTTTTATAGCAACTCCGACACAATTGTTTAATTTTTATTTAAAAAATTACTCACTCGTACATGCATTTAAAACACATAAAAAATTTCATCCTCATACCATCCGATATTTAGAATCTTAAACATTTCTTGAAATAACTGCAACAGCTTGACGAATAATTATTATAGAAGCAACGTATACACCAATGTACACCGTATTTTCAATACTGGAATCTCAGAAATACTCTTATGCAATGCCTCCTATTATTAACAAAGAGTTAGACTTAAAGTTATGCAATAACTCCGCCGTTTCGCCGTAGGCAACTCAGATTCTGAGAAGTTCCCGCAACTTTCGAGTATTACTCGATCATAACTTTCCTCTATCGACCTTTAAATGCTCCTTTCGAGAAAGACGAGTTTTAAGAGCTGTCACAGATTTGGAGCAGGTCAATTAAAATCTCAAAAGGAATTTTTTTTTCACGCAATCTAAAACGTAATTATGACGCGATGATTAGATATGATAGGAAGAACGTAGAGGGCGAAGTAATTAACAAATTTTAATAACTTTGGAGGAAATGTTTTGGTAGTGTTTACGATAAAGTTTTTGCTGTATAATTATATCGTGATTATTATTACGTAAAGTATAATATCAGCTCATTATACACGAGAACTTTATTTGAAACCTGCCAGAGTATAACATTAAAATTTCAGAAATCTTATTAATTGCTTGACGAAACTTCTAATGATGAGAACTGTGTTTAATTTAATAAATACTTCATTGAACTTCCGGAATAATCGAGAAGACTTTAAGCCCGCTGAAAGCAAACGGGAGTTTCGGAAGGAGATGGCGAGAAGGAAGTAGTAGGTGTTAATGGGAAGGATAATCCTTCAGTTTTATCCTGCAAAATCCCTGCCCGTATGCCGCATCTAACTATGTTACCCACATTTGCCAGATGTAATACTCGGTACCTGTTCGGGACTACGTTGCTCTTGAAAACTATTGACATTATGTCTCGCGAGAGGCGATTTAATCCTAATCAATTACAAATTTCAATTATCCTTATCGGATATAATAATGATCCTCTAGATGACTACGAAACAAGTTAATGAACAAGTTGCTCAAGATATAATAATGCTGATATTACTTATTATCTTTCCAAAGCACAGGCAGTAAAGTGATTATTTCGTTAAAATTATTAATGAAAAACGAAAATAAGAGGTAAAATAAAAGGCAGGCATATAAAAATGTTTCAATGACACTTTCCCGATTCATCGATTTATACATTCTCGCTGGTAATGACGCGCTATATTTTGCTGCTTGTGTCGCAATGTGTATTACGCGTACGTTGGAGATAAATTTAAAAATATATCTGGGAGATTCGACGCGCCAGAAGAGTGAGGATTTTTAATTATTCTCGAGTGTAGGCTCGCGCGCAAAACGACAATACTTAGAATCGCGTCGAGTGCATTTTTACGGCACCCTTCCTCCTCCTCGCATTCACCTCTTTTCATTCGGGAGGGGAGATCAATATTCTCGTGAAAATTCAAGCATCGCACGCGAGATAGCCGGAGGAGATTTCGAGAGGCGGACATAACTTGGAAAACTAATAATTCTTTTCCCACGAGAGTGGGGACTGATTCGTTATTTGGGTTTAGCGAACTCACGGATTCGAGTTCAATACACTGCCGACACTAACCTCTGTGAAGCTAGCCCCTCATCATCAAAAATTCGAAAAATTTATTAGAGTTCTGATAGCCCCCCTAAGAGTTCTAGAGTTCCCTATCAGTTTTAGAAATATTTCCGCCGTTTAAACCAACGAAAACACCATTTGAAAATACGGGGGGGGGGGCCAACTTCACATTTTTGCAACTTTAAGAGACCATAACTTTTTTGTTATCAATTTTAGCGCTTCGATTATTAAGAAAAATCGTTAGAACTCTTTGGGGGGCTATCAGAACTCTCGACAGAACTGTCGATTTCCCCAAAAAATTTCTACCCTTGCGGGACTTGGAAAATTTTCGAATCTGTAACTTCAACCAGTCAGAACTTTTTTATTTTGATTTTGATTGAATTTTATTTATTCTGACAGCCCCCCCCCCCCCCGAAGAGTTCTAACTATTTTTTTAATAATCGAAGCCCTCCGATGCGAAATAAAAAAATTCTGATTACTTGAAGTTACAGATTCGAAAATTTTCCAAGTCCCGCAAGGGTAGAAATTTTTTGGGGAAATCGACAGTTCTGTCGAGAGTTCTGATAGCCCCCCAAAGAGTTCTAACGATTTTTCTTAATAATCGAAGCGCTAAAATTGATAACAAAAAAGTTATGGTCTCTTAAAGTTGCAAAAATGTGAAGTTGGCCCCCCCCCCCGTATTTTCAAATGGTGTTTTCGTTGGTTTAAACGGCGGAAATATTTCTAAAACTGATAGGGAACTCTAGAACTCTTAGGGGGGCTATCAGAACTCTAATAAATTTTTCGAATTTTTGATGATGAGGGACTAGCTTCATAGAGGTCCGACACTAATATACATTCATATATATGTATACGCACGTTATTATACGTAAATGCAAAAAATATTTGAGGAAAAAAACGAAAACAAGAAATAATCTAATTTAAAAATAATAACGATAAATAAATCCTCATACGCGCGTATTTGAAATTAATTGCGCTCGAAAATAGCGAAAATTCATTTTTTATTTATATTCATTAATTAATTAGAACAATTTGGAATGCACCGCGATAAAGTTCGTAGGGTCCCATGAAGACCGCTGAATATCGCTTTGTAAATAATCAATAAATCGATTATCGCTGTTTGCCCTTTGAATCCGGAAACGGGGTTAGCCCCCCTTATACGTGCCAGCTAGGCAAGATGTGTTTTAGGATTGGTTCGTGATCTTCTTGCGTACGTTCCAGATCATAGCCACAGTGAAACGCGCCCTACTTAAACTTCCTTCCGCGATCAAGATGCTAACAAACGCGTCCGACGATTTCACATCTCGCAAAACCAGGTCGATTTTAGGCGTGTCAATAAGCACAAGAATTTTACTCGACAGTCATGAAATATTTTGCTTCAAATTTTAATAATAAACATATGGCTAACATATATTAGAGGAATTTTTTAAATATTTAAAAATGAGAGAGAGAGAGAGAGAGAGAGAGAGAGAGAGACAGAACAAAATAAATTTTTACAGTTCGTCTATTCTTTTTATTACAACTAATAATAAAATATTATACATCTAGTCTTCTTTTCCGATCATCAGCTTTAAACGATTTTGCTATTATTACATAGTCCTTCCTACTTTATGTGCTGTATTTTACAGCACATAAAGATATCGTTCACCGAGTAGAATCTCCTAAAGATACATACTCGATTTATTTTTATCACAATGTTTCTCTTCTCGTTTTATATCTCTCTTTTGCCTTATTTTTATTATATTATCCAAAGATAAAATTAATCCATTCATCTAGCTATTTATATGTCTTTCAAATTTTTGTTTTTTCTTCTTCACAACACTCACGGTTGTAATACATTTAAATTACTTACGTACAGCTTATTTTCTTTTTTA
This sequence comes from Tetramorium bicarinatum, assembly GCA_928718305.1. Lineage (NCBI taxonomy): Eukaryota > Metazoa > Arthropoda > Insecta > Hymenoptera > Formicidae > Tetramorium > Tetramorium bicarinatum. The sequence continues at coordinate 6,410,959 of OV788320.1, forward strand.
CCTTGTTGGTATAATGTTGGATGCTATATAAATAACGTAGAATTATTTTCATGATTTTTCTCTGCTTTCATTAGATAATGTAATACCTTTTATTTTATCTTCTTTTACTCTCTGTCTCTCATCTGTCTTGAAATCACGATTTGAAATCTATTTTCAAAAAACTCCTGCAAAGTTTTAATTAGCTGGATTAGCGATCGCATTTAATCTCAACAGCTCACAGATTAATTAGCATTTGTGTATTCCTTCTCGTGATTCTCTTTTTTAATACTGAGGCATTTTATCGGCATGTTTTGCGCCAGCGGCGCTTTATTAATTGTAAGTCCCATTCGAGACCAGTTTTTCATTCTCCGCTGACACTGTTTTCCATGGGATTTTTCGTCTCCAACCGTGGTAGCAGCAGACGGACGCACGACCTCGTGAAAAGTCTCTCTTTCGGAAAACTGACCGAACTCTCAAATAAAATATGCAAGAGAATTGTCGGTGAATCGTTGAGTCGACAAAGCAAAAAATATTTCTGCATTTTGCGCTTTGGAAACCAGATTTATAAACATCAAAGCGGAATAAAGTATGCATTGCAAAAAGGTAAACAAGTCATTTTAGAAAGACATTAAATATGAATGTACATGTATGAGAGAAGGGACATGTGTATATATTTATATATATGTGTGTGTACATTTTTGTAAATTTTTGTAAATTAAAATATAAAAGAAGATTAAAGAAGTAATATTCTGTAATGTAACGTAATGTAATAGCATGCTAATTTGCTTTTCATCCGGGAGAGATGTAAAAAAAGTGAGGTGGCATAGTTGGTATAATTCACTAATTTATAATGCAGCTCAGCTGCCAACGAGTCGTTTGGTAGTCAAAGGTGAGGCCTTCTTTTTGGAAGTGCATTTCACGTTGGATTACTTTGTGATGTCAGCAATATATTTGAGAGCGTTCGATCGATGGTGAAGTAGGGACTGCGAAGTACAAACGTACTTTTCACTTATCGCTTCCGAGGCACTTCGATCATCCGAACGGTAGATCGAGTCCTTTTACCCACGTTCTCACGGGACATTTCCAATTGCTCGATTCATTTCCGTCAATAGGTATAAATGTTGGTTTTACAGTCCAATTGTAACATCAACACGGAAATGTTTAGTACAAAAAATTAATACAAGTTAGACATCGTTGAGAGTTGCGCGCGAGTTGAATATAATCACCACTTTAATTATTTGTCCTAATATATATTTTATATCGTGTATAAAAATTTATAGTTTGTGTTTCGTAATAAAAAAGTCTATTATTATATTAATCATAGACAAAATAGAATGAAACAAGTATTGCTACATCATAAAACAAGAAATCATAATAAAATACAAGTAAAAAGACACAATCGATAGAAAAACCGACAAAAATATTGTTAGTAGACAAAATAGGTAGCATTTAGATTTGCTGAATATTCTATTTTTTTTTTTTACCAAAGGTCTGCCGAGATAAAGATAGATAAAACAATCATATTTGCCATAAAATACTGATAACTCTAACAGTTTGGTTTTATCGACTTTATCGTATGTAAATCGGATTGAAGTAATATGCTGGAATCCAATTTCGAAAATCGAATTTCAAGCTACGTGTGTGAAGTTAACATCTCAATATTCAGCATCTCATAAATAAACTTCAGATTTACTTGCATCCAGCATAGTTCTACAGTTCCCCTCATACGTTTTTACAATAGTTCCGTCAAATAAACTATTAAAATCGTGATTTTATAATTGAGATGCTAACTTCCGAAAACATATGATAGCATCTCACCGAATTTCGAATATTTGATCACGGAGGAGTAAGAATCCATTAAGTTCTCCCGCCTAGAAGATACGTTTCCTCAATAGTTCCGTCGGCTAAACTTTGTAGAAAAAAAAATAAATTGTTATAATATATCAATATAGGTGAGATGCTGATCGAAATTCGACAGTTCTGTTTATAATATTGTATTTATCGGATAGTTCTCAGCGCACTTAATCGTTTCCCGAAGAGTTCTGAAGAAAATTATTTTTAATTATTAAACAGTCATCTCGAGTCATATCACATGTCATCTCGAAGCAATGAACTCACCACGAATTAGCAAATCAGTTGGAGTTATCTGGTAAATTCGACAAAATAGACACAGCTTATTGATTCTCGCCACCATTCGTGTTCTACTTTTAAAGTTTGCACGAGTCCTCGATTTTCCATAAACGCAAAGTTTCTTACGTTAGTTGCGTCAGCAGTCTTAATTCGTGATCGTTTGGAGTACGACGATGGCGAGAATTTCCAGCGCACTAATTTATTTAAACAAAATGGAATACGCGCACACTTTAAAGTTACCCATCTCTTATTTTAATTTTATTTTAATTATATTAATATACGAAAATTTAAAATATACTATTTGTTACACATGAAAAATATCGCCTTTTGAAAATTTCAATTTTATCAAAAGATACTTTGAGACGTTGAAAAGAAGGCGCAATTAAATATCTTTCAAAAATGCCGTTTTTAATATTAATATTACAATTTTATGAGCCGTTTGTTCAAAGTGCTACTCAATTTCAATTTCATTTTAATCTTTCATAATATCGCAAAGCACCGTCTCAATTCTTCGCCTCATTTCTACTTCTTCGTCTCAGAACGAATTGCTGTTTCCAATCGGCGTTTGTTAAACAAAAAACGTCAACCGTCTTAGATTCTTTAATTTGTTACCAAATAATAAAAATTCTCGACTGTAATAGCCTTTTCTATTCAATCATCGTCCATTTCGCAGCGTTCGGATTGCTTTATTTCAGTCAATCGAAAATGTATGTACTTGCACGTAACTGCAAATGAAATATGCGCTGTAGAAATATAGATTTGTCCATTAATGGAAAATATAAATGTAACAATTTTAAAAACGCATGTAAGTATCAATGCGTTTCGAAAATGAGAGTTGCCTTATTTACTTAGCCAACTTTAGCAATACGTTTTGCAAGTTTTTAAGTGTTCGAAGTGTTTGAAGTATTAAGCGCGAAGAAGAGGCACCGTGGAGATATTTGTATATCGCCATCGTCTGAATTTCTACGGATTAAACATTTAATTGCGTTCCAGGCGCTTATCCTGCGAAACTTGCGAGCATGAATGCTTCGGGCGGACAGGTGTGCGCGGCTTTAAGTTTCACGACGCTCCCTCGAGGTTTTACTATCAGCGGACCGGACGAAGGCTTGATCCCGGATCGGAATACGGTGTTGGCTGGCTCCAGCGTCTATCTGAAGCCGACACCCCACAGATGTTGTTTTCGACTTGATCCTGTCTCACTCGATAAGTCGATTTCAATGGAAGGGGAAAAATCCACATTCCAACACATGCTACCTTCTTATACACTTATAAAATATTCCTTCTCAATATCGATTTTATCTCGAAAAAATGTGTTTAGATTTGCTGAGAAGGTGTGTGCATGTTATAAAATTTATAAAATAGGATATTAAAATGTTGTTTATCTTTTAATAAAACTTTAGCAAAGAATTTTCTTTGAGAGAAAATGGATTAAATATTTAAATTATACACAATTAAAGCAAAAAATCCAAGTATCTCTACCAATAATTTTATTTCATTTAAAAATCTCTCTTTTCAAATTAAATTTTTTAAACGTCACATTAATTCAAAAAGAAGAGTCCGACAAGTATAGGAACCTTTAAATGCAATACGAAATGTATCAGACCATCCCTTTTATTCGGAAACGGAGTGGCATACGGAAGTGAATAAAAAGAATTTTATAGGAAACCGCATCCACAGAGTCCGCATCGATTGGTGCTACTACAGTTTTCCGGGAAAAACTACAAGTGACCGAAACCGAAGATAACTTCAAATTTCAAATAGCACACATCGAATGTGTATATCTTGCACTTGGAAAGAATGCAAGTAAGAACGAAAGAGAAATCGGGTCTTTTCAACGAAAAATGGAGAAACTTGGTGGATTTCGATGGATCATTCCTATTACGAGGATTTTAGGCATGGTGCGAAGCGAAACGAACGATCGGATCGAAAATGATGTTCGTGTTGGAAAAATCGGTAGTACGTGGCCGTCGACGGAATAGGAAGTCGAACTTTGTAGGTTCGCAGGAGTTCTCTTGACGTTTTCACAAGATATATTACATCTTCCGATGCAACTGACGGTCGAAAGTTTCCTGCCAGTTCTATTTCTCGATGCAAATTGATAGCATTTATATGCATTTCAGATGAATATTAATTGAAAAGCTGTTTGCATTATTTAAATTCAAATTTGCAGCGGCAAAATAGTATTCCAATTCATGTAACAAACAAGTTACAATATTATCTTTGGTATCATGTTGTGTATCGAATAAGAAAGTTGTATGTTCCAGGATATATTATAGCAAATAAAATTATCAACGATTTTACGAGCGATTCGAAAGCGTGATTCTTCACAATTAAAAGTTATTAATGCTATTCGTTAACGAACTCGAGAGTCGAGTTCTAATTAGGTACTTTGCAAACTTGCCGCTCGACAAAATCGCGATGAAAGTAGAAGCTTTTGGACGGGGAAGCAGTTATTCGTCCCCAATTTTTCGATTCGTTGCTGTCATATTTATTACACGCTAAGCCCCGGGCAAAGGCTGCAGTCGCGAGAAAATAGCGCGCCGTTATCGAGCCGTGTGCGACCGGACGCGATACAGCTGCATCTACATCCGCACATTATCCGGGGGATGGTCGCGGCGATTCGCAGTTTCCGATGTAAGGGAAAGAGAGATAGGGACCGTGGATGAAACAAGGAGAAAATTAAGTTTTAATGGGTGAGGATACGAGATGCGCAGTTGCGATCCCTGACTATCGAGAGAAAGCCGAAGAATGGCCTGGAAGAAGAATATCTGCGGAATTATTATTCAGACTGGAACATTGATTTTCTCTATCTCTATCTCTATCTCTCCTTCTCCTTTCCCCTTCCCCCACCTCACTCTTCCTATCTCTCAATCTCGCCGATTTCCGCGAGAACTTGTAACGATCGAGGTGTGCTTTCTTGAACTCTACTCTCGTTATCGCACGGGATAAATACGCGATTTACATCGACAATGCCGCGCGGACGTGGCATTGCTCATCTGAATTGCAACTAGGTCCCAGATTGTCTCATTTACTAGTGCAGAGAAGATACGTTCGTAAAATATCCATCATATTTTTGCTCTATATAACTGGATTAATGTTAAAATTTATATAGGGTAGTACCAAACACCAGTCTGGCACGTTCTAGTCAGACATTATGATCTGATAGGAAATTACATTCTGAATAAAAAGTTTCCTATAAACATGGGTTGAAAAATGCATCCTTAAAAAGTAAGCACTTAAAAACCTCATGAAATCATGTCTTAATATGTATATTATATATTTATATAAAAATCTGAAAAAGTATGCCAAAAAATTTTTTATACGTTTAAAACCAGTTATCTCAAAACCCACACATGGAACGTAATAAAAATATGTTCACCTTATTTGAAAGATATAATTTAATTCTCTATAACTTTTATTTCTGTACGTTTTGTTTGACGCCACCCTGTATATGCCATTAAATTTTCTATTCAATGCTATAAGAATACATAGGCATGCAACATAATAAAATGTGTATATAGATTATACACATTCAATATTTTCTTCCTGAAGAAGATGAAGATGGTACTCTGTCTCGAATTTCCAGTCTGTCTTATCTTGCTCTCCCTTCTATCCTTTCTTAATGCTTGAGACTTGCAGACTCTAGGTTTTTTATGCAGTGTTAGCAGTATACGATGGTATTTTCAATTATTAAAAAATGCAATATTGCCATGTAATGCATTAACGACAGTGGGGTAAAGTGATGTGAAATAAAAATTGAAAAATCATTAATACCATCACAATTCATCATGCACGTAACGTCTCGGGAGAATATTTGCACGATCGATTCCTGTTACGATCTATATTGCATCAGTTTGCATTTCGGCCGCTCGATATCCGCGACGTATATTTACTAAATTATCAGCGGACCAATAGTGCGATGGGCGATACATTTCGCGCACCGCGCGTATATCAATTAACAATTATCCGATTATATAATTCCGACGTTCGACCGTTAACGCTAATATCGCCCCGTCGCTATTAGTCTGGTAGGTCTATAAATGTTCACGCATACGCCGCGAACAAGCGAGCTGTTCCGCAAAACGCCTTTTTTTTTTTTTTATCGACATGCCTCTCTCATTAAGGTGGCGTGTGCGCGCTAAGGACGATAAAAAAGCCGAGTCCTAATTTTCCCTGCGACAAGTCGCGCTAAACAGTCGCCTTTACTCCTTCAACGACCATTATTTCTCGGACGATTACGTTATCACGTCGCGACGCCCGCGCCGACCGCTCGCGTATCAATGTCGAGAATCACAGACGATTAATTGCGCGAGGCTATCACGGTAGTTGCCTAAATTAGCCTACAAATTAACCCTTTCGTACTTTGTGCCCGCTATGATGGACATTCCTTTCCTTCCATTCGCAATAAGCTAATATGGAGAATCATGCAAAGTAATTGAGATATCAAGATACATTTTTAAATAGTAAAAGATTGGCAAATTTTATAAAAGTACAGCTACTGAAAAAGATCTAAAAGCACAATTTTTTTATCTATAAAATTATAGAGCATCGAGAACATTCAGCCAAGAGTCACCGAAAAATAGTTGAAAAATGGCGATTATAAATTACAAACGCATTTTGGACAGAAACTCGCGAGAAATTCAAATTTTTCCTCTTAAATAAAGACTCGGAGGGTCGATAGCCATAAATTCACGCTTGTTGCGGTCCTAAACCAGACACCAATCATGGTCGCCGTCGCCGGCCGGCGTCATTAATTGAGGTAATACTAATTACCAACAGCTTCGTCCATTCTGAAACGATGATACCATGATACGCAAGCCCGGTGATAATTAATGAGCTAGAAACTTTGGTTGTTCCATCGGCCGCAACAATACGCACCGATGCGGAGCACGGCGAGGCAAGAAGATGGCGTCACTCATTAAGCAAACTGTTTCGCAACAGGCACGGCTGATGAATCATTAGTCGAATCATTAGTCGAATCATTAGTCGACTTAGCAAGTACGTGACAGATTTTCGGCAAGCCGCGCGAGTGTCGCACTGCGCTGACGAGCTAATATACGCGGAAGTAACAATGTTCTAATCAATTATCGGAGCGCGATGAAATACGTTATACATGCACATACACTCGAATTGGCGAAACACTCGCAGACATAATATATGTTAATGATTATATTATCTAAAGCCTAAATTAGTCCGCATAATCGGTAATGTGATGCAAAATGGAAACTCGTAATAAGATCTACTTAATTGTCTCATGGACCAATTGCATTAATACTGTACAAACATGTATTTCTGATTTTCATTTATACTTTTAAGCTTCTACGTGCTTTTTTAAAAATTTAAAAAAATATGAAAGCATGTAAAGTATTGATAACAATTTTACAATTTATAAATATTGTATTATTTTATTTTTTCGAAAATTATTTAGATTGTTGATATTTTATGAAAATCTGATGGCACGTGATCTAAAAATTCGAGAAGAAAACAAGAGCGATATGTACAAGCAAAAACAGATCGAAAAACGGTAAGAGCACTTTAGGGTAACTTGTTACGTAATTACGATTTCCTTCCAAAGCGATAGGAAGTCGGTAGCAATTTCTACAGTTCTTCACGCGAAACCACTGGTCGGTTTTCACGAATGGGGTTTCACCGAAGCGAGGCGGTACGTCATTTCCCCGTAATACGCCATCCTTTCCTTCTCTTTTCTCTCTCACGGCAGGCTTTTGTGCTGACTGTCGTACAATACATGCATTTGTCTGTACGTAGTACAAGACTCACATTTCGAGCTGTAACTTTCCGTAATCAGGCGACGGTCGATGAAAGAGATACGAGAACCATTGGAAAGAACGAACGAAAGAAATTGGAAGTAAATCATATGTCAGAAACGCGACTCGGCGTGGTAAGGGCACTCTAAACGAAACGCGAAAATTCAAATATTCCATCGTTTCTCTTTATCTGACTTGTCGCATATAGTTAAGATATTCTTTAAGCACTGGTTTCCTTATCATTTATCCATTTAGCCTATTTTAATACTTTTAATTATTTTAACAAGTACTTTCATAAAATTTGATAACGCCAATTTTTTATTTGTAGTTGTGGAGAGTTTTAAATTGCCCGATATCAAATTTACGGTTCTTGGTGTGTCGCCGAAATGAGAAAAATCCACCACATTTCTCGCTTCCATTCTTCTCATTATCCTTCTCTTCTGTTTCGAAGGAAGAAATAACATTTTTACGTACGGTATTGTCGTTCGTTTGCACCGAGTAGTTATGAACACTTTGGCAGAGCAACAAAAAAAAAAGTCACGGAAACTGATCGATTCCGACACAATCCGGAACACGCAAGGGGAATGGACGTCTCTGATTTCCAGTAGTGAAAACGGACGATGACGCCAGACACTCGTGATTCCGCCGATAGCGTTATCTATAAGCGACGATTGTAAGGTATAATAGTAGATGCATTTGTCAATACGTCGACAAATAACTCGAAAGAGCGGAAAGGCGTGAATTTTTGTGTTACAAAATGTTATGAATCCGGAAAGCAATTTACATTAAGAGCGTACGTTTAAAGAATTTAGTTTAAAATAATATCTTATTAAATTGCATAACGTCCTCTAGGAAATTAAGACTGCGATTATTGTAGCTGGAAAGAGCTGAATAAATCAAGTTTGCTACGCTTTTACGTAGTTTCTTCGCCGTAAAAAAATTCATTCGATAATAACGACGTAGGGAGTAATTAGAAAATTCTCTCGAGCGCGATATCGTCGAAATTAAGCGAAGCCGCGAAATCCACGACTACTAATCCATAGGCAAACGCGGTCATTCAATTATCCCGTACCCGGATTGTTCCCTAGAGATCTGGTTGCCAGAGATACGGCGCAGCGGGCGGATTGGCACTCACGTAAACATCGAAAAGAGTGGAACAGTGGCGAGGAAGAGGGGAAAAACGTCGACTGAAGCGAGGAACTCAAAAGCCGAGTCGTCGGTGTTGGTAAAAGCGGTGCGGCGGCGTTATCGTTCCCCGTCGTTATATACCAGAGGCCGGGTTATCGCGTTTTATCAGAACCTAAACCACTGAAAACCACCCTTGCTCTCAGCGCCGTTTTCGCGACGGCGCGGCGCGGCGCGGCGCGGCTCCTCTCGCTATGCGTGTTTCCTCCGCCCGGTATGTTTGCCTTTAATTCGATTCCGCGTCGCCGCGCAACGTAATAGAAATAATAGAATTTATTTGGCAGAACGATAGCTCGAGTTGTGTTATTGCGAGAAAAATACAAAATGAGAACGAGAAGGATGGACAGATAAGCGAACGGGAGGAAGAGGAATACTGTTATATTGCATGATATGATTTGAGATGATTCCCATGTTCCGAAACATACATATCGACATATTTTCAATTGATAATCACGCAACGTTCTCAAATGGACGTTGCGATCCTGAAATAATAAGTCGATAATGATGATAACTGTCAGTGTGCAGACGCTGCAAGATAGGAACAATTGTTGTACTCAATATCGCTCATTATAATAGTTAATTGAAATGTCACATTCTGAAAATACTCCAGTTTTGTGAAACATTTTCCAGTTACGATAAATTAGTGAAAAATAGTGTACCTCAAAAATTACCTATAGAAATCATGAAAAGATTTTATTGTTTTAATAACGAGAAAAACTCGATAAGAAAAGCACAAAGCGAAAAATCGAGATTGCGGAAAGAGAATGTGGCATTTCAAAACACTCTATTTCACAATTTTTCTAATCTGCGAGAAATGAAGCGTATTATGGAGGTTATTTCGCTGCAGCACCAGGCTGAATGAGCGTGAAAGAAGTGGATTCGGAGAGAGAAATAGCTTTCTTTCTAGGAACGCAAGGGAAGCTAAAAATTTTAATTTCTCTCCGTTTATGCGTCCGTACATCGTCATTTTACTCTTGCAGATTTCTCAAGTTCTTTTTCAAATTATTTAATTAGCATGACTTAAGAGATGATAAATATTAAAAATATCGAACATCAACTTTTATTTTGCTTTACGACTAAAGTTTTAAAAACTTTATTGTGTTTCATTTCTTCCGGAACAAGTTTAAAATATCTTAAATGACGCATAATGTTACAAGGATAAAAAGATATGTTGATAAACGTGAAAAAAATAATAAAATTAAGTAAGATGTGATGAAGTAACTGCATTGCTACGTATCGATATATATTACATCATAGTTTATACAAATTAATTAATTATAAGTTACACATATTGCACATATTGTATATTTATTAATTATTAGAAAATGCTTGTAATTTAGGATACAAAAGTATTCAGAGACAATTGCGAATCTTTTTTCATAAAATCCTGAATTCTCTGTAAAACAGTTGGAAAAGTTGCCAATGAATACGAACGTATTCTATTTCGTATTATATGAAAAGCAAGTTTACTTGTTACATTCTTTTTTCTGTATTCTTTTCTTCTACTGTTAAATGTTCTCTGAAAGTCGCAAATATTTCAGGAGGAAACAGGTGCGCGGAACTCAAGGTTGCAAATCCTGGGCGAGATGCGACACTCGCAGCGAGCGTTGTCGCGCAACTTCCCGAGCCGTGGTCCTTAACAAACTCGTGAAAATTTTTCATTTCTATACCGCGCTCGTTACAAGGGCGGCTACAGAGCACAGCGCGCTGCATCACGAAGCCTCGCGTACGACAACGAGAGAGAGCGGTAGCGCGCTGTTCTCTCAGCGCAAAAGCGACAAATTTGCAAAAGTCATACAAATCGCTGTTGTACACCTGTACCCTGTCGGATTCTCAAAGTGGAATTAGTCGAAACTTTCTTCAGACCTCCGCAAATCATTCCCGCCCTCCTTCTATCCAGGCCATCCGTTACGGAAATCCTACTCCGTCGCGACGAATTTCAGCGAAGAAACTGGGGGAAAATGGGAAGAAGGGAGAAGAAACTCTCGCTAAGAAATGCCTCGAGGACTCGAGACATATTTCGTGACGGGTTCTCCCCAGGAGAAACGTCCTGTCCGTTATCTCTCCCCTGTGAATTAACACGTATCTCTCTCTCCTCTCCCCGCTAGATAGGAATAACCAATTTCCGTTGTATTCCGGGCGATTCGTTACCGGAAACGGACGTTTCGTCCTTTGTCTTTTCTTAACCACCGTACATGTGGCCGGCCGAGTTAAAGTGGCGAAGACGGCTTTTCGTTTTGTGTGTGTGCGCGCGCACACACACACGTGTGTATGAGAAAGGCAAACTCCGAGAAAACGGACGAAGCAGACGCATAAAGCTTCAGGCTGACAGTTGGAGAGTTCAGCAACCCTCCGGCTATAGATTACATCCCCCTTCGCTGTTCACATCGACCTGCTCTTCCCGCCTGCCCTTCTCTCTTCTCTATATCCCTTCTCGCAACTGCAATTCCTCCCCCCCCCCGGTGATCGGCTTTTTTACGCTGTATCGTCCACTTTTTTATTAGCTGCTTCGCTGTTTATTCGAACGAACTGGTAGCGTGAGCGGACGCGCGAAAAAACAGTGTCTATTTCCTTAAACTTTTTACGCTCGCTACGTGATACGGTCGATCTGTTTCGACGTGACCCGCGAAAATGTTTCTTCAACTATCGCATACACAAAAGACCAAGAAACACTCAAAAAAATTAAGAGCGTCAAGATTTTACATTCCAATTGTGGAATGACTCTCAAGGAAAAGACACGGCACACGAGAAACGATAAATAGGAAAGAATAAAGAAGAAAAGTGGCAATTCTCCGGAAAGGGCACTCCGAAGACTGCGCATTCTTGCTGTGAAACTTAAGAAATTATATGTATTCAACAGCTAATTCATGTGTTTGCGAACCCCTCCAACAACTGTGCTGTTATTGATCGATTTCGTATGCTCGGTTTTGCGTCTTAAAACGTCAATATAATTCTATGAAAAGAGAGGATACAAAATATAATTTTTTCTACTTGATAAAAAAATTAGATATCTGATTTTATTATACTATATAGATTATCACACATTTCAATCTTTTATTTGAACTTGGAACATTGAAAAAATCAATCTCAATTTCGTTCTTTTAAACTCTGTTTTATATTTATATCGTTTCTACTAATTTTACACTTTCTGTTAAATTAAATTTATTAAGTATATAAATTACGTTACCCCATTAACTTGCAGTCGATAATTTAAAAAGCCACTACTATGTAGTAGTTACTGGTATATAAGTGATTGACTCATTAGAAACTTTTCACACGTACTGGAAGCAGTTAAAACGTTAATTGTTCTGTGCAGAGTTAACTGTTCATTCGATACACGTATTCGCGGAACAGCGAAAAATCGGTTGATAAGAAGAGAGAGAGAGAGAGAGTGTGTGTGTGTGTGTGTGTGTGTGTGAGAGAGAGAGAGAGAAGAGCAGCACGGAAAGAACATGACAGAAAAGAAGAGAAAGCGAAGAGCGAGAACTCTCTCGAGAATTCTCGAGAGATCTTCCCCCGTCGTAAAACTCACGAAATCAACTCCCGTTTGCGATCTTGGAAGAGTCCTCGTTAAGAAACGTCCTTAACGGGAGTGACGTCGGCAACGTCGCCACGAGAAGATCGAGCGAGAGGCCGAGGATCCGTGGCGGAAATTGGAAGTCCAGGCCTGTTCTCTCCTGATCGCCCGGCAAAAAACTTCCAAATCGCTTTATTATGCAACGGAGCAGCCCACATGCAAAAACGTCGTGAAACCGCTTGCATTAAAATCCGGGAATTTCCCTATTTTTGCTCGAAAAACCCAGAAGAGAGAGAGAGAGAGAGAGAGAGAGAGAGAGAGAGAGAGAGAGAAAGAGAGAGAGAGGGAGAAACGCCGATAAGGCGACGCTTTCGGGTGCGGCATGAGGTGCATTTACAATTTTCAATAACATCAGGTAAAACGTTAGTGGCCAATCGCTTTCGTTCTATGAATAGAATTCGCTCGACGTGAATTTGTAAAAATCTATTTAATTCAATGCATAAGTGTTATTTTGTCGGATAATATCTTTTAATATAGCACATTTTTTTTTAAAACACTAATTTGGTAGCACTGTGAAGAATTCGATTCTATTCCGTAAACTCTTGAGCAAAAATCGCATCGAGGACCTTCCTTGGCTGAGTGGCAGAGTCGCACCGTAATCAGAGGATTATAACTCTTTTTCTTCGCAAAATTTTGACACGTCCAAAGCCTCGAGGACTTGAATTAAAATTCTTAAGCCAGACACTCAGCACGATTTGACGTGCAGCTACAGAGAGAGAGAGAGAGAGAGAGAGAGAGAGAGAGAAATGCGGACAATTTAACAAATAAAATTCTTTCGAGGATGGGGGTGGAGCGCTCGCATATACAATTGAAGAAAGGGAAATCCGGTCTCGCTCTCCGGCGCGGCGCCTCGGCAAAGCCTTTCCACGATTTTATTTCACGAGCTGGTGCACCGTGAGTAACATCGTGCAAGACTGCAACGAAGTCGGGACGAGCCGGTCGGGAAAACGAAGGGACGAAGCATTTAGAGATTTTAACCATGCTTTTAATTAAAATTCGAGGTAGCCTCTCACATGGATTCGCAAAAAGAAGAACGCGAGCGAGCTTGAAAAAACGCCTGCCAGCTAACGATCGTTTTTCTTTTTTCCCCCCTTCCTTTGCGAATCTTTGATAGAAACTTCACGCGGACGATTCGATTCATCAAGAACATTGCGCAAGCTACGCGAGTCTTGATGATTACGAAAAAAAGAAGAAAGAAACAAGCTCGCTTCTTCCCAAGTTTTACCTTTGAATTCTATCTATGATTTCATGAAGCTTCACGCACCAGCGATATCTCCAATCATACAACATGTTTCACTTCACAGGAGTGCACCGTGTAACGTCCAATTCCAGAGCGTAAACTCGTTAACATTATCAAGATGTTTAATATGAAATCTTTTTTAAAAACCTTGTCAAGCAAGGTAAGTAATCAATTAAATTTCAACCGAAGGAAAACTGTCCTCGCAAATTGGTCACACGCTGAAAGGAATGATGAAATACTTGAAACACACACACACACGCACATCATATATATTACTTATAAAAGACAGAAAAGTACGATGTCACGTCATTAGGTTCTTCTGACTAGAATCTTGACGGTTGTCTTCTTTGGCGAAAAAGCCACGACTTTTTCTAAACATCAATCATTTCTGACGCGGAATTGTCTTTTACCCTTTTGCGCCCAAACACACGTTGATTTTCTCTGAGATCCTCATCAATGAGATCCTCTGTTACATTTGACAGATTACGGTTAAAATATAACTAGCAATGTTTATGTATCTGTGACGTATGTACAATCGAGATAAATATACATATGCACAATACAAAATATATATGTATATAAAATTAAAAATTAATATTAATAAATTACTTAAATTAAAAAGAAGATTTATATATTAATTTTTCATGTCCTAATCTTTTAAAATTATTCTTCTTTTTGTCTCTTTCAATTTTAATTATACATAACATACATAATATTAAAGTAATTTATTTTCTTTTGTAGAAATCTTTAGAGATTTTTAAAGAGCATGAAAAGTTAATACATAAAATTTCTTTTTATTCAGATAGTTTGATTCTGAAACGTCTCAAACTCTTTGCTATTATGCTAGTGAAATAACGATTGTGTTTGTATCTTCCAGACATCACTGACGAAAGAAGTATCGCCACGCTGTTAGCGTCGGAATCACTTCTGTTTCGAAAACGCACGCTTGCTTTTGATTTACAGCGCTCTTGCTACCGCGCCTTGTCGTTGAAAAACTCGCGCCAGCTATGACTTCTGAGTCCTCTCTGACGCATCAATCACCCCATATTGCACGAGAGGATCCTACCACCGACGTATCCATCCACCGATACACCCCCCCTGTCCGCTCGATACCTCGCGATCACCTCGAGTTACGGTGGAAAATCGCCGCGTGAGTAAAGTTGTTCTTAACAAAGGAACGCTGACTCGGCCGTTATGAAAGAAGCACGAAGCTTTCAGCTTTACTCATTTCCAGTAGCGGTGCTTCAATTTGTGAGGTCGATCGCAAGAGATCACTCAATGAAAAATAGTAGACGTAACACGAGAAATTAAATAACAAATTCATTTTTCATAACGTAATATAAAGTAGCGAGTAAAAAAACCTGTGTATCTTTCACTAGAATGTAGAATGGAGATAAAACAGGAGTGGATAATGTAAGAAGCAAGACTTTTTTTAAGATAAGAATTTCAAAAATATATAATAACAAGAACAGTCATACAATAGTGCTTTTTAATTTAAATACATATATGATAATATAATTAAAATTAATATTTTTTTGTACTACTAATGGATTTCTAATAAAATGTTTCGTTCTTTTTATTAAAACTATAGTCTTCTTTTTTATTTTTATCTTTGTCATTTGCAGTTTTTTTTTTAAACATTATTTTCAATTTTTTTCACAGTCAGACACGATTATCAGATACGATAACATAATTCACATTATTAGTATAAATTTAACACCCTCCCAAGTTTTTTTTAAGGAGTGCATTATAATGTGCCGATGACAGGACTCTTGAAATGCTGAGTATCGAATAGAGTCAATCCTGTCAGTTTCCCTCGACATCATTCTTTTCTAACGTTCTTCTCGACATCCTTGTACCTGCAGATCCCTTTGTCGCTATCGTACCCTTCTTATCTCGCGCGCGCACTAGTCACCATAATCCACGAAATACGACGTTAAACAATATATGTCATTTGCAGGCAACTATAGCATGTTGCTGCGCGTTGAATAGAAAACAAAGCTAGCGTCGCGTCGATAATTCCTGTAGCGCGATTGCAGCGACAAATGTTAGCTTTCCTCGAGTGGATTTATGTTTGTTTATCGTTGCGTCAGCTTATTATTTTTAGTTGTATTCTTTATAATGATGCGAGTTAGACTTGTAGTATAAACCAGCAAGAAAAAAGCTTGGACATACATAGCTTTCCGTAATTGCTTTAGTTTGGCATAAAAATTCAGATCTCTCTTTTTACAGAAACTTTTTATAAAATGTAAAAAGTACTTGGATAAAGTAGATTGATTTTATATTAAGTTCACGTCTTTCTCTGCCAGGTCTTTTTACGCTCTATGCTCCTGTCATGTACATTCTGCGACAGCTAACCGTTCTACACGAAAGATAATCGGATACGTCGAAAAATCAGTAAACTCTATCACGTACGGACATCGACGAGAATCTATAGTTATAATTTATGTTTCTATTTTCTCCGTTTCTTTGAATCAAGTGATGTTTCCATCTCAGCGAGCGACGGCACGTGACTCTTCTGAGAAACAAGGACATATTCGAGGGAAACGAAGACAACGAAGCGGGAAGAGAAACAAATAATAATTTGTTCGTAATAAAATCGCGTGACAATGATACGTTGGGAACGCACGAAAGAGACTCGGATAATTTGCAGGAAAGTATTGCAGCGAGTGAAAATAGATTATTTTGGCAATCGCTTGATTGGCGTGGTCAATAGCTGGAAATGAGATTCGATAAAGCGACGTATAAATCACGCTATGGGTGCACCGAGAGCGGATCATATAAGCGGAAGTGCATACAAAGTGCGATCGCTTCTGTAACATCGTAAAGCGCATTGTTCACTTCCGGGCTGACTGATCATTGAGAAAATGTCAAAGTGCATACTCATTCGTGAGTCTGGAACGCGTCTGTCGGCGAAAATATCTCTTTTACGGGCCCGTCTATCGTAATCCGTTTTTGATGAACCGCAAAGACTGCGTGCTGTCGCGAGATGAGATTATGCGTGCCACTGAACGCGGTCTTTGTTTTACGGATGAGTATACTTTGTGAATTTCCTACGTATTTTATATGTAAGTAGGTACAGCATGTGACAGGACCCATGATATGGAGGAGAGATTTTTCATGCACAAAAGCTTTAAGATAAAATTTTTTTCTAATTAGTCTGTTGGAAATTAAAGGTATTATTTTTTAGAGATCTATTGTCTGAAAAAAAGCTTAAACTCCGTTTCTTTCATAACAATATATTTTAAAATATTTTAAAACTATAATAGTATAATAAATGATGACGTGCTTTTTAACTAAAGCTTAATAATAATTTTAATTACATTTTCTCTTCTTTTTGAATAAAATCAAGCTTTTTTGGATATATATCCCGATTAAAATTATATCGGTCCAAAAACAGTTAATATTATCTCACATTTGTTAAATTATTGCAAACGTCTATATAACATAATACGTATAATGTGTTGTAATTGCATTAAACTTTGAAATAAATTTCACTGAAATTGTGATCAGGGAAAATGTATGCTGTGTTACATATTCACGAGAATACGTTTACACGTGAAACGAAATTTATCACAGAAAGTCATAACATCAAACGTGTCTTTGCAGATTACAATATGCTAAATTAAACTGATTTCACCAATGAGCAAGCGATATCGTAGTAAATCGCATGTGTGTGAAGTTAGCATAACAATTGTCAGCATATCCAAAAAAAAGTGGAGTTCTCTTCGCATACAACCGAGTTCTATAGTTCAACATATATTTTAACAATAGTTCAGGTCATTTAACATAAATAAACGGAAGTTGAGAAATGATATGCTAACTTCTCGCGAAGTCAGCATATCATATCACTTTTTCGAAATTTACACCAATGAATTTTATAGTTTTTGACGAGTTCTATAGTTCTATAACATAGTTCTGACCACTAACTATCTGTAAATAATTATAAACTAATAATTATAATTATAAACAATTATTATCAGCATATCACTCGTATTACAGTGATATGCTATGCTTCTATGATAAGTTCTCGGCTCGTTCGAGATTTTAAACAATAGTTCTCAGCCCCCTGATAGTAGTTCCGCGTAGTTCTGACCAGTGGTTACTTTGAAATAATTATAAACAATTATTATCAGCATATCACTCGTACTATAGTGATATGCTATGCTTCTGCGATAAGTTCTCGGCTCGTTCGAGGTTTTAAACAATAGCTCTCAGCCCCCTGATAGTAGTTCCGCGTAGTTCTGACCAGTGGTTACTTTGAAATAATTATAAACAATTATTATCAGCATTTAACAATATCATGACCTCTTTTTCCACATAAACATAATAATTGTTAATAATTATTTAAAGGTAGCCACTGGTCAGAACTACGCGGAACTACTATCAGGGGGTCGAGAACTATTGTTTAAAACCTCGAACGAGCCGAGAACTTATCGCAGAAGCATAGCATATCACTGTAATACGAGTGATATGCTGATAATAATTGTTTATAATTATTTCAAAGTAGCCACTGGTCAGAACTACGCGGAACTACTATCAGGGGGTTGAGAACTATTGTTTAAAACCTCGAACGAGCCGAGAACTTATCGCAGAAGCATAGCATATCACTGTAATACGAGTGATATGCTGATAATAATTGTTTATAATTATAATTATTAGTTTATAATTATTTACAGATAGTTAGTGGTCAGAACTATGTTATAGAACTATAGAACTCGTCAAAAACTATAAAATTCATTGGTGTAAATTCCGAAAAAGTAATATGATATGCTGACTTCGCGAGAAGTTAGCATATCATTTCTCAACTTCCGTTTATTTATGTTAAATGACCTGAACTATTGTTAAAATATATGTTGAACTATAGAACTCGGTTGTATGCGAAGAGAACTCCACTTTTTTTTGGATATGCTGACAATTGTTATGCTAACTTCACACACATGTAAATCGCCGCCGTATAGCGAAGAGGGAGAAGTAGGTCATTTTTAGTAAGGGACATTGATCCCGGAGGCGGCTTTAAATACAGTGCTATTTCATTAATCGATTAACATGACCGCGTCCGTGTTCTTTCGACAATATCTGCGCAAATCAAGACTGATCGTACCTATTAATATTGTGACGATTGAACATTCAAGGTAGTTATCTAAAAAGTAAAATATTGAAATAAACTTTTAAGATACTTTTGATTTAGCAGTATTTGTAAGCAATTTATAAATATGTTACAGGCAGCAAAGTAGTCTTCCGTCAATCAACGTTTAAAAATCCATAACTTTTTATTTATTGTATATATATATATATATATATATATATATATATATATATATATATATTTCTATATTATTAAATGTGGTTCAAAACATTTTAATTTAAAACATTAAATCATCAAAATATTCATTTTAATAAATATTCTCTTTTAATTTTATGTCGGTTGAAAGTTTCGTTGATTAATCGCTGTGATATATATTGTGATAACTAATGAAATTGCTTTTAACAGCAATTTTCTTTCCTGCCTGACCACTTCAATGACGTTGCATAGTGCGCTCGCATTATAAAGAGAATTATATCCGATAAAATGCTCGTAATTGATTATTTCCGGGCTTACATGGGAACATTATTCTCATTCCTTGGACGACGCTTTGTTCTCATTAAAAATGAAATGTACGCTTCTGTGTGCGGATGGGAAGCGAGATTTCTAGCTCTCGCAGGTGAAACAAAGCTGCAGGTGGTCGGACCCTTAATAGCCCCGTAGGGATTATAACCTGAAAGCGTCAATTTTGTGAAAAAGGTTTTGCGAGTCGTTTGAACAAAATTCTTTAAACTACTTTGGATTCTAGCTCTCCCTTTTTTAGGGGAGTTGCATTGGAAATTGCGTGCTCTTGATGACTAAATCTAGGTTTCGCACATCCGCACATTCGATCACCGCTGTCAATATTTCATTCTTCTCGATATCGGATTTGCTGATGCCGTTTCCCGTTCGTTAATTCGTTAATTAACCGGATCACCGTATACTAGAGATTCTCGGCTCGCAGCCGCGAGATGCCAAGCCTTGAACTCTAGCAATTCGTCGATCGATACGATATGTGTCGCATATAGCCGCGCGCGGAGCCTTGAGAATATACGAGGGACTTGCGATCAAATTTTATAGCTTTACATCAAACTTTACAACTGCAAAGTAATCCGTTCTGACAATGAGGAGTAATCATGACAAAGATAATAGATTTTCAAATTGACTAGTTTAATAATTTTGCAAAGATATAATCAGTTTGTGTTATTTTTTAACAAACTTTCAATATTAAATTCTTCATAATACATTTTATTTATTAAAAATCTCACTATATATGTATTTTATAACATTAACACATAAAACTATAATTTCTTTTATAACAATTATTAATTTTATTATTTCACAGATTGCTGCATTATTCCATTTGCAAAACAATTATAATTACATTTAATTTAATTGCAGTGAGAAAATCTTCTATTCAGTTTTCAAAGCAACGTGTTCTCATAGTCTATTCTTGTTAAAAAAAATTATTCTTACTAGTCATTCGGTATTAATATAATATTCCAGTATCAGTACAACGCCCCGTTAATTAGCGCGCTCTCATTAGCAATGCTTAAAAAAAATCGTTTCATACTGATCCGCTATAATTCACCTACATAATTCTAAAAGAAGAGGTAATGGATTCCGCTCCTGTTCCGTGCACACGTGTGCATGCACGCTGCTTTCATTTTCAGCAAAATATATCATATTATTCGTCTCTTTCAGCTCGAGAAAGGAAAGGTGACTGAACGTTAACAGGGAGCAGAAGGCTCTCAAAGGTGAATATCTCAAGAAGGATTTAAAGAATTGCCGATCTGAACGAAGAAATCAACGCGAAAAAATCGTTGAGATATTTCCACGACTTAGGGAGCGACCCCGGATTACTTAAAATTTCCTTCGTTTTTCTCACTTTCCCCTTCTTTCTCATTCACATTCCATCCGCATTGCTGTGAATCGTTTCTGTAAGGAACGTTTCGGCGAAAAAGCGTGAATTTTTACTGTGGAGAGTCGTCGAACGAATGAAAACATTTTCTGATGTATCCAGTTAACAAAATTACTTTTAAAGAATATTTCTCTCATTTAAAGCAACTGATTGCAATAAGATATATGATGAAAAAAACAAAGTAAGCGATTATTTTTCAGTTTCTTTATCATAATTCCTTCTAGTCTGTTAATCAGCGATAACCAATGGCAAGACTGATGTCCTGGCCAAAATGTTGGATTTTAAGAGACTGGATACTTGATGATTTGTTGACGTACGTGCGACACGTACGTGTAAATCAATGCGTAGAACTGTGGGATATATTTCATTCGTGATTCGATAAACGCACAATGAACGTGGACAAACCAGATTTATGTCGATAACGATAAGAGCATATGCACCATCACATACGGGTTTTACACTGACGTATCTAGGATAAACTTTCGCATAACGTGCAAACGATCAATCTTGAATAAAGCACGTTTGCAACGGCAATCCAAGAAGAAACGTGTTCACTAGTGTAACGCCAAGCGTAAAATAACCCGACGGATACAAGAAACAATGCAATACGAGAACGAGTTGTAGGATTCGTTTCCATATTCCATATCACAAAGTGTACATCCACAGAGTTATCCGGACGAAAAAATATTGCGGATAAATTAAGTGAGTCAAAAAAAACACCGAGTCTGTGATATTTAACAAATATTGCAATGATAATACGACGAAAATTTCGCCGGAAATATCAAATGTTTGGGCTCAAACAAGAGTAAAAGAAGAAAATAAACCTGCGCGCGGATTGATTGGCAAACTCAGCCGCTTCTGACATGCGCAAAAAAAAAAGGAAATTAAAATGCCACGCAAGATTACCGCGCGCCAAGTGGGTCCGGTGATCTGGTTACACACATCACCGCGGATATTTATCGTAACCGCGCAAACATCATCAGCTATCTCGAATGCCGGGTCGACACACCGACACTCTCTCTCTCTCTCTCTCTCTCTCTCTCTCTCTCTCTCTCTCTCTCTCGCCGAGCATAGGGAGAGTAGCACTCGACTTGACGTAGCTCGAAATCGATAGTGGTATCACCATCGCTCATTCGCGGCTCACGTACTCGTGCACGTACGCGCACACGGGGTACATATTTTGCGCGAGGCCGAATAACAACCTGTCACATCGAGGGCCAATGGAAAATGTACAGTGCGAAAGGTAAATCGACAAAAAAATGCGACGATTCCGTGTTGGACAAGCGTACCGATTTAATGATAATAAAGTATATCCGTGTACGAATAACTGCAGGGTGCGAAGAGTCCATGGGTGCGATTAAATCTTGATTCGCTGTTCCGGCATTTTATGTCGCGCATCATTCTTGTTGCACCTCGCTAAAAATGTCTGTCGATTGAAAGATCACGTGTACTTTCAACATTTGTGTCTCACGGCACGAAAGCAAGTATTATTAATAATAATCGCGATTTTCAGATATTTACTTTCCATTTGCCTAACGTACGAAGCAAGAAAACGTTCTCAACGTTACATTAAGACAATATTCTCTTACGGCGTCGCGATAAATTGCTGCAAAAAGCGGTGTCGCGACGCCATATATTTTCAAATTGTTTACCATGAAGGCCGCGAGAATACGTAACGACACGGAGCCATATAATTCACGTAATTAGCGGAGAAGTACGAAGTCAAGTGTGATAAAGCCGTAACATCTACGAAGTGCTCTAGATCCGTTTCGCAAAGTACGTGCGATCTGTAAATTGAAGTACCCAGGCAATATTCATTCATTTTACAGTGGAACAACAACAAACTGGCGTACAATTAATCTTACCGCAAGAGTGATTAATATACATGTACAGCGCAAACTCAAAGTACTGTTAGTTTTTGTTTGTTGCGCGCACGTCAAAGAAACATGGAATCGCGTTAGCGCAGTTGTACTCATAAATTTTTTCGCAGATACCTCCGCCGTAAGTTCTTATTATCTGACCCGTCAGTTCCGGTTGCCGGCAAATTGCCGATTACACGCGACCTCTATAAAAGCAAAAGAAGGTAGAGAGAGAGAGAGAGAGAGAGAGAGAGAGTGTGTGAGTTTATCGTCCAGAGCATAATTACTCTCGTAACATGGGTCATGTTATATTTCCTCATTTCTCTAAGCGTGACCAGGCGGTGATGCTGCGCCATCGTCAAAGCGAAATAAAATGGTAACCGAAAACGGAAGGTGACGCGTAACTGTAGCCTGTATCTTCAACAACAGGTAAATTGTTTCGCCAGAGTGGCTCTGTTTCGCTACGAGGGATGGTATATAGTATAGTTCTCAATTAACCGCTGCTCTCGGTGACAAATAAAAGCAACAGCCAGGCAAGACTTTATTGTGACCCCGTCTACTTGCCGGACGAGCGTGCGGTCGAAATTGAGTTAGGTAAAGCGCGCGCTGCGCTGAAAATAGAAACGCAAACACAGATACGATATTTGCTATCGACGCATCACGCCTTAATAATCATCACCGGAACGCATAAAGCTGATGAGAATAGCGATTGCATGCTCGACGTATCAACAAGGCAGCGAGCTGAGAGTTTCGATTATTCCACTGTTTCACAGCTTACGGTGGAACGATGCAATAAAAATTATTGCAAGTTAAATTAAACCGTAATTTTTATCGTGCCGCACTGTACTTGTCGAATTTTGAAACTATAATTACATTTTATATACATCTACAATCTCTTACTACCATTTCTTGTTAATTTCTAAATTTTTAAATTCTAAAATTCAATTTAATTTTTAGTTTGTTCAGTTTTCTAAAAGAGTAAAAAGCAATTAAAATAAAATTAAATCATAACTGGCGGTATCAACGGTATATCGTTTCAAATACATTTATCAAATTCTCCAACGAGATCAACATGAAAACGTAGCACACATAAAGGCGGTCACAAAATGCCTAACAGAGGTCAAGCGAGTAGTAATGATCTGCCAGTAATTGAAGGTGCAGGCGGTAGTAACCTGCGGGGTGTAACCGACAACACAGGCGGCGGGAAAATGGTGACAAGAGAGAAAGAGAAAGAGAGAAAGGGTGATGCGAGTCACGAGTAAACACTCCTCTTCTCGTCGCGGCTTCTTCCTCGTCTCCTTGCTTGTTCGTCTTGTTGGAAAACCGGTTGAACGTGTTGAACCTCATGACTTATGGATCCGCACTGCACTCCACCGATCAACCTACCGCCACCACCACTACCGACCAAGAGCCTCGACTATTTCCCACTGTTACCAAACTCAAGCAACTCCCAACTATTTCCACTCCTTGACGACACTGCCAGCGATGCTACCGGGTGTCCCGTGCAAACACGTTGTATAGTACGTCATCCGGCAAACAATTTCGAAATCCGTACCGTGAATACGAAAGTTCTACGAAACTCATAAACATAACCATTTAACTGTGTAATTGTAATAAGCCATAATATATCATCTATACTCTTAATAAAATACTCTTAAGAAATATTTATTATCGCGCATTATGGCGCAAAGGGAATCTGTCAAAGTAATCAAATTATTTCGATCCATGTAAAATTTATAGTGTTGATGTACAATGGCTAAGTAACAATTGTTCCGTCGTTTAATCCTAGCTCGTATTGCAGTAGTAACGGATAGCCTTAGGCGTCCTGTCTGACCAAAGTCGAACGAATCTACTATAACCAGATCCACTAGTCAACGTCGCCCAATTCCCATTGCTTTAACTATAAAATATACTATATATATATATATATATATGTATATATATATATATGTATATATTAAAAATTATACAATATTTATTATTACATATAAAAATAAATTGTTAATCTCGTTTCGAAACGTGTAGCAACAATTTTTTATGGAATATCCCTCACCACAGATAAAAATTGATGTGCAGAAAATGGCTTTCACGGGAGATACACGGTATACTGCCGGTACTTTGCGGACTTCAAACGACTGCTGGCTAAGCACGACACCTATTTTGTTTGTCGACCTACATAAGTAAACAGCACCTATTTGTCGCGGCTGTGCTCACCGCGGCCGCAGCCAATTTGTCCCGGACTCGGAGCGACTGTACCCTCGTTCTACCACGTTTTCGAAAGCGTTCTGTCGTTTTACGTGAGCCCGTGTACTTGCGACTGCACAAAGACGAAGGACGGCGACGAACGGGCAAAAAATTTATTGGCTCCCGAAATGACTTTACAGCGAGTTATTCGCATGGTAGTCACTTTACTCTCGCGAAATAGTTGGATATGCGAAGAACAGAAAAGCAAGAGATTGCGAAAAGGATATAAAAGGCTTCACGAGAGACGTATGGTTGAAATTTTTTAAATGGTATACGATGAAAAAAATATTTACGTATAAAAAGTAAAACAACGAAAACTGTGGAATAACCGAAAAATAAACCCCAAAAAAGCTCGTAAAAAATAAAATGGATAATATAAAAGAAACGTATTACATACGTTTCTTAAGAATATATAAATTACATATTTTTTATTTATAATAGGACTTATTGATAATTATATAACATTTTACACTACAATGGTCATAAAATTAGAGTGAATCCGATATCAGTGAAAGAGAAATAAAATCTAATAGAAAATCAGCTTTTTGGAGTACAATGATTGATGCAAGTCTGTTGTGACATTATTATGTGACATATATATAAGAAATAGAAAAAATATCTCCATAACAAAATGAAAACGAACGAAGCGTAATCGAGTCATGTACAAATGGGTCTGTTTACAATCGGATCGTGTGCAATGCCATCACATATTCAAGAGATAAATATCTCAAATTCGCCGTAACGATGGCCTATCTCTGTGGTCGAAAATGCTGAGCAAAATTTTCCGCAAATTTACTGAGCGTAAAACATGCGTAATATTAACATAAAAGTCTATGAATTCTGGTGAATAGTGTATAAACGTGCATTATCTGCAATTTTCACGCGTAATAAGGCCGTATTAGTTCACGCGATTAAGGGATAAACTTTTAATGGATTTCTCTGGTGGATATAACTGTCGCAACATCATTTCGCTATTAAATTTCGATAATAAATTTCTGAAAGGGAAATGTGTTTGGTCATGAATTATTGTGGAAACAGATGCGTGTTTTCTTCTGTCAGGCATAAATTTCTTGCAAAATTAATAAAACGTTTCATTCCAACACTCATACCTTTTCTAACTTGTTATACTTCTGGCATGGCTAAATGTTTCAACTTTATTTAATTAATATAAATAAAATTACACGTATTTAATTACTGGAAATATCCGGAATAAATAAGTACGACAAATAATTTATTTATATATGTAAATAAATAACAGAGATTTCAGAAAAATTAAAAACCGCTAAATGGATGCAAGTCTCTATTAAAATATCTTCCAATTATATTACTATAAAATACTACTATCAACTACTGATAAAAATACAAATTATAATATTGAAATTAAATAAGTAATTTTACTACACAAGAGAATTATTGAAACAATTTTTCTGTTTTAAACAATATGCATAGTACGATCTCTTCTTTACATTGAAAATGCAACCGTTATCGTACAATTTATTTCGGTTTAGCACCGATACATATCTCGTTACACACTAATATCTCATTCATGTTATATGATTCCATGTCATTCGTACACTGCTGCATTGCCAAGACCGCGATCCACAGCCGTGAAACACACACATTATACAAAATAATTTTCTATCTTGTCAAACCCACAAATAGATATTGCACACATTAAAAATATCCGGGTGCAATAATCCGGGAAAAATATTAATAAGTTAAAAGAACTTTGAAATAAAATGAAGTAAAACGTAAATGTATATAATTGCAATTTCTATCATAAAATCCCATTCAATGTATGAACAAATAAAATCAAGAATCAGGATAAATTAGTAAAAAAAAACTTATTTCTTAAATCAATACGAAGACTTTATACAAGTCCGAGAAACCTTTAATGCGCATTGACGCTAAGAAAAAAGAAACGGCTACAAAAATGCACTCGAATGGAGAACACTGTCAAGTAATATATCATCTCGTGAAGAGTGCAATGATAGATCGTACTGCAGGTTACAACGGCTTTGTTACATTGTTGTTATTGTGGGTGATTTATTGGCTCAACAACTAAAGTTTTAATCGTGTCGCGTTTAATTCTAAAAAATAAAAGCGCATTAAGTTATTTATATCCGAATGAAATGTTAATCAAGAGTAATGTACCCGTCATTATTAAATTAGATTACCACCGAATACGATACCGTGTCCCCTGTGACAGTTTATTTATTCAAAAAACTGAAATCTCTGTTGTACGTAATGATGCTGACGATTTTCTGGTCTAGATCATATTACGAATAAAAATGTGCTACAGTAATGTCAAACGCAACATGATCGCGGCGTTTGGATTGCAATCTGTATCATAAATATTCGATATACGATAAATATATCGTTCTGGCGTTTTTTATATTTTCGAGTTAATTACAATAATTAAAATTATTTTTGTACCTTTCTGAAAAAAGAAAGATTCTGATAAAATAATAAAATATCTGCAAGAATTGCGAGAGAAAAAACTAATAGTATAGCTAGTTTGTAAACGTGTGTGATGTTAGCATCTCAATATTCAGCATCTTATAACTAAACTTCAGATTTACCTGCATCCAGCATAGTTCTACAGTTCCTTATACGTTTTTACAATAGTTCCGTCAAATAAACTATTAAAATTGTGATTTTATAATTGAGATGCTAACTTCCGAAAACATGATAGCATCTCACCGAATTTCGAATATTTGATCACGGAGGAGTAAAAATCCGTTGAGTTCTCCCGCCTAGACACGTTCCCTCAACAGTTCCGTCGGCTAAACTTTGTAGAAAAAAAATTAATTGTTCTATCTCAATATAGGTGAGATGCTGATCGAAATTCGACAGTTCTGTTTATAATATTGTATTTATCGGATAGTTCTCAGCGCACTTAATCGTTTCCCGAAGAATTCTGAAGAAAATTATTTTTAATTATTAAACAGTCATCTCGAGTCATATCACATGTCATCTTGAAGCAATGAACTCAACACGAATTAGCAAATCAGTTGGAGTTATCTGGTAAATTCGACAAAATAGACACAGCTTATTTGATTCTCGCCACCATTCGTGTTCTACTTAAAGTTTGCACGAGTCCTCGATTTTCCATAAACGCAAAATAATTATTAAACAGAACTGTCGAATGCCAGCCAGCATCTCACCCATATCCCCGTAGATACGTCTTTTTTGGACTTTAAAAATTTATAAAAAAATAATTAAAAATAATTTTCTTCAGAACTCTTCGGGAAACGATTAAGTACGCTCAGAACTATCCGATAAATACAATATTATAAACAGAACTGTCGAATTTCGATCAGCATCTTACCTATATTGAGATAGAACAATTAATTTTTTTTTTACGAAGTTTAACCGACGGAACTATTGAGGGAACATGTCTAGGCGGGAGAACTCAACGGATTTTTACTTCTCCGTGATCAAATATTCGAAATTCGGTGACATGCTATCATATGTTTTTGGAAGTTAGCATCTCAATTATGAAACCACGATTTTAATAGTTCTTTTGACGGAACTATTGTAAAAACGTATGAGGAACTGTAGAACTATGCTGGATACAAGTAAATCTGAAGTTTATTTATGAGATGCTGAATATTGAGATGCTAACTTCACCACACATAACTGCCACGTTGCTTGTAAAATTAAGTAAATATCTAACATACGTAAAATACGTAATATTTCCTTTAAGTAATTTAATCGTTATTTAACTGTCGTAATTTGACTTGGTACAAGTGTCGCGAAAGTCCACTCGGAAACTACATCGGGAAGCGTGAATTTCTGAAGCAACAATAAGAGTCTTCTTAACGAAAGGAGGGTCGTTGTTACATATAACGCGTAAGGGGGACGCGAAACGGCTTCGCTTATTCAGCATTTCGCCGACTATCCTGCGAGCTTTTAAAGACGACGTCACAATGGCGCGGAACGGAGTGGCTATTATGCACGGTCCACGAGCCCAAAGTCATACCCCCGCGTGATAGCTGGTAATGACTGTGGATGGGAGGAGGAAACACGGTTATTTCTCTCCGGTCCCAGAGGGGGTGGCGAAAAGAGAGTCCGCTGGATAGTTGTTAACCCTCCTCTTCCCCTCTTGCTCCCTCGGGACAATCGTCCGTAGTTCGACCGGGTACAAGTCACCAGTGGTGCTTTTACCCCAACGGATTGTGAAAGCAACGACTGTCGAGCATGTATTTACTCTATGTTTTAAGCCCTTCGGCTCGCGCATTATTATTGCGAACATATGAAGCAGCAGTAATTGCTGTTGATTTACGAATGCGTTAAACGAGCGAGCATTCCGACTACTGCCGGATGGATGCATTGCCGCGAGCGCATGAAACCAAGTTCATGTGTCGAATTTCGTCGAGTCAATGTCACATCAATTAAAATCACTCGCATCATGTGAGAGTAGGTCGTAGCTGAAATGCGTGAAATTGGCAGAGATGGACAATTAATTGTCGTATGTGTTTGATTTGACAATCGGTCAATTAACGCCAGTTGCTGTGCCGTGAGATGATCCAACGAATTTATATATTATAATAAAGTAACTCACCAGAGATAATAAAATATATATTTTAATATACAATAATTGAATACATATTTTTACAAGTATATATTTGATTAGTTGAACGAACTTACCTAGTGAAGCTCGACTCCAATTATGCTCCTGTCTCGTCCGGATGGATATATATGTAGTAGCATTCCATGCGTCATCCACAACAGGCCATTTTAAAGATGATAAAATTTTCGCCCCGCGCTGCGCTGCGCCGCGCGTTACCGTTGCTATGCACCGGCCTGGATCCTTCATACTTTAAAGCCACAAATCTGACCAGAAGGGTCCAGGGAGGGAGGGATTATCCATCCGGACGAGACAGGAGCATAATTGGAGTCGAACTTCACTAGGTAAGTTCGTTCAACTAATCAATTATGTCCGTCTCGTCCGGATGGATATATATGTAGATATTTAAAGCTCATTGTCAGATTTGTGTATAAACCAGTCTAAATTTAGACACATCCGAAACGAAAAATACATAAGCATAGATGGAACAAAAATATATTGATAAACCTTTAACTTAAAACTTAAAAAACTGAACTCGAATAAAAAGAAAAAACTAAACACTATCGAGAATAGCGTTCTGAAAAGAGACAGTCTCGATTATGGGACGGTTATAAAAACGAGCGAAGACTTCAGAGGATCTGGTCCAGCCCGCGGTACGCCGAATCTCTTCCACGCTGAGATACCCTTGCTTGCTGCAAAAGAAGTAGAGGCATGTCGAGTGGAATGAGATGAAAAAACCGACGTATTGACTCCTGCAGCTTCTAATTCTAGTTTCACCCAACGTCCTAAAGTTTGAGAAGACACTGATCTGTAAGGGGGGGGGGGGAAAGGAAATAAAAACGCCCCGCAGTCCTCCTGTCGAAACTCGCGCGTGAGCTCGAGGTAGAAATTAACTAAAGAAAAGACACAAAGCTCAGGCTTGTCCGGGAAAGGTTTGAACGTGAGTAAAGGCTGGAAACGTCCGATTCCTGAAGTCTTTAACCTAGCAGGAATCCTAATCACTAATATGTTCGACAAAACAATGTTGGAGACTTGAATGGCAGCTAAAGTCTGCATCCTTTGGGCCGTTCTGAGAGCCAAAAAAGTAATTAGATTTCTCGACATTTTCTCGAGAGATAAGCCCTCATGAGGAAACAAGGTTGCCAAATAATTCAACACCGGGGATGGATCCCAAACAAAAACGTATTGCGGGCGCTGAGGCTTCAAAGCTGCAACCCCTTTGAAGAATCTTCTCACCAGATTATGAGAGCCTACCTCGTCCAACGAAAGAAGAGAAATTGCCGAGCGATAACTATTCAGGGTAGAGTAAGAACTGACCTTCGGTAACAGAGAAGATAAAAACTCTAAAAACTGCGACACCGATGGAGAAAAACAGGATATCTCCTTCTGCTTGCAGAAATGCCACCAAAGACGTAAAGGTTTCGCATATTGTGCGATAGACGCTTTCGAAATTGAAGCAAGGGTGGCTTCTAACGCTGCTGCAGGCGTTCCTCTTGCCAATAATGCTTGGCAGATAATTTCGCGGTTGCCAGGGAAATCCTGTTCCACGCAGGATGTATCTTCCTGAAAGGAGACGAGAGCATTTTAATATTGGGCTCAAAACAAATTGGTTGGTGAAGGCAAAGCTTGTTAAACAATGGAAACCAAGGTTGCGCTGGCCACCACGGCACTACTACCACCCCCTCCGCTCCGTTCGAAATTATTTTACGAAGAACTCTTAAAATTAAAATAAAAGGTGGGAAGGCGTAAAAGAAGACTTTACTCCAGTCTAGAGAAAAAATGTCAACTGCGTAAGCCAAAGGATCCAGCAGCCATGCTACAAAACAAGTGCACTTTGCGTTAATCGAGGACGCGAATAAATCAATGTCAAAAGGACCGAACGCAGAGAGAATTTCATTGAAATAAACCTGATTTAATGACCACTCGGTTTCAAGAGATACGAATCTGGAATCAGCATCGGCTACGATGTTTTGAGCGGAGGGAATATACGCTGCATAGATGAAAAGATTACGTTCTGCGCACCAACACCAGATCTGTCTGGCCAGGGCGGATAAGTGGGGGAATTTAATTGACCCTATTCGATTAACGTAGGATAACGCAGTAGTGTTGTCCACTCGTAGTAAAATATTACCGTTCTCCAAATGAGAAGCGAAACACCTGAGAGCATGAAAAAACAGCCAGCAGTTCTAAAAAAAGTTAATGTGGTTGCGTTTCTCGTCTTGTGACCAAAAACCATGCGCCCAGTTATTGTTACAGGCAGCCCCCCAACCTGAAAGAGGCATCTGAAAAAATTTCAAGCTCGAAACGGCCCGATCTAATTATGCTATGCTGAGACCTGTCCGTGAAAACGGATTTCCACCATAACAAATCCTCCCGAATCGAAGAAGGGAGGGCCATCCTGGCCTCAAAATCTTCTTCCGCCGCTGAGAGTGCTAGGAATTTTTCCCGATAAGGCTTGTCAAATCTCGGATCTTGCATTTCTTTTTTTTTTTTTAAATCTAAAGTCTTGAGAAGGAGCTTTTCCCTTTTATCAACCGGAATAGAAATCGCAAAGCAATCCGTGTCAAGATTAACTGGCTTTAAAATTTTTGTGAAAATAAACGGGGCGGAAGCAAGACCAAAAGGAAGGGCCTTAAATTGATACGTTTGACTTTTGAAACGAAAACGAAGAAATTTCCTATCATCCTGATGAATCGGCAGCAGCAGGTAAGCATCCTCTAGGTCTATAGAGGCTAGGAAATCACCCGGCGATAGAAGTTGAACTACAGTCTTCTAATCTTCCATTTTAAAGTGGGGAGCGATAATGAAATCATCGAGTGACTTTAAATTCAGGATAAATTTCCAACCTCCTGATGATTTCTGGATAACAAAATAAGACAGAAATTGATCTTCGGAATCTCGAACGGGTTCAATCGCCCCCTTATTGCAAAGTCTGTTAATCTCTTGTTGACAAACTTGTAGTTCCAAGTCCGACAACAAGACGAGAGGTTTCTTAACCTGACGAGGAGGGTGCTGGCTAAAAGGTAGCTTATAACCAGAAAAAGCCTGCAGGATTACCGCATCGGAGGTAATCTGTCTCCACTGAGGAAGAAAATAAACGAGGCGGCCAGCAAACCGTATCTGTTCGTTAATTAGCGCCTCCTCGAACGAGACCTGTGCCAGTGGGCTGACTGGTGACTGCTGCTCGCATACTTCGACGTCCCTGCCCTGGATGTCGCCGATGATCTTCTGTACGATGCAAGGACGCGGGAGTTTCCCGACGTGGAGGACGTCACGCGTGCTGATTTTTTCAGTGGCTGATGAGAGTTCTTTGAAACCACCAACGGAGTTTTGGCAATAAACTTAGAAGATTTCTTCATGGTGGATGCCTTCTTTAACTCTTCACCAAATGTCGCTCCAAAAAAGGAAGTCATCCGCAGGAATAGCGTCAGCCGTATCCTTCGCCAAAAGATTAAGCAACGGCTTAATCTGAGCTCTTCTGGAAAGAGATAAACGGTAGAATAGATCTGCTACGATCTTGGCTCCATCGTTGACCTTGAAAACAACCGCACGAGCCTCAACGGATAACGATTGTTGAATTTCCGGTTTAAGGAAATCTAAAATCGCCTCGCCTAAGGCGCACAGGGCTATGCCCGCTTGATCTTGATCCTTGGCCCGAAATTCGTCCTTGCTGACAACCGAATTGCCCTTGAGGGCCGATTTGAACTCGGGGTTCAATTTCGGAGCTTTGAGAAAAGCTCATGCCTCAACGGGCATATATTTCTTGAGGAGAGGGTCCCTGACCTCGGGAGGGAGGCCCTCGTGAGAAATGCTGCGCCAAGCTTGAGTAACAGAATCATTCCAAGATGCCGTCTCTACCTCTTCAAGGACCGAACCGAACAGCTCCTTTGTGAAAGCGTCAGGGGGCTCCTCCGCAGGAATCGTATCAGACGGGTCTAAAGCAAAACTTACTTCTTTCAGTGATCATACGCCGAGGGAGGTGTCGTCTCCTGACACAGCAGAAAAGGCAAATATCTCGTCAAGACAGGGTTGTGTCGAGCTCCCCGTCTGTATTGTACAAATACAGAGCCGGTAAGATCGTACACACCAGGAAGTTGCACTTCCGTGCCTAGCTGCACTGCAGTCGCTACCGAGGATACACCACTGGAAGCGATATCCGCTGACAGAATAACAGCTTCTCTATCTGAATCGACCACAACGGATTCGACTAGAAGGTCCCGGTCAGTTACCCGAGCCGAGGAAGAAGCTACAGACGACGATGGAGAGGGGGACCGCGGATCTCTAACCTTCTTACGAGCTACCTCGATGAGATGGGCAAGCAGCCTCTTCTCGATCTCCGACAGACGATCGCTGCTCGATGATCTCCTCCTCTTCTTCGCCTTGTGCGACGATTTTCCCATGATAAAAACAGAAAATACTAAATGAGATTGCACGAAGGCCTGTTACGGAATCGTGCAACAGGAAAACAATGAAGATCCAGGACGGTGCATAGCAACGGTAACGCGCGGCGCGAAAATTTTATCTTTAAAATGGCCTGTTGTGGATGACACATGGAATGCTACTACATATATATCCATCCGGACGAGACGGACATAATTTATTTTATATTGTCTTACAACAAGCATCGGTATTTTTATTACAAAAAGTTTATTACATGCATTAAATCTACATTTTAGTATCAATTTTTAAATATTTTATTGATTTAACGATCGATATTACGTGATATTAAAGTTATCCAATCGTATCCAATGCCAGACTTGTCAATGACACCGAACACCAAAACACCGACAAATTTTCGTGGATGCTTTTCTACGCAGTGGGCAGCTTGTAAGAATTCATTTTGTAAATATAATCGTGTCATTGCCGGGGGCGTTACTAGGCAGTACGCAGTACATGCTTCAGCGTAGGGCGCAAAATTTGGAGCCACGGCTACTGCGGCCAGTGGTCGCGCTAACAATAAGCATGGCAGACGTTTGCAGCACAGCACGTCTGTGGAGGGGGTATCGCGCACACGACAGAGGCCGTGTACACAGTATATACTGTGCCGTGTACGTGTACGCGCTACCCCCTCCACAGACGTGCTGTGCTGCAAACGCTGCCGAGCGGCAACTCTGGATGTATACGCTCCTCTTTTGTTGAGTATCCCCCTCCATTTCTTTTCGACGGAGTTGCGACTCGCGACGCTGCGTTTCAATTCTCGTGTTATTGTAAACACATGCATAGCCTAGTCTACGGAGAGCAAACTCGATCCATCTGTACTAGAGACCTATAATAGTACTTGATAAAGTTGCCTATAACTACATGCCACACTAGGGCGGCGAGACACGCATATTACCACTATCTATTTCCTTTTTCCTCATAAATATTTTTTAAATATAATATAAAATATATAAATTATAGAAAGATGAGTAATAAAAAACCTTCTGGTTTTCAATTTCGCCAAGAAAGGAAAAGAAAAGAAGAAGAAAGTAAAAAATTATCGGGCACATCTAAATTTTTAAAAACTACACCAAATTCTTCTATTTCTTCAACTTCATTGGTAGCAAGTACATTCTCTTGCGCTTTCTCTTTGATATCTACTTCTTCGGATCCATTAACGTCGACCACAGAAGTTTTATTTCCTAAATCTTTGCCAAATTCGCTTCCTACTTTAATTGATTCCAATATTGATACAAATATCAACGTTGATAATAATTCTCGATTAGTTCAGATTGATCAATTTGAAGACCCAGGTCTCTGGCCTGATATAATTTCTGAAGATTTTCGGACTCAAATGATTAACCACGGTGTTTCCAAACAAATTATGGATTTTAAGTTTCCATTAGATTTAAATAATAGATGTTTCTCAACAAGTTTATATACCCGTACAATAGCTAACGGTGAGAAGGTATTCAGAAATTGGTTGGTTTATTCAAAATCCAAAAATGCTGTTTTTTGTTTTTCTTGTTCCTTATATAAACGAAATGAAAATAAATTGTCAAGTTCTTCTGATTATTCTAATTGGTCAAATATATATCGTGTCGCTAAAGATCATGAGCAAACTAAGAAACATTTCGAAGCTTTTAAATCTTGGCAACTTTTCGCTAATCGAATGATCTCTCAACACACTATAGACTTTCATAATAAAAAGATTTTAAGTATTGAAGAAACACATTGGAGAAATGTCTTTAAACGAATAATTTTAATTGTTAAATACCTTGTTCAACAAAATTTAGCTTTTCGAGGTAAATCCAATACTTTATATACCCCAAATAATGGTAATTTCTTGCAACTTGTACAGATGATAGCCGAATTTGTCTCAATCATGGCTGAACACTTGCGTCGATTTGTAGAAAAAGAAAGTGGACAGCATTATTTAAGTAATATTATTCAAAATGAGCTACTTTCAACTATGTCTAAATTAATTTCCGATTCAATAATTTCTTCAGTCAATTCAAATAAGTATTTTGCAATCATTGTAGATCCAACACCAGATACTTCTCATCAAGAGCAATTAACAGTAGTGGTGCGTTTTGTTTCATATAAAAATAATCAATTAAAAATTTATGAACACTTTCTTGGCTTTATTAAAGAAAATAATAAAACAGGAGTAGGCATTGCAAGTACTATTTTAAATTTTCTATCAACAAATAATTTAGATGTACAAAATCTGAGAGGTCAAGGTTACGATAATGGTTCCAATATGAAAGGAAAAAACAATGGAGTGCAACAACATATTTTAAATAAAAATCCTTTAGCTTTTTTGTTTCTTGCGCATGCCACTCCTTAAATTTAATAATAAATGATGCTGCTGATGCATCGCTAGAATCATTTTCGTTTTTTTCTATTATACAGGAAATTTTTAACTTTTTTTCTCGATCTACAAATCGATGGGACATTTTTAAAAAACATTTGGATAATTCAAACTATAGTTTAACATAAAAAAATGTATCAGTTACACGATGGTCATCGCGTCTGAATGCAGTAAAAGCTCTACGATATAATTTGCCAAAAATTTACGATAGTCTTCTAGAGATTTTTGTAAGTGCAAATGATAATACTGTGAAAAATACAGCTTATAGTATTGCTGAAAAAATTGCAACTTATAAGTTTATATTGTCTTTGCTTTGCTGGTATGATATTTTGCAAAGAATCAATATTGTTTCAAAATTTTTGCAATCGCATCAAATCAACATACCACAATGTATAAATTTAATTGAAAATGTAACTGCTTTTTTAAAAGGATATCGTGAAAATGGTTTTACAGACATTGAAATAAATGCTAAAGATATAGCAGCTCAAATGAACATTTCTCCAGAATTTCCACTTGTATCACAATTTCGCTTAAGAAAAATAAAACAGTTTGACAATAAATGTTCAGATGAACCAATTATAGATGCCAGACAGAAATTTAAAGTAGAGTTTTTTTAATTATATTATTGACATAGCCTTAATTCTTTAGAAGAACGATTTGATCAGCTTACATGTCATAGTGACACTTTTAAATTTCTATATAATATAAATGATTCTGATGTTACTTTAGATCAGTGCAAAACTTTGGAATCAAAATTGTATAACAAAAACACAAATTCTTCCGACATAAATGCTATTAAACTGTTTGATGAAATAAATCTGTATAAAACAACATTTTCAGATATACAACAAAGTACTTTGCAATCTCCAATTGATGTTTTAAATAAATTGGCTGAAAATGGCTTTCTGGAAATATTCCCTAATTTAACAATAGCATTTCGAATATTACTGACTATACCGGTATCTGTGGCAACCGGTGAGGCAAGTTTTTTAAAATTAAAATTAATTAAAAATTTGTTAGAAGTACGATGACGCAAACGCGATTATCCGATTTAGCACTTTTATCAATTGAAAGTGAACTGGCTAACAATCTTGATTACAAAGATGTTATAGAAATATTTGCAAAAGCTAAAGCTAGAAAACATAATTTTTAAATGTCTTTTTTATTTTTTCTTTTTAATTTCTATTATCTTTGTTCATTTTCTTTTTTCCAAATTTATCCAAATTTATTTTACAAATTATGTGTATTTCTTAAAAATATGATATAAAATAACATCATAATAATGTTAAAACGATAAAATATTAAATACAAAAATAAAATGAAAATATATATAAAAATTTTTAAAATAAAAAATGAAAAAAAAAAACAAAAAACAGAAAAAAACGGAACCATTATTCTGCTACGTCCTCGTCGTGGTTCTGGGTAATGCTAAAAGCAGGAATTTTTTAATTCTTTTATTTGTTTTTGCAACTTTGTACTAGGGCGCGCGAACGATTCTCAGCATAGGGGCGTCTAAGTCAGTCGTAACGGCACCGGTCACTTCATTGCCCGAGTAATTCGTTACCCAAAAGATGATGCACTATTGCCATATATGGAGTCTCCAAGCTTTGCATACTCTCCAGTGGAAGTATTTCTGTGCCTTGTAATCAATTTGTCAGTATTTCAGTATACTCAAAGTCAATTGCCTGAGTATATAGTTAGAAACTACAGTCTATGACGATTGTGAATACAACACTGCTGTTGTTGTTGTTGCGAATAATATTGGTAAAAAGAAAAAATTTTTTTAAGTTTTAGTTAATTTTATCAACGTGTCAACAATTTG
Organism: Tetramorium bicarinatum; assembly: GCA_928718305.1. Classification (NCBI taxonomy): domain Eukaryota; kingdom Metazoa; phylum Arthropoda; class Insecta; order Hymenoptera; family Formicidae; genus Tetramorium; species Tetramorium bicarinatum. The sequence goes on from OV788320.1 coordinate 6,449,112, forward strand.
ATTGCTTGCTGCAATTTTGCTTGCTCCTTTTTATCACTACTATTACAAGGCACAGAAATATTTTCACACTTTCCAGACTCATAGTCAACTGTTCCCTGCAAATATGCATACTGTATTATTATATGAAAAACACTAGCGTGTACATATTATTTTATGATTTTTTAGAAGTGAAGCAATATTACATGTCTTTATTAAAGATTTATTTTATATTGACTAAACAATTGCATTGACTAAAAATGTAGTAAAAATCGAAATTATCTTTTGATTACTCAAATATTAAAATTTGAAACACGAAGAATAAGAGAATTGAGAATATTTTCCGAAAACCCAACATTATTAATAAATCTCTATTGACTTACAAATTATCGATACTCCGCAGACGTTAGTTATTCCAACAAAAATTTAACGTGCAACTGTTGCTAGTACTTGCATTATCGCTAACTTATAAGGTATCAATGAGGTCAAAATGTAAGGAAATATGGAAAGAATGTTGCAATTATTGAGTGGATTTACTTCATACGGAATCAAATTTATGCTTAATCAGGTGATTTTTGCAAACGCGGTGCATTCATTTATTGTCTGAATATCTAAATTCTCTGTCGTTAACATAAACTCTGAAAATGTTTCCTTGAAATTTTATTACAGCAGTATAAGTATTTATACAAATCAATTTTAATTTGATTATTGTTGAAATAAAATTTGTAATATATAATATAGATTATAATATACTTCAAATGAAAAAGAAAGACTTTGGATATAAAAAGTTACTAAGATCAATTTTTTTAGATTAATATATTATAAAATAAAAATTAAATATTAATCTATAAATAGTTATAGTATAAGAAAGAAAATTGACTTTATTTTTATTTTCTATATATAGTACACTACGTTATGTGTGGTTCCCGCGTGAACATGATCATCATCATTGTGCTCAATCCTTTATACACATGTAACATACATATAAAAAAAAATCTATATTTTGTACATTATACGTTGTAGAAATATTCTCATTTTTATGATACAATCGAGACTCGTTGGGTCAGCGACGCAACAGCAAAGTGCCATTAACGAAAAGTGACGCGTAACGCCTGACCACCGTAAATGAAGGGAAAAAAAGAGCGAGCTATAAAACCGTTTGCTTCTAATTGCTCTAACCAAATTGCCGCGGCATAATTTAGAGGCCTCGGTTAACGGTCGGGATGGAAATTTCGGAAGAACGTGCGCGCCGAGCACTCGACGTTTCCCCGATTGTTTTGCGCCGCGCGGGTGCGTCCAAGCGTGTCGGGTGTAAAATAGAGTCGCGCTCGTGTGCAATTGCACGCGTGCAATCTGCATAAATTTAGAGATTTCGCGCTGCCGTCGTGCCCACGGAAGATTCACGTCGTGTTCCGCATTCAATTACAGGGGTAAACGGCGCGCTTCCGGCACGAGAGAAGATCTCGACGCGGCGAGAAGCGTATTCGGCGAGAGCCGGCACTTCCGGTACTGCAGTAGGCGCGATAAAATTTCAATATTGAATATATTATTTTCTCGAGTTTATTGATGCTTGTTCAACACGTTCAGTACCAACGACAGCAGTGAATTCAGACGTTGATAGGTTCGAAGTTGGCGTGATCTCTCAAATTTTAGTTTCAATGACAGATTCTTTGACACATACAAATCTCGTGTCGATTCAGAATGTTTTCTCTTTGTCAATACTTGGCACAGTTTCTTTTAATTTCGTGTTATTGGCCAATAAAACTGAATAAGAATTTTTGTTACGTAAATAAAAATTTTTCAATGAGCAAGGAATTCGTCAGCGAGTTCTTTTTGTTCCCAAATATACTATCCAATGTAGCATATCGCAACAGAATTTTATACGCTTTACCTCACAATTTTAGACATTGTATTTTTAATTGGTTATACTCTCTATTCATCGTACGATTCGTACGATATGATGCTTATTTGAGTTTTAGCAATTTTAGATGCAACTGATGAGAAAAGTTTTCTTTCGATTTGTTTAAATGCTGATCGGGGTATTTTTTCGGCGCTTTGCCTTCATTAGGTTGCTACGTGAAAACGACAAAAAAATAGTAGTCGTATGGGGGGGAAAAAAGAAGATCGAGCAACGGTTCTCTCGCATTCTGCACCGAGCATGCGCCACTTGAAAACGATCAAGAGCCAAGTTTGCTGTGCCCAGGCCGGAATCCGGGCTCGACATTGCAGCTGCGCCATCGGCCGATGACGCAACTCGATTATACAGCACGCTGAGCAATAGAACGCAGTTGCGGCACGGGTGCAATCTCTGTCGCTCATTATTTCATTTGAAAGTACGATGCCGAGAAAAGTATTGGCGCAACAAGGCAGCGACCATTTTAATAAAGAATCACCACGAAGAATAGCGGGAGATCCGCGAACCGCTTAATATCCGAAAGATGATAAACTAGCTTCTTACAATAAATATGTAGATCCCATGTAACTTTCAATATCTCGCAACAGATTGTGTCTTTATTTTCTCATGCCTATAATGAAGCGATTAAATATTCATTCACCGCGGGCGCAGATGAAAAACTTTCTATGAAAAATGCTGAAAAGTGTAGCTAGAAGGTAATTTTATATCCATAACCGAAAATTTCGAAAATGTGCTTCAAGAAAATAGATAAAATATTTCATAAATGGATTAAACGTTCTATAGATAAAATGTTTATACCCAAATGTTGCGCATTCGATATTTTATTTTTCATATTAAATGTATGAAAGAAACGTTTTATTGCGAAAATCTAATAGATATAGTTGATGGAAATGGCGATTTAAAATAATTGCTAAACAATAAAACAAGGAATGCTGGAACTCGTCGCAAAAAGAAAAGAAATAGATGGACCTGTGATTGGTCCTTATAGTGGTGATTTTAGATTGAGATGAGCTTTATTCTAGAAGTCAATTGAACTTCTCGTCGCAACTACAGATAACAGCGGAACAACCGCGTTTCCAATCGGCGTTCATCGGTGATCGCCTTTGCGCGCGCTGCCTTCATGAGTTCGAAATCCGGAGTCGACGTTGCGGCTGTGCCGAACGATGACGTAACCGACCGGGATATACAGTATGGAGCACAATGGCCTGTATGTAGGTCGTGGTGTCAGTGCCACCCCCTCTTTGCCGTTCCATTCCTCGCTGGGGGTTTGCTACCCGAGGTGAGATCCCAGCATGCCTGGAAAATCTCCGCGATATCCGCCGACGCTACCCTTGGTCTCCACGTCCGCCGGCTCCTCCAGCCGGCTATCACAGCCAATTTGACCGTCACATTTGCGAGGATCGCCGCAATTTCAAGTCCGCTAATGAATGCGGTCGCGGACAAGCGGACCGACCGGGCGACGTCCTGAAACCGTAGCCCGGGGTCCCGCTCAAGTTTCGCTTCGCTTCCTGGGAATCATCTGCGGCGCGACCTGGTTTCGCCAGCGCGGCTGCTACGGCCACGCTGCGACATTCTTCCGTGCAGCGGCTGCAGAGAACTTGGTACATTTGATCCCTTAAACCTCTCGATGCAATTGCGGCTATTGCACTTTGTGCCATTAACGATAAACCAGAAAAAGTTTGCAATTTATTCCGCGTAATATCGCGATAACGCGAGTAACTTGTACGACTACCGATTGCCATATTCCAATCTTTTTACTTATAATATTTCTTTAATTAAATAAAATTGTATATTGATATTAATTACTGGCTTATGGACGTTTGGAAAAACAGATCGTTTATTTGCTATTCTTAGCGTATTGTTATAATGTTAATATTATATTGAATATTGCCGATAATATAATTTTGAAATATTTTCTCAAAATCAACATTGTAGTTAATTTCATAAATTTTATGATTGTGAACGTAAAAAGAGCGGCTCGCTTTATTTATTCTGTCGAATTTTTAATATTTTAAATATTGAACCGGGTAGCCTACGTTTGATGTTTTATTTTATACATATATTGAGGATCACATTTTAATCTCATTTAAGTTTTACTTTTTTGTAGAGTATTGTAATTTAATAATTTATCGGACTTTCCAACTAAAAAAAGAATTTAAAACGGTGCATGCTGTATGTCATTATTAAAAAATTCTCAGGGAACCAAACATGCGAGTAAGCATACATTTTTCACCCGAAACACGAAATATCCAAGCGGAACAGGGAGGAAGGTAGAATTAAGTAGGTAGTTTTCCAGGTTTGCTTCTTTCGTTTTGCAACCCGCGCTATCGTGCCGTCTTAGACATACTGCAGTCGTCGCGCTCGAGCTAACGTGAGAAAGAGAGACGCGACGAGGCTAACAGGCGAACTCTCGAATTCGCGAACGATTTAAACAGTACGAAACACACACATACACACACACACACACACACATATATACATATCACACACGAGCGGAGCGAAGCTACTCCTTTTCCCAGGACAAGTCGCATCGTCCCTAACTTTTCCCATTCTTTCGCCGGACGGGGCTGCTCGCAATTCTACGCTTTTCCTCCACCCTTTTTGCTCCTTTCTTTCGCCACGTCGCGTCGCTCCCTCCCACTCGTTTTAGAACGTCGAGCTGGAAACTCGTGTTCCATCGGCTTTGTAGCCACTGCCTATGGTCCTCTCGCGATGGTCGTCTTGCATTTTCGACGACGACTTCACTTTCTCCGCTTTTACTCTATCCGCTGGATTCTCGCAACTTCTTACTGCCTCGCGGCAAATTAGAATCTCCTTTCATCTCAGTCGCCTCTCCGGAGACCGTGCGATTTTAATGATTCTATTGAAAGTTTAAATGCTTTTTAATGAAGCTTGACAGCTGATCGTTGATCTTTTTGTACTCGATGATTGTAAAGATCATTGAAATATGTAATTATTATCGCTGTCAAACACAATTCCCTTAGCGGAATTCCGATACTCCAGTGTTTAAAAGGAACAATTACGAATTAGTTTTTAATTAAAGAATAAATTTTAGCAATCAATGGCTATTTAATAAATATTATTAGAACCCAAATTTTTTACTAAATGAAAATATAATTTTTGTTATAATTAATCGTTCTCGTGCTATCCGCATATGTTTAAGATTAAAATTAGATTGAATTTAATATAATATTAAAATAAAATTATATTAAAATAAATTTTAATTTTTGATAGCTGCCAGTTTCACTGCCAGCAAGATATATTAAAATTGGCAATAAAAACAACAAAATTACCATTAAATTAGCATAAAGGAATTAATGCGCTTGATTTATCGTGATAATTTCTGTATTTCGTAAATCTTTTATCACAGAAGAACCATTCGCTAAATTGCGCCGTTTAATGAGTAAATAATTCTCGACACATGCATTTCGTTCATTCAGGTGACACGAATCACTAAAAATACACCAAGAATCGATATTCATGGCGCACCATTGACGCATAAATTTTTACGGCGCGGCGGCACGTGCTAGCGCTCGGTAAATTAACCTTTGGATCAGTGACTTTACAGAAAAGTTATGATCCTGCTGTGTTCCAGAGGGGTTTAACCTCGCACTCCGTTGTTCGTTTCACTCTTCCCTAATCTATGAATGCACGCAAAATTTTTATATAAATCATGATCGTACAACGTTAGAACTTCACCCGTCGCGTCGCGATTATCACGACTTCCGCAAAATTTTTATCATTCCGACATGCAACCGGTATAAATTGTACAATCTACATGCGAGACTGGCGTTAATTGCGTTAGTTATTAATTTGAGAAAAATATTTTGTTGCTATTTGATTGGATTTTATTCTGCTTTCTAACGAATCTGCATACACACGATAATTTCGGTTGCACGTACATTCTGACCGTTGTTGAAATACAGAGAGTTAGCTTAATAAGAAAACACTAATTTACTAGTCTGGTTTAATTGGACGCGTCAAGCGCGTCCATGTACGTTAGTATAAATAATACAACATTATGCTCGTATGTGTCATGTTCTTAAGTACATTTGTTATTTTCTACACGAAGGATTAATTATAAGCATCCAACATGTATGCGCATATCGAGCGTGTTGAGTCCGTCGCTCGATAATCGCCCTGGGCGAAAACGTAGCTATTCTAATAATTAGTTTATAGTAATCACGTAATTTAATAATGTAATGTAATAGTTGAGATAAGTTTTTTAAATCTAATTCTAGTAATATTATTTTTATAAAATAATCTGATTATTCTAATTTCGATTTTTGTATTATATTCCCAATTGATTTCTAATATCTTACATTTTTATCAGATAATTATAAGCTTGATAGACTGTCTATAATTCAACGATAAAGCTTACTTGTTCTTCATGACAATTTGTTTCTGAAGCATCTCGTGCTCGCAAACATCCTCGAGAAAATCATTCGAGCCACAAGTAGTAGAGCCATGTCGCTGCAACGACATAGTCGTAGGAAAAATTATTCGACACCGAGCTTTTTAAAATTTCCACGTTGACATGTGAAACGGTCAAAGTTTCTTTTGTATTCTTAAACTTTTACAAAGAACCATGAAGGTGACTAAAACGCTATTACAAGCTTACGATGTACACAATTTTGCGGTCAGCTTTTAAGAGTTCTCGCAGTTCTTACTGAACCTTGATATTCGGGGAGCTGTATCTCGCATTTGTGATAATTTATAAGTTAATGTAATCCTCACAATTATCCTCAATTTTCTGTGTCTATAGAATATATATATATAGCGCAAACTATCTTTGACACAGAAAGACAGACAAAATCCTTCCTTAAACCTCGTTAATTTTTTAGAGAAAATTTCCTTTACAATGTACAATTTTATCCTACCATACTATACTTATACTTTTCGGATTAATTTTTATTGTCTTATATCTCTTTTTGGTAGACGATCTTTCAAAACCATTACAAGCTAAGAATTATCGTGCTTTTCCGCGCCGTTTGAGCCATGTCCTGTAATTCTGTTCTTCAGATAGGATCTACATCACTTTAACTACTCGGAATTGCCTCCGTAAGATAAGCTCGGCGAGTCATTGGTCGCACCGCTGTTTTCTTCACGGCGCGGTGCACGTTTCTAGTGTATCGATAGCGATCGTTTCTTGTGCACGCGGTGCCATCAATTCTCGTGGAAAACTGGCTGCAACGTTTCACCGCACGGTAGATTACGCCCACATAAAGAGGTAGACAAATGAAGATGGAACAAAGCATGAAACTGCACGGAAATAATGCGTGGACGAAGCGTTCGATTTACCTAAAGCATATTTCGTCCTCTAAAGCCCGGCGAGTTTGTGTAGATAAAAATGTCCGCGACAGAAAAGACGCGTCTTTTGGCCCGTAAAATCGCAATGCATTTGCGACATGCATCATAATTTAAATTTCTCAAATACAATAGAAACGTATCGCTTTAATATTTTGCATCAGCATATTTATAATTTTACAACAGAATTATTACTAAAAAGGAATGTTTCAACGTATACATTACCGCGCGCTCATAATTATTTAAGTGATAGATATTTCATATTTTATTCGAATTTTAAACGCTAAATGTCCCATACTGGTTAGCACAGATGCAACTTTATTACAATAATTAATGATGTTTTTATTGCATATTGATTGTAATTGTATGTATTCTAAAGTTAAATTGTTGAGGCAACATTTATTAAATTATTTCCAATTATCCTCGATATATCATGTTGTTTATTAAAATTTATGCTTCTTACAAATAAAGAAAATATGAAAAAATTATTAAAAAGAAGAAAGAAAGAATGAGAAGCATGGAATAAAATATCAGTAGAAACATTAATGAAATTAGTTTGACGCAAAAAATTTGTAAACAAATAATTTTTAAATCGAATTTTATTATATTATAATCTAATAGCTTATCATGGAAAATAGTTTGCATCGATAAATATTATTTTCCTCGGATATGTGTGTGCGTAACCTTTTATTTTTTGAACTCTTGAAGTTGTTTGAAAAATTATGAGCGGTAATGTACGCATATTTGAAATGGCAACATTTTATAAAATCGCAGTCGTTAGCAAATTCATGAACTGACCGAATTTTTCGGACATTCTAAATCGGTACTGCATGCCACCCGTGCCGAAAATTTTTCGAAGGTTTTATGGAGGATATACGGCCGTCATTCGTTTTCCAAACGCGCGAATTCGATAGAATAAGTTGTGGTCAGGAGCCGTACCGAATTAAAGGCGACGCTATGGCGGCAGCTGGCGAAAATAAAATCACGAGGGGCAAAAAGAAAACTGCCGAAAGTAAACTGCGTCCGAGCGAACGCACGGTGGCAAACCAAATACACTTGGAATTTAACGCGACTGCGACCGAGGCTGATTTATCGTTCAAGCCGACGATAAATTTACGCGCGACGATCAATATCATTTTTACATCTGACAGTATCATCTTTAATAGAACGCACAATTTCTGAAAAATTATCCGATATATCCTTTTACTGCACCTTGAAATGCGTTTATAAATGCAACGGTATCGGCGAAAAGTCGATCCGTTATGAAATTGCGCGCATTGAGGTACATACAATATATTTCAAATGGCTTCGCTACGCTCTCCTTCGATATCGCCAACATGATAAAAACGGTTGCTGCGTTAAAGTGCTTGCAATCGCATCAAGTTGCGTAAGATCGTACAGCACCATCGACATGTTTAACATTATGAAAATATAATGCTAAAACTCTTGTATTAACTCTCAGCAAACATCTTCTTGAAATTAATGATTGCGCGTATGAACGATTTTCTCAACACACATTTATGAAATGTCAGAAAACATTGTATTATACAATAACTACAAATTCAGACATGCACATCAAATACGCGAATACTTTGCATGCTCTAAAAAGGACAGTGTTATAATCTAAACAATAAGACAATATTAGAATTCTATTTTGTAGAAACTAAATAAATCAGTTTTAAACAAGAAAAAATATCACAAAGCTCATTAAGTAGCTATATAAAAAATTGTTTTGTAATTTAATTCATGACTTTTCATCGAGTTTTCTTTCTTTGTAAAACAATCATTCTAGAATTACTTTAGCATCTTGTTCGAGAACGGTACGTACGGGCTGCAAATCCTGCTTACCACTTTTCTTACGACTTTTAGCTGATATCGCGGATTTAGTTGATATAGAGGGAATCGCTTTTCTATTTTCTACATACTTCATCTTGGAAGATTTTACATGGAAGTCGTTTGATAATTTTAAGCTTTTTTGAACATTTCAAAGTTGCTTAATATCTAAAAAAATATATATACATATAATGAGGCTGCGATCGATACTTCAAAGGAACAATGTAATGGCAGGTAAAAGGAGCAATAAATTGATTTCCGTTATCTCGTTGACTAACAACTATGTACGCAAAGAGGGGTCAAAGTAAACTGTTGCAAGGGAAAAAAAGAACGAAGATTATTATACACTAAGGAGCGTCCGTACAAAAGCGGTTATCAAGAAAGAAAATAAGATCAGAGGAAACGGAAAGGTAGAAATAAATAAACGTTATGAAATATGCCGAGCGGTACTTTATTTCAAAGTATTTCTTACTGCGGTACGAGTACTCGTAACGATGAAATATTGTTCCGTCGAGTTATCTTAATTTGTTAACTACATTTTATTTAGTGTTTTGAAAGACAAAGATATTAAAATGTAAGAATAAACAGTTTATTTGTCATCTATCGAACCGGTTATTGTAAATAGGAAATTCTTTCAAGATATTGCCGAAATGGAAAGCTGTGAATGGAAAAAGTCTACTTTTACAGAGACTGTCCACAGAGATATCACACACTTTGGGGATGATCATTACACCTCTTAATAAAACGGAAAGATTGTATGAAAAGTGAAAAATGCAGGTGACGTATGGTAAATAAAATGTGGTAAATCTGTGGAATTTATGATTGGGTACCGTCGCACGGTTTTTCAAGAGACGCGGGTAATGCGCAAATAGACAAGTGGACATATTCCAGAGATGGCGTCTCGCCGATTCCGATATCTTGAAGGTTCAAAGGGCTGCCAGACATACCACGCCGGTTGAAGATGCAAAGTGCAGGAGGACCTACCCTTACGCTTCAATGGCCTGGATAACGTCACGACGCTTCTGGGTAACGAAGAAGCACGAGATGTCACTCTCAAAGCTAAACGGTACGTCGGGAGGTGGTCTTTGAAGGGCCATCCAGAGACCTCGATTTTTCTCCTGATTGGTCGAGTCTCCAAACCGTTTGATTTAAGATGCGGCGTTTTATGCCCAAGTCTCACGATCGATTTTAATTATAGGAATTGCTGGAGATATCCCTTTCGATTCCTTTTCGATAGACAATTTCATCTACTATTCGTCGCAATTGAGAATTCAATGTCACGTATCTTTACGTCAACAGGCCATTAAAGTTCCGAAATGGCGAGATTTATTTTGCCAATCCATGCTGTGCAATACGATAAAAATGAATGATCTGTATATTTTTTTCGCTGCAAAAGTAGAGGCGGACGTAGACGAGACGTGACCTTTAGTCACGTGCTTGGGGGGAATTAAGCGCATGAAACTTCCGAGAAGTTTCAATTCGTCTAGCAGCAATAATGCGGCACTCTGAAACAGTGCACTTGCGGTGAAGCGCGATCCCTGTAAGCGTTGTAATGCATCGTGGCGTGCATCGTATGCAGTAATCGGAATGCACGACCGTCCGAGGGAAGGTGCACGAGCCTCTATTATTTGCACGACGAATTTTACGATCGACCTCGAGCCACCCGTCAACCCGCCACAATCAGCGTAGATAACATATAAGAATAAATATTACAATCAATACAGGCGAATAAAGATTTAGCAGTGACAAGCATGAAATTTACGAATATGCGCATACATATGTGCGCTTATGTCGCGATTTATGTAGATTAATTACGGGGTTATTTATATCTTGAAATACATTTTCATAACTCGCTCGCGGCTGGGAGTTTATTAATGTTACAATGCGTCATTGTCGCATAATCTCTGGTATAATCAAAAAAAAGCTGCATCCTCTTGCTTATTATGCAGACTGTTATTTTTTTGTCGCATTAATGTGACACATTTAATTTATGCCGCATCGCATTTGTCCCGTCGAGCGATTAAAAACTTTGCACAAAGGTTTTTGTACGGGGCGGTGAGGGGCAACTCTTCCTGGGAAAATCTTTGATCCCCGAGTAAAAACAAGTTTACTAGTTTAAGCTCGCTTGTTTATCTCGACTCCAAAGCGCCAGCAGGTACTGCATATAGTGAGATAAACGCGGACAGTACGTTATAGCGGAATAGAGGCGTTTTGCGACTAATGCAAACTATGATTATACCGTACTATAACTTTCTTTTGTTACTACTTGCATTTTACAACTGCACATTTCCCTTTTTTGTTATTACTTTTACATACGTACAGAATTACATCTTGTAGAATGTACGCAATGTACGCAAATGTCATACATGACTTTGATCCTTTATAGCACGTTATGAAAATTTTTTCAAGTTTAATTTCTTTATTCTAATATATTAAGTACAACAAATTTTATCTGTCTGCTGTGCAAATTAACATGGTTACAATTATATAACATTACAAAAGTATAGTGAATAAGGAAATCGTCATTATATTAACATGTAATTATAATGTTAATAATTTAATTATGGATAGATTCTTTTTTATACATATGTATTATGTATATTGCAACTTGTATGTTTTTACTTCGTGCAATTTGTTACATTGATCAAAACAGTGATCAGTATTAATCTGATACAAACATGAACATCCGAGAGATCATTATTTTATCTGTTTGCCTCGTAGCCTCGAGCGAGTAATTTTCACATTTGTTCATCGGCTCGCACTTTACGTGGATTTACGGTAGACCGTATAAATTTCACGACACGCGGTGCCTCGCGGGGTGACGCAAAGCGACCAGACAAACGCCCATACGGGGATCGCGCAAAAGCGCGTGTGATTTTTTTTTAAAGTAAATTTGCCGTAAATCCCGACCTCACGAATCTCTCCCCGTAGATACGTTGTATGGAAACGAGCTTACAGAGGATTTAAGCGCGTACGTTTTATCTCGTTCGAGCCGTCGCGACCGTTTGAAACGCCCTTCTCGAAACAAACGCGCAGAAGTGCATCTCGTCGTCATCGTTGTCGCCGGCGTCGCATCCCGGAACAAACGGAGAATTTGTGACAGGAGGACGAGAACTCTCCTGGTGATTTCGGTTAAGCCGCGAAGGGCGAATGGACTGGATCGGAGCGGAAAGGGTGAACGGATGAAGAGAGACTAGCGGAGCGTGTGACTACGTACAAAGGGCTGACAGAATCGTGCATAATTTTGTTCCTCTCGTGCCTAAACAGCCGGCAAAAGCGAATATCCTCGTCAAAGATATGTCAAACTCCGTTACTACATTAATCGTGATAATGTCCGTAGTTTCTCTCTCTCTCTCTCTCTCTCTCTCTCTCTCTCTCTCTCTCTGTTTCCATGTTTCTTCCTCTCGTGCCTCAAGGGAATGTTTCATACGTCACCCAACTGCTGCGCTAAATTTCGTAACGTAATTTAATTAGACGCAACGATGTGTGTGTATGGTACGAGATAATTTATTGTCATTTGCATCTCTTTCCTGCAATGGCAGTGTACTAACTTTTGAGAAAGTGTCCTCCAATTTACCCTCACGATCCCTCCGCTATTTATCTTTGTATTAAACAACTATCTTGCCGTGCAAGCCTCGTTATTGGGCAGAGAATTGGGTTTGTTTGGGTTCAAAATGGGACGGGAAAAGGAAGTGCGCTCAAAGAGAGCGGACCATTTGGAATACCTGCGGAGTACCAAGTCGCAGCTTATCTTATTTAAACAATTAAGCAAAGGTGTTTGATGTTGTCGAAGATTGCCACCCGATAGATCGCGGTAAAGCCGCAGGACATCGATTGCGCTCTGAAGATACGCTTCTATTTGCAGAACGTTCACGAGTAAGAGCTGCTAATTGTATTTCAAATAATACTCCAACAAGCAAAGGGACGTGTAATTAGTACGGAAATCCTGTAATAGGCGTGAATAAATACAAGGAAGACCATTAATCCTGTTAAGTATACGCCGCGCGCGCGTGCTCCAAATGCTTTTTTAACAACGTTTTTCGTCTCTTGTTTAAATCGATTTTGCGGATTTTGCGACAGACGTAGCACGTCGTGTTCTAAATACTTACATTTAATTCTAAATATACTTATATTTAATTATTATATTATAATTATTTATAGCAAATTTATTTACCCCTGTTATATATTAAATCCCCTGATTGTTTTCTTTTCGCTTATACCGCGTGATCCCGATTCTTTGAAGCTACAGGGCATGCACCCTGCCTGAACGGTCAGTGAACAGTTACCGAGTGTAATCTTGTTACAAAGGGCTGTCCTACATCGTGTGTAATTTAATTCATGGCTTACACGGTGCGAAAGCAAGAGCTAAGGCGTGACGCTACAGAGGAATATTAATATATAAGAATACACGTATTACGTTACGTGCCTTAGTGCTGGCATCGATAGGAAAATTCAATCGAATAATATAGTAAACATATACATGTAACGATAATCTAAATAGAGATAAAAAGGATATATTCTTGATGTGCAGGCGAACATTCGATCAAAGCAAAAAAAAGAATGAATGGATTATAGTTTTTCTTTTTGGTTAAAGTAATTAATTTTTATAATAACAATTAATTCTAGTCTACACACGACGTAATCGCGGCGCATTATTATTTGTTATAGGGTAACTTCGTTTCGCATCTCGTATATACCATTATCGCGAGGGTATTATTCTTTCACAATGCCAAGAATATTTTTCTCCGCTGCGCTAACAAGAAATTCGCATTCACAGCCTCAATTAATTTGTCACTCAGCACTCTAAAGCATTTATTAAACCTGGCATAGTAAAATATGAAATTTAACATAGATGAAGTTGAAAGCCTTTTTTTAAATTTCTATAATATTGAATTGAAAATAAATCGAGCATCAACTGAACACTGAAAAATTTCATTAAATTTACGAAGAAGATTATAAATAGAGTTATAAAAACTATGAATAAGAAATGACATACAGAATACAGAAATATAGCCGGACACTCCCTCTCGGTCCCGTTTAAATGGCCGCATTAAAGTTGAAATTTCTTTTTAAACTTCGGTCTCGAAACGTTTTACTTGACTATTAATAATTTATACATGCCAGAATACTGGAGCCGTATGCCGTAAGTGCTGGCAATCCATGAAGATCGCATAGCAGAGCTATCATGAGAGCGCTGCGACGAAATCTCGCAATCATCCACTCCTCCGACAAGCGGAGCGCAACTCAATCGCAAGCACTGTCGCCTGCTCGGGTGTAATTTAGTTCGCGACATGCTCCACGAGAGAAAGTGAGAGAGAGAGAGAGAGAGAGAGAGAGAGAGAGAGAGAGAAACTCGTGGCGTTTCCGAAGCCGAGCATACAGCCGGAGCCAGTTAAGGTGAATGTCGTTGTCGAAGACCTATAGTCAAAAGATACACAACGTACGACGAGACCGGCGGCTGCCTCTAGTGAATCCCGGTGTGCACGGTCACGATTCCACGTTGCTGCGGTATGTACCGGGTGGATATTGATCCGGCCGAAGTACGGCCCGGGTTTTGTGTCTCGTTCCCCTCGTGCGATCGTGTACATGTCCGTACGTGATTCGTACACCGACGAGATCCCGGTTTCCTCTTTATCAGAAGCTCCTGCCAAGCTACCAACCATTCAGTCAGCCAGCTAGCCTGCCTGCCTGCTTGCCTGCTTACCTGCTTACCTGCTTACCTGCTTGCTCGCCTGCCTTGCTCGGACCTCCAACTGCCGTTTTCGGGCAGTTCGAAGCTTCCGTACGTACGAGCCATCATCGTAGTTTCTTGCAATCACAAGGAGAAACGTAGAAATTTTTTCAAACAGATTGTAAAATTTCTCGGTTCATTTTCTCCGAGTGTCAATCTTTTTTTATATAAAATCGCACAATTATACTCTTTACTTTGTTAAGACAAATCTGAGATGTATAAATAATATATATTTCTTAAATTCTGATTATATAATAATTACTGAATTTGTGAGAAATATTCAGATAAAACATGATTTTAAAAATTATACGATACTATTGCATAACTGTACAAAAAAAACTATTTTCAGCATAAATGTTACAGAAATTGTTCTGTTAACCTTCAAGAGTCTTGTTATCAGAGTCTCTTTATGTGACGCAATTTTTATATAGAAGAAAGATTGCATCCCTTATAAATAATTCCTTGTGACCAAACTGATCGTTTGACGTAATCCTTTCTTTGTTTTTGAATATTGGCTAATCTGTCATCCATGCTTTATTTATGCTCTAGTTTGCCGATAAGCTTCATCAATATACAAAATACTTCATTTTAACCTTCAGTTCATGGTAATAGAAGAATATTTTTCTAAAAAAATCCGACAATTGATATCGCGTCACTAGGCTTGATAATCTATCAAAGATACACATAATTTCCTAGCAAAACTACAACTTGCCACGCTCGCCTTCCGACATCGAATCCAAATCTACTGCTTAGTTTCTAATCTCCCGATAATACGTTACTCGCGCTGGCAATATTTTTCTTACGCATTATTGCCTTGCACGAGCAAATTGAACGGTGCGGGTCGCTTCATCATCGAGTGTCAGGGAAGACAGAGCTTGCGGAATATTCACGATGCGCACATTACAGTTCGCCGTAGGTAATCATGTGACGTAACTGCTCGTAGACGTGCACCCGACACCACCGCAGATTTATGGCTACCGCCTTTCGCGCGATTATTCAGAAGTAGGCCTTTCATTCAGAGCAAATTTGCAATGGAAAATCGTGAGACACTGTGTACCAAAGTTAATCTCCAGAATAATAACGAGAGAAACATTTCAACGAGGAGTGTGCTGGAAAATAAAAATACAGGATATAATTGTATATATCGTTGTAAAAGCAGACTGATGAAATAATAAAAGTAATGCAACGAACGAAATTTGCGAGAAATTTACTTTGATAAAGAGTTTGGTGAATTTGATTACATATTTTTATGCTGCCGATCTCTCTGCTGCGCTTGATTTTAAGCTTGACAGAGTGAAGTTTATAGCGCCAACGCGTACGCATAGATTTAATAACAAACATGCAAGTTTTATATAGCATCGTTCGCGAATATAAAACCGTCAACCGAATTTGCAAGTTGGCCAGATGATCCATTAGTTGATATAAATATTAAAAAGGTAAAGATCAATTTTACGTCAAAATGTTTTAATACTTTATGCAATCGTTGCCGTTTAATGTAAAAATTAAACAAAAAATTAACCGAAAAATTTTGCATAATAACGTGCGATCCGTGCGACATTAATTATTACGTACTTATATTTGTGGTAATTAATTATTGCATATATTTATTTAATAATGTGTCTGAAACATGCTTCGCCGTGCAATTAATTAAACGAATAATTAATTAGTTAAAAGAGAAGTGCAAATGTCACTTTCTTAAATGATGAAACTCGTACCGTTGAATCATTCACCCTCGCCGCCGACAATTATTTTAATTAACGACACAACTTTTAGATCCGCAGAAAAAGCGGAATACCGAGGGCCGCTTCTACGATCTCCGCGATATTTATTGGGGAAACTTTAGCGACGAAGGAAAAATAGAATAAAGAATAAATGCGAGCTCTGAGGGTCAAGCCGTACGAAGAGAGAATATTGAAACGAGTTTCGTGGCCATAAATCGTCTCGTCCAGCCGGTCGCTCCATATAGTTGCTCCACTTAGCAGAAATTAAACAGGAGGTGGAGATTTCCGAGAGCTCCTCAGCCTCGAAACTTGTATTAATTTCTCGAGAGCTACCACGAGAGCGAAAAAAGAAACGATTCGAGGGAGACCGTCTTATAGTAAATTACATCTTTCACCTTTATCCCAGATTATAATTAAGAAGAAACAATTAGGAACAAATTATCAATTGACTATCTATTTACAAGAAGAGGATACGTGTTTATATTGAGAATTAAATAAAAATGCACATCTCCGAAAATATATTAGATGATTCAAATAATCATTTCGATAATGATAACGATCTGAGCTTCAGATCGTTTTTCCAACTTTTCCACTCGAGCATTAGGACCCGATGAAGAGAACGTATAGTTAAACGTCAGTCAATCAGCTGTGGTAAACACCAACAAATGATTTTTCACCTGTAATTAATTCGTCTTGCGTGCATTCAACTTCTCTCCTCCGTTCATCTCTCTCTTCCGACTTCTCACCATGTCGCCTCTTTCGTTCTTCCTGTTAGATAATAGCAGCTGTACTATTCGCGAAGACGGGCGTCGTCGACCCATTTCCGTCCTTCGCAATTACACGCAGCCATTGTAATTAACTCCTTATCTGTCAGCGCACATATAACACTGCTGAAATTAAATGCAATGCAATAGCGCAACTGATTAATCTCTATGCAAATCAAAGTGGATTTAATATGCCGTTGACGAGCAGAAAATTATTTCGTTATCGTTTTGTATAGAATTATCTGTAAATTTTTTTATAAATATACGTATATCGTGAATTTATTTTAAACTGAAGTTTATTAATATTAATTATTATATAATTGAAAAGATTGCAATGAATGCTCGATAATTATGAGTAAAATCGTTCTACATTCTAAATTGAATTTTTTCACAGATTTTGAAAGATGTTGAAACACAGATATATGATGCATCGATTAATCACTTTGCTATTTTATCTCCTTTATTGAGGCAAGAATCTCCGTTGTGCCGCGTTCCCGCCTTATGTTGTAAAACTTAAATTCTCGCATATCTGCTCGAGTCTTGGAGCAGGATTAAGTCGACGCTTGTCGGCGCGATTGTATCTTAAACGCAACTTATTATGCACTCGCGATAATTAATGTCGCTGACGTGACAGCCTAATTAATCGTTCATCGCTCGAAAAGGATCGGCCAGAACAAAGGAACTATGCACTTAACGTCCTGTCTGTTTCTGCGATAGCAAAGCACGTAGCTGGAAGAGTATTCAAGTACTTTATACGCGTACAAAGCATGCCGCGATATAATACAATTTGTATCGCAATTTTCTTGCTTTTATAATTAAAGATGTTAAAATTTAGAACGAGCCTCCAAGATTTATTTAATTTTGCAAAGCAAGAAGAAAAATTCAATTTTTTACAGTTCTCTATTTCCTCTGAATTTCTTAAAAGAATGGTAAAGCTTTCGCTAATAACTGATTAGGAATCTACGATAAAAATAAAAGATAATCGAATAAATTGCAAGTCTCAAGAGTTGGCGGAGCAAAAGTTTCCTATACTCTTCCTACCGTGGTTCCGTCGCATAATCGAGATTTGTCAATTCGAGACGGTTCTAAAGGTCGCCCCTCTCATTAAAGGCCGCATGTTGGGTGTACAGGGACAATGAATAAGGATGAGTGGATTTAAGCAGAATATCGAGCAGTGCCACGGAGACGAATGAACGCGAAACCGCATAGACACGCATGCACAAGACTGGAACTACCAAATAGGATTTGTCTTTTGCTTCGAAGCATGTCAATTGGTATTGTGCGCCGTATTATGATCCAGTTAAATTTAATTGAACTGAACCCTTCATTGCATTGATTTCTACATGATAAAACTTAAATGGTAGACACGTAGTCCTGAAAAGTCATAATCCCGAAATTTTGAGGAATGAGACACGGTCTTGAAAAAATTATATCAATTATAATAAATAAATTATACAATTTTTCGAGGCCGTGTCTCATTTCTCAAAATTTCCGGATTATATTAAGCTACAAATTTTTACCAATCGAAAATTTGTAATATTTTGATTAAAAAAAATCAATATACGCGTGTTGGTAAATATTGGTGCACGTGAAGAGTCTTGCAAGTTTGTCGTATTCTTGTTTTTAACCAAGAGATATCGTTAGGAATCTTGCAGAATTCAATTTCCATGAAAACAAATAAGTTTCAATTTCTGTCTCTCCGTGAACCACGTAGCCGAACCACCGCGCGCGGTGATAAGCATTCTAATTTAAGTGGAATCTATTGCGGTAAAATTACTGGCAATAGCAGCGAGGCAGACAGACAGGTTTCTCGTTTCGCGGAGAATTCGGCTACGTGACGTGACGTTGCACGCGAGGCACTATTGCGCGACTGTCGGCAAAATATAATGCGGATTCCGTTTCCGAAACTACCATTGCCGGCATTGATCCCAACCCGCTGCTGACGTCGCGTCGGGGCCGCAGTCGTAACTCGTAACGCGCGCGATGCCGAAAGTGAAACGTGCAATATCGCGCGCCGTTTACACGGGAAACGAGGCGCGTCTGCGTAACGAACACGCGTGGACCTCGAAACGCACAAATCGATTATGCCAATTATGCCGCGTTACGCATCATTATCACTCCGCCACGCGTAACTTGCGACCGTTCCCAAATTCCATCGTTCCCTCGGTTCCCGAACGGCCCCTGATATGCGAATACTTCGCGTGTTAATACGGCATGTAATACGGCGCGCGCAAGTGCCGTCGAAGAATTTTAGGCGTCCGTTCCGATTAGAGCCCGAGGGCGCTCCCTGTGAAAACGCACCAATTCAGCCGTCGCGAAATATTCCACAAAAATCACTTTTATTCGGCCCCCGGCTCTCGTATTTTTCCAATTCCCCGCGAGGGTAATTTGCGCTCTACGCTTCTTCGCTTTTTTCAAGCACCCTCATTTGGCCACCGAATGAATTATTGGCCGTCGTTTTAATTATTAAGACTTTTGTCACTCGCAGCTTCGCTTTTATTCATCTGCGTCTTGTATCTTTTAACACGTGTCCCGCGTTTTTCCAGAATTAATTCGCGTCTGCATAGAAATTGCGCGATCTCTCTCGAAAAGCTTTTTTTTTTTTTTTTTTTTTTTTTTTGAGCACGTGGACAATACGCGTCAAGGGTTAATCGTGCAAGCCGTCGCAAAAATAATCTGTACATGCGCGTATGCCCGGCGCACGCTTGGTGAATTCTCACGTCGCGTCGCACGCCGCTGTCGCTTCCGTCCCACACACTTTGAATCTTAATGGCTCGATTTGTATTCACAACGAGGGGATGAATTTTTCATCGCTACGAGAGACGTAAGGGGTATCGTTCTCGTCGCTCTCGTCGCTCTCGTCGCCGGTACTCGAAAATGACCAATGGCGACGTGACCAGTATTGTGTTACGTCGCGTTCGGTGTATGCATCGCGGCCCGATGCTTTGGCTTTTAACGGAAAAAACGACGCTAAAGGATCGACCTACAGTTTGGCTACATGAGTTAGGAAATAGTGGCATTTGAGGAAAAGTGGGTCAACTGGCAATTACGCAGCGCGACAACGCGTTGATCGCGATGAAGCTACGAGTACTGTATCAGTGATACGTTAAATCAATTTAAATAATGTACTTTTTGGATATTAAAACAGTAGAGAGAACGACACATCGAGATTTGCAATTATTAAAATATTGCATTTTTTCAGATCGTATCTATTTATAGTAAAATGTGTATCTCATCTCTATAGGAAATATAAACACTATAAAGATCAGATTTTTATATTATTAACAAAGTTTACTGGAAATACAAAGTTTATAAGTGCGTTATTGATAAAGTGCATGTTAGGTTGTACTTCCGATCGATTAAATAAAATGGCACGAAATAGATTTTACATGTCAATAATTAATATTGTTTCAAGCATGCCAATATTTGTGTGAACCTATATATGGCAATCGATCAATTAGCTCTCTGTCGCTAATTCATTTTCGTGCCGCCATCAAACGTAGATAATTTTAATCGTTATTTTTGAGAGTTACACAATATTGGAATAAATTTTACGAATTTAGTTCATCGAGTTTAAATAAACCGGTTTAAGTAAAAAGTGTATTTTTTAACATATGAACAAAATTTAACATTCGATATTTCAGTATTGTATTGTAATTAATACGATTTTTTCATTGGTGACTTTATTGTTTAATTTACATCATCACGTTTTATTGTCTATGAAGAGGAGAAACGACGCTGTCTAATAATTTTTATGTTGGTTCATAGAATTTGAATTAATTGTGATTGACAACTTTTTTATCAATTAGATACGCACGGACCATATTTTTTCATAATTGCAGATACAATTCTAATTATTGCGTGCAGAAAATAGATAAACATTTGAAAAGAATTTATTCGATTTCAATCACGTTGTTTCGACGAAAGACTCGACTTGCATGAAAGAACATTTTGAAATAATTGCGTATGAAATAGAGAAAGCGACATTTAAATTCTAGGAATACGAAAATGTAAATGAAACTTTTTGAAAAGCGGAAAAGCACAAATTAATTTATTCTGTTACGTGTTTCTCGACGTCTCTATACTTTCGACGCGTCTGGACACTTTTCATCGCAGTGTGTAAAAATAATTAGGGATTATTTTTTTTACATTTTATTTCGGATTTCGGCAGACGTTGTTTCAACGAATTTGCCGGAGAAGAATTACGCGCGATATTACATTAATGTAATATCACAGAAATTATGTGTATCGTGTACAGAATGCATACATCGATAATATTTTAGCGGCAATGCTAAACCGCAACGTTTAATTGCCGCAATTCGATAATGCGGAAATCCGCAAAACATTAACGATAATTGGATATACTACGTGTTCCATCGAGGAACTCTTGCTAATTTGCTTCCTCTCGCAATTTCTTTTTCATAATTCTTCCCAATTCTTCCCAATTCTTGTCGTGTGAGATTCATAATTGCAGTTTAAGGATTCGCCGTGAGTTGAATCGTTAGTTAATTTGCACAATTAAGGCCGATTTCAAGTCGATCGGAAACTTCCGCGCTGCACCGCGCTCAGTAGAAATCAGTTCACCATGTGTATCTATCGGCTACCGGCCGATTCGACTGCAAGCTGACCGGCCATTTTAGACTGTCAATTAGATTAATTAGGAAAGACTAATTGTTCCCTCTGACCATCGACTGCAGGATCACCTGCTACGAGGATCGATCTTGAGGATACACCGGCTGAAACGTGAAGGCCCCCTCCGTTCGGATAATTTGGTCGGGAGTTCAACATCAATGACCTTTACTATCTACAGATTAATGCCTATTATTGTATACGAGGCACGTAACCCAGCTCTCATTATATCCGATAATAGTGAAACGTGTATTACGCGGAAACACATATACACATACACACACACACACACACACATATATATATATGTAATATGATTTCATCTTAATCTTTCATGTCACAATGCGAGCGAGGGTATACGTACAAATATAAGCATAACGCGCTATGGAGCATAAGCGAGGCCATTTCTAACTCCATTTAAATAAAGCATGTAGAGCGTGTAGAGAGCAAGAGAAATATTGCGGTAACGGTGCAGTCGACAATATCGCGAAAACACGTATGTATGTACATGCTTGCGCAGGACGTTTTATATCGACTGTTCTGGGAAAATAATTCAGCGGGCTGTGCTCGCGTTCTTACAAGCAAGATGCTTACACATTTTTTTTCCGATACTGAATGCAACAGTTTATCCGGGCGTATCCCTGTCGATATTTAACACTTCGAGTTATATTTCCTGCCAATTTTTATCTCACCAGATTTTGTATCGTATAATCCGGCAACAAAATTCAAGGGAAAAGTGAAAAGGAAACTGAAACGGGATATCAATAAAACGAAAAAGAGGGAGTTAATGAAAGAGGGACAAAGATGAAAAAAGTGGAAAAAATATCGCGATCGCGATTAATAAATGCTTTATCAGAGATATCACCAGAGAGAACTCTAATATTTACTTAACACTAAAAGTAGCGGTCATTTCTGAGCGCAGTTTCCATTTTTTAGATTGCAACTTTAAAATAATGAAAACGATTGATGAAAAAGTAATAAAGTTTCAGAATCCTCTTTTACACAAGAAATAGAGTATTAATTTAAAAAATAGAAACGGTCACACACGCACAGAAATGACCGGTACTTGTAGTGTTAACGACATAATACGACGGGGTAAATTTGAGGATCAAAATGCGATTTTCAATCTTTTTACTCTCAAGTTACTTCCATTTAAGACAAACTCGACGTTCATCATCTTATCGTTGCATAGAACTCATAAAGTATCTCCCGGAACTCCGTTCAAGGAAGAGGAGGCAAACTTTTAGTAAAGCCGACTGAACCTCGAGCACGTATATCCGGAAACGAGAGAAAGGGCGACGTTATGCCGCGGCCGCCACCGCACCAATCGAGTCGCTCCCTCGTTGATCTGCTTTGCGGCCCACGAACGTAATCGGACGAACTTTAATTGCCTCCGAACCTGTCGCCGCGGCTAGCGACGGGCGCGGGAGAAGGGGTCAAAAAGTTAGCGGAAGGCGGAAGGATCCATTAGCGGAGTCGATATTCCGGCCTTCAGATCCGCGAAAGGCCGTCGGGAATTTTCTCGTATTATCTCGCGAAGCGACTATCCACTTATCCTCCCATTTTCCCCGTTTTTCTCCGACTTTGACGTCAGCTTTGTGTACCCAGCATCGCTGTACCCACCGTTGTTCCATCTTTCGTTCGCGGCCCGGCTGGATATCGGGTTTTCCAACGGCTATCACGGATCACGGAAGGCAATCGCCGAACGCCGAGATAACGCTGATGTCTCGTCGTCTCGACTTTTTCCCCCTTCAATCCATAATATCACGGTGGATGCTGCTTCGCGCCAGATCGCATATGATCGTGAACCGACTTATTAACGCCGTCACTCGCGCGTGCGAAGCAATTACGCCAACTTCCTCGAGGAGAATATGTTTCCAAATGTCTCCAAATTCAATGGTACATCAGATCGAGCAATTCAGCGAATAGAGTACAGTTTGAATAGAGACGCTCGAGTTGGCCAAATGGAGCACGGAAGATTGCCAATATGAGATAGAGCTACATGCGACGAAACAAGGATTTCAAGCTTACCGATATCTTCGTTTTCCGTTGAAAAATCTTATCGGACGAGAGCTGCGTTACTCTGCCGTAAAAGAAAAGTTTTACATTTTCCAACTTCGTATAACATTCGTACAAATTGTCCTAAATAAAATGAAGATAATCTCCAACAAGCTACTTGAAATATAAATTATAAAAGAGAAAGAGACAAATTTTTTGGTGACTAAAAATAATAAACTTCGAAACATATTCGTAATTGTTAAAGCTTGAATTTTATTGTTATTCTATCAATGATCTTCTCTAATAATTGAAACCTCATTAAACATATAAATTATCAACACTAAATAAATAGATCGTTGATTAACGCTAAATAATAAATCTCACGTGTACGTCGCAACGCTGTGCCTCCGTCTCTTAAGCAGCTAGACGTAGAACTTCGAAGGAGCATTCGTTCTCTTGAAAAACAGGACTTTGTTTCATTAGATGAGCGATGTAGGATGTACTTACGCTTGCGGGACTGCAAGATCGTACGGAACAACACGGCGACGAGTTCACGGGACGGCGCTTCCGTAGTTTCTACTACTAGGCACTTAACTCTACGGTCGAGCGATATCCCGCATTCTGGTCCACGCATTTACAGAAACAGACGGAGCTTTATACGGGGAGGAGAGGAAGCCTCATTGCCATGCGACCGGCTTGCAGTTGACACTGCACAGCCAGCGAAAGCTTCGTCGTGCACGACACACAAAGCCACGAAATACTCTCCGAAGAAATTACGCTCCATCATGACGTTTTGTTACTGTTTTCCCATAATTGCATCGTATTAATTTAGGTCTGTTCTCTTTTATAAAGTTAATGAATATAATCTATAAATACTATAGTACTTTGTCAAAAAATCGGAAATCTAATGAAACATTCATTTTTTGGAATATTTTTATACAAATAATTAATACTTTATTGTGATATGATTCTTAAATATTTATCATTTTATATACTGCAATAAATTTTTGTGGAAATGGAGGTAATTAAAAAATTTATACAACTACTCCATTTTTTGTGGTATATTATAATTTATGATATATTATCTCGAATATACAATAACATTATATTATAAAGTTGACATAAAAGTTTAAAGTTTGTATTTCGAAAACATCATATTAACATATACATATGTCAGCATTGTTCATTGATATTCAAACTGAAATTGGATAATGTTAATTGAGCGATGAAGATCCGAAAAGAAGAGGCAAATATAATATTATTTCACTAACTTTTTTTATTGCGTTTTGTCGCCGATGAGAAACGCCCGTCAAAGCGCCGCCGATTGACTTTTCTCTCGGACCGTAATGACGAAGTGGCTTAATTACGATCCCCGTTGTTATTCATGCAAATTCCTGACGGTTATTGCAGCCGGGGGAGTGCTCCATTATCGGAGCAACGTCGTTGATTTTCTTTCTGCCGCTTTTCCTTTGCCGCGCGACGACACGCCGCGCCGGCAAAATGAAACATTCTTTTTTTCCGCGCGATCTGAAGTGAATTAGAACAGAGGCGCGATGCAGTTATTGCGAAAACCACCGGAGTACTTTTCTCCATCGAATCCCGTATTAATCTTCGTTATCGCACCGGCGGCGTCGCGTTCGATACGTGCGCGTTCAGTTATTTCCGTCTTTATTCACGCTTGATGGATTAATTTCAGCTGGAAAATCAAAAAACTACGCGTACCTAGTCAAACTAAAAGTCAAACTAAGGTATTAAAATTTACTTTCACTCTGTTTAGAGATTTCAGAAAGTTTTGAGAGTTTCAACAAATTTCTTGTGTAGCTTTTGATCCCTTTTCAAGATCACAACCTTCAACGAGAGTGTAATTAAAATTGATACGCTCACAGTCAATACTCGTTTCTTTTCGCGCTGAGATTACAGTTACCAAAACGAAGCAAATATTTGAAAATTTCGAAATTTTCTCACTATTGCGATATTTATGCAAAAATTATGCAAATATAATAAATACAATCTAAATAAAATAATTGTCACAGAATCAATTATTTCTACATTATAAGCGATTGAAAGCGAGCTACTTTTTATCTTTAAAAGGGAATTTAACTGTAAAATGTAAAGCTTAATTACTCATCCCAATTCACGTGAACTTTTAGTTCGCGTGAGTCGCTTAGTTTTAATTCGAATTTTAATTACTAAAGTACATAATGTTGAATATTAAAGTGTTAGATAATTGTTCTCCTTATCATTTTCTCGAAAAAAGTTTCTCAATCCACGTAAGCCAATGCATGTAAATGTTTGCACATTTACATTGGACGCACAGCAGGGTCATCTTCTCTGTTTGCGAGAAAACGACAAGGAGCTTGCTATTTTCTCTTTCGAACTTTGTTCTTCCGCACGATTGCTCGGAACAAATTGGCTTTATGGGTTACATGAAATTTTAAAATGTCGGCAAGTAGCTATTAGAATTATAGGCAACTTCTGCATTATTAATGAAGGAACTCGTGTGAGGAAAATTGGTAGAAAGGGAAAACGAAAAAAAAAAAAAAACAGAAAATAACGCTATCCCGTCCAAAGAACGCTGCGTTCTTAGTTTCGTGAAAATCTACTGTCGATTTGAGAAATTGTGTTTCCGTGGGCGTCTTTTGTCTTTATTTAAATGATCATTTATATTAAGTCGCCGCATCGGTGTAATTACAATTGTTTTCATTGTATTCCGCTTTAAGTATCTCTTCTTTCTTAGAAGAGTCAACGGATTTTTACAGTAGAGCAACAATTGAATTTCTCGAGAAAGTAACATACCAAGAAGCTCTTGCCGAAACAAGAAATCAAAGTGTTATAAAGCTAATCAGCAATTAATTAAATGACGAAAGACACACAGCGGAGAAATCTTGTTTAACCAGCGAGAATTTTACGAAATTAATATTATACCGCTGCTTCTTCATAACGCGCCTAGGAAAGTCACAGTCTTCAGAAAACATCATGCCTTACTCTTCCGAGAGATACTAATTTCACCCTTTCGCTCGTTTTCTCGCGTAGATGCACGTAACGAAGTGTGTATACAAGGATAATAAAATTCCCAAACACCAAGAAGACAGTCGTCGTTAGAATTGTACTGGAGAGCGAGAGCAGTAGAGAGCAGTAGAGAGAAGAACAGCGGAGAACGAGAAGTGAACAGAGAAAAGGATAAGAACGGTCCGCGGACGAACAAGCGTTGAGGGAAATTTCATTAATAATGCAAGTAACGAGACGGGAACGCATCGCGAGAGATACGTTCTTGTAATTATTCCGAACGGTGCCGCAGAAAGATAAAGCGATAGGACCGATAGGGGAGCAACAATTATTTATAATGAAGAAACGTGATGGAACTCGAGCGACTGACGGTTTCAGATATAAAGACGAATGGCACTTTTGAGGGCCCGCCGCCCCCCACGAAAGCGACCAACACTTCTTTATACGCGAAGGAAAAAAAATATAATGACGTCGTTACGGTCACGGATAGCAATGCCGTCTATTGAACGACCCGCATTGAGATAGATGTGACGTTAACAAAAAGCACGCGAATTCTTCCAACCTGTTCTTCCTGCCTGACGTGACGAGCGTCTTGCAGCAAAATTTTTACTACAGACAGAAAAAGCACAGCGTGTACTTGAGATATAAAAAAATCTTTCATAAGATGAAATCTTATGTCAAAAGCCTTATGGTACATGTTCTTTGATTAATTTTAAGGATCAACGTTAGCTTCAAGAAATTTTGATTAGACGCCGTGATTTTTTTCTTCTTGCAATTTTTCTATTAACTAACATAAGATGTTTGCGATTAACTCAGGATTCAATAATTTCGTGCTTCGTACGTATTTTCCGCGTGAATGTAAATCGATAACGGCATCTACAGAATTCCTTTATATATGTATTTTTTTGTCCATTTTCATCCGAGACGCATTCCGCTATGGTCCGCATTCAGTTAGTAATATCAGTACTTGAAGCCGTCACTGCCACGATAGTATAAAATACCATAGAGAGATGGTGGTAGGAAAAAACCGCCTGCGTCGTCCTTCTTGAAAGTCGCCAATTCATTTCTTCCTTTCTGCTTCCGAGAGAGTGGTCGACGTAACGTAAGAGGATGTCGGGAAAGAGCGTAAACGATGGCGTCAGGTAGATCGAAGGTGATCACGACCTTAGAGAGCAACGGTAGAAAAATTACCTCTCAGGCCAGAGCTTCGTGAAAGGTGCAAATAAATGGGCGACGAGCTGAGTCTAATAATCTGCCTCTACAATTTCATCATTTATTCTTTGTCTCTTAAACAAATTCTGTACTCTTTTGGCAATTTTTCAAAATAAAAAATTGTCTCTCTCTAAATAAAATCCTCGAGTCAATTCCCTGAGGTTCTTGAAAAAGTACTTTCTTTAAATCTAAAATTTCACTTATTACATTGATATTCTCAATAAAATTAACATCTTTATACTTGCTATTCTTGATTTCGAATTTGGATTAAATACCAAACCAATCTTTAAAATATATCTTTTAAAAATGATACCACAAATTGTGAAATCAATATTGAAACAATTCTTTTGCATAACGAGAAAAACTGTTACCGTAAATACCCAAACTTTGCAAATTTTTACTTTGCAGAGGGCAATGTTTCAGTGTGCATGCGTTATGGGTATAGCAGTCACGCAGATATAAGTGACAGCTTATTGCTTGTGTCATGACTTATTACCACTTATAATACTGTAATACGAGTTCAGATTTATCGTTAGCAGATGTTAGCTCGATACAACTTAATATTAGACTAACATTTCTTAATGGTAAAATTTAAAATATGCATATAAACAGTTTTTTCCATTTAAATCCATTATAATTTGGATTTGATTTCTTAACCAAATAGTTTAATTAAGTACTCATTTTTTATTAAATCTTCTATCAAGTTCCTTATCAAGATATCTTGTAAATTTTGATATCTATTTTTATTTTCTCGCTAAATTCTATCAAAACATACAATTATATTTTAGAAGGAGGATTTACACAAGTTTATACAAGAAATTAAAATTCGCATGACACTTAATATTTCTCACAACTGTATATAAAATTAATAGACATGTTGTGCAGGCCGCGAAATTAAGTGCAATGAGCATTCGATAGATTAATTCAAGGGCAGCTACCGAACACAAGCCGAGAACTCGATGGATTGACGGTTAGAGAATTACTTTCACGCTATTCTACAGTAAAAAACGAATTTCCAATATTTCCAATCTTCTGGCGCGGCATACGCGATTGAGAGATATAAAGACGACGTCCACGAAAATGACAGTTAAGCGTGAACGATTTTACGCGGAGAAATTGACGTTGTCGTCTTCTTCAATTTAATCCACCTTTCCGTCCACCTGCACAGCCCGAGCGACACTCTATTCGCTTTGCACGGCGAGCGGGGAAATCGAGTGTAAGACGTGAGGAGAGAGAGAGAGAGAGAGAGAGAGAGAGAGAGAGAGAGAGAGAGAGAGAGGGGAAAAAAGGCAGACCGCCTCTGCAAGTACAAGAAGTGTTACCTATTCTCATGGGAAAGGGAAGAACGTTGGCTTTTTTAAAATTCATGTTGGCTGATGTACCTTCCGCCTACGCATGCATACGTATTTTATGTGGTTGCAGCGAAGGATTGGTAGTCAGGGCCTCGGAGAAATATGCGAGGAAAAAAACGATCGCGCGAAAAAAAAGGAAAGCAAGGCAAACGCATCATCGTGATGCGCGATGCCAATTTCTCCTCCATTGCAAGCAAATCAGGGAGCGGATTTTTCCATTCGATAAAATATTAAACAATTTTATGCCATTCAATAACGTTTATTGAATATAATTAATAAATCCATTTTTATGAAATAAAATAAGTAAATATCTAACAATATAATTCAGTTACATTTATAATTCTGTACATTTGTCGGAAAACATGTGAATAAAAAAAAAAAGGATTTCAAACAAAAGAATGTATCTTTATCTACGTGTTACTCGCATCCTTTTAATTTTTTAATTTATCAATTTCCTCTAAGCTTATAAATTCGTTATTTTTGTACATATGTATGTGTTCATTCGTGCGGATCATTGTATTTATTTTTATTTCAATATGTTGTATAAAAGATCGAATTCAAATATTTCTGTATCAGCAGAACATTGATATTGATGCAATTTATATCTCAATTACTACTCTTTTTCGATAGCGTTTATAAAATGATCGATTTTTCCCAATGAAGATTATCGTAACAGATATTTTACATCGAAATGCTCGTTATTGGATCTCGGCGATGAACGGTTGGATCACATCCAGCAAAAAGTCTTCCATTCTTTGTCTCAATCTTCGTCGGTCGATTAATTAGCGAGGGAGGTTAATTGGCCGATCATCGTCGTCGTCACCAAACGCCCAAGTGGTATCGATATAATTGCGCGGCAGTCTACATGAAAGCAAATGACTCGACCACCGCGTAAACTCGACTAATTGCGATATATTATTAATTTGCTTGGACCAACCAATTAATGTGTCAAGAGTGCTTTTCTTCTATCTAGTCTTCTTGTTTCTTGGAGTTTGTTTATGCGCTTGCTCATTGTAGGCAGAATCGACTTCCATGCTTCGACGAATTATCGCGTCGACACGAATTGAATTCGAGCCGATCACATCATTCTCTCACGATTGCTACAGAAATGGAACTCTAAAGTTCACTGATTTTGTAACGGGTCATTGCGTATGAAATGCTCGTATTCGGAAAGTTTCAACTTTATGGAACGTTCTTTATGACGCAAATATCTTCTTTGTGTGCGTGCGTGCGTGCGTGCGTGCGTGCGTGTGTGTGTGCATTTTAGTCAAATGTTATACAATGTCGACATTAAAGTAATATAATTTATGCTTCAGCTTGCAATTTTTCGACTTTCACGTAAATTTATAAAGAAATGAGAAATTTATATCTAATAAAAATATAAATTTATATATTATATATAAATAAAAATTTTACACTTGGAAAGAATGAAAAGAATATTAAAATATTTGAAAAATTTAACTTTTTAAAAATTTTTATTTAATACGAAGCTAATATTCTTAATTAAATAATCATAATTCTTAATCAAACTTTAAATTCGTTTCAATTTTTTCCGCAAATTCCTAACGTTTTTTAATTAGTCTGATTTTTGTTGGTTTCACGGTTTTCTAAATTCGTAAAAATTCTCTCGCCCAATTTTTATCTGGTTTGTTAATGCTATTGTTACAATTCGGATGATCCGAGAGTGATAGCGACATTGCAAAAAATTCGGTTCTTTGCATATTTCTTGTATGCATACTCGTTTATTGCAGGGGCATCGATCAACCATGATATTTCGTCAAATTGTTGGGCAAAATCGTGTACGCGTATTCCACGCTAAATTGGTCTTCATAATGAAGCCATTTTACTACCTCCTGTATTATATTGTACATCACCATACATAATACATAACATTGTAACATTGTTATTAAATGCAGCTATATTCTAGAATGTTGCATACAATTTTCTTAATTTTCGAACAATTTCATTTAGCACTTGTAAGATCTGATACGAAATTGAAGATATCAATTAAAATATGATATGCCCTTTACATTTATATTTTTTTGTAATATACATATATTTCGTATATGCTGGTAATGAAAGAAAGGAATAATTTTTAAATTATTCAAGAATTGCGCAAAATACAGATAATCACATATTTGCATCGACGGATGTAAAACAGAGGTCGAGCACGACCAAATATAATAATCAAATTACATGCGAACACGCGCCTATCACATGGAAGTTCAAATCTTCCGCCGAGCAAAGAAGCAGCTGCACTCAGCTCTCCGCGGATCTAAGCGAGTTGCCGCGCCAATCACAACGTGTCACTTCTCTGTACAACGGGAGAGTGGGGACTCTCGGTCCGCTGCTTAGGTCATTCGGTTAGCGACAGTCGCACGTGTAACTGATTTTTATATAAGCATATCTGTATCGACTCAGGGCAGTAGCCCCAAGGCGTTGTCGGATACGTGAATTACTGTAGCAACAAATAATAAACGATTTATACGAAATCACGGTGTGGTTCTTAAACCAACCATATCGACGACATTCCATTCCAACGGAGGAGTATTAAAAGATTAAAGAGCATTAAAAAAATAACGAGATGACTGAGATTTGATAGGTTTGAAGGCATTTATTAACTCGTAATGTGGTCCATTTCCAAGACTTTAGGTTTGCGTCGATCCATATCTTCGAAAAGAAAGTAGATTGGTTTTATTTCCGGCCTTGAGTGATTCCATTTAAAAACGGAATTCTCGACATGATGAATAGGAAAGCCGAATCTCCCCGTACATGTTCAGATATATGTAGATATATATATATATATATATATATATATATATATATATACTGATTTTTGTAAGTTGCAAAATTTCTCATTCGCATTCAGCTTTGATATTTATGAAAATGAGCACACGAACTATTGGTGAAAGTTGAAATCAGGAATTATAGCTTTGTGTTGGTGTAAAATTAGATAGACTATAATTGTAAGTCAATTTAATAACGTTGGCGTGGCGGAACGCAATGCCGAATATGAATTATTGCCGCCAAGTTTCGTGACAGAGATTTCAATGACATAGATCACGCAGAATCAGGCGCCTCGTCGCATTATCGAGCAAACACCTGTTTTTACTAGATATGCAGCGTGGTATGTGGCGGAAGCATGTGCATAATGTATTCGGATTCTAAGTGAGAATAGCGTGATCCTTGAATCATACCCTAATGAATATGAATATTATGTTCCAAGTAGAAACGAGTAAATAATTGATAAAAACGCAGGAAATATTCTTTCCCTAGACACCTTCGATGCTGTACCCACTGCTATAGCAAATTTACTCAAATTTACTAAAGCAAAATAGGTTTTAATAATTACGTCAGAAAAAAATAGATTCGCTGATACACTAAGTGGGAAATTTTCATTTTTATCGCGTGTACTTTCACACGGTTGAGTGTGCTTTTTACGAAATTACGTGAAGCTCGCGTTAGTTTTTTTACACGCTATAGCAAGCTGCCTTACACAGCAGCCATAATTCCAAACGCTCAAAATTAGTCTGATAAAGTAATATTGTAAATTATACGCTGCTGTTTCTCGCGGTATTATTATTATTTTTTTCGTTAACTTATGTGCCCTCGGGAGAGATATACTGATCGCTGTTAGCCGAAGCACGTGCGTACGGCATCTAAATAGCAGGTGGTTCAGCACGCTTGGTTTTTATTGTGATAAGAAAGAAAGACTGCGTCTTTAAAGTTTCGTTGCGCTACACATTGGACTTCATAAGTAGTCGTCCATAAAACGTGGAATTTAAAATTAGACATAATTTTATACACATTATTTAACATAGATTTTTGCACACTAATGAACAATATTTGTAATAAATTATATTGAATTCTCAAAGCAGTATGGATTTACTAAATAAAAGTGATTACTTTTTTTTCTACCTTTAATTAATCACGCTCATTTTCTTCCCGCAATTGCTCGCATGGGGTCATTTAGGTCCCCAGAGTAGAATACATCATGTAAATACTGTAATTACGAAACAATTAAATCTTATTTTATTGCACACACTGCATTACGTGAGAGGAAACATATTTACAAGAAATTAACATAAATTAAGTGAGATTAAGTTCAAAGAGATCTTTTTCCCCTCAAGTTAAAAATATATATTTTCTTATATATATTTTCAAAAGTAAGTGGAATCTCAAAGATCTCCCCGAAGATTAATTAATGAATTAAAGAGTAATTAAGGATTAAAAATAATTTTTAATTTGTCTGCAATTATACTGGCAACAAATATCAGTATCTCGCATTCGACTCTATTAATTTTTCTCATAATAATCATTAATATCAGGCATCTTTTTTTTTTAATACTAGAAAACTGTAATTATATTCGCTTTCTTATCGATGCACCGTGCTTTGGCAATATTCCCTGTGTTTGCGTGCATGTGTAAGTATGTGTGTGTTTATCTTTCAGTCGTTCCAAGACTGCCGAGCGTCATAAGGTGCTCTGTCATCGCATCGCGGTAACGCGAGCCGATAATGCAGCAATGTTATATACAGTTAGCGTCAGACGTTGACTTATAACGCCAGCATGAATAGAAACACAATGCCTCGGGAAGGCTCCGGTGCGTTGTGATTATTTAGTAATGACAACAATAATGCTTCACAGGTACGACGCGTGCATTGTGAATCTCTGTTATATTATTTAATCGATGTTAGTCGGACTACATTTCGCAGAACTGTCTCGAAATATGCGATAAAGCGCGTCCAGTAAAATTAATCATAAAGGGAAAAATATTTATTTGATATTAAATTGCAGAGTGACTCTCGTGAACGAATAACTAACGCATCGTTTAGAATGTCTCTTTTAAAAAACAAATAGAAAGAAAGAGAATAAAAAGAGCAGTCGATTGGAAATTGTACTCTTTACACGGCAAAGCAAAACACGTTGAGATATTTCCTGCGCTCGTTTCGTTCCATGATGAAAATTCTCAAATCACTGGCCCTTTGTCGTGCCGCTGATCCGTCATGTTACGCGCATTTCGCGTGATCGCGATACAAAAGCATGAGAAGACGATTTGCGAGCACGATGTTTATGGTTTCGGTGCGCCTCGTTTCAAACGGACTTTAATTTCATTCCGACGAATTAAACTGCCCGACGATGAGAATTATATTTCGTTTCCCCGCTGTCCTGATAAAAATATAAAAACCGTATCCCACAAATATAAAGAAACGACACGAGCTACACGAGCAGCAAGCATGCAGATAAATAGTTGCTAGAAAGGAATCTAAAAAAAAGAGATTTTTTTTTTGTTATATACAGAACAAAATATTTTGTAATGGATAAACAATATAAATGAAAAAATGAAATAAACATTTTTTTAATTTAATTAGATTTACAAGAATTACACATTCTGAATTAAAAAAGAGTTGAATTGATTGCATATACCAGTGTTTAGCACTGTTTGCAAGATGAAATGACGTAGGAATTTAAAGACCTTCGCATAATTTTAATTTACAGGGAAAACATGTTAGCGAAACAATTACTTCAAAATACTGACAGGCACGACGGCTCGATCGATGCAGCGCAGAATTAATGTCCTGCAGGTTTCGCATATACATGATTACGCAGACTACATGATCAATCTGTTGTGGAACGTTTGTTGGCTTTGATCCGTCGAAAAGCGGTGGGGGATTTTCGCCGATCTAAAATTACAGCACGCGCGCACAGCCTTATCATAGATCAAATTAATTTTCAGTCTTCCATGAACGCGGGTGAGCCGACATGGAAGGGTATTCGTATACGTTCGTACGTCAAAGCTGAAACTAATATGGATGGCGCCATGTAAAAGCAGCCGTTAATTAAAACGCGGACTAACACACGGCTACACGTATATAAAGCTGGCACAGCCACTTCAGCACAATCAAATAAAATTTGTACAGAAATTTAGTGCTACTTTGTTGCTAATTTGTTGCTCTATTGCAGATTTTGTAGCTGCAGCCATTTCGGAAAAACCGATGGCTGTGCTAGCTAAAGTATAGAGTTAGCACAGCCACTAAAAAAAAATTTTAAAGAGTAAAAAATTAAGGCAGGTTATTTTAGTGCTAATTTGTTGCTAATTTGTTGCTCTATTCCGGATCTTATTGCTGCAGCCATTTCGGAAAAACCGATGGCTGTGCTAGCTAAAGTATAGAGTTAGCACAGCCACTAAAAAAAAATTTTAAAGAGTAAAAAATTAAGGCAGGTTATTTTAGTGCTAATTTGTTGCTAATTTGTTGCTCTATTCCGGATCTTATTGCTGCAGCCATTTCGGAAAAACCGATGGCTGTGCTAGCTAAAGTATAGAGTTAGCACAGCCACTAAAAAAAAATTTTAAAGAGTAAAAAATTAAGGCAGGTTATTTTAGTGCTAATTTGTTGCTAATTTGTTGCTCTATTCCGGATCTTATTGCTGCAGCCATTTCGGAAAAACCGATGGCTGTGCTAGCTAAAGTATAGAGTTAGCACAGCCACTAAAAAAAAATTTTAAAGAGTAAAAAATTAAGGCAGGTTATTTTAGTGCTAATTTGTTGCTAATTTGTTGCTCTATTCCGGATCTTATTGCTGCAGCCATTTCGGAAAAACCGATGGCTGTGCTAGCTAAAGTATATAGTTAGCACAGCCACTAAAAAAAATTTTAAAAAATAAAAAATGAAAGCAGATTGTTTTAGTGCTAATTTGTTGCTAATTTTTTGCTCTATTCCGGATCACGTTGCTCCACCCATTTCCAAAAAATCGATGACTACACAAAATTCGGTGGCTGTGCTGGCTTCGACTCAAGAGTAAAGTACCCTAAATGAATTTGTTGCTCGGCGTATTTCTCTCCTAAAATGTTTCTGGATTTTGTTGTTTGCGAATCCTATATCAAAGAAAGAATTAAAATTGGCAGGAATAGTCGATTTTAAAATGCCAGCATCCACAAGGATCTCCTATAAACAATTAGGACATTACACTGCAATAACACTTCGATCTGGGAACAGTTGGATGGAATATAATGACCTGACTCCAACAGCAAAATGCATAAAAAAAAAACGTACGATGCAAACCCACATGTACTAATATACATATCTTAAAAAATACACATACTTTAAGTACATACCTGAATTATGTATCTCAAAATATTCTGTATACTAATATTTTTCATATATTTACTTTAACATAAAAACAGATTAAATAAATTTTCTATTTGACCAAAATAATTTCGCATCATATGTCACAATTGCAGAATCATTACACAACCTTTCTGATCACATTAACTATTACGCAACATCAATGTATGCCCTAAAATTATCTAAATCTAAATACAAACATTTCATTAACTATTTTAAAAGCTTAAACACTGTATACAGACATTCTTATACTTTTTCATAACATTCCACAGCACTTACATAAAATATGTACACAGACTTCTCTATTTACTGTTATTTACCATATGTTTAACATAAATTTATAGATTCAAACATTTCATAGATATTCACACCTTTACCCAAATATTAATAATGAATAACCGGCATTCCTACCGAGCAATAAAATTAAAAAATGTTGCAAAGAGAATGTAAAGAAATTAGTGGAGCAACGAATTGTTTTACGATATTTTCTTTTGAGCCAAATCTAGCACAGCCACCGAAATTTGTTATAAACAATGAGCAACAAATGTCTAATTGGCGTATTTCGCGAACAACAAAATCCAGAAACATTTTAGGAGAGAAATACGCCGAGCAACAAATTCATTTAGGGTACTTTACTCTTGAGTCGAAGC
This sequence comes from Tetramorium bicarinatum, assembly GCA_928718305.1. Lineage (NCBI taxonomy): Eukaryota > Metazoa > Arthropoda > Insecta > Hymenoptera > Formicidae > Tetramorium > Tetramorium bicarinatum. Next base: position 6,486,331 of record OV788320.1, read on the forward strand.
CAGCACAGCCACCGAATTTTGTCTAGTCATCGATTTTTTTGGAAATGGGTGGAGCAACGTGATCCGGAATAGAGCAAAAAATTAGCAACAAATTAGCACTAAAACAATCTGCTTTCATTTTTTATTTTTTAAAATTTTTTTTAGTGGCTGTGCTAACTATATACTTTAGCTAGCACAGCCATCGGTTTTTCCGAAATGTCTGCAGCTACAAAATCTGCAATAGAGCAACAAATTAGCAACAAAGTAGCACTAAATTTCTGTACAAATTTTATTTGATTGTGCTGAAGTGGCTGTGCCAGCTTTATAGACGTCACGGCTACGTTGGTTCAGTCAAATTGAGTTGAGCTTTAATTGCTAATACAAGTAATTGATTTACTTCTGACATGTTAAGAAGAAATCCGCGCGGCTCGATATACTCGGGCTTTTATTATTCGCACGTACGTACGTAGACTTTTGCATTAAAGCCTCGTTGATTATTTAACGAAGTGACGCAGCGCGTCCCTTCGAAGTGAGGTAGAATTAATTTTCCGATCGTCGTAGCGCATGACGCGGTTCCATTAGCCTTCATTATGGAATCCATCTATCATAGGATCCTCTGCGATCTGATACTTTATTTTCTCGCAGATTGCACAAGGGCTCGATCGCTCGACATAATCGTTCCTTGCTACTGCAAATTGAGATATTTTCGTGTCTGCGATGGATTAGAGAAACGATTTGCTGTACCCGCGCCAAGTTAATTAAGTCCATAGGTTGAAACAGACGTTCATTAAGTATACCGCTCGCGCTCGTTGATATTTCCTCTGTTAAATTAAACACGGCCACTCTAAATATTATATTTAATTATGTTTCCGCGAACGAGGTGCGAGAAACGCACATTGAAACTGTCACATTCGTTGCAGTTGCTGGAATTAACTATTACGATGCTTTCATTTTCAACGAGTCATAATTAAGTCAACGGCCAAACCAATATTAACAGCAGTTTATGTTACCCAAGTTAATGTCATTTTAGTCGGTCAAATTAATTGCTCGTTAACACGCTAACACAAGACTGATGCAACAATTGGTTTTTCAAGAAGCTTGAAAACAGATCCTTCGAACAGAGTTTCGCCGTTTGTCTGACTATGGCTTGATCTGCTCCACTGATCTGCGACATTTAGATAGCACATTCGATACGTCTGCCAGTTTCATGTTCTCGCGAAAACCGATCTGACAAATCGTCGTCTCTCTTACCGGGCGACATGGGCAAATTAATTCGACGACAACGTCGTCTTTCTGGCACAGCTCCCAAATCAGATTGTCATCGCGTTAAGTCCGTCGTCATCATCTTTGACGAACCGCAAGTCCCGGCGCTTACGACGACGAAATCGCTCCGACCGCAAAACTGAATTAATCCTCGCCACGCATTTCGCGGAACCTGCATCGGAACCTCGATTCGATTCGAGAGTGGTGGAGACGTTTAGACGTCATCGGAAGTCCTCAGCGAGGCCTCATTCGGCTTGTAGGTACGCACCGACGTGACAAGGAGCTCTGCTCAATTTAATCGCTCCCACGAACAATGGTGCCTGACAAGAAGATCCGGCCGCCGCGCCGTTCTGCGCCGCTCTGCGCCGCTCTGGTAACGGCACGAATTATCGAGGCGAATGACGATTCGAGATACAGTAAATCACGAATCGGAGAATCGACGGAATTGAGAATAATTCGATCGGGCAAGGAACACGAGCTCGGAAAATCGAATTATTGTACATATATACGCGTGATCGAATCCAAATTCGCGAGACACAAAATAACAGTTTCATTATTATTGCATGCGCTAATAGGTAAATGTTATACGAGTTAGTTTGTAGAATTTTACGAGAGAAATGTACTTACTTTGTAAAAACCGTAATTAATATCCCTTTTTTTTTGCACCTCTCACGCTCCATCGATATACTTTTTACGGCAAGTAAGTAATCTTGCACGCATCGTCGGGCACGATTTTGTCGAGTACCTGTTTGAAGATCGGTTTAAAGAAGTTATATAAGGAACATCGATCCCTTTGCTTCCTGCTACCTGACACCGCGCGCACCATCGAATTCCGAGCTTATCCTGAAATACGAAATACGTTTCTATTATGTGTGCTGCCATAAATCTGATGCAGTATAAAATACGCGCCGGGCGGAAACAAGGGCCGATAGAAGACTATCCGATAATGGAGAAACATGGTGAAGTATTCGTGCTCAATATTCGGTAAGAGTAAATCTTTGTTTGGCTAGCCCGTACCGAGGTACGCCGGATAATGTTACCGAAAATTGACATTATAGACCGTGCCTGTAAACATAGGATATAGGATTCGCAACTATTGAGTGACTTGTTATTTCTCGTAAAATTATTTCATATTTTATAATATAATATAAATTATTAACAACTTTTTAAAGAATTTAATTGCTTTTACAAACAAAGACACTTTTGTATTTGATATTTAAAAAATTTATAGAAAAAAATTTACAGCTGATATGATACATCTTCTAATTATCGATGATTCGATGAGTCGAAATGTCAGCAACAGTTTTTTTAATTTTTACTTTATTTTATTACTTATTACTATACCTTTACAGTGGCAAAATGATGCTTGAGTCATAAAAATGAAGAACAATCAAAATTCAGTGGATTATTTCGATATTAATATTAACACTAATTAGTTCTCGCGGAATATGTTTCTCAAAGGCTTAATAAGTTGAGCAAGGAGAAGTGAGAAAGCCAAGAGAGTGTAAGCTTTAAAGTTTTAAAGCTTAGGCTATGCTGACAGAACAATTTCATCAGCGGCCGGATGAGTCTATCCTCCGTGCTCGATGTCAGCGATGAAGGAAAACGTGCGGGTGGTTGGTGACAATCGATATCAAATATTTGTTCTCGTTGCACGGATTCTCCAATGTAGCTCTAGCTAGCATCACAATTACGCATTCTATAATATTATCTCAAAGAATTCTTTAAAACAAATACCAAATATAGATAAACGACATACATCTATAAATATCAAGGCAAACAATTAATATTACCGAGTCTCACAATCAGTGTCGAATTTTAAGTAATATTAAGTGGTGACAGAACGAATACGATAATACGAAATAATATGCGCAGAAAAAATTATATCACGTTTCAAGTACTGAAGATGAAAAGATAAATTCAGATAATAAATTTAGGGTTGTACTCTTATATCATTATCGTTTACCGAAAAATACCGTGAGTTTTACACTTGCATTATACAATTAAAAAGAATGTGATCTTTTCCAGAGAAATAATTTTTTTCTGTCGCGCAACTATAATATATCTGTATAAGAGCAATGCCCATAAGCCTGTGATACAGAAATAAGCCTAGTCTTTTTTCTTCAAGTATCGGATAAGAAGAAACTGACAAAGGAGGAACTTATTTCGTTTTTCGGATCGAGCAACTTGTCGGCGGATGCTTCGATTTTGCTGCACCGGTGGACACTTCGGATTTTCTCTTTTCTCTTATTTGATTCTAAGGTTAAGAAGAGAGAGCTTAGTTTGTTCACGGGCAGGACTTTCGTTCGCGGACCCAGCTGGAAAACGCAATAAACGCCTTCGTCCGACCTGCGAAATGGCACCTCCGCAGTGCCTCCTATTTCATCGTACATTGGCGAGAATGAAGTTCGCACGACCTTCGGTCAAACTTACTATCGAGTTACGTCGTCCTTCGAATTTCTTCCTTCGTCTGAAGGAGGCGCGGGGAGAAGGAACTCGCAAAATGGCAAATCAATTTTAAACTTAAATTCTGATGAAAAAGAAACATGAGTTAATTGAGAAAATATAAAGAAAATATATACCAGGTCTGCCGGTTAATAATTCTTAATTTTTTTAAGAGAGGGCGCTGGAAATAAGGGGAGGTTAACAGTACCCTATGCTGGTATGCCATTTTGCTATGACCGCAGCCTTCAAAACGCCGTAGTTGTTTAAACGTTTACGAGTTAACATCATATTTTTTTCATGTGGTAAACATGTCGAGTTTTAAGCCAAATAAAGAGCATTTGCGGCACGTACTGCTTTTCTTATTCAATCAAAAGAAAAACGCGAGTGAAAGCCATCGTACACTTGTAGAACTTACGGTGACAATATCCCAACGCAAGACACTTGTGTGCGTTGGTTCAGACGATTCAAAACTGGTGATTTTGACGTGAAAGACAAAGAACGCCCAGGTCAACCGAAAAAATTTGAAGATGCCAAATTGCAAGAATTGTTGGATGAAGACGCTGCACAAACTCAACAACAATTGGCAGAAAAGTTAAATGTTGGTCGACAAACCATTTCTGATCGTCTCCATGCCATGGGAAAGATCCAGAAGGCAGGAAAATGGGTGCCACATCAACTGAACGAAAGACAGATGGAAAAGCGAAAAACGGTGTGCGAGCTTTTGCTTCTTCGCTTCGAAAGAAAGTCTTTTTTGCATCGAGTCGTGACTGGCGACGAAAAATGGGTATATTTCGAGAATCCGAAACGCAAAAAATCATGGGTTTCACCAGAACAACCATCAACATCGACCCCAAAACCGAATCGCTTCGGAAAGAAAACAATGCTGTGCATTTGGTGAGATCAAAAAGGTATCGTGTACTATGAGCTTCTAAAACCTGGTGAGACAGTTGATACCGCTTGCTACCGACAACAAATGATCAATTTGAACCATGCATTGATTGAAAAACGACCAGAGTGGGCTCGAAGACACGGAAAAGTGATTTTGCAGCACGATAACGCACCATCACACACAGGAAAACAGGTCAAAGATACGATTTCCGCACTTGGCTGGGAAATCTTGCCGCACCCGCCCTATTCACCCGACCTAGCTCCATCCGACTATCACTTGTTTTCATCGATGACACACGCACTTTCCCAGGAACACTTCAAGAATTACGAAGAAGTTGAAAAATGGCTTGTTGAATGGATCGACTCAAAAGAGGAACGTTTTTTCTGGCAAGGCATCCACAAAGTGGCGGAAAGATGGAAAAAATGTACAGTTAGCGATGGCGCATACTTTGAATAAAACATTTTTTACCATTCTCCTAAATTTAACGTGGTTTCTTAATGAAAAAATTAAGAATTATTAACCGGCAGACCTGGTATATTAAGAGAGAGAGAGAGAGAATTGATCAATAAAAATCACACAGTGATAGGATTAACCACTCCTAATAACGTTTTTATTATACTAATTTACGCTTAGAAACGTTTATTCATATATTTTCACACCTTTTCTAATTTATTTTTTATTATTTTTAACAAAAAGGTTTTAGAAATTATAAATATATATTTTTTACAGAGTTACAATGAAATGTAAAAAATTTTTGAAATGTGTTTTGTTTATCCAATGCTGATACATAAGTACTCAAAATTCTAGAAATTAAATTCTGAATTACGCTAAAATTATGAGCAGCCTAGTTAGAAATTAATTTAACTAATTGTTATACTAAATACCAATAGAATTATTATGTAATGAAAATAAAAATTCTTGAAATTTTTACTTTTTCAATGTTGTTAAAGTAAAGATCCTGATACGAAGACGTTCAACAAAGGATTCTCTCATTGATGCAAGTAATAAGCGGATTGAAGGAGAAAAGATTTAACAATGATTGAATTAATAGGCAGGAACATTATATAAACTTATATGTATAATATTTTCAATATTATATTTCGTATGAGAAGGTATTGTGATTATGTAAAAGATAAAATTTGTAATAGGTTTGATAATTAAATAGTCTTCGCTTCAAACTTTCAGTACTTTGTGTGACTTTGTTCGAAACTGCAGAGAATATTCGAATCCCATTAAAACGAGTAATGAAGTGCTTTAGATATTATTATCAAGAATTAAAAGGGTTTTACTCTCTCTTTGAGATAAACTTCGGTTCACGTTGGTTTTGTTCCTTTTCTATTTCGTTCGATCGTTAGAAATCTGATAATGTTCTCCTAGCAATAAGAAGAAAAGAAAGTAATACCTTTATGCGATACTTCATAATAATCACATTGTATTACTTTTTCTGACTTTCATATCTATAAATATAATACGTTCGTTTATCGTGCTGCGTTGTCCTTTTTCTACTAGAAAAGATGTAGATTTAAAAAATAATAAACTTTAATCTCTCTATCTGAAAATACTTTCAATTGCGTGAATATTAATAAAAATGCTTTTCAGTTATCTTCAAAGGTAATTCCAGATTAAAGAAACATAGATTTACAACAATTGTTATATAAATTGTGCAACACGGCATCCAGATACCGTCACGAGACTCTCATTTGATCAAAGGTTTCGGGCTACTGCAGGCATAGTCATAAATTCCATCATCACAAGAGTAGGCTATATGTATACATATATGTGTAGAATTTGTCGGAGCAAATCGAAATCGTTTGCCTTTGACGCTGCGCCGCGGCAGGGTTACTACACGCAGTTTTATTACGTTGCTGCGTGTCTCATAGCTTTCTGTGCAATTTTACCAACGTTCGTTTTAACGCGCGAATTTGTTTCGAACTTTCTTTCGTGGGCCGACGCAATGTTTCGCATTGCGTATTTAGCGTAGAAAAAAATGCGGTGAATTTTCTATTGATTATTTTTCAACCAGTCGCGCTACGCTGCACGATTTATTTGGTTTTTTCTCGTAGCTATACGAGATTTGACTTTAAAAAATTTTAAACGTAAATTTTAAACGCTGATGGTCGTCAGAAGAGGAAAACATAAAAAATATAAAAAGTTCAAAAAATTTAGTAAAGTAAATTTCGATTAATTAAAAATCCGGTTAATTAAAAAGTACTGTTCCATTGAATAAATAAGAAAAATATTCTACATAAAATTTGATAAAACTCAAAGCTCTAATGTTTCAATTGTAAAATATGGAATAATGTAAACGCATTGTAAAGCCAAGCTTATTCAAATTTTGCTTTAGCATAATTTCGATTATTGCACGACAGCAATAGCTTGTTTCACCTTCCAGCACGCTGGCAAACAATTAACGACGGAACTTTGCAATATTTGAGAGGGACCAACAGTTCGATGTATAGTCGACCTCTTTCGTGACAGCGCCTCAAAGCGATGAGGCTACCGCGATTCTCCAGGTCGGAAACGAAAATGGATTTAGTTAATCCGATTGACGGTCCGTGGAAACCGCTGGCTTGCGTGTTTTAACGGTCGTTGAAAATTTGCAACTACTCGCAGAGAAAACCGCGAAACATTGGAACGCGAAATTAGACTGTCCGCAACTTTCCGCAGGCTTTAAATGTGGTTAATGTCATCTGAACACAATATGTTATATTTAAGTACATTAACTTATTAAGTCCTAGGAGTTAACCTCTACGCGCTGTTCTGCTTTAAGTTCATCTAACTCGGGTCCTAATCAAAATTTTTAGATTACAAATTTTTGTTTCTTAAATATCAATCGATTACAATCTAAAAATTTTGATTAGGATCTAAGAAATAAAAATAAAAATTTTTAACAGAAAAGAGTGCAGGGAGGCCTTTTAGGATTTAGTGATTAAATCTACAATGTCCAGATTGGGTATATCGCTTTTAATGAGAGAGAGAGAGAGAGAGAGAGAGAGAGATACTTTTAGGAAATAATGTTTTTGTAAAATATAATTAAGATATTGTTACGTCCAGTAGACTCCACGATTTCTCCCATTCGGATAAAGAGGGGGAAACGAACTTTACCCTTTAAGATCCAAAAGAGGGGGGCGACTGACAATAAGCGACCACACGTGCACCCACTCATCTCTCTTAAATAATAGTAAAAACCATAAAATTAAAGTAAAAGAGTTAAAAGCAACAGAAGGGACGACGAGCACGTGCGCCGTTGACAGACGCCGGTCCTCCGTAATGGAAAATAGCCATAATTAACCACGATTTCTCCGAAAATCGAGTGAGGTATAGAGCCGACGCGTGAAAAATTATGAGTTCACGCGACAGTAATTGCTCTGACAGCGCCAACCTGTCGCAAGAAAACCACTTGAACCACGGAGGAATCGTCCCACGCTTAGTCTAAATTTTTAAGAAAAACGCGACTTAGTTTAATCGTAAATCATAAAGACATTTACGATTAAACAGCCTATGAGAAACTCGGAGCCGAATTATATGGCCATTTCTCCAATTAGCATTAAGGAACCAAAAAGTGCTCGACGAATCAAAAACTCGAGTTCGTCGTTTAAACACACCCACCCTTTAAATTTTTTTATATAAAAACCCGCGACTCCGAGGCAGAAGGCAGTCTTTTTTCTACCAAGTCTTCGCCAGTTTGTCCGGTCTAAGGAGCCTACCCAGTGAGAAACAAACTCGATATCAAAGTCACTTGTCGAAGTTACATCAATTGATTTCGATTCAATCGTGTCCACTGCAGTTAAAAAATTCGGTTGTGCGTTATACCCGACACTCGCGTGTGCGGCAAATCAGCCAGCGGTAGTTCCCGCGCAGCAGCCCATCCACCGTGCGAGCCGAATCAACCTGCAAAAGGCCCCTCTTCTTTCCACCGACCGACGTCAAAGCTACACCAGCAATAGTAAGTCCAAACCTTTTCTTTTCGAAAAACCGAGATTCATGTACGGGCCGGACGCATTATTAGAACCTCGCTTATCTTTTTATCTAGTGGATAATCGCGAGCAAAACCGCGAGATCGACGGAGAATTCGACCGCGACTTAAACTTCCTACTAAACGAGATCGAAGGTCTTGAAGCCGCCTGGTTATTCCCACACATTAATTTCAATCCTTTCGGCCGCCACAGTCCCTTCTGGACCGTGCTCCCTCCTACCCCTCCGCTGATTCCCCCTTCGTCTCCTCCGAACAATCTCACCCGGACGACTTTTCGGACAACGAGTGGGCCCCTTCGTACTCCCCTACCCCTCCTTCGAAAGAGGACGAAGAACCCGACGAACAAGAACGTGACGAACACGAAGATCGCGAAGAGAACCGCGAACCATTTCCGGAAAATCCACCCGACGAACCGGAAGAAGCCCTCCCGTTAGAATGCGCGGATCCGAATTCCGAACAATCGCCGGAACCCACCAACTGAGTCCCCGACACACACATACACACGCAATAATTCCCCCGTGTTAACTTATTTAAACCACCCTTAACTTCTCTCCGCTCTCCCTCCCTGAGAATCGCACGAGGTCCTATCCCGAGTAAAAGAGATTAAATTCTCTTACTCAAAACAAGGACCCCGAGTGCACTGTTTCGACTTTAGCGTCATAGCGTCTGTCCCAGACGTTGACCTAAATTCGGAACTTTAAATACGTGTGCTCGACTCGCCTGTGCAAACGGGCGAGATTACAAGGAGTCCGTTCCGTCCTTCCATCCCCTCCATCCCCTCTCTCTCTCTCTCTCTCTCTCTCTCTCTCTCTCTCCCGGGAAGCCTTTCCTTTGCTTCTCTCCTTTTCCATATTCCGGAGGTCTGGACGTAACAATATATTAAGAGACAATTCTTACTTATAACCTCATTCTTTTCATTTTTAACCATTCTATGTTTAATTGAAATAAGATTACAAAACATTGAAATTTTTCGTATACATATTTGATTTGTTCGCGAATTACTTGAAAAATTCATTTTTTGCGCAGCGACGCTATAACATTTTTCGTGAAACTCGGGCATATATTTTAATCTATTTTAATTATGACCCATTTTCAAATAAGTTTCAACAGGAATTGTAATTTGAAACTTTATATTAAGCAGATATTCACCGTCGAAATGTACAATTGCGACACGGTAACCACCCATTAAATTTTCATTAAAGAAAGATCGATTTCATCGTTCTACAATTTTATGCACTGTAAAATTTATATTTTTAAGAGAACTGCAATTTAATCTGCATGAAACGCGATGTATATAACTGAACTTTCTATCTCTCTCTCTCTTGTACAATTTCTGAAATTCTTGTAAATCTAGCGGAGAGTTGATTCCCCCTACCCACATTCCAAAAACTCCCAGCGATCTACAGAAAAATATTGAATGCCAACTATTCGTAGACAGTGTCCAGTGGCACGCAATTCTGACCGCTGGCAATAGTTTGCGCCTTGTTAACTTTGCAGATAGGACAATGGTCGTCGGTTGTAGCGCGGCTCCCGAAATGCTTGTGTTTCCAGGATGCCTCTGCTACCCCGTTCAACGGGGACAAGTTTATTCGATGGATGTCCGCCCGCATACGCGATTCGGTATGTGCCAGATGCTGAAAGGATTTCGCACGTTTAATGCACCGAATTTCGGTTGGATTCCCGCGAATTATTCACGGAATCTGATTGGTACAGAAGAGCATATCGTTTTACGCGACGCGCGTTACATGTAACTCTAACTCTTTGTCTGACAGTGACAATGCCTTCGATGAGCTTGACATGATGACATTTCAGCGCTTGACAGGTTTGCCAAAATTTACAAGATTTTATAAAATGTAGAGTATAAAAAAACATAGGAATTTGCATAAATACTCTTATAGTATTTTTCATTTTTCTGTTTTTAAATTATTATATTGCATAACATTTTTTTCTTTCCATAGAAATTGAGAGAATCTCTTTTCTGAATGTCTTTACCTTCGTGTTTAGACGCGTTTTCGAAGATCGTACATGTTCTGTTTAGATAAAAGAAAACTGTATTTTTTTTTCAACATTGTTAAATTTGTAATGTGAAATTTAATTTAATTTATTTTTAATTATTTTTTGTCGTTGTCACTGCTGCTACTTAATATGTCATTAATTTAACTAAAACAATAAAGTTAAATAACATGTTAATTACGTGTTTTGTACTAAAACAGTAAAGTTAAGTAACATGTTAATTACATGTTGTATCGGAACAATAATTTCGCACATGATAGTGACAAAAAAACCAAATATTATTTACTTTTATTTAATTCAAGAACGTGGTTTAAATTTGATCCTTTAATATTTAACAGCAAAGCACTATGATACATATCGTTTCGCGTAATGAAAATTAGTAGGATCGTTTCTCCAAATCACATTAATTTATCGAGAACGAATTGCTGACACAAGTGAATAAATTTCATGCACGCGATTATTGCCTCTGTCCGCGAGTCTCGTTGAATTTTGCCATGAAATTATTCACGGTATTTCGTCATTGCCGCCGCGATCAGCGAATCGAATTAGAGCGATTCAGTTCGGCGAAAGATTTTGGGATAGCTCGGCCGACAGTAATTACGCACCGAAATCGAACGGCGCATTTCATATAGCAACGAAACCACTTTCGATATGTGTGGCACGCGAGAAAATGATCGTCTAATAGCGCCGCGACACGATATATCGACGGTAATCGATAATGAATATGCGTGCTGCCTAATATTCGCGTTCCAAATACACGCAATTTGCCTTGTCCACCTGAGTCAGCTAATTACGCGCTCGCTGAGCTCGTAATGTCGACGGAATTCTCGGGATATGCAAAGAGTTGGCTGAACGAAGGCAACGTACTGTATCGTATTTCAGTAAGCAAACCAAATAATTCACTTTACGAATCTTACTTAAACATATCAAAAACAGCTAGAATAATTTACTTATATTTCTGCGAATTATTTTCTGTTGTTGACAGAGAGGGAGAGAGATATTCTTTCCCTTTTTCACATTATTCCATAAGTCATAATAATAATACGGGAAAAGTTGTTACACACAACTCTTGGTAAAGTATATCTCCATAAAGCGCACAAATTATTTTCATATTCTAATTATAAGTGCACCACGCGTATTTTAATTATAGTTATGAAAATAGGTCCGTTATGGCGCGACCCCGCTTCACGGCCGCCCGATGAGAGGCCATCACCTTTAAAATCCACGCCTGAAATTGGATCCGACGCGATGTTTCTCCGAGTTCCATCGTGCAATTTCTGCGAATAGTGATCTTCACGCTTTCCTCGACGTATTTCCGGATCGTCGCTTCCGTTCTCCTTGGCAAAGCTCCGCCCGAGGAATCGTAATCGAGAAATTTAGAGGTCAAACGAAGCCAACCTGAATGTGGGAATCATGCGACTCGCTGGAGAATGGTTTTCTTGTTAACGCACAGCGTTAGAAACTCTTAATTATGTTTTTCTACTACATTAAACATGTGTCTGCTAGGCAGGCTGATTTAATATATGTTGCAAAATGAGTTTCTCGAAACTATTACATTGAAACGGATATTACATAGTACCGCCAACGCGGTAGTATTAACTACATAGCCATGTGTATGCCACCCCGACATGATTTTTAAATAAAGAACCAAGATTACAAATTCCAATTTGTTCGAATATACGATTTAAACCCTACATGAACGCGAGGCTTTCGCGAAATAAGACGAGACTTCTAAAACCATTTCTCACGCTTGCATATCTCTTTGTGTCCTCAGGCGGGAAAGAAACTCTTACCGTTCTTCTTCACCCCGCCCGGGCGTTGATTCGTTTGAAGGTAGATGCGTTATTCAAATGAAATATGTCTCTCCGAGCGTAGCATAAACTTTCTTTGGTGAGAATTATTTGAGAAATTTTCAAAAAGTCGCGCTTTTTCTCGAGAAGACAAGAAATACAAACACGCAACGGTGTCGAGATCGATGTTATTCTTTTTACCCTGAAATTTAAAAATCGTAAACTGTTAAGAGTTGTTTTTTATCTAAACCATATATATGATTAAAAAATATGATTATTTTATCTTTAATGTTTGTTTAAAAAATTTTAATTTATATTTATTTTTTTTTAATCTCACTTTTTTTAAACTATATTAATTTATATCAATATTTTATTATAATTTGATCTAAAAATTGAGTTTACATTTTTTTAAAAAATTGTTCAAATGTTTATTATTATATATTTTTTATGAAAAACTATAGATCTAGCGAAAATAGAAAGTACATAGCATCATGGTATAACGATAATGAAATAGTAGTTTATTCCACATAGTTCCGTGACGATTTTGAGGAATTAATTTGAATTGTAGTCGACGATTCGGTAATTAATGTCCTTCTCCGAAGCATGCCAATTGTCGCAATTAATTCTCAAGTTTGGTATTTCATTTGCAAACATCTATGCTGTTATCCGAAAGCCTGCGAAATGCATTACTCGGAAATACGAATAATTAAGCTTCGCTTCGCTCAACTTTGAGGGATATACATACATATGTATATCTAGTGCATGTAGGGACGCACTTGTTGTATACTTATCGTTTATATACATTTTATCCACAATACGTTCCATGCTGATAATATTTCGTCGCACATTTCGGGACGAGAAACTCGGAACTGAAAATAAAGTCAGATATATGTTATAAGTTATTTTATTCTTGTAAAATAAGATCGAGAGATTGAACGTCGGTTTGTATCGCGATTCTTTGGACGTTTTAGAAAATATTTTATATATAAAGTTCCGCAGCTAGAGAAATATTTATTTTCGAAAGTAAAAGAGAGATATGTATTTCTTCCACGTTCAACAATCGCAAGATAAAATTTATAGAAAGGAGTGCCAACGAAATCAATAAAATTGCAGAGATAAAAAGAATAATATATCACTTCTCCTCTCTTTAATAATATATTAATTTCCGGGATATTTATACTGGATTCTGATACTAAAATTAATTTTATTAATAAAATCGATCCCAAAAAGTCGATTATAATTACGCGGATCGTTATCTATGATTGTAATGTCTTTCCCTCCCATCTCCACGCGGTCTCGAAGCATTTGGCAAAAATTTCGGGGAAATCCATTCGTGTCGTCTCCCCTTTATCGCGGAGCAGAGACAACAAGACTGTTTTGAGTGCTTTTGCATTCGGCAGCCTCAGAAAACGAAAATGGAAGTAGACGGGGATGAGTAAGAGGTAGAAAAAGAAGGAGAGCGAGGGGTTACGAGAGATAAGACAGAAAGAGAAGATAGGTAGAGAAGGCTGACGATAAAAACTCGGGGAACATTTTTCGTCGTTGCCGGGTAAAGAAAATAGGGGAGCAAGCGAAAACAAGGGAGAGGAACCACAGGTTGTATCTTTTATGCGAGTCATCCTTTCTCGCGGAAACGATGACAAAAGATTAGATACGAGGGAGACAGAATGACGCGTCTCTCCCAGAGGGAGGCATAGTGAAAAATGATATGGCGTTAAGGTGCATTAAGAAAAGAGTCACGGGAGGGATATATCGATCGAAATACAGCGTATGTTGATTGCACCGGAATAAATAAGAACGTGCTTCTGAACAAAAGGCAATTTTCCAAATAACAAACAACAAATTATATTAATTTTCAAATATATGCAATAATACAGCGATACAAAAAAATTCTATTTGAATATTTGAAACATTAAAATATATACTTTTACGTTACGAATATTTTGTACGTCCACACAATGTGTGAATTAAAAATGTGTGGTAGAGAAAATTACGCGATTTTTCTTCCATTAAATAATATATTCTATAGCTGAGATATTTGAATAATAAAATTATATGAATTATTAATTTTTAACATAAATTAAAAGGCGTACGAATGAAAATAACCTTGAAGCGTCAGAAACACTCCACAGAATTAATTAATACTAATTATTACTAAAAAGTTTGAACATCAAAGTTAAATTTCTTACGACGAATGGAATTATTATGCGTGTTTTTCAAACGTGAACCGTGACGGTTTAAATTGATGTCGGAACATTGAGATAGGTAAATTCTACATAATCCGAGCATCATTTGAATCTGAAAGGCTGCGATGATAATAGCGGAAACTTCAGTTGAAGAGACGCGGACGATGCTTTTAGCTTAAAGTTTCGGCGTCTATTGGCATATATACGTGTGCACACAGATCCAGAAGTGACATTCGACACGAGTGTACGTATGTGCGTGCATGCATGACAACGCGATATTATATTCGATGTCGGCGGAAGAGAACTTTGATGAAGTTTGGCCTGTAGTTGTACCTGGGGGAAGTTTCCAAAAAGCCATTGTATATTCAGTGTGTGTGTGTGTGTGTGTGTGTGTGTGTGTGTGTGTGTGTGTGTGTGTGTGTGTGTGTGGGTTATGCGCCGGGGCGGTTAGCAATTTTGCCTGATGACAATCTGAATTTCGTCGTATTATAATTGAAACACGCACAATACTCACGATACAATCTTCCTGTAACCGTGCATTGTGGATTTATCGCTCGAATCTGATTTCAATGACAAGTTGAGCGCTGCGACAACGGCATCGTACGCAAATTATGATCTAGTCGCGCATAACAGATTTCACAGAAAATTTTATGAGCAATTAACGCGCGAAGAGTCGCTTCATTACATTTTCAAACGCTGGCGGTGCCGTCGCGAGTTCTCTTCATGTCAAAAATATTACTTAAATTTTTTATTACGTAATGTTCAATACTTTAAACATAATTATATGTAAATTCTGCTCGAAACATTCTTAATTATTTATTAATCTAAATAGTGATTTGAGATATAGACTTACTTAAAAAAATTAAAAAAAGTATGAATCCACGCGACTAAATGTTTAAAGATAATGTAAAATAATAAGATTAATCACAGCGGCAGTCAAAAGCTTACAATTTAAGTACCCACTTTCCGCAGGAGTGACTAATTGCAAGCTTAATGCTATCTCGTAAGATGACAAGGGCTTTTCATTGTAGTCCTTTTCATGTTTGTCGTAGTAGGCTTAAAGTCAAATAATATCTCCAGCAAGTACTGTCTGTATAACGTCAAGATCGCAAGAATCCTAATTTTTCGAAATTCCAAATTAAAATTAATTCACAAACATTTGCATTTGTAAAATAAATAACATAAACAAACACAGTTACGAACGAGAAAATAAAACCACGGATCAACTAGTAATATTCACAATAGTTACGTAATCTTTTGAAAAGATTGCCCGAAAAGTATGTCTGTGCAGTTAGCTTCCATTTTAAAAATTAAAAAAATTATGAGAGTTCTGGATACCCTCGCACGAGTGTAAAATGGGAGCTAACTTCACAGCCATTCGAAAAGTTCCCTTTTTCTTTGATCGATCTTGATTTTATTCCGACTCATTCACTTTCTCCGCATTTTAAGATGTATTTTAAGAGCTTTGCTCTGTTATAAATAAGGCATAAGACGCGTGATAAATAAAATTGACTTGTCGCTTACTACTTTTAAGTAAAATAAATATTTTTCAGCAAGATAGACTCAATCGAACGAATTTTTGAGACGATATATAAAAAAGAAGCTATTTATTTTAAAAATATTCATTACACATATATTTGATATATAATATATGCGTAGAGTTGTATATCGATAATTGTATTTACAATACTTGTTAGTATAAGATCAAATATTTAAATCAAGAATTCATCGCATTCAATTTCGTCGAATATCATCGTCGAATGTTATTCGAAAAAGGTAACTATCTGTTTTTGAAAGTTCACAATTTTCATTCCCCATCCTTTGTCGTATCCTCATCGTTTGCATCACTAAAACGGTCTCGATAGTAACCCGGTGTTTATGTAAATTATGCGGTCATAGATTTTTCCGCGAAAAGCAAAAACAACGGCAACGAATGCTACTTGTGTTGAATAAATTTAAAATGGTGAATTACTTTTTCGTTTATATTTTCACTCATTTCAAGAAAAGAATATTTTTAGCAAACAAAAATAATTCTCATAAGTTGGCTGATAAATACATTAAATAACAGTCTTAACTTTTTATAATTAATAAAATAGCTATGAAAAAATTAATTATACACATTACTAACAAAAGTTAAGAAATAAAATATTCTTTTAAGACGTGTTATGTTTTTCATTTCCTGAGATACATATAAAAATACAAGAAGTAATAGAATGTTGGAAAACTCTTAATTTTATAATTGCATGATAGCGAGGCATTGATTCAATTAATTTAATACAAAATTTAACCGGTATTCCAGACCACATTTTTGTGATTGTTGCGTTAATTCCATTTTATTGATAAAAGAATGGCATTCTAATTAGCGTTCAATATAGTTCTCTGAGATTCAACTGACTGACTTGGCCACTTGATTACATTATCGTTTTCTTTCCTGAGAAATGTCTTAATTTGGAAGAATGTTTTGGATCATTGTCGTGTTGAATTTATTGTTTCTCTATTTCATTTAAATATTGAATTTCTGTATTATACTTTATTCGCAATTGTATCTTAGAAAATAAAAAAATATACAACATTTCTTAAAAGATCTTGTTTCTTCTCTTTGGCAGCAAATGTATATCTTTGTAAAATAATGTCAATCATCAATTGCTGACTTAGTCTTAAGACCGCAAATAGTTAATTCACTCCTCACGTCCGTGTAGTTAATTGAACCAGGTCAATAAACATCATCGAACACACGTTGGTTAAGCAGTTCACTAATGAGAGTAAACAGATACGAGTTACGTGTCCTACAAGACGATGACGCGATCGTCTCGCGTGGAAAACGGTATAAAACTGTTTTACTACAATATATTCTAGGATAATAATAATTAGGATAATTATTATTAAGTTAAATAAATTTTTTGTCGTATTATATATTTTATGTTTGAAATATCGTTTGATTAGAATTAGAAGAATAATTATCTCTTTTTATGCAGATAATCACAGTATATTGCAACACGTAATACATAAATTTAATGAAATTCACGATAATAATAACAATTCAAAATGTAATCTAATAGATTACTCAGCAATTTGAAAGTTGTTTCCGCTGTTAAATATATTTGTATTATCTGTGTACGCGCGTATGTCGTCATTAAGAGATTAATTTTATCTAAAGTTTCGAAGGGAGGTATTTATAGGAATTTGCTAGAAATTGTGGAAATTCAGGACGAGAGGGATGCCACACAGGATACCTTGCGTCTCGTGAACGTCGCCCGCGAAATTGGAGGCTAAAAGAATAAAAAAAGCTGCAATGTGCGAAGACGCAGGCTGACGCAGCGGAAGCTCGAATCCCACATTAAACGTTTGAATATTCGATGCAATGTCTGGAGATATCCTGAGAATTTCCCATTTCTCTCTCTTTATATCACATCTGACGTAAAGTCGGTGACACGTGTGATATAAACTTGCGAAACTCGAAAGTAATAATCTCGATTTAACGTTGAAACGACAGTTTCAATAGTATGTCGTTTTAGACTTTATGAAAAATGTTTATTGTGCCTCTAGTTGTAAAAAGAAAATATTCAAATAAAAGCTTCCTGAAGATTACACAGATATATATATATATATATATATATATATATATATATATATGCTATAATAATAGAAAATATTATGTTTTACTGCTCATAAAAAACTGCGTGGTTTTATAACATATTCTTTTCAACTTTTTTGAAAATATTTCAGAATTAGAATTTAATATGAAAATTTTTAATTGCACCCAGTGTGTTGTAAGAATTATTGATACAAAGGAAAAAAAAGCTGATAAAGTATGAAGCTTACGTAAGAAAATCGCATTATATCGCATTGAATTCCCACGATTTTAATGCAAAGGTGACTTTGAAGCAGTCGGAGGCATCGAAGTTGAAGTGGGCGATGGGCCGTCTCCTTACCGGGCGACATTCGCGAAACTTTCCCCCTTTCTTCCAGGGACGACTCTGCATATTTCCTGACATTTAAACTTATTCAGCGCAACTTTCGAGCGACGAGACAAGGAAGTGGCGAGATGGTACATACCATAGCGCCGCAACGATAACTTACTTTTTCCCTGCTTGTCTGTCTGATTTCCCTTCGCTTTAGTCTTCATAATCCCATGAATACCGAATCGCTCCTTTCTTCGTTCGCACTTGAATTTTCTCTTTGTGGCGATGGAAATTGGCTACACATCGAGTCGATTGAGCGAAAAGGAAGATGCGTATCTTTTCGTCTCATCTATTTGAAAAAAGACTACAACGTTATCGCACAGACTTTGGGATAAGAGATGAATGATAGAAAAAATATACGCTAATATTATAGTTTACGATAATTTAGATTTATCATGGATATTTATTACACCTTTTGAAACTATTTTATACTTGCAAAATTAGCAAAAGGTTGTCATTTTTTCAAGTATAAAAGTTTGGGAATTTTTAATGTCATTAAAAATTATTAATGTCTTTTTCCAAGATAATTATTGAAGTAAAAATTTCTTTTTTCATTGTTACAATTGCTAATTTTCCTTGGATAGTTTTTGATATATGCGTTTATATATATTTTTTAATAATGTGTATTTATAAAAACTGATAATTGCAGTTGAAGCGAATCGCAGAATTCGCTGCTATAATATCGTAATTAGTGAACTTGGTCAGCTCCCGCGCTCGGTCTGACCTCAGTTTTACCAGTTTTAAGGAAAAAAAGCAAAGACCACTGGGGTTACGTCGGGGAGTCGAGAATAGCGAAAGTTTCGCTTCAATTTGGTGAAGGACGTCAACGCTTTCAAGCGACGCCGGAAATCGAGAGAACGTGGTCCGATAACTTTCGTGTTCCTGTTTGATTTAACTTCGAGGACGAAGTTGCGCGTTCACGTTGTTACGAAACTTTATCATCACCGCAACAATAATATTTTTATGCTAGTGGTAGCAACTCCGTTAATCCCAGACGAGGTCGCTCGAGTTCTTGTGATACTAGTTGAATTAAGTTCAATAAGCGAAATGTAGAATCACCTTTTTCACTCCTTAGGTGTCACCATACACTTTGCTCCGATTCAATATGTCATTAATTTAATTAAGACAAATTAAATGGAATTTAATAACAACATGTTTTATGATTTTACGTATTAAAAGAATTTTGACACACATAGCAGTTAAAAAGAACAAAATATTATTTACCTTTACTCAATTCAAGAAATTGGTTCGTCAACATTTAACAGCGTAATGTCACAATTTTAACGTGAAATCAATGTAATTTTTTAATAATTATAAAGTTACGAATGTTCATAAGTTTTCTAGTAAAAAGATATTTGTTGTAAAGTAAACGGAATACTGAAATCGACAATATAACGTTTCAAACAGCATATTTCGAATGTGGCAAAACGATACATATGATTCGCATATATTAAAAAACTCAATTCCATTGATTCTCTATGTAAATATACTTTTGTTCTGCTGACTTTTGATCCTCCGATTCGCTCGTCCATTGATTCACAAAATTCAAATACCATTATGTACTTATGGCGGACAAAGAATTTTTTGACAAAAGAATTACTTAATCAAAAAATGTCCGATGAGTGTTCCAAAAGAACAGACATTTTAAATTTTAAAAATGGTTTGAGAAAATTACTTTTCGAACTAATGTACATAAATTACACGTAATTGTACATTGTAAATGTTATATATATATATATATATATATATAGCGAAAATATTATCCGTCGCGTGAAGAATTTGAATTTTGAGATAGATACATTTTGATTGCAACAAAAATCGCTCGAATTTTGCAAGTCACATGAAAAACTGAGATCGCGCGAGCGTGCGACAAGATCCTTTCTTCCAAGATACTGAGGCTCTTGCTTTCTTATATTGTTTCAGACATGCATTGGCTCGTTTGCACCTGCATCCTCACGGCGACAACGGTGCTTTCTTGCCGGCAGAGCGAGTTTCAATGCGCCAACGGGCACTGCGTCGCCCTCAACAAAGTCTGCAACGTTGTCGATGACTGCGGAGATGGGAGCGACGAGACGCGTCCATGCTCGCGTGAGTGAAACTTTTGCTCCCCTTTCCGGGTCTTGTCGCTCGCAGAAGGCTTGAAGAGGGCTTTTAACGCGCCGACAAATGCATATCCACTCTGGGAACTGGCGCGGAAACCGCGACGAAGGGATCTCGGAGATCGTTGAAATTAGTTGGAATGGAATCTGGGGCCGCGAAGGATCTCACCTCGTCGTCGTACCGAACGTACGGGGACGGAACAACTCTAGGAGCCGTAGAAGGAAAATTTTAGAGACGAGCGGAAAGTTCGCGGACAAACTCTCTAATTCGAATCGAATAAGTTGAAATTTGGGAGAGCCTGTCGCGCACTTTACGTCGCGTTTCGTGGCGCGTGCAGCTCATATTAACGGTATCCGTAAATAAAGTTCTATTTGCAGTAACAATTTATCCCTTTTCTACACTTTAATTAAATGTTTTTTCGCCGCGAACTAATCCGTTTTCCGCGCGAGGGCAAGCTGCCGAATCGCGGATCAAACGTCCGTTTCCAGCTCTCGCAACCACGAGTATTTTGGTCTCAATTCCCTATTGCTTCCCGGGGTGTTCTAGGACGGTAATTGATCCCTTCAGTGTTCTCTGGCAGGTAGCTTCGATACCCCGCTTTCGAAACGTGCCTTGTTGCAATTGCCGGCAAAGGCTTGGCGTGCGCAGGAATTTCTACTTCGTTAGAAACGCCGACCTCTCCTGCTTATTTCCCCGCACGAACCAGTCGATGCCTCGTGCACTGCTTCGTGCAACGTGTAAAGACAGAATGAAATTCCAGCAATGTTACAAGAGTGATATTACAATGTAGCGTTCAAAGAAAGATGCCGGCAAGAACGTGATATTTCACGCAACGTCATATATTCGCGAATGTCAAAATTGCGAAATTTTTAACGTTGAATATAATACGGTTAAATATTGCGGATTTCAAATAAATGCAGCGCGATAGAGAAATTATAACGCGGAAAAATTGTGTACAGAATAGACACGTGAAAGCGAAGCCACAATTACAGCAGCAAAAATTGGCCGAATGAAAACTAAAAACCACAGCTTTTACGTAAAAAAATAAATATTATTTATTTACGAAATAATCTATTCATGATACCAATAATATTCCTGTGTAGAATCAAATTTGTGGCAACGATTTAATATCTCTCTCATTGCAGGCGTTTCCATGCAAATAGTCTTTAAAAATAAAAATTTCACAGGCCATTAATAATCATGACAGATAAATGTTTTACGTTTCCATGTGTAACTGTTTTTGCGACATAGTCTTGCACGAACGAGCTGTAATTGTATAAACTATGAGAATCAGAAGTACATTGCGTTTATTAAAATTAACGATGACAAAGAGAAATTTGTGCAAATACGTGTATATAATCTCTTTCTCGCTGATGTGGTGAAACCGTCAATGTGGTGAGACCAACAATACTGATAGACATTTTGCCCAATAACCATTTTTGTTATTTCGCAGCGAGCGAAAAAAAAAGAATCAGAAAATGTGCGTATTGTCAATAAAAATACATTGAAACGGACTGCAATGTTCAACTGTCACTTTAATGCAATTGTTGAGTTGTTTCTCATGTTGAGATGAATTGACTGTAACAGACTGAAAGCTGCAGCATTACTCTCGCCGGAGTCGACGCAAATGACTTCCCGATATGTATCTGCAGATATTTAGCAACACTTTGGTATGTGTTGAACAAATAAATTTCGGTCGGATTAGACAGTTACGAATTGGATCTGCTTGCACAGAACTGCGTCTGCGATGAAATCAATAATAAATTTATGAAAATAAGATTATTTAATGTAATGGCTCGTCGTCGCATAATAGAAAAATCCAAGTTGGCGCGGAGTTGGCGAGTATAGCAGCCACTTCATTTCACGAGAATCTACGACGTGCCCGACGAGATGATTCTATACGTAGAAGAGACGCTCCCCTTAGTCAGACCTGCCTGTTATCGACAGATCGTGATAAAATAGAGCAGTTCGGGCGGGCAATTTGATAGCAAAAAACGGGCTCGTCCCTTAGTCGTACGTATACGTGTCCACCTTTTCTCGACATCGTCTAATTTCGAGCGATTTATTTTTCTATCTCAGCATATCCGTTAAAGGTGCCAACTGCCGCGTCTGCCTATCGAAAATAGATATTCATCATCTCGAAGTGATCGTCACAATGATTATCTGTAATTTGAATAAATCATCTTTGTTTAAATGTTAAGTAAACCAAATTTAATTCTAGAATCTCCGAGAAAATGACAAGTGTCTTTAAAGTTTCTAAAAGCGAGATGCCTTACTTTAATGTAGCTCGTTGAAGGTTTGACAGTAGGAACGGATGACTGTGTAAGTTGCATAAAAGCATTTTTCAATGCTTTTCAACTCGAGTATTTAATTCGAATTAAACAGTATGTCAGGCTCTCTTTGAAAGCAGTAATCAAATTTTCGCCTCGCTACAGTTTCTAACTCCAAAGTTATCCAGAGTTCGTCCGACTGTCAATTACAATTTAAGCAGATGCGTACGGCATCTGAGAAGGGTCCCGAGTAAATCCTCGAGCAGCTCTCCACCCTAAGAAAACCAAACCAACCCTCGCCACGTGCGCACAATAAAACGCTCGCCAAAATACACGGCGGACGTTTCATGGCTGCCGGAATTTACTGAATACTCCGGCGAGGCCATCAGCGACGTCGTAGTCGTTTAATCTACCAGGGGTTTGTGCCTAAATCTCCCACGTGCACGATGGAATGCCCTTGCCTTGTATATTCCCCTTTCACCTCGGTGGCACTTGGTGCAAAAGCAGCCAGCCAGCCAGCCAACTAACCGACCAAACCATCTCTTTCCAAAATCCAGCATCATGTATATGCCTGGCGTAATTAACCCAAGTTACGAGATGCGTTTATACACGGTGCGTATACGCGGCGGCACGACCAGGAAATTGCTTCTGGCAACGTGGACATTCCTTTATTTGCGTATAAGCGACAATGAGCTCGTCGCTACAGACACGAAATGAGAATGTTTCTGTTTTATTCGGGGTGCTCGCGCTGCTTCGAAATGCCTTCTCGTTGATCAACATTAGATCCCGGGATCGTTCTGAAATAATATGAGAAGGAAAACAAAATTCAATATTGTAAATTTCTAGAATTGTCGGAATAAATTCACTCAAGTTAAAACTTTATCTCGCTTTATTTTTTCAAATAGAAACAGACAATTTTTTTACGATGTATGTATGTACATATATACTGTTAAATTCGTAATTGTATTAAATTTGAGTCATTTTAACTATTCCTTTGTTCGCCATTGTGTGCTCTCAATATAATGTGATTAATTTATCTAAAACAACGGAATTTAATAACATGTCAACCACATGTTTTGCATTGAAAGATAATTTCGACATTTATTGTGATAGTTGAAATTAATTTAAATTCAATCCTTTAATATTTAATAGTAGCACATAATACTCCAGTTTGTTGCATCATCTTTATTCATTTCTGATAAATGATTGCTCCTGTTATCTGTTTACCTGTTACCTTTGTAAGAAAAGCAGCCTAGGATATTACCTAAAAGTGACGTTATTACGAGAAGGTTAATTATTTCGCGATTCATAAATCTTATCTCATTTATCCGCATTAATTGACATATATGCCGAGGCACAACCCCATTACAGTAAACCTTAAACAACTTCTAAAGACACCGTTAACCCCGTGCAGAGAGTAATTAACCTAAATTACCACCTGCGGCGTAAGAACGGGGTGCAATATATAAATGCGTTTTGGTGTAAGAACATTCGATTGTAGGAAGCGAATTTCCCTCATTAACAAAATATACGTGACATTGCGCCGAGTTAATAAATGTACATTATGAGCGTACCAAGTTCTCACTTACCGTCGAGTAACCTCGAGTTTCGCCGGGACGGAAAGGGTTGCTTGAAGAGCATTGCGAGTTATCTTCTCTGTCGTACGAGGGTGCAAAGCGAAACATTCCAGTCACGTGTCGGTAAAGCCAGGTATTGTGCGGACCAGAAAGAAAAATCGTCCTGTAAAAAGAGTTCGCCATGTTTCGTTTAACATCGAAATCAGATGGGAAGAGAGTCGAAACTTTTATTACATTTATAATAATAATTTTTGCTTGACTGCTTAATTCTTCCATCTTAATTGTCACAACATAATTTCCTTGATTAGTTTTAATTAGTTTTTTTAGCTTTACCTATGTAACACGTTAAACACGTTAATAATTTAATTATATGTATATGTGAGATAAATTACTTTGAATATACATATATATATATATATATATATATATATATATATATATATACACAACAATGCAGTTTAGAGCGCAATATATATAGGATAATCCATGCACAAAATATATTCCGCGAGCACGAAAGAAACGATTATTCGGTGTGTGATTTGACTAAGAATTTTCTGAATGATATTATCGATTAAAGTCCTCTCACGCGGCGGAAGACGTCGGTTCGACGATTGCGCCATTAAATGTCCCATTTATCTTCCTCGTGCCTCAATGCGAAACTTTTGAAATAAAATAGCTTGATAGTCGACCTCCCGTCGTTACATTGGCTTATAAAAGGACACAATTTCTCTCGACTAGACTCGCCTTGGCTTCTTGTGGAAAGGTGGCTCGCCAAAGTTACGACAGGTAATAACAAACTTTCGTATTCTTCCTTCTTGCGACACAAATGAAACGCTCGAGCGAGCGGGTTAATTTATATCAATTACACCGGCTGATGCGATTAGACCTCAAGAGGATGGCGTGGGAGGGAGGGAGGGAGGAGAAGACGCGGATTAAGAAGTTACCCCTCATATTGCATTCTTGATACTTTTTCTACCAATTACCGCAGAAGGCAATGCGTCCATCCAACTGACAATTCTGCTGGAATCTTCTTTCCTATTTTTTTTTTCGTTGCCTAATAAGGGCGTCGTTTGCATGAAGAAACTATTTTTTCAGTCGACAAGTCATGATGTAAAACAATTTCTAGAAAACGAGACAACGTGCCTGTCATGAGCGACTTAAAATCGAAAATATATACGTAATATGAAATAACATTTAAGATGTCGCCGAGATTTCTCCTTTCCCCCTTTGTGAAATTAACTTGTTCCGAACGTAGACGAAATTTGCATGCCACGAGAACATTAGACGGATACACTATAATAATTTAAAAAGTAATTAAAAAGCTTGTAAAGCATCGCGGGATATTATCGTGCATTATCCGCGGTGTGATTACGCACAAGTCATAGTATTCCGGAAAGCAAGTACAGAAAGTAGGATTTTAACGAGCTTATTTTTATAAAAGCTGAGTACTTTTTCTTTTTCCAGTAGCTGTAGACAGAAAGAGCACGAGGGAATCTCTTTTCCTTTCTGTCTTATTTTCCCTACGGTCCCGTTTCTCTCAGCGGAAGTAAACGGTTGTAACTCGCCGGCTCTCTCTAGCGAAATTGCGAGAGTCAAAATTGCACGGGGGCACGGTATACATGTATACGCGTAAAGGAGACCGAAACTCGCGGAGAGTATATAATCGCGACTCGGTGAGCAAGCATTTATTTAATACATGCCGCGATGTTGTCGCTGTTGATATCTACACGCTAGAGATGCACCTATATACAAAATGCATATTAGCCATTTAACTTCTTGTAAGAATCTAAAATTACTTTGCGAGTACATAATCATTGTTAGCTTAATAAGAGTACATAGACGTTGTTGACTCTTCACTAATAATTTGACAATCTCAAACAATACCTCAAGTAACGTAATGAAAGTTCCAGCAAATATGTCTTGGATTTAGAAATTGTATTATATTATAGTTTGTCTTTCTTTTCCGTACAATTAGAAATGTAATAATGAAAATAACATGTTCAATTAATGTATAATGTAACGGAACTTAACTTATGTAATAAAAAAATTATATGTTTTGTTTAATTAATGTAGAATATAACAGAACTTAATTTATATGTAATGTAGAATTTTTTTAAGTATTATTGAAATTATGTTGAATTAAGTATGTAAGAAAGGATATAAGAAACAGAAAGTTTAAATATATATGGGTATAATAAGTTCTTTTCGTTTTTCTCTTCAAAATAACATATTATCCTTTGTGTTCTTCACACTAAAGTCACTCAACTGAAACACTGAAAAAGTAAAATTAAGAATTAGAGAGTTCTAAAACAGTGAAGTTAATTGCGTTGAATATTTGAAATAAGATAATTTTCATACCTGAACCTTTAACACCAGACTCACTTTTATTATCTTGCGCAGTATATTTCGGGGAAGAAACCATCTGCGCGTCTTCTTCGACATACATGAATGACGTATTGGAAGTCGGAGATAATCTGTAATTGCACAGCGATCCCTCGTACAATGATGGCGGACCTACAATAAAATTTGTTGTGAAATTCGCTATGTTTATATTTTAAAAAAGAATGTAAAATATAATGTAATTTATTGATATTTATAACAAATAAGTATATAATTTTTCCAATTATACAAGACAAGCATTTGTTGTTTAATTAAGTAATTGTAATGACAACCTTTTGATACTAAATCCTGATCGATGGAGCTCATATTGCTGTCACAGTATTCGCTATACATCGGAGAAAACATACTGCTTGCGGTGACACCCGGGCGCTGAATGGGTTTCGGTATCGGCATTAACGACGTAAAATTGTAATGTACGGATTCAATCTTTTTAATCTTCGGGACTGACGGAGGCGAAGATCTCAAATCCATTTCTTTAATAATGGTTGATGGCCGAGGAGTCGTTATTTTATTGATACTCCCCTTAGAATCCTGCCTTTGAAGTCGCATTTTTTTTGCTTCAACTTCGTCCTGTGCATTCATGGCGGCGCTATGCTTGAGCGGGCTTTCTTTTGTACAGCAGCTTGGTTGCATTTTAACGGACTCCTGCGACATCTGCGTCTCCTCGTGATGGGTTTCTTTCATTTCTACGTCGTTGTCTGTTAAAGTCGCTTTTTCAGCACTTGGCTCCAAATCCGACGCTACCGAAGCGGCACGCGTATCATCTTTCGCATCCGAAACGATAGTATTTTTGGAATTAGATATTTCTGCTTCAACTGCAATAAGTTTATCATTGTGTGTCGCTTCTGCATCTATTTCTCCGTTAGGAGGACACTCCGACATTGGAGTGTTCTCGTTTATGCATAATTCTTCTAAGACCAGGGTATTGACGGATATGCTATCTAAAAAGTAAAACGACTTTAATATATAGGACATCGCGCCTGTATCCGTGAATTAAAGTCCTTGTCTCATCCGGGACAAGGTTCTATAAAGTATAAAATGAAGTTTTACCGTCAAGAGGCTCATGGATCTGCTTCCACTGATGCTGTACTCTTACGCGCATTTGATATTGCGTGTATATTTCCCGCAACGGTATATTAATCTTTGGCGGTGCCATTTCCAACAATTTTTGTTTTCTCTGTCTTTTCTGATCCTCCTCTTTTCTGTGTAATATTTGCAGCTACGAAAATTAATTAATTGAATATCTATGTACACATTTATATCTTATATACATTGAATAATACACTGTTAAATTTATAATGTTAAATTACGCTCAATTTGAGTTTTATTCATTTTTAATTATTCCATAGAGCGCCACTATTCCTGCTCAATGTGTTAATTTAATTAAAACAATAGAGTTAAATAACAACATGTTAAGTAACATGTTTCGTGTTGCAATAATAATTTTGATACACATGTTAAAATAACAAAATATTATTTATTTTTACTTGGTTTAACTCTAAGAGTTGGTTTAACTTTAATCCTTTAATATTTAACAGTGTGTATATGTATCGAAAAATCAGTTTAACATGGTCTAGAGACCTCCGCTTCGATCGACTGTAACTCCCTTCTGTGACACTTCACGTTCACTTTCAGCTTCGCAAATTTGTCCTCCAATTTTAAACGGTTCAACATCATCGTGACAAATTCGATTATCTTGCAGCGCATGCGGATCCAGTTGATACGTCGCCTCTGCTTGATAATCGTCATCATCTCTGCTTTCTTGTAAGACATGACCATATGCTCGATTTTAAGTTTCTCCAAATTGATCTTGGCCGCCTTCCTTGCCTTCGCCAATGGAAACTCCTCGTATACAGCCTGCTCACAATCGTTGAATTGATTAAATGTTGAAATTGTACGAGTAGACAAAAGACTTTGTACTAACGCGATATTCATGCCATGTTTTCTTGTATTCGGCAACGATGTCTTGATACTCTTGCGATCTCAGTTGAATCAGCTTATACTGATCGTCGGCGTTTGCTTTCATAGTTTCTAAAGTGTCCGAGACTTCGTTGATGCTTATATATAACCTATATGATGCAACAAAATTTCAATATGTAAATTCAAGAAGAGCGCAATGTAAAAATGGTTAATATAATATTAGATTTCGTGTACTTTGATAAAGTCTCGCTTAATATCAATCTAACTTTATTCATCTGCGTTATCTTTCCCTTAAGTTCCTTTCTTTTGTTAAGTTCACTACGTACAGTCATCTTCAATTGTTTCATTGTCTCCATATTGGCTAGAAATTATCAACATTCTTTTCTCAGCAAGCGGTAGCAAAAGAAAAATTAGAAAATCGACAGGCGAGAACGTAAAAATGTTTGCATTAGGACTTGTTCTTCGCTCGCTCAAGTTTTACATTTCACATTGAACAAAGTAGCTACGTCACGCTTAACTTACCGTCGAGATTTACCCTGGCTGTCGCAATTTCCATTTTTAAACAGGTTTCTAGTACTTTCACAAATTGAGGATCATCGCGACTCTCCTGATTATCTATATCCATTTTTCTTCCCGTCGAGAATTACTTTTGCGACGCGATATTCCTTCAAGCCACGCTACTCCTTTGGACACTCTGAAGCAACGATTACCCAGAAACACCAACTGTTACTGTTACTTAGTGTTTATTGGGTAATCAGACGGTAACGTCGTGGGCGTAATCATTCTAAAAACGAAAAGTACGGAGAATCTTAATTTCGTCTAAAAAATGTCTAGGATCTTGTTAATGATAAAAGTTTCCAAAGATAATGCTTTGCAAGCATTATTTAGCTAACGGCAAATCTGAGGAATGGATGTAGCGAAAGTTGGTTATTTATTTCGTCGCTATTTGCCCCTATTCGCGACACTTTCGGTGGCTAACTTGTCGGAGAACTCGCAAGTTTCCGCGAAACGTGTACCATAAACACGCGACTACTTACTGGGGGTGAAAGAAAAGCGGAGGAGACGAAGAGACCTCCGCCGTATGTTTCCCTCGTCTCGTCTTCGTGCCACAAAAATTTCGGTAGTTTCGGCGCGGCGCGGCGGAAGGCGTTTAGTTTACTCCCTACTACTGGAAACTTCGATTGTTTGCCGAACGGTCGTAACTTCAGGCTGAAGTTCGTTAAAAACGGGCCAACCCCACGCCATATATCCCTGCGGTGTGTTTTGGCACAAATGTGGCTCCGATCACGGGAAGGGACGGTGACCACGAGAGCGGAGCGAAGATATCGAACGAAGCGAAAAATACGGCCAAACTGATCATAAATCTAAACGAATTTCGTTCAGCGATACGCGTGTAATATTTAATATTTAGCATCATTGTTCTTTACGGAATATCGAAGCCTACTCTCTTGCCAGAATATAGAAATGTCTGGAAATGACGCTGCGTTGGATATAGAGAATTCCAAAAATAAGTGAAATATCCCATACATGAAAAACAAATTAATGGAATAGCAAAAGTGATGCATCAATCGAAATCTTTTACGATGTTTTCGCACCGTCCTTCAAAAGGAATCCTTCAACAAACTTTGATTATTGAATCTATCGGCGTGTGTAAGATCGACGAAATATCCCAGGATTTTGATGAAACGAATAAAAATTTATTAGAGCAATTCTAAACAGCGATATAAAAGAAAAGACTTGGAAAGGCGGAAACATGTTGCGTTGATTATTTTCCGATAAAACAAGACATTTTTGTTTAAATAAAAAATATTAATTTTGACTAGCCACGTAGAAAAATGTCAATAAATATTAAATATCTGTAACTTTATATAAATTATAGATTAATTAGTTGGTCGAATTAGTTTTATATTTCAAGAAGCAGAGAAAAAAAATGCTTTGAGAAGTCTTCTCAAAGATTATTCCGATAAAACGTTTCTTTTATTACATTTCCGATAAAATGTCTCTCGTGTATTTTGATTTACGGGTTGAAATTTAAATGTATTACAACGCAGGTAGAACATAATGACATGATGGCGATTTTAATCATCACTTAAAAGTCATTTTAACGTCATCTCGATGTCGTCACGAGCTCTTGTTCTACTCGGGCATGGGCTAATCCGAGTATCATCGCCGTGATAGCGAAATAATCGTTTAAATTGTCTCGACCACGAAGCATTGATTCGACCGCACATCCCTCTGTCAATGGCGGAGGTACACAGCGGAGGAAGCAGCGCGCCGCCCGCGGTTTGCAAGTTAATGGAAGGCGAGTTACGGCCGATCAACTTATCGGCTCCGAAAATTGATATCCGGTGCGCCGCGTATTCAGCCGCGCCGCGCGCAATTCCATCGGAAAAATATAAGTAAAGATTCGGAGAGCTGGCGTGCTGGCACGCCGACGACGACGACGACGAGGGACGTCCGGGGAACATGGCGCGCTGGCTGTCGGCCAACCCAGTCCACATTTGGGTCAAACTGACCCGCGCCCGCCGCCCTCCGCCGGGATCCGACGGATCCCCCGTTCGTCAATTCTCCCCGCATCCCCTGCGCGGGGAGTTGTTCTCCTCTTCCGTAGCACTGGCGACCCAGTCTGTGTGCGACCCCGCTGCTCTTACGCCCGGACACGCGGTGCATGCTCTCTCGGAGTGGCGCACTTCATCGCCAAAGATTTGTAAATGCACCGAATACACAACGACGGCATAATCGAATATCTAGAGAAACTTTTGGTTGAATCGACATTTCGTAGAAAGTCGTCGTTTTGGAGACACTTTTCAAAAACGTGTACCACGTCTCTGTTGATTTTGGAACCAAAGCGTCTCTACGGCGACGCTGCAATAATTATGTGGAAATATATTTTTTTTCTTTATTTTATTATTTTCTTCTTTATGCAAATTGATTTTTGCATTATACTCTAAATTAAGAATAAATGAAATAACATTCAGCTAATGCTGCAAGTAGGAACTATTATTTTATGCCACATGCACCAGAAGCTATTCAAGTTTGCAGCATAATTTACGGCGTGATCATTTCGTCGGCAGCTTCTACTCTCCTTTGAGACTAATGGAAATCGTACTATGGAAAGCGTGAGCAGAACCCATAAAGAACCAGCTGTCTATACCGCACCCGTGAATGCCCGAAGTTATCAATGTTAAAATGGGTTATCATCAGAGTAACGTCTCTGGTCAGGCGATATTTCACTCTCTCTCTCTCTCTCTCTTTGAATTTGTTGCCTTAGTTAGAGGGATGCTAAATTAAGAAACGGAAAGATCCAAGGAATGTTTAAGGAATACCTAGATTACATCTCAGGGCGTGTATATTCTTGAGAATTTTTTATAGTATTTATTATTACCGAGGGATCTTTGATGTAACATTTGCTAGGTAATTATAGGAAAAGTGAAACTTTTTATTGACTATATAATAAGCTGAGAGAGCGACCGTACGTGCATACATACATATTCCCATCATAATAATATTCCCGTAAGAATATTTTGATTTCTAAGGCCTTTAAATTTCCTGCAAACAACCTGCTCAGACGCATTCACACAATTCATCCTGCGAATCGGTTTTCTTAAAGGGAAATTCTGTTGGAAGCGCGCGCGAGAGATTTATTCGCGACGCAGGCAGACACGTACGATAACAAAATATCGGAATTATGAATCTTTCATGGATGGCAATGCTGCCGCTCCGACGAAATTGAAACGGGAACCAAAGTGCTACAATAAAAAGCGGACCCGGCTCGAAATGGCATTCCTTTCACAGCTGCGCCAATAATTGATCGCTAGAACGTAGATGAATGTCTATTGACGTTGCACGAAAACGCAGGATAAATACCGTTGCGAAGGGAGTTGAGCCGGAGTCGGGCGCATATCTCCAAGATCGATTTTGCCCCCGACCGCACATAGAGGGGGAGGGGGAGGGAGAGAACAGTGCAGTTGCGCCCCGTGTATCGTGTATCTTCCACGAAGTAGTTTATCCGTCTACGGAGCAACTATACAACTCGTTTACATCGTGCAACGAGTAATTTCTGTCATAGGGAGACCCTTTAAGCGAGCATACACACGTGAACAACAGTAGATTTTATAAATGGATAAAAGTTTTCAATGGAGGGACCGAGGTAGAAGGGCCGTGGAACTTTGTAGAACGGAAACGGGAAAGTAGGTCTCATGGAAACCACTGATTAATCTTTCGCGGCGCCTCTTTCATGCCTCGCTGAGAATAAAGGGTAATTTTGTTATTCCGTAAAAATACTCTGCCGGCGTTTGTAATTTGTTTTGTCGGGAAAAAGTCCGTCCTAATCAGGTCAGTCGGTGTAAAATAAATAAATGGCTACACGTTGCTCGTTGTTACGTTGCGTTCCTTTCCACTGAGAGAGAGAGAGAACTTCGAAAATAATTTAATAATTATCTCACACACACACACACACACACACACACACACACAGTAAGAAAAATGTTAATAAACTAATAAATAATTATTAGCAATAAAATGTGGACAGTTTTTAAAAGGAAATATTAAATATTATTAATACTTTCGCTTTCTGATAATTTCTTACATAAATTATTGACATCACAATAATATTCCAGTATAAAACAATACATTTTTTGAACTTTTAAATCTAGATTACATTCAGTACTTTTTTATTTGTAATTATAGAATACAACTATAGCTTGTAAAATGATTAATTAAAAAGAAACATTTATTGTTAAGTTATATATATATATATATATATATATGTATGTATATATATCGGATATATCAACACAGATTTGCATTCTTCAATGAAGAAGTGACAGCTTTTATTGAATATAAAATAGGAAGTGGACTGCAGTTAATTTCCTCTTTCGTTATCTTTTTTACTTCGTTCAACGCTCTCTTCATTATCTATTTTTCTATGCTACCGGTAAGTAAAATCAATACATCTGCAATATGAAACTCTATATAGCTGAAGAACGAACTGCCTCGATTCTGAAAGGTTCCCTTCGCTCTGTTAATTTTTATGTCGCGCGAATCGATGCACTTCCGGGCGAATAAAACTTCGCGGAAAACAGTTTTGGACTAGAAATAAAAATTCATAAAGTCTCGTCGAGATATATGTATTTTCAAGTTCCCTTGTATACGAGGAGAGACTCTAGCTCTCTCTTCCTCTGATCATCAATTTCTCGCAACACCGTATCGCGCGCAGACTTTATGAAGATAAAAAAAAAGATAACGCGATTAACGCGGACGGCGCGGCGTGAAGCTAGATGAACGAGCGAGAGAAAGTAGGGCAATTTACATAGGGCGTCCGATCAAAGTTCTCTCCGATTATGAACATTCAGCGAGGGAATATTATCAGCGAAATGGTAGCGTATGATGGAACACCGGCCAGAGTCAGCGACTCTGAAAAATATTATTTACAATTAGTCCTATCGATATAGCGCGCGTAAATGCGCTCCCTTATTATTAGTTGTAGCGCAAATTATTAGCGATAAATTGAATACATAGTTATTCTATCGTGTCATTGTCCTCGTATCGCAACGAAAGTGCGCGAAACCGCGCCGCGGTTTCCTGTTATTTCGTCGAATTTCGTCATGCACCGCCCGCGCCGGGCAGCGAGTTGCGAAGCGGCTGGGGCATAATCTTCGCCCGAAACTCATTTCCGGAGATAATCCTCGGATAAGAACATTATTCTGTTGCCCTATGCATTAAAAAGACCACCACCTGTTAAACGCGTTTATTACACAGTGCGACAATAATTCGTTTTGTCGCGCGATGTTGTGTAATAGTGCATCGCCAACTAATTAATATCTTGTAACGTAGAATTAATGCACACTGATGACAACTCCATTAAATTTAGATATTATTACCGTCACTAACAATAATAAAAGGTATCACAAATTATTACTATTAATGTAACAACATGTTATTTTGCGAATAATAAATTGTAATACATTTTTTAACGCTTCCAAAAATTCAGATGAAACTATGGCTTGAAAATAAATCTGGAAAAAAGTTCTGCATTTATAATTCTACAATATAATCCCGTTGTCTCTTTGTAAACTACGCTGGACGTACTGTCTCGTTTAGCTTGTGTGGAACGAATAATGCTTATCAGATCAGCTGCCTGCAGTCATTATTCTCTTGTGCAATTAAACTATGCAACTGCCACGAACGCTGCCGTAAGACGAGACGTGCACACACGTGCCGTGCAGAATTTTCTTCTCAATTTAAATCCTATTACGTATAATGTAATAGGATATATTAAATTCATCTCTTCAAACTATTAACTGTTTTTCATCAAGTTATTTCCTCAATAAATCGTTTTTAAAGGCACGATTATTTCTTTTGAGATGACGCGAGATGTAAAAAATATAATTGCTTTTCCTGAAACGAGGGTACGATAACTCTTATCGCCGTACTACAGCCGCCCGTAGACGTTAATCTTGCGCTCGCTGCGAGAAATACATCAGCGAGACGAATGTACGCTGCGCGCCTCGTGCTATGCTAATCCAGCTTCAATGTCATTTTACTCTTTCGACGAAACAACGAGCACGTCTCCTCGCTGAGAATAAGCTCCTAATAAACAATGTGTTAACTACTTCTTGCGAGCGAATTATAAAGTCTTACGTAACGCATTATCCGCGGATGTATCTTATCCAGAGAGGAGAGATAACTGAATCTCTGTGAAGATCGGTGCGCTTGTTACTCAACTTTGGGCATCGTTACACTCCCTCAATATCGTAACAGCGAAACGCACTCACCGCTTATACGAGATTAATTATTTATTGCCGATTACATGGCGCGAAAGATGAGAATACACAGAAAGAAGGTAAAATTGCGAAAGAAAGGGAGAAAAAATTATCAATGTCTTATAAAAAAAACTTGATCTATACATTATCAGTATAATTTAAGTTGCATTCCATCTGCAGGGAAATTGAAAAAAATTAATTTGATTATTATTAGGTTACCAAGATCCAGTCCGGACGATAAATGACCTTTCCTTCTCTCTATTTAAGACTGTAGTCTTGTATCAGTCTCACTTCGATAATTGATTAAAAAATTTATTTTATTTTGGCGTAATTATTATTTCTAATCTAATTTATCTTTAATTAAATTTACTTAACAAACAGCTTGTTTATCTTGCTGTATACGCGGGAGTTTTATAAAGTTAATACTCACGTGTGTACGTATACGTTCGCTATTACTGAACGCTGCTTTACGTGACTTCTACTTTCTTCCCGTTTTAGTACCAGACCGAGAATATTCTCACGTAGAACGAGATATATTAGACCATTTGCGACGCGGCAGCCATTTGTGCCATCTTAAATGAAGTCGATAATATTCAGTTCGATTATATTGAATTCTTTCTCATTTAACACTGTGGGATCGTTTAAGCGTCAACATTATTAGTCCTTTTATTATTAGTCTAAAAGCGATGAAGCAATCGCATTGCCATTTTCCACATAATATTATTATTAAAATGTATTAATCGGCAAACTTTCGTACATTGAACTTGTATCGTCGTACATTTGTTTTCTTTCAGTTTCCATTATATTATATTGTGCCCTGAAACAGCAAACTACCGCATATTGCACTTGCATATTGCACATGCTCATGGCCGATTTCTCTCGCTTCGTTATTACGACATTTCTCCTTCTTGTTCCTTGTACACTTTTACAGCTTTTACACCGGTGGCGCCAAGTGGAGCGACGCGAATTCATCGCTTGACGGCAACTACGCGTCATAGAATTTCGCGTATGTAACGCGTTTCCCTCTATTCCTCGCCGGCTGCGAAAAATTCGTGTCTCGTCGACGCGAAAGACGAGACGCGTCGAGAGGTCGCCTCTTCTTTTATTGTTCGTTGCCCCATGCGAAAGTTCCCTAATGACACAATCTCGAAAATATATCTTAGAAAATTGAATTTACGCTCTTTCAAAGAATATTTGAGATTTTTAAATATATTCAGGATTTTTCGCCCGGCAAGTTCTGAAGTCAACAAATATTTTTTTAATTTGGAACTTGATGTCATAGCTTAATCCATGTTGATATCTCAACATTTGACCTGACTGTCGAGGCAACTGTTGGAAAATTCAGCGAGCCATAGCTGGAAGGAGACACGTTCATTTGGAATCCAAATTTTCAGGCATTGTTAAGCACGTTTGACTCAGCGCCAATTGTGCATAGCGTACCTATTTGCCAACTCGAATTCAATTGCGTTGTACACGTTTTAGCTAAACTACCCACCGTTAACTATTAACTATTTACGTGAACGGTGCAAGTCAAAGTATAAAACAATTAAATTGTTAATTTCGTCGAAAT
Source organism: Tetramorium bicarinatum (assembly GCA_928718305.1). Taxonomy (NCBI): domain Eukaryota; kingdom Metazoa; phylum Arthropoda; class Insecta; order Hymenoptera; family Formicidae; genus Tetramorium; species Tetramorium bicarinatum. The sequence goes on from OV788320.1 coordinate 6,523,435, forward strand.
ATCGCTGTTTAAGATAGAAACAAGCTGCATTCATTTATGAAACTGTAACACACTCTCTTTCTCCATAACAAGTGTTGCTGACATGTTACGAATTTTTATAAAAGGATTATTACACGTAACATTTGTGACAACGTAAATTTTCACGACGAATTTTACAATAAATTGTATAAAATAAATATATAAAATAAAGAGTACACGAAATAAAGTACATAAAAATAAATAATAGTATCTATAATAAAATACTCGTGATTGAAAACTGATTGCGAGCGAATCAATCGCGCTTAGCGTTACGGGAAATGGAACGGCAGCTCGTATTAAGAATGACGTTATTAATTATAGAATTACTACAAAGTCTGTTTTCATTGAACGCTCGAAACAGGATGCTCGGTAGTGTACAACGGCAGTGACAGAAACCAGTCATTCGTCAGACGTTACCGCTGTAGAGGCTCCTTGCCGCTGCAGTAGTAGCAGCAGCCCCTGGCCAGACGCGTCTCGGGCTGACAGAACGAAATGGTTTATGTCGACCATTAGTCAGACGGACACGTAAATTTCGTAATCGCTCAAAACTCGGTGTACTGAAACTTCTAATCATTGTTACGTTAACAAATAGGTTTTACGAGATACCAGAGTATCGAGAATAGCTAATTGAATTCAGCCCAACTAATATATAATATATAAGAACTATCTGACTAAAGTAATTTCGTTAAGGTGCGAATAATTTATTTTTCGATTATTATTCAGAAAAGAAATTAAAGAGATTACAAAAGTGAGATTACAAATTGATTAGTGAGATTATTTATTAAAGAGATTATTAGAAGACTAATAAAAATAATCGAATAATCTATCATATCGATTATTATTTAACTTAGTCTTTGTAAACTTTTATAAATAAAAATTGAAATGCGATATTCGTATGCAACGATTTAATATACATGTGTAAAATTTAAAAAAATCTTTCGACGCTAAGCAGAATTGTCCGAAATTTGACTTATCACCTTTAACACACTATTATCGTTATATATATTATATATATCGATCTATACTAAGCCAATTTCAACTATATCAAAGCTGATTGTTAAAGGGATTGTGCCGAGGCTAACACAGTCCGAAGTGACCCATTAGATCACTAAGCCAGAGTTCTGATTAGGAATGACCCGGAATGTGCCTGGAAACGGTGCGTATGTATGTGACAGCCATTCGATTCTACGGCGACCTCGTCCTCAGCAAACCCTTGATTTCCACCCCTATACATCCATTATGAGCCCTTGAAGCCTCACAATAGTCCATATGTAACCAACCGAAACTAGGGGTAATTCCGCGTAGGACGGAGGACGAGCGAAGCCAAAGCAGCTCGATCGACAAGTGCATTCCAGATTCGTCTAATCGATGGGATCGTCGAATCGCGAACGAGTTGCGCGAGTTAGAGCGAGTTTAGTTTCCAAAATGAGCGGTAACATTTCCTCTGAGACACGATGGAATTACCTAAGAGAGCGATAAGAACCAAGAGAAGCAAGATAAGAGGAAGAGAGAGAACGTCGGTATCTCTAAAGTAAACTTTCTCAACAAGTTTTAATTCTTATCTTAATTCTTTTACAGTTTAATGATTGAACAATTACAATCGGAAGAGTTACAATTGAGCCAGTGTACAATCATTTGTTACTGCTTCGAATTGTATTCTCTCCTTATGAGCGGATCGCAATCGACTTGTTTTGAGCAAGGCTTTTTGTAGCAAGGAGACAAAAAAGGATATTAAAGATAAATTTGTGGGACCAACAGCGGATCTGAAATGATTCGCTTTAGAGTGCTCCAACCCTCCGTAATTTTGTATAAACTAACATTTGTAGTTTAACAAGAGCTATAAAGAGAGTTATGAGATTGTTAAAGAGACATAGAACTATCACACGTGATCTTTTATAATACAAGATACCTTCGCCGCAAAGCGTGTCATAATAAAATCATGTGTATCGTATATCGCGTTATTCTACAAATCCGAATTTGTCTTCGATTGAATTAACAATAAGCACTTGAGCAGTTTGAACGTCGGTCTGTTGGGTGGTTGCGCGAATCTTTTTGAATAAGTAAATACTTCGGTATCTCTCTTGAGTGCATTTCCACCGGAGATCTCGCCAGTTGTTGATCGCGTGTGTCTCACCGGTTCCTCCGGTGAAAAGTCCTATTTGTGGTCTGTGATTGAGCGCCGTTTTTCCAGGCCTGCCGCAATTGCCATTAAACATGAATGAAGAAAAAGAAGAGTTGCGCGGGCGGACGGACGATGCCTTTTCCCCGCTCGTTCGTTCCTCATCCGAAACATCGGGCCGGAATGCCTGGTACGAAACAAACGACACGGCTCATCGATAATTCATTACCATCTTCCATCAATTCCTTATCTTGGCATGCTCTACGATCCGCGGAGGGGGGGGGGGGATTTGCCCCTCGTAATCTCTCTGATGGAATCGGCTTGCGAGCTTGACGAGGGAAAGGGAATATCGTACTGTAGATTATGACGTTCGGCGAACTTTCTTTCTCCGATATTTTATCTAACGGCGTATAACGGATGTGAAATACCTCGAATACTTCACATCGATTATAAGGCATTTTGCAAATTCAACTGTGTGAGAAATATATGCGAACACGTTGGCATTTGTGTGCGTTTCTCTTTTTCCATCCCCCTTTTATTTTTAATAAAATTTTATATAAAATCTGTTATCGAATTACGATAAATTTACAGACGCTTTATTCGAACCTGCCGTCTCTAATCTTGTAATTGTATTGAGAACCCTGTAATCGAATTAATTTCAACGGCTTTGTTCACAAGAATACTAATTCGATAGAAAGCTAAAACGAACCTCTTGCGACAGCCAACGAGATAATGACTTATTACTCTAGAACCATGATGTGAAAAATCAATCGAAAAATCAAGATAAAGATGCCGTCGTATGACTTGACTAATGCAGATCCAATAATTAAGTTTTATCCCATTAAATTATCAGTTATATATGTCGAATTAGATAATTATAATAATTACATTCGTATAAATAAAAAATATGAACATTGTGCATTTATCATATTTTTATGAAGAGAGTACATGATGAAAGTATCGTAGAAGCAAGGCACTCTCTCTCTCTCTCTCTTCGACTAGCTTCTCATAAATTTTTAGCCACAGAAACGATTTTTCACGAGTCTGGGAAATACACTTCCGGGTTTGAAAAATGCTATTCGCGAAAGAAAATTTACGGACGGCCGTAACAGCGTTGTTGGCCGCAGTAAGAAACTGGTTTCAAGAAGATAAGACGGGAGAATCCACTTTGGGACAGTGTACTTTTCTATTATTGAACAACAGAAACCCACCAATATCAAAATTGTATGGTTTATGTAAAAGAGTTAAAATAATAACATAATATATACTATAATTTACTTTTAATGAATGTTTATTTATTTATAAAATCTATATTCGAGAACGTAATCAATCGTGCCTTAATTATTTAAATTTGGAAAACAAATGTAACAATTAATGTAGCAATTAAATAAATTCCCAATTAATAGCAAATGGTTGGTTTGTAGACTAATTGCAAGCTTTGCAAACTGTTACTGCTTTTGAGTATAAATTAATAGGAATAATTATTTACGTACAAAATAAATATTTACATACAAAAGCGAAGATAATAAGAGTAACGGAAGTGCTCTAATATCTGTGTTGCAGCTTGCAATAAAACGTACTATGGCGACGTGGGGAAGACGTACGATCTGGAATTGCATCGACCGAAGGAAGATAAGGTGCCTTACATTTGCAAGCTCACCTTTAACGCGCCAGGTGACGATTTCGGTGATATCGTGCAGGTGAGAGCCGTCGAACCGCGCGTTCGAGATATTCAATTATCGGATATTAGCAAAATCGATATTCAATTGTATATTGTAAAAAGCGTCAGACGATTTATTCATGAACTATCAAAAAAGCGCCTCTCGGAAATTTGCAATAAATTACGCTACTCCGAATTGGACTTTAATTAAAGTATGCATTAACGAAGTAACGAATAGTTCGATGAAGAAACGCGGCAAACAGAATAGCGTTGGATTTATGTAGCAAATTAAATTCCGGATACTTAAGTTTTTATCGAATCGTATATTACGGAAACTGTGAGTCTCAACAAATGATTATCTTCCTCGCACAAACGGCTACGAGCGAGGAAACGCGCTTCAAATTCTTCTTGACGGAAAAGTTTTAAATATATATTTAAATTACGTGGCTAATCGCGAGCCAGTAACATGAAATAAGGAAACTTTCATTTCAATTTTAACGCGATTGACGCGGTCGGAAAATGAGCGGCGATTCCGGAAAAAAACATCGCCTCCGCACTCGCACATTTCTCGCATGGTGACGGAGGAAATTATTTTTGTTCGACTCACACTGTGGAATTAAAAGCGGAATTTTTAATAAGAGCCGCGTACTTTCCGACGATTATGTGAAACTGAAAAAACTGGCCGTACGCCGAGTTTCCGAGAGCGCGAAAACTTTGTCGAGTGCACAAAAACTCTCCTGCTTCCGGCTCCCGAATTATTTGCACAGCAATATTTGCTGGCTTTCTCATATCTGCATAGCGCAAGTCATGAGAATCCCTTGTACATGCCAGTGGTCTACGTACAGATGTTTACCGGTCTCGTCAAAGAAGCCGCAGCCGCGCTAAAAGTCACAGTGATGCAAAACAGAATGCGGCAGCCAGGCGGAACTGCATCTGACAATACGCTCAAGTAGCGACACGACGTTGCAAGTCTCAATTTAAGTCCAAGTATCCTATGTTTGTGTGTGCGATTCGAATATAGTCATAAAAAAAGTAGCATAAATTGACCTGATCTGCATTGATTACAAAGTAGTCTTAAGCAACTTCATTATTTGTGTAATTTGCCTAGTCATTACAGTATGCATTACTCTAGTAGTATTATAAATCTTTATCATGTCATTTACGCGACTATGGCTGCAAATTGCTTTCTATCACTGTCAAAGCGGACTCTGTCGATGTTTTAATCGCGCAGCGTGGATGAACGGGCACGGCTGCGCGCTCTTTCAGATGAAAAACTGTGTGGACTATCAATTGCTGACAGTTTGAGCAATGGCCAATGACGCCGATGTGAATTTATTTGCTTGGCATCGTGTCAAAAAAGCCTCTACAATTGTACATTACTCATCCGTTTACTTGCGACTATGTTAAATTTTTAAGTTTTATGAAATACAAACAAAAGTAATATCTAAAAACTTAATTGAAGAGAAAGAATATAAAAAGTATATGTCCAGATAAATAGAAAAACAAGTGCCATCTTTCTCTCTGAGGAGAGTTTAATGAATTATAATAAGATGAATAATATTATTTAAAAAAAGTGTTATTTTCTAATTATTTTCTAATAGAAAGGAGCAAAATTTATTTTAAAAAGTTGCCAAGACCTTGGATTTTAATTCATCAAACTTTCTTCAGAGATGATACTTATTTTTATATTTATCTGGATTACATATTTATTTCCTATGTTAAAAAATTCTCACCTTTCAACCGACACATTATCCATCGTTTGTTGACGACGATGTCGAGTCTCACGACGCGTTTTCCTCTTTATTGCAGCTGACTTTCGACAGCTTTACTTTAGGCAAATTCGTATCGTTCACCGCGGAGGGATGTCCCGACGGGTCCCTGCAAATCTCGGAAGCGCAGCGTCCTGACGTCGGCGGTCTTTGGTGCGGCACGTCCTGGGGACCCGCGATCTACTATAGCGAAACCCCCAGTGTCTCGATCATCCTCAAGCTGTTCAGGCTCAGCAAAGATCAGACGGGATTCAACTTCGACTTCAGAATGGCATACAAGATGATCAAGAAGTCCGACGCGGTAGTGCGCTACGGAAATCCCTTCGTCGGTAGGTGATCAATTTTCGATTACAGATTTCGAGCACGTTTCGAAGCTTGGTCCACGACATGTTTGACATTTGTCTTTTGATAAATTTCGATAATTTTGTATAACCATTTAAATTGAAATTAGTTTGAAACAAGTTAGATATTTTCATAAACGCTATTTGAATAAACGCTAAAATTTTAATGAAACTTGTTGCTTTGTTCCAACTACTTGTGCTTTTGCACATTATTATTACTGCAATCATTATAAAATACATGAAAGTATTATGTTACAAGACGTTATGTTATTTATTCTCTAAAATATTTCTATTATATGTACATAATAATGCAAATATATCATTCATATATTTATAAGATTCTATTTGAAATTTTATAAAATCATAAGCCTTTTGATTTTGAAAAACTTATTAGTTACGAGATGGTTTTAATAAATATTTTAATTCAGCCATACAACCTCCTTGATTAATTAATAGCATTCGAATATATTTCCCGAGAAAATACTCGAGGGATTGTTCCAAGTTTGTGCCTGTCCCGTTCGCGAGATTGCATGGCGATTGAAATTGCGCGGACAAAGAATTTCCCGATATTTTCGCCGTCGATGATTAAAATTCCAATGTCACGTGGTCAGGAATAACGCAGGTCGCCGGGACGCCGGCGTCGACCGAGCGCACGTCTGCCGCGTACGCGAACACGTCGATGGCGATGCCGGTGCAAATGGTCGAGCAACACGTGCCACCACCTACCAAACCGAGTTCCGAGCAGTTCTTAGGGGACCTAATATCCGGGACTTATTGCTCCCGTATATTCAGCGACTGCGACCGGAAGAAGTGCAGATTGCAGTCGCCTAACTTCCCCGGTCTCTATCCCCGCAATCTCACCTGCTATTACGCGGTAAGGCTCCTTTAAATTGTCATACTTCTACTGCAAAATTCGCGCATTCATTTCATTCCACGTCATAATTGAAAAAGCATTATGTTTATTACAGTGATAACTTTTCGCGAGTAATGTGTCAACGTGTCATTAACATTTTCGAGTTTTGCAAAATTTTGTTTTAAGTAAGCGCACCTTCCGAGTAACTGCTCATTAGGGAAACACTCTCGCCACGTCAAGCGTATCGTTGGCGTAATGTATCATTGTCCGAATTAATTTGCTCGTCGTCGAGCAGATGCGCGGCAGTGATATACGATCGACATAGTCAGACGAGGAGTCTCTCTCTCTCTCTCTCTCTCCCTAGAGCCTTGACACGGCTCATATTTCTGTTTCAAGCAGACACACCTGCGGCGGAAGTCGTAAAAATGACTCACTTCCTCTCGTATGCGGTTAACAAATTTTCGGACGGCCCCCTTCCTGTGACCATTATTTCCCCTTAACATCTCACGGTACCGCGCGAGGTCGACCACCTCCTCCCCTGCTCGTCACGTAAATCAACGCGGAGGCGACCGCGACTTTCTGACCGGTATGATTTTTTGCACGGGGAGATTCGAAATTGGTCAGTAGCCAACAAGCACAAAGTTGCTAAACGCGAGCAAAACAGACGAGCGATGTTTTGCAAGAAATTGGAAAAGCGCCACCGAACTTTGTCTTTATCGTGAATTTAATTAAAAGGAAGAGAGGAAATGTAAAATTCTTTCCCCGATTCTTTTTATTATTCTATCTTGTCGCTTCTCCTCCACTGGCACTGGTAAATAGTCAATTCTGCTTCGTACGAAAGCTTTAATTTGTCACAAAGTAAAGATCAACGGTCAATAATAATGTCAACGTCCCTTAAACTCTACATTATCGCGAAACTAATCAATCTCCTCGATATTCAGTCATTTCGGAGTAGATGGACGAAATACGCGAAAGTCGTGGAATTTACGACCTCCGTTTCAGTGCTGGAGGTGATCATTTATTCTTTTTGTGCAACTAGACAGTCAGACAGACACTCGTGGGACCTGCGCTAGATAGACTTCGATTACGAGCAAAGCGATCTCCATCGGTGTTTATCTTATTCCGAAACTCTGATACAACCATTCTGACCTTTATCGCGCTCTTATCTAGATAAAGTCCGAGTCGAGCAATTTGTCACGTTACCGTCCTACTAGCTCAATCGCGAAGAATAAATGACAATTTAAAATCTAATTTTACGTTATATAAAATCTATGTGATTTATTTTAATAAAGCATTGTCCGCTATTTAATAATTGTAAGAAAAGTTGTTCATATCAGACGCGACTTGCATATTTCAAATGAGAATAAGTTCAACACTTGTTCGTTATTTTTATATATAGAGAACCTATTTATAAATCTTTACTTGTTAAATAAATTTCTCTTCCAAGAAATTAATGACACTTTTTAAAATATGAAACTTGACTTTTGGCACGCAAAACGAGTGAAAAGAAATAAAAATCGATGCTAATATTCGGTGTAAAGTCTTAACAACACTTATACATTTACATTTATATTTGAGTTTCAGCGATGTCGCTGAGAGAACATAAATGAAATCATGGCACGTTGTGCAACCCATATATGCAACACACGGGATGCATTTAAAGATTAGAATAGAATAGAAAAATGTATTCTTCCGTGCGAGAAGAATACATTTTGAATAGAGGATACGAATTGATTCGTATTTCGTGTAGGTGAGACAGCACGAGGTGCCGGCGGGCAAGCACGCTTTAATACACGTGAAACAGCCTCGGGGCCAATTGGTAGCTGTAAGAGCGCGACCAGCGACTCAGGCCGAGGCGCCGCCACGGGAACTGCGTCTCTGGCAAGATTGCGACGTCGTTCAGGTACGTAAAGCCACCGCGAAAATTGGATTAGCTGTTATAAATTCGAGACAGAAACAGAGAAAGAGAGAACGTAGCGCTGGGCGACGTGACCGGTCTACCAAGTAGCCGCCACCGCTTTTGCATAGTGATCTCCCGCCGGAGAAAGAAACTTTCAGTTTTGCATTCTTTGTCGCGCTTGGAAAAAGTTACGAGAGTGGTGAAATGTTTCTGTCGACAGCGTAGACACGTAATCGCGAATCAAAGAATTAAACGCAGCCACACAAGTTTAATCAAACACCCCTACGGTGATTTGTTCTGGGCGCGAGGACTCTGTGAGGTTTCCTCCTCGGTTTTTTTTTTTTTTTTTTAAAGCATCTCACTAACGCCTTTCAAAGTTTTCCAAAGTTAATCAAGCTTCTCTGAATAATACCATTAGTACAATATTACATTTATCACAATCGCGTTATCTTGAAAGATAAGTCTGACATTTTACAATTAATGGAGTTATTCTTTAACTTTGATATGATAATCTGAAAAAGATGTATTCACTCATTGCGTAATAACTCGGCGAAGTAAATGTCGTTGTGAAAGTAGATCGATCTTCGAGATGATCTTTGGTAGAAACTTGGTCCATATATACGAGAAACTTTATTGCTGAATTATGCTTATCTATTCCTCCGAGATAGAGAAATTTGTCTTTATAGGACTACGTAACAGTGTATGACGGATACACCACCAGGGAGCCTGTGATCCTAAAATTCTGTGGCGGCGGGGAGCCGGTGCCGGAGGCCATCAGCAGCGGCCCGGAAATCCTCGTGGAGTTTACTACCTCTCCTTATGGCACCTTCTTACATCCGACGCCGCCCCATTCCCTACATGGGTTTCAATTAGAAGTGCAAGTACGTGAGCAAGCTCTTCCCATAAATTGCATAATGGCCATCTTAATTAATGTCTAACGTGTCCGTTCCTATTTAATCGTCTGTAAAATTCAATGGTTTAGATGATGTAAACATAACACTTTAGAGAGACGGAACTTTGGAAAATAATTCTTGTAACAACATTTTTTAATGCGAACATTTTATCGTGTGCACGCTATTTAATCGATTCAAAGTAATGAAATAACGAGCGAAAAAAAATTTCCATATATATCGAGATAAGCAAACGAAGGTTAATTCTATTATATTTCTAACTGTGTAACCCTCACCTTTGAATTGAGATAAATCATTATTATCTCTGTATTACCGAAAATCAAGAGTCGTTTGGATACTCATTTTACCTCGTTGAACGCGCATAAAACCCAACGAGCTCCCGTTCGTAGAGCAGAAACAACGATATCACCGACATTCGTGTTATCCCGTATAAAATTGCCTAACGACACACCGCAGCGAATGCATTCGCATCAGATAGAACCGCAAACACGCGATCGCCCGAGCAATTCGGACTCACCCCTCCATGGACGTAGGAGGGTGAGTCGACGACGGCGAAGCCCCGAGAGACTGCACGCAATGTGAAACGCGCGTCGGCTTCCAGGTCACGTTCGTGGACGCCGAATCACCGACCTACGCCAAGAATAAGCGCTGCGAGTTCTGGCTGCGGGGCACCGGCGGCGGCATCCTGGCGTCGCCCCGTCACTCACTGCCGAGGAACAGCACCTGCCTGTACCATCTTCGCGGCGCCGGTCCCACCCTGCCGAGCCCGACGCCGCCGCACCCGTTACCCAAGTTCCCGGAGCAGAGACCCGGCACCGTGTGGAGGAGACCGGCCCCGAGGCCGCCGCAACCGCAATTCCGCGTCTGGCTGTCTATCCTCAAGTTCCACGTGGGCACCAGTCTGTCTATCACCGACGAGGACTGCTCGACGACGCTGATGGTCTGGGACGGCGAGATGATGCCGCTGTCGGAATGCAACGACGTTGCCTGGTAAATGATGGTGATAAGCTGGCTCGTAGCTCAAGGAATTTTTATCTTACCTATTAACAAAGACGTATCTCGTTTTATTCTAACATTAAAGAGTCGTCTACAATAAGTAGTAAGTAAATTGACCAACCATATTCAAACATTATTTTCCTTACGATTTAAGAATAATCGATGATGATTGATTTACTTTCCTTCTGCTTATTATAGGCGATCTTTAAGAGAATTGAAATCTTTCGATTGACTCTACTCTCAAGTTGATTGTAAATTATTTTATATTCTTTGATTATTAAATACCTTATCAATTTATTACAACAGTCTCTATTCTTCTTATTCTTTATTAGTAATTAATATTAATTTTTGAAGCCTCGATAATTTTCTCGATTGCCAAGTAGAACGTTCAGTGTTTACGTATTAGAGATCCAACATTTGTTTCAGTGAAAAAGAACGTCAACGTTACGCTGAAAGAATGGGCGATCCGATTCAACCCATTCTTGCGCGTCCCTCGAGCAATACCACATTGCTGGCGAGATATTGCAAGGACAAAGTACCGAAGACCTGCGATCATGCTATTCTACAGAACACCAGTCGTCCGTGCTCCTTGGTGGAAAGCTTTGTTTCTTCTGGCAGCAGTCTAACTATAGAGATGCGCATGATTGAGTCGACTGCGCTTAGGCAAGTGTTAATTTTTATCGCAGGATTCTACAAATCTGTTTCATTATTGCTTATTATAGAGAACAAATAATATCGCGTACAGCTAAATCTTATTACGGAAGATTAATCAAGTTATCAGAGAAATTCAAAACTAAAGAACTATATTCCGAAACTAGCAAAAGTGAAATTAATGTTCGTGTTAAGGTATCGTTTATATTTTAATTTAGTTGTAGTTGGATTCACTAGTCTACTTGAAACTTTTAATACCTATTTGGAAAGTTATATAATTTCCATAGCTTATATTCCTTAATTAATTGCACCCTAAAAGTTTGAATGTATAAACATGAACAAAGGAAATGACAAATATTGCAATATGTTAATTATATTGTATTAATTGTAGAATTATATTAATTTCTTTCTATATTAAAAAATTGTATATATTCTCTGATATCGTTACTCTTACAATTATTTGATTACTTTTCAATAGATATTCGAGAAAAGGGTAACAAGAATTGAAAAGAGCACTCGCGCCTGCAACTGACTGCAAATCTCCAGAAAATTCGATAGCTCGAGATAGCTGTAAAACGTTTCCATCTTTGGAGATCTCTCTGTTTTAGTCGAGAAACTGATCAAGTAAAGGGGTATTAATGGATCGCCCCGAAAAATCTCGAGGGGATATACCGGCGCTTTGTATCGGCGTATAGTGGAACATTTGTGCGAAGCGGTGCGCCAACCTGCGCTCGGTCGTAATTTCGCGTTTCATCCGATTCGCTTGCAACACCGTCGGATCGAACCGCCGGAGCGTTACGAGCAAAGTATGCGGGAACGTTTTATAGAAATACGACGCGCAATATCTGCCACGGTAGCACGTTTCATTCGTTCGCGCCACCGCGTGATGTTCTTTCTCTCTCCTTCTTCCGCTACCTACAATATAGATTATTCATGGAGGATTCTTTCCCTTTTTCCGTTCTTTCTCGCGCGCGCTGGGAAAGATAGCGGAATTCAGAGGAATGTCGAGGCACGCGGCGGCGGCGGCGGCGGCGATGGCGACGGCCTCCACATCCCATTTGCTTAATTTTATACTCAGCTCTTTCCATTCCTCCTTCCTCGCCCTGTCCACGAAAGGTGTTACATTTATCACTTGATTCGTTACTTCGCAAATATAAAAATTATTTAAATGAACTCGCGTGTCGCGCATGAGGAAACGCAAATTTTAATAACACGAAGAAACAGACTCTGTGAAAAATTTCTAGCGAATTCGTACATTTGCCGTAGCACGTTTCCGGCGCGGCGCATTGTACTCATTCATGAATGTTAATTTAAATGTAATGAATTAGCGTGCTTCGTGTACTTCATTGAAAGCTTTTGCATTCGGATAATTAATTTAGCGAGTGGGGAGAGAAAGAGAGCTGATAATCTAAAAGCCAGTCCAATATTAGCGGAATCGTTATTAAAAATGAAAGGAATTAAGCGCAATATTCCGCGCGCGTGTACACCATAAAAATATTCACCTCTGTTGAATGGTAATTAAATGGCGATTACATCGGTCTTTGTGGCGTTAATCGGCATTCCGCGTCATCCCCGTTGTTTTCCCCGTCGTGCTCGGGCACGATAATCCCGACGCGAGCGGAGATCCAGATCGGCGCTCGCCGATGAATAATTAAGAGTCGGCGTTTTTCCACAGCGCGCTTGTCCCCGTGGCTGCTGACACACTCCGATTCACATTTCGCACGCGTTACATCCGTTTATCACGCCATGTCCGACGGGAGTATCCGCATGTCGTCGTCGTCCTCCTCCTCCTCCTCCTCTATCTTGCCTGTCTTCTTTTTTCCCCTCTCGCCACGTGCCTATCGAGGTGTTCGGGCGTGATAGCCGACGGTGAGTGACGTGCAATGCGGATGCATCGCACGGTCTAGTTAATCCTTTCCGCGCGAGCTGAAGCCTACCGGCGCTCGAGCTCGGCGCTTTATAATAAGCTCGAACCCGGTTTAATAACATCCCCGCAACCGCCGGAGTGCAACGTCTCTCTTCAAGGCCCGCCGCCTTTCACAACTCACTGGGGTTCGTCGATCTTCATCAGTGCACCGAACCCGCGCCGGATAACGCCGCGTATCAACCCTTTCTCGTGCGTGCCCGCGGGGTTGTTGTTACGTTAATACATATATACATTCCCCTGGCCGAGCTTTGCCATCATTCTCTGAGCTTTAATTCGCTCGTTTGTCCAAGACGAGCTTGAAGATGTCGTTATTAAGACAAAGACATTTATACAATCTTTTATTATTTGTCTGTTTGTTTCACGGCGTAATCGCATAAATATGCGGAAACTTTATATTTGTTATATTTAATTTAATGAATCTACTTTTCTCAGAGCTTTTGATTTTTAAATTAATTAGTTTGTTACGGTTTTCTTCCAGACCCGTAAACTTTCGCGCTATGTACGAATTCGTCGATCTTCACCAGGATGGCGATCCTTACGGCAGCGGACCATGTTCTCGCATTTTCTATAGCCGGAATCGTGACCATTATCCAGATCGTAAATTTCAAGGACCGCGCGATATATTCCTATACGGTCGTGGAGGGTCAAAGAATATAAGGTAAGAATAATGACCGTATTCGATCGTTACGATAGCAAATTAGAGATTGCTAGATTCTCTGAAAAAAAGAAGGATATTCTGCATCTTTTGCATTTTTTAATCGAAAATACGCCGTGTCGTTTGACAATAGTAAGTGAAATAAAACCGACAAGTGAGTACATAATTAAATAGAGAGAAATGCTATTTTCGATACAAGTCGACTATATCGATTTAAGTATGTGGATTTGTTCCAATAAGAGTTGTGTTCGAGACCGCGAAATTCACGCGCAATTTACCGAGTTGGAAAAAAGTATACAAAATTCACACAGAAATATTATTACCTTACCAACTCGAACTGAAACTAGCATTTCTCTCTATTTAATTATGTATTTCTAATTAACTTTAGTACTTGGATCAAGCATATAGATTTCGCTTCTTGAAATTTATAATGAAATTGATAATATAATTATCTGATGTGATAGCTACGTTGACCTATACAACATCATTTATTATAATTGTCCATTCGCTGATAGGTGATAATAACAGTTCGATATTACGACAATTTATCGTCTACGATGGGATTGTATCGGCACGGAATAGCGCCGTGAAAGCTAATGCAACGATATAATGATGCGATTATGACATTGTCAACTCGTTATCATTTGTCAATTTGTAGCGGGCTATTATTAACAAACCCACTATTAATAAACTATTGTGTCGCGTAGTGTCGGTTCGTCGTAAAATATACTATTCGTCCGTATCTTTTTTTCGCGATCAACGAATGGCATATTGCGAAACTGGAGATGAGATCAGAATCGTATACGCTGCACGCTAAACGGCAATTAGAAATGTACATGATGTGTATTGCATAATTAAAACCAAGTTTTACCACTTGTATCAACTACTCTCATCATAAAAGAATTACGTATATTTTCGAATTGAGAATATATTTTCGATACCGTGATGATCAACGTATAGGCTCTCAATATTATAGATATTATCAGAATCAAATTAGAGTTAAATATATTTTTTACATTTTTTGAAAATATAAAAAATATGTAATGTACAATATAAGAAGATGTAATTTATAGTGTCTCTTATTTCTGATAATTCATTCTGTATTCATGATTTTCATTTGTCTGGCAATATGTGTAAAATTGTATATTTCTCAAATCCTGAACATCTTTTCGCGAAATCTTTATTACACGTCGTTCAAATGCCGTTCACCGGGATGTGTGCAGTGCGGCACGGAATACGCACCTATGGAACCAACATATCCCTCGTCTTTGACAGCCTTCGTACTATCGCGCGCGCGCGCGTCCTTTTATTACTAGCCGCAGAATCGAATCTTCCACAATCCCGATAAAATATCAGTTAGACTGGCGGCTTTACGACAATCGTAAAATGAACTTCACACGTTAAACCGAGGTCTTCCTGCCAGCAAATCAGAATTTTTCCCGTAACATTTGGTAACACATAGCTGCTGATTTTTCAGCTGATTTCTCATTTTGTTACATAATATTTTAGAAATGTCGCGTGGTGTAAAAACTGCAAAAAATTTAATATTATACCGAACATAAATATACGATTAGTTTCCTAAATTGAAAATTTTATGCAAATAAATACTAACTCAACAAGCTATCGAATCATCTCCGTCTTCATTGATGAGACATGAAGTTTTATTCGATTTTTTCTTTTCAATACTGCTTTTCGCCAAGAGAGTCATTTCCCATCCAAGTAATGAAAGGCAGGAATGTTCTCTGACGAGATAATTCAACCGCGATATCCGAAAAGAGACCAGAAACACGGTAATGGTGGTTGTACGTTGCCATGATCCACCCCCTAGACTCACTTTGGCCGCTTCCCGATTAACGAGCGTCCAACCTTCGACGCTCCTCGTAATCTTCCTGCAATATCGATCACTGAACCGGCTCCTTTGCCTGGCCGGCGAGGCGTGTAGATTCGATTAAGTACTGAAAGTGCAGGCCAGAAACTGGTTTTGCAGCTGCGTGTACCGCTTCGAAGGAGAACATGACGAGGTGGTGAAACTGAGGTTCAACAAGCTCCTCAATGGGAATCGCACCTGCCGCAGCGTTGGCAACTCCGATTTCAATAGGCTGCTCTGCGTCGACTCTGAGAACTTCTCGGTTAAGGTGCGTAATTGAAACTTCTCGTAATTGCAATTAGTTACTCCGTGCCAAACCTATTGTACGATCCTTCGTGCGAAAATTAAATTTTGCCATCGATATACGTCACAAAATCGTCCAGTTGGTTGAGCACTGAAATATTTCCCCTGTATATATTTCATGTTATTCTGGTTTGAACCTACGAAATTTGGGGACGTATACAAGAAGGAAAGAGGAATTTTTACATTGCGTTAAACATTTACACAGTCATCTTTTGAGAGTTACGAATTATCTTGAAGAGGCCTAAGTTGGGAAGTTGTCAGTGATGTAACATGAGGTACAATGGAAGTTGTAGAAGTACTAACAGGTGGCTTTGATCGAGTAATTAACGGTGGCTTTGCGACAGCAAGTATCAGCAATCCCCGAATCCAAACACGGTAGACCGAAGTAAACCGACAGGCTTCAAAGTTTCTAAGCAGTCGATGCCGATGCGAAATAGACTCAGACGTGTGCTGCGATGTCTTATTAACTCAATATTTAACGACGCAGATACGAGATTGGCGGAATATGGTTTTAAGTTCGCGGTTCGAAATTTCATTTTAAAGAATATTCAAAGCACGTTTTCATTTAAGAATTGCGAAGCAGTTTTCAAAAATATGATCACGAGACGTTTATCGAGAATCGTTTCTTCAGCCACGAAACATATTGGTTGGAAAACAATAAATTAAAAGCTATTTCGAGGATTAAGACGATCAGAAGCATCTCTCTCTCTCTCTCTCTCTCTCTCTCTCTGCTATCTCCTTACAGGTGCTCGATTTACCTTGGCCAAATGCATCGCCTATCCAGCGAGATTGTCTCTGCTCGAATCGATCACTACCCATCAATATCAAATCTACCTCTAATATCGCCGAGGTACATTTCACTGTTCTATCTATGGACGCCTTGGATGATTACAACAATCTCTTCTTCGAGGGCACCTGGGACTTTGTCAAGACGACGCCTTGCATGCAGAAACGTAGAGTCAGGGGGCCGTCTGGAGAAATTAAATACACGCCACCGATCGACGATGACGAGGTAAACGTGAGAAGCTTTATACATATGCAGGGCTATCAAAAACTGTCGTCTAAAATCAATTTTTATCCTTTGATCTTGAAAAAACAAAAACATTTGTAAGAAGATAAATTATGTTCGAAAGGACTCTTTCTTAATTTATGCAAGACATTTTTGATAGAGTAACATCATTTGGTTTCCAATTATACTTGAAAAAATGTAATATAAATAACCATCAATTTTAATATATAATTTTCTTCAAAAATACAAGGACTGTTTAATAAAAAAGGTAATAAAACCTCTCATTCGTGCTAAAATTGATGCTTTGGTATATCAATGGAATGAATATAAAGACAAGTATAGAAATTATGTGGAAAAAATAATGCGTGGCAAATCGTGCTGGTAAATCACGTATGAATAAGTATTTTCAGTTGACAAGTATCTTGAATCTTATTTAATGAATACCTGTTTCAGTTTTTCAAAAACATTAAAATAAATAATAAAAGATATTTTAGATTACAGTTTTTGACAGTTCACTTTTAAATATCTATTTATATTATATTTCATTTCAATGCTTTTCTCTTCATCATTAGAAAAATTGCGAGAATCAGCCGTGGCTGATCGATCCTGGTCCGGGGCAGTATTTATACGTGAAAATGGATGGTGTAATTGTATCGAACAGCACAAAGTGCGCGACCAAGAATCGCATCATCGTGTACACGGGTGGCGCGATACACGTGTCGGTGTGCCCGAAACCACCTGCTGACTTGAGGCACCATGTGGTTGAAGTGTTCAGCGACGGTTGGGCCGTCAGCAGCAACGCGATGATCCTCGCGCCGGGGCAGGATCCAATCAGGACCATCGCCGTGGAATTTATCGTGAAAGAACCGGCTTCCTACACGGTCACTTGGCTCGAGCTCACCAGAAGGTTCGTAGTAACATTTCTATGGATAATATGTCGGAGAATAGAAAAGTAGAATAAAGAGTCTGATATGAATCGCAGATATGTCAATTACAAGTATTACTGCTAAGTGAACAGAGTACTCTCGATAGCGAGCGCGGCAAAGACCGTAATTAATAGAGTCTTTATGAGCGCGACTTGGTCCATAAAAAGAAAAAAAAAACTTCATTAAACTTTGCCGTAATTTATCTATAACTTTCGCAATCTCTTGCGCAGAATAATTAATCTCGTAGAAACGAAGATTGTCTTAATAGATTCGCGCGCCGGTGTATCTGCATCTCTCCCTGAAAGTTGCAAGGATCTCTTATCAACTTACTATACACGAAATGTATAGTCAAAGTTTTACAACGTTTAGTTCGCTACAAATGCTCTTAATAATTGATAACTCAAAGTCTCCGGGGGAAAATACACGTATAATAAGACGCTACTAGAAATTCTCCGAAACATTGTATAAACTATCGAGAATAAAGATAAATCATCATTAAGATGTTGCCAAACATTAACAAGAATTGTAGCAAATCTTGATGGATGTGTAAAGTTCAGGGGGGGAAAAATGTGTCGAAATTTGAAAAATGTGACAATTTTCGAAAAATGATATGTATATAATTTCGGAACTTTGCATATTTACCCAAATTTTCCTTTCTCTCGATCGATCGATCCAAGCTTGCCGGGAGAGACCTGATGCGCTTCCTTCACAGTCGTGTAATGATAGGACCGTTCGAGCGTCACTCTAATGTCTCTCTGGAAAACACCTTAATTAATATCCGACGACCTCGATTAAACGCGGGGGAGGGAGGGGGGAAGAAGGAGGAGGGATTGGCGGACGATGGGGGCCGCGTCGTTACGCAGCGCGGAACAATATAACTCTATCGATCCTTCCGTCTGACCCGCAGACCGTCGGTGACGTCAACGGCGGGCCTGCAAATGTCGCGGGACTGCGAGCAGCGGTGCCCGGAGCTGGACGCCTGCATAAACGCCTCGCTGTGGTGCGACGGGGTGTCGCACTGTCCCTCCGGCTACGACGAGGCCCTGACGCACTGCTCCGTGCTGCTGCAGCTGCCGCCGCTGCAGCTGGCCCTGGGCGCCCTCGTGGTCCTCACCGTCCTCGGCGTCGTCTGCTTCATCGTCTGGCGGGCCTGCCGGCGGCGCGGCCGCCGCTCGATATCCCAGCACCGTCTCAAGAGCATCTCCTCCGAGACAGCGATAATCGACGGCAAGGAAGTGATATGCTGACACAGCGACAGTTCTGTGCGTTACGTCGAGGTCGACCGCGTCACCACTGTGTGACGATCGCCGTCGTCCACGTCGCCGTCGGTGCGGCTTCCGGCGATCCTCCCTAGATCAGTGGTCCGACTCTGCTCGGCCCTGCTCTTCTGAAGAAATGGTCGGGCCGGCCGCCGCCGGAGGATCCGCGGAACTGCCTCCGCGTAACGCGCAGAACTGTCGTGTGCGAGATGCGTTAGGTCGGATAAACCTAGGAGCTCATCTATGGTCGGAAAAATCGCGTGTTCGATGCTCGATGACTCGGGCGAGTGGGAGAATGCCTTTTCTTCTTTCTTTCGGTCGAACGAATTCGCTTTCGTTCCCGGCTGGTTGTGTGTTAGTCTGCTCGAGGGTGGTAGGTCTCGCTTTAAATTCAGGAAATAATGACGGATGAAGAGACAGTTGGAGGAGAGAGAGTCGGGCGATCTGATTACAGGGGACGTCGTGAATTGTAAAGCAGCGACTGGAACGTGCTTAGGATTATAAGTTTGGCCGCGGCCCTACGTCGATGGCACACGAGTGCCAAGTATAACGGCGGATTAATCCGGCGGCGTGACGTAACGTTTGTGACATGTAACTTTTCATTGGTCACGACGCACAGTAGTCTACATCTATTTTTTAAATAAATTTCTAACGATATATACTGCCAATCAAGTTTTCTCATTTTTAAGAGACTAACTCGTTTTGTAACTTCTTTAAAATAAAACAAAAAGTTTTTAATTCAAAGTGTCCGAGATGCTTGTTTCCGATCACGCCGTCAATTTTTAGCGGCGGTGCGAAATCTTGGCACCGCGCGATCGAGTTCTCGCCGAAGCCTCGATCCACCCTTCGCAGACATCGAAATAATCACTGCCGCGATAACCGGCGGGTTCCGGAAGTTCTCGAGTTCTGATACTTTCGTTATCTTCGCGTGCAAGATCTTATTATTCTCGCGCGAAGCCTTATTACTTCTCGAAGTACCGTTACACGTCCCATCCCGGATCCACGCGAAAGTTTTAATGATTCCCCGTCGAGCTGCCCGAAAGTCATCTCGAAACGAGGAGAGAAAACAAAGCGAGAGAGAGAGAGAAGCGCGTAACATAAGATACAGAAACTAAAGTGCGAACTACTTTAACGAGGACAATAAGTAATAAAATCCTAGTAGTATGTCGCTATTATGATAGAATGGCTTAGTGACGATCGAACGACGGTGCGCCTTGAACTTGGATTGAACTTGGATTAATTAGCGCAGCCGCGAAAGATTACGCGGTGAGAGATCGCTGCATTTTGGCGCAATGCCGAGAACCGCTGTAAAGTAAACGATGCGACGGGGCAGAGGCTTAGCCGATCGATAATGCTTTGTTAGCGAATCATTATAGCGAGTTATTATAAGCCAGTTTCATCAACATCGCGTTGACCTCAATCGCGTTTTAACGGTTAAGCCCGGTGCACTTCTGATTCGATTAAAGACAGTAATTAACAGACGTTGATGAAACCGGTCCCAGTATCATTACCTTATTATCTTATTTCCCACTCTTATCATCTCAGCAAAACTGTCTCACAGAACCACGTACCCGTACTTTGTCCAATTAACAGACATACAAAGTATTTATATTTGATATCACGCAACGCGTCTCGCGAATCTTTAAGATAGTCATTCGTGCGGAACAAATGTTTGCGTCGACGACGTTAATTTGCCAAGGCGCCTCGTCGGTCCGATTGACACGTCTCGATTAAGAAACACCTCGTTCGGAAATCCGAGACATCGAGCGTCGCGCGCAGCGTATTAGTGCTAAAAACATTAGATTCTTCTCGAGAATAAGAGTAGACAAGCAATTTTAGAGCCGAGCGAACTCCTCCTGTCTCGTCTCGTATTCCTACTCCTTTTCTTTTCTTTTTTTTCCTTTGTTTTGAGGGGCGCGCGTGATACTCGCACAGAGAAATTGTCTGTAAAATAGATAATTCAAGAATGGTTGACGCGTACGTCGCGCGTCGAATCGTCGCAACGTTACTAGATAAATCAAGACGTCGAAGGATATTAAATATTTAATAACGCAATGTGACGTGCTATATTGCGGCCGTGGTGACGCGAGAAACTCCAACGTTACCACCTATCGTTTACTGCCAAAAGTAGTCGATTATACCTCGCCGACAGCGAATAAAAGTTTCGAATATTACATTTACATGAGTCATATAAATGTATTATATGTGTTCGGTATTGTTCGTAGGATCCGAGCATTTTCGGTTCACGACAGACCGTTTCATTGCGTTGTTATTATTTCCTAAAAAAAAAAAGCGCTAAAATGTACCGAACGGTACGGTAATCACAAAGTTTTCCTTTTCGTATCATGGCCGCAGACTTTTTTCAGACGTCTGCATTGCGCTCAGGTTGCATTTCGACGTGAACGAGTGCATGTTGCGAGACCATGTGCTACGAATAAAATAAATTCGTGTGATGAGAAGGAGGAGAATTTCACTGACCCAATTAGTCGCTCGAGTGAGCGAAAAGATCGCGATAAATTATATAAAATAAATCCTGAATTACCGCAATCAGAAACATAAACCTGAATGTTGGGGAAAAAAAGTGCATGTTATTGCGACGAGCTCACGTCGAGACGCGGCCTTAGCCGACGAGGAAAAATTTCAGCTAGAGATACTGACCAAGTTTAAAGCGATAGCCGACTTTAGGTGACTTAATTATTCATTTTAGCAACACCACCGCGGAGGAAGGTGGTGGCGAACATGTAGACTTCAGTAGCCTGAAATTATGTGATAATATATAAATGCTGTTTTCCTCGGAGCTGTGCTCCGACATTATTGTTACGCCGGGCGAACGGCGTCCACCGACCGCTGTTGCGCGCTCGTGTCAACATTCTCAGAGAGGCTATTTCCTTTCCTCTCGCTATATTTTCAACGTAACGCGTCACCGCAACGATAATAGACGCGCGCGAAAGTTTAGCGAGCAAAACCTGAGGGTGGCGGTTCACCTGTCGGATCACCTTAAACACGCATGAGAGCACTTCGACGTCACCGCCGCGGCTTGTACACCTTGTTCATACTTGTACATAATCGATTATTTATCTATTTGTATCGACTAACGATGTGTGCGCTTCTGCTCGCACGTGTCAACTGCCAGGTGCATTTCCAGTTTTCAATTACATTAAACTAGCAGCCTGCGACTTTTTTTTTTTTACGATTTTACGAGTGCTGAGTTGCTCAAGCGTTCAATTTTAATCAGCGAATTCAGAGGCGACGTGATGAGAAGGCACTTTGCCTATATTTCGCCTGCATTAATTAAAGACGAGATTATGATTCTCGTTATAATTTTCGCCCTGAGAAAATTGTAAATGTAGTTGCACGGGAAGCATTGCTTTAAACAAATTTAAATCTCGAGATGCGCGATCGATATCGAAGCTGCAACCGTCAAATCTAAATTTTAATTATATTTTAACTAGCCCGTGTCTTATGCCACGGTGTCAAGCGATAAAACTTTGGGCATTTACACCTTTGACGTGTAAAACTTTCAACACGACGTGGCTCGCGTGTTATCTGTATTGATAAAGTTTATAGGAGTCTCGCAGGAGCCGCTACTTCTTATTAACACGAGACTAGCCACTTTTCGACAGAAAAGAAATATTCAAGAGGAAAAGTAATACCTTTTACATTTCCGATTAAAAATATTTTTAAATAATATGTATGATCAAAAGAGTATAGAATAAAAAGATCCTTCGTGATAATGAATAACATTACCAATGGCTTTTCTGCACTTTACACGCGTATTGATATTGCGAGCGGAAGTTTGCATCTTGCCGCTTTACTACTCGATAAGCGTAGAATTTCGAAGAATCAGAAGTAGAATCCTCTCGAAATGGAGCGCATCCGAAATAGAACGAAAGATGACTTAAAGGGGCTTAAGAGGAATTAACGAAGAGAAATACAGCACGCTGATATCGCATGCTGATCGCATCAGCTAACCGGGAATACCGCCAACTATTCTCTCTCGTTATCTATGAGAATACATGCAACACGAATTAATGCATAAATAATGATTAACCAGACAGATAGGAGACAAAAGTGATTCCAGGCGCGCGCGTGGTGTAAAGCGGATAAGACGTTTTTAAGACCGTCGCCGGGGAAAACATCGAACGAAGACAATCGCCGACGTAATACATCACGATTGGATCTAATGCGGACTCGATGGAGCGAATTTCACTTCATTCTCGTTCCATGATCACACGGAAACGCGTGCGTTACATACGGAAGTTCCGTACCCGTCGACGTTTCTGCGGGGAGATAAGATTTATCGCGCCGTACGCTCTAAGTGATAACGTTGCGGATTGGTCGGACGAGAGAAACCACGCATGCAACGCACGTCACGCGAGCATACGTTCAGTTAACTACGATCTTGTGTTCAATCGCGAAGAAGTAATGCGAGTAATACAAGTTTTCCGGAAAGGAGGTCACCGTTTCATTCGCCGTTTCGTTTTTACACCTCTGCGTTCATCCCTCATCACTTTAATCCTTCCATTACGTTGTGAGATGGCTAAGTACGAGTTAGCCAAGTATCAGAACGTGATGTCGCATCATTGTAAATAAGTTTTATTAAAAAAGTCAAGTGACGCCATAAAAGGGACGCCATAAAATTAAATGAAATAAAATTGAATTGCACTGATTTTAATGAGAATAAATATTTTCCGATTGGAAAAGCACTTTGCTCGTGTCACGATATATATATATATATATATATATCAGGATATCGTACTATGTATCTTTAAAAGTTTTCATTTACTTGGGACCAAGGTATCGTTTAATTAATACTCGGCCTGCCAGTGACGTAATCGCACAAACATAATACGATTGAACGAGTACGTCTCGGGTAAAATTATCGAAATTCTAATTGACACGACTGATTCACGAGCGGAGAATCAAAGACTGATTATTTATAGTTTGCTTCTGTCATCAGAATCTACACTGCCACTGCGTAAAATCTCTTTCACGAGAGAGACGATAATTGTAAATCAATCGTCTATTTATGTCGGTGAAATTCCGAACTAAAGAGAAACGTTGCGCTCATTAAAAGTTACCAGAAATACACGATTGTCTATCTGAATGACTCGACAATTTGAATTAGAAGGATAAAATGTTCTCGTTCTCTATTTTATACAATATACAATTATATATAACTTCTTCCATAATTTAAAGTCACGGTTGCACCCCGCGATGCAACGATCGGCTTTAAAGCCATGACCCAGATACAGAGCTAACTCCGCTGATGTGTTCCACAGCTCGCCGGAGAGAAATTTTTCCAAAAATAGGTCGTCGAAGGTTTTCTTTTTAATTACGTTAATTGTTCCTGACACGAGCAAATTAATTCATAGAATCTTAATAGCACATAATTAACTGCACCCCGAACGACGGCACGCACGAATACAATTCATCAGCACCCATTTATGAAAACGGTATTAATTCGCCGAGGGCGTAGATAAAAGTCATGAAAAAATAATTGTTGCTTTCGTAAAACGAAAGCGGTGACCTCCTTTTAAAAAGTAATGTAATACGCTCTGACATCTTCTAGTCGCGAAACTGCTGCATTTTATAAACGGCAGCATGAAAAGAAATCTTTTTCGATAACGATTTCGTTTCGATTATGTACTGCGCTATAATAAAAAAAGTTACATAAAAATTTCATAGTCTAGAGTCTAGATATTACGGGAACGATAATGAAATTACTCCGTTGTCCCACATCGGGCGTGAAAACAAGAAAACAATGACTTTAAGAAAATATGTCACCGTGTTTACCTAATACTGCCTTCGAAAACCGCCGCGTTGCGCATCCCAGGATAATAAAAATTTACTACGATCAGGTGACACATTTCTTAACTACGCATTGTACATTGTCGTCGCGATTCACCTACGAATGCATGAATTTGGACGCCCGCATTGCCATTATCTCGATAAAGCAATTTTATCATCGCAACGCGCGCATAATTGCCATTAAACATATAAGCGTTGACTGACGCATTAATCAGCGAATTGAAGGTGTTCTTTATTTCTCTCTAAAATGAGACATTTACATGATTTTGTTAATAAAATTAGAATTCATAAAAAGTTATTAATTCGCTGTCATTCGAGATCTCACAGTACAATCACATGCTACTGAACTCTCTCTGAGAGAGTAATTAATTTCACACAATTTATCTAAACGTAGATTTTATTAACGGAAGAGATAAAAGTTTAAGTAATCCTGTAAAATTAAAAGTTTACTGCGAGAAGCGACGTACTTGCTTATTGAAACTTCGAGAGATAGTCAATGTTTAATCCTTATCATTTAAGACAGAATGAAACTTCGGTCTAAGGATTAAATAAGATTTTAATGTAGAACGAAGTTATGAATACCTAAATGAGATGCGTAGCGACATTTTACTCATGCGTAAAGCAACCACGCGAAAAATGAAATATGAGAAACTTTTCAAACGTATATTATGAAGCGTAGTTAATTCTATGTCGTCACAGATTTAACTAGTCGTTTATTTTTGAAACAATGTAACACCAAGTTTTGACGCACCACAAATTTAGAAATAAAATACGGGCATAAATCAACGCAACAGTTCGATTTTCATATTTTTTACAAACTAGGGTTACACTGTTTTCAAAATAAACGAATCTCTCTTATTGGATTATTGCGTGTAAAACGACGGACTTGAAACATCGGTCTGTAAAATACATGTCATGTACTACATGTCACGTTTATTTGATAGAATGTTTTTACAAAGATAAGCTTGACGTTTTGAAAATGTACTTTCTATCTTTTAAAATATAATAAATTTATAAAGATATTTATGTGAAATGTAATATGGAAAAGTAGTAATATTATTTTAAAATTTTAGAGAAAATATTCTTTAAAATGATACTTTTCAAGAAGATACATGCTTAAAAATTATATTTTAAGAAATGTAAAAAGATTACTGAATTTAATCAGTTATTTATTTCTCCGGAAATCATTTGAAAGTCGATGGATTTTGATAAAAATGAGTTTTATACGCACCGATCTGATAATTATTCAGAGAGAGAGAGAGAGAGAGAGAGAACTAGAAGTCTTCGATCTGAAATGAATCTTCATAGACGCAAATTTATTGCAAGCCCCGTTTACGTGTCACGTTTCAAACGCAGCTGCAGATGCAGATGAAACGTACTGCCTCGTACACACTTCCATGTGCTTTATCCTCAAAGGTGATAACTGCAGTTACCCGGCGGTAACTCTCGAGAAACAATTCCGACTCATTGTCAGAGGGATATCGCCATGTCGCTTCACCTATGTAAATATCAATGGTTACATAAAATGATCGGTATGGTCAATGTAAGACAAATTTACGATTATCGGCCAATTCTCTCGGCTCGTGTTTCGATTGTAAATAAGCATAATCGTACGAATTAAAGCGATTCTAGATCACGATGTAAGTCAGTAAAGTAATTACGTAGAGTGAACGATTCCCCTTTTCTTTTAGGCGTTAATTAACGATGTAAAAGTCATATCCGCGGCTGCGATTATGAAAGGCGCAAACGATCGATTGTCAAATTTGCCACACGGCAAAAATCGTACTTTCGAAATCCTCGCGCACTTTTGTTCGTGCTATTAGCTCTCGACTTTAATTTCTGTGACCAAGATTTCACGGCGTTTAAAATGTTGTTATAGAACCACGATAAAATAATCATACAGAATAGAGGACAAAATTTCACGACAAGAGAGCTGAGGACATTTCAAGTTTCGCCTAGCAAAATGAATATAACTTGCGTATACTATTAGAAAAGAAAATAACTTTGGTGGTGAAACACCTGTATGTTGAACTATATTGTAAACTTTTGGCCATCGCGTTATGCGTTCACTTCTCCTTCGCTTCTCTTACCTATGTCACTCGTTTCGTCAAAAAACTGAAGTTTCGTCGTTCGTTATTATTTAATGGACAAAGTACAATGATTCTCTCCTTATCATAATTACCATTAAAATTCTACATGGAAGGAATCCAAGTTAGATAAGCGAATGAGAAGTGTATCACACAAAATGAAATAAGGATAAATTAGTGTCGAGCAAAGAGAGCTGGCACACTTTCGTTGCGCAATAGACAAACAATCGCGGTGACAGTCGCGTGTTTGTTACGAGGTGTGTTATCTCATTCATTACCTGCGCGAATTATTATACGAAAATGAACAAATGTTTGCATCGAGACGGAGAAATCGCGTGATTGCATGTGATTGCGTATTTATAACATTCCACGTTGCCGAAACGCCGCCGAGGATTCGACATCTCAGACGTCTCGGTACTTCGCGATAAATCCTGTACGTAATAAGTAATCACCTCGTCATTCCGTCGTCATTTCTTTTCCATGAAAAACAAAGGTTTGCGTTAGTCGTTGTTGTCGATAAAATGATATCGGTGCTGCCTTTGCGCATCGAGATAGCCCTTTCTTTCCGATTCTTTATGACGATACAATTCTAATTTGGGAAAATATACATATGCGCTCTACTAATGATCGCGAGACAGTTATCTGATAATCTCCGTAAGCCTACGGATGAGAAAGTAAAAATAATCCTAAAAAAAGTTTGGTCGCAATCTGGAATAATTGCGCAAATTGAACTAAGGAATTTATCAATTTTTTCACGTATTTTCGAAAATATTTTTGCGGATCTTGAGAGTTCTGTTGTATCGCGCTAAAAAAACAAATGGCACAAACTGTTTCTACAAACTCATCTACTATCATTCCACATACTACCAGATCTTTCCCTTTCGCGGTTGTTGCGATATCAATTATTCGTATCTCAAAATAGACACAGATAACAATGTATTCACGTATATATTTTACAGCGATAAGATCGCCGCTTATTTGTGCGAAGGCGTTTTGCGGAATTCTTTTTCAGAAATTGTACAGAGCGATTCGCTCTGTAAAGATATGCTCTTTAAGCGAAATTGCTCACGAGATTAAATCTGTTCTATATTCGCCCTCAATTGCATCACATTCGATCGACTGCGGGTCCGATGATCGTGTCCCGAGATTCGTTTTTTTTTTAACTCAATTCAAGAGACTGTCGTAAGCTATATTCTCAAAATTTAAACCGACGACGTGTGCACCGATTCGAATCTCGATAAGCTTGATTTGTCACGAAAGCTTTTTCGCAACAGGCACGATCGATCGGACAATAAAACATATGTTTTAAAATAAAAATCTTGTATGCATATGCTTTTTGGACTCAATTTTATATGTTAATGATATATTAATATCTTGAAAATTTGAATATCTTGTTTATCTGTCTCTTTGAAAGATTTAACGAAAAATTCTGAGGAATAATTTTTAAACTAATTGTACAAATTTTACATAATTATGCATTTTTGTATAAAAGCAAATGCATTTTAAATTCCTCCTCTCGGTCATTATTAGATTATGATGAGCGCAAAGTCAGCAAGAAATCTGACAATAACATAAAGGCACACACACACACACACACACACACACACACACGCACGCACGCGATCTTGCCAGACATGCATAAACGCACATGTCATTAATACATTTGTAATCGCTCTATTTGAAGACTGTGACACGACGCGCGGTGAACAAACGTCGACGTTTTAAATATAACAACACGACTGTGTTGAATTGTTGAGAAGTTTAATACGTATTAGGTCAGCCCATAAGTAATGCGGTATTTTAGAGATATTTTTTTAAATAAAACAAAAATTTTAATATTTTAATTTTATTCCAAAATATATCTTGCATTCTTCACAACTTTTTTCTTAATCTTAAATTTTCAATTTCTTGACGATAAAAATCTTTCAGTTTTGAACTAAAGTATAAATCATGTTTCCTCTTATACCGCATTATTTATAGAATGATATACATAATTAATTTGTTAATTGAAATAAAACAATAACCGTGCTAATAGACAATTAAAAAGTAGATTTGGTAATTGTAACTTCATATACATGTATTTTTAGTTAAAAAATTCAAAGAAATAGAGCTCTTTTCAAAAAATTGGATTAAAGCATAAAATGGATTAAAATATAAAAAATTTCAGAACAATTCTACATTTTACAAAATTCAAGGAATGAATATTTACCAATTTTCTGCAATACCTTCCATTCTTTCCGGGCAAGTAATTTATTTGTCGTCAAACAGCAAACGTAAAGTCCATTGTGCAATCAAATGACGATCGTTGATTGCGTTAAATCGGATCAAAGCGAGATCAGTCTGAGAAGGCAGCGACCTGCACATGAATCATGAGTGCGTCATGACTTATTTACGGATAAAGTAGCCGTCTCTGACGGAAGTGAATGCGTCATACGACGTCATTAGAATCCAATCCTAGCATTAGACGATTCGCTGACGAAAACGCATTTACATTTCGCAATGGAAGTATGCAAGAGCGTGTTTAAGTCGACGTAGCGATTTCGTGTCACATGATGCTTCGATGACTCGCGATGTCTCATATATATATATATATATATATATATATATATATATATATATATACACATATATACATATACATATATATATACACACAAATCGTTAATTTATTCCACAATAAAATAAGAACAATAACGACCGATCACCTGCCAGACGTAAACTTTAATTAATCCTCCGAAAACATGCTCACGCGACATGCATATAGTTACTAATTGTACCATTGCCGACTACCGACTCGAAGTATAACGAATATGCGACATTTTTAATAAATTATTTTGAAGATTGCCTGAGCCTCGTTTTTTTTCTCGCAACCCTTGTCCTGCATTTGTTCGATTATCCTGTATAGAGAAAAGTGTTTCTTGGGATTCAATAAATTTTGTTCAAGTCCAAAGAAATTTAATCATTGAAATAGTCTAATTAAACTAATATTTGTCCTAACGACGAAATTGTTTGACTTTCAGAAAGCGCAATGTTTGCTTTAAATAAAATATTTTTTGAGAAAATAAAATAATAAGTATATTTGTACAAGTCTAATGGATGAGCTTAATGATCATTTCAAGTAATAAGTTAATTGAAACAAAATGTTCTTGTTTGAATTAGACATTTTAAAGTATTATTTCAAATAATAGTTATTTTTCCGTCAAACAATATGATTTATTTATTAATACAACAAAATTTTTATTCAAAATATGAAATAATGTTTTGTATAAAATAATAGTTTTTTAATAAAACAAATATAAATCAAACATATATTTAATGTAAAGAAATGTTTTTCTCTGTGTATCAATTACGAAACTCTTTTATAAAAACTGATGTATTGATTTTTCAATATTAAGTCTGATTACGTGCGATAATAAATTTTTCAATATTGTCGTAAGTCTTTGATGTACATTCTGACACAAAGTAAAATGCTTTTATGATTCAGAATATACATGTAATTTTTTAGAAAATTAAAAAAAAAATTCTCGTTCTTAAGTCTTCATTGCAAAAATTAGGTCATTCTATACAGGATATCCCAGAGTAATCTAAATCCCGCTTTATCTCAAATCCATTCTACCATTACACGAGCGGAGTTTAGATTACTTTGAGATAATACCTTGTATATAGCTACATATTTGTATGTACGAGAACTCGTGCGTTTGCTTTTTCTCATCATTCATTAACATAATTGCTAGTGCATTGAAGCTATTAATATGTATCAGTCATGTATTGATAGCATGACACGCAGAACAACGATTGAAGTTAAGACACGGAGCCGTCTCTAAACATTATGTTAAGCATATTAAAAGATAAGACTGTAGTTTTCCGATAACAACGTACACTGTTAAATATTAAAGCATCAAAATTAAATCAATTTCTTAAGTTAGGTAAAAGTAAATAATATTTTGATTATTTTTAACAACCATGTGTGTCGAAATTATGATTGATATAAAACATATAATTAATATATTGTTATTTAACTCCATTGTGTATTTTCATAAAATTTTGAATTTAAGAGTGTATATTAATAATACCATAATTTTTAGAAGATTAACTATAAGTGTCTTCTCTACATGCGTTATTTTTGTCGTTTCTCTCTCTGCTCGAAGAAATGCCAACGTCAAGATTGAACAAGTCCATGATAAAAAATAAAAAATAAAAAATTTTCCTTCGGAATCTCCCTCATCATTAGGATTTTCCATAATAATCTCATCGATGCTAAATCAAATATCATTTCTGTAATCAGAACATCATTTTTGGAACATCATTATTGTAAACCCGTATAATATATGCATGATAGATTATAAATACCTAATTATAATAAATGAATATTATAATTATGCTTGTACTGGATTATATCTATATATCTATCATTATACATCTACTGTTTTTGACAAATCTTAAACGAGGCTAACAAAATACAATTTATTTCTTTAATTAATGTAAATATCCTCAATCTGCTGTCATAATTAACATTTTCCATCATTATTAATTTGTTACAATCTATTACCATTTTACTGGCAATTATTTCACTCCTGTTTCCATCGAAAATTTATCATATTGAACATATAATATGCGTAGCAAATATGCATAAATTTGCAAATCCGCTGCAATAAATTAAACTGTATATATCTATAAAGATGTAATAAATAAGAGAAGAAAATTAATTACTTATCTCTCGAAATTAGTTCTTCCAAACGAATACAATGGAAAGAAATTGATGAATGGAAGTGCTTTAGAAGAGTGCTCGTTACATTATTATTCGTTCTGATCGATCCTATAGTTTTGTATGCTCTGCGAAATAGGACGGGTTTCCCGGAATTCCTGATGACGTTGCAAGCTGCACACCAGTAGAAAACGAAGGAATCTTTCCACTACTCGATCCTGTCCTTGCCACTACCACCATACAATACTACATCCATTCCCGCTACGCGTCGGCGCTCCTCATCTCCACTCATCTCGCTCTGTCTCACTCTGTCTTGCTCGCGTTATTCTTACGACACGTTTCGCCTGGTTTCGCCGGCGGCAGTGAGCGGCACCTGCGGTACTCGGTGACGTTTTCCGTCGTTATTAGCATACACGTCACAACGCAGGAGCTCGTAATCTCACGGTTCGGCGAACAAGATCTCACGTGAGTACCGAGAGCCAGTGACGTTCTGTAAGATTTCACGTGGCACATCGTTCATCCATCAGTTTTGTCGGAGCTTCGTAACGAGAGACATATCCGCCGCACCTCCGTGGGCGTCACCGACAATCCTGTTTGTTTTCTATTCAAGGTTCCTCTCCCGACATCTGCGTGACACGTGTCAGCTCGTGCATAAATGCGATAATTGCGACACAACTTGATATATCATGATAGTTTCGTGGCTTTATTCTTAGATTCCTATATATCAAAGTTGTTATCAAACTGCATGCATTGTGCTGTATACAAATTGCCATTTAGTGGCCAAGTGGCGCAGCGTAGATCAGCGTAGATGGAGGAAGTTTGTAATTAAGTGTTCTATGTGCAGGTTCTTCCATTGCGGCTGTTTAACTCTTGAATAGGCAACATGAGCTACGGTTACCAAGTGAGTATATTGGATTTATTGTTGAACACGTGAAGAACATATTTTTAAACTGTGATTTTATATATGTATTTTTATATATTATAAAACTACGATATACTTTTGATTATTGCCTGAAAATCTGATTCTGTACATACTCTAGTAAGCATCAAGTGGATTGCTGCCATACTCTACTAACATGATTTAAAAATAAGTTCATCACTCGAGTAGTTAAAGAAGCTTGCGCATGGGATTGGTATACTATTTGTTTCTGTCTACACCTTGATCCATCCAAGGGGCCACCTGTTCAGTTTCCGGGACGTGCACGACCGCCAACGTCATTTGGGGCTCCACCTGGTGCACCCTCTGCCCCTGGTGCTCCGTCTTATCCTCCGGTGGGCTTTTCGAATGCGCCACCAACATCTTTCGGCATGCCTCAACCGTACTCTCAAGCTCCCTATCCGACGCAGCCTATGCATTCTATTCCTGGTAGCGCACCCAATACTTATCCTCCCCAACAAACCAATACTTATCCTCGGCAACAGATGCCGTATCCTTCTCAAGCTATGCCCACGTGTTATCCCTCTAACACACCCTCTAATCAATCTGCTCCGTCCTCTTATCCTCGACAACAAAATTATAATGCATATCCCAATCTTCAAACAGCCCCAGAGGCTAAAGAATATTTTAGCAATATAGCTCCTTCCTCTTATCCAAATACGTACACAGCTAATTCAACTCCATACCAAAGTGGACACTATCCCGGGGGGCAGGGGGTAAGCTCGATATATCCTTACGCTGCTAATCCATCTACTGCTGCTACGCGTGGTACTATCCCAGCCCCCCGGAGAGATCGATTTACACCTAAGGTGAGATTAAGAATAGTTTAAGACTTTTGAGAAAGTTAGAACGAAATATTAAAGATTCTTGGTACAGGTATCAAGGCAGCAGTTATTGTAATCTTGCAGAAAAACGCCTTACTTACTTATTCTTTGCAAAAATTTTACAAGGTTTTATGAATTCTGTTATAGACTTCTCCCACTGTTGTCCCTTATGATGCCTTCGATGCTAGAGCGGATGCGGAAACTTTAAGAAAAGCCATGAAAGGATTTGGCACCGATGAAAAAGCTATTATTCATGTTCTTGCAAATCGCAATAATCTACAACGTCAAGAAATTGCATCTCAATTTAAAACTCTTTATGGAAAGGTATAGTTTAAAAGTTAAAAAATTTTAAAATTTGTTTTTGCAAAATTGAAACTTGATACTACAGTACGTTGCTTTGTCGATAGGATC
The DNA here is from genome assembly GCA_928718305.1 of Tetramorium bicarinatum. Classification (NCBI taxonomy): domain Eukaryota; kingdom Metazoa; phylum Arthropoda; class Insecta; order Hymenoptera; family Formicidae; genus Tetramorium; species Tetramorium bicarinatum. The sequence goes on from OV788320.1 coordinate 6,557,374, forward strand.
TGATAAAGGATTTAAAGTCTGAGCTATCAGGCAACTTTGAGAAACTTGTTCTTGCCTTAATGATGCCGCTACCTCAATATTATGCTAAAGAACTTCACGATGCAATGTCTGGTCTCGGTACTGATGAAACGGTACTCATTGAAGTATTGTGTACGCTCTCCAATCATGAAATTTCAATTATTAAGCAAGCATATGAAGCAAGTAAGTTGGCTAAACAATATTATGATTACAAAATAACATTTGCCTATTTTTGCTTATATTATTTAATAATTACAGTGTATGGCAGAACATTGGAAGATGATTTAATTTCTGATACCTCTGGCAATTTCAAACGCTTGATGGTATCATTGTGTTGTGCCAATCGAGATGAATCTTTTAACGTGGATAACGCTGCTGCAATGGAAGACGCTAGACAACTTTTGCAAGCTGGTAATTAGTATAGAATATTTAAATAGCCATTGCTATTTATATATTTTTTAATGTTATATTGATATCATTACAGGCGAGCTTCGATTTGGTACAGATGAATCTACGTTTAACGCGATTCTGGTACAAAGAAACTTTGCACAATTACGACAGATATTCTTGGAATATCATAACATAACGGGCCACGATATTGAGAATGCAATTGAAAACGAATTTTCGGGCGATATTAAAAAGGGTCTTCTCGCAATTGGTACGAATAAGTTATAAGTTATAAGAAAAAAAAAATATATATATATATATATACCTGACTTGCCTATTAAAATCAATGTCCTTTAAACAGTGAAGTGTGTCAAGAACAGAGCCGGTTTCCTCGCCGAGCAATTGTACAAAAGCATGAAAGGTCTTGGTACCGATGATAGCCGCCTCATTCGGCTGATTGTGACGCGTTGTGAAGTGGATATGGGTGAAATAAAGAACGTATTCGTCCAAGAATATGGAGAGTCATTGGAAGATTTCATATCTGTAAGTTTTAAACAATAGAAAGAAAATCGTATATCACATATTTATACTGAGATCTAAAAAATTTTCTCTTTTCCTTTCTTGTTTCTTCAGGGTGACTGTTCAGGACATTACAAGAAATGCTTATTGGCACTAGTGCAGCCTTAAAATATTTTCAAGAGGCTACGAAATTTATTTCGTTGCATTTATCGTCCATCTTTTTACAAATACGTATTTACAACGTATGCATATAAGGTCCAGCTGTCTTTTCTTTTAATTTTTTAACAATTATGCCAGTGATAAAAATGTAGCTTATATAGTTTGAAGAATACATACGTAAATGAACTTATTTTTATATGCAAAGCTATACAGAGATATTTTGAGATATACTTATATACACGGTACAAGTACTTTGTGATTTTATAAAATTACTGATGATATACAGATTCACTGGCTATTGATAAATATTAAGAATTTTAAAACGTCATATATTATCTATGATTTTACAAGAGTAAATATGGTAGGAGAATATACATATACATACATTAATTGAAAAATCATTAATACATTTAATTTTCATTCAAGAATGAGTGAAAATGTAATTAGTGACTCTATAAAATTGATCAGTGATTTTATAAAACTATTTTAACTGTACATATATGTATTGTGCTAATTGACTGTGACTTGCATTGATTGAATGTTCCTACATGTTGTAAACGCTTCCGAAAAGATGGTAGACAAACGATAACATATAAGCTTTTAGTGGAATTGTGCCAATATGTATGTGCTTTATAATGAATCTCAATCTAAGACAAATCTCTACAAAGAATCTCACAAGAATCTACTGGCCTTCTTGTAATATCATGAAACTGTACATGTATCTTACAGATATAAAGGTATTTTACATAAATTATAAATTTTACAAAAAGATATTTTTTCTATGGCATAATATATATGTATAGCATTTACATAAAAAATAACCAGAAAGTTATATATTTTATATTTATAAAATGTTATGTCTTCAAATTGTATGTGTATTGCTTCATCCATTGTTTGCAAGATTATTGTATTTACTATATCTGTACAAATAAAAATTTTAACTGGTATAAGCGAAATAGTCTCAAAGCGTTATTGAAATATTATTAAAGATCCACAGCCTTAGATATAAAGTTTCTGATTACACAACATGTTGTATAAATAAAATGCGAGTGAGCAAAAAGATGAGTTCTTATATTTTCCTTTTGCATCCCTACACACGCGACATTTGTTTTTAAACAGTTTAATTCGATAATCGCAGAAAAAGGCAGTTTTCGCGGTTCTATCGAGGAACAACGCTACGATTCTCAAAGTCGACATGGTCGAAGAAGCGAGGTAATGGCGGTAATTACAACCGTAATTAATGGCGGTAATCGAGTCTGCTCCTGCCATGTTGTGCAGTATTTATGTTACATCAAAACGATACACTCGATATTTCTGCCATTTAGTTATTTTCACAAATGCAAATACATGATATATATTTTATCGTAAATTATAAAATATACCACCAAGATAAGTTGTTGGACGGCGTTCAAGCATCCTACGCGTGGTATTTGTAGATTTGCAAATTTTCTGGACGCGTAAACGCGATAAATATTTAAGTGCGAGACTTCCTAATAACGTCACGTCGTGAATTCGCTCGACTCGTGAGTCTCGTGACTCCCGTTGAATCAATAAATCATTCTGCGGCATTCTGACCTGACACTGAGAGTGTTAGTTGCGCGATAACGCTCCGATAAGAAATCAACGTGCAAGCCGCCAAGTCGAGTCCGTCGAGTTTAATTGTGGGTGATTTTGAATCGCGTATTCGTAAAATGAACGCCGATCACAAATGCACAATTTTGGTGACCGGCTTCGGCCCGTTCAATATACATAAGGTGAACGCCAGCTGGGAGGCGGTGAAGGAATTACAGGAACTATGGACGAACTCTGTGGAATTTTCCGATGTTGAACTGGTCACCGAAGAAATCCCGGTTTCGTACAATGACGTGTCCCATCGTATCCCACAGCTCTGGGAGAAGCACAATCCTTTGGTAAGCAGGTGACGCGGACAACCATACTAAAAAAAGGATTTGATTGTATATACTTAGCAAACATAAAATATTGTAGCAACATTGCGACAATGTTGCCATAATATTCTGTGTTTGCTGGATAATTGTTAGGAGTTATTAATTATTACAAAAATGCTTTAGTGAAATTGTGCCAATTAATTTATTTAACTCAATATATATTTGACTCAACCTTTGCTGAACAAAATTTGATTAATAATTGAGCTAACGAATATTTGATGGCTATTATCAAATACAATATTAGTAATCACTCCCAAAAATCCATAATTAAATGAATTTACTATTATTTAAATATATGAATATAAATAAATGAATTAGCTATTATTTATTTTTTCACAGTGTACACAATTTTTCGGCATATACTTATCTCTTTCGTTTCAGATTGTCCTACACGTAGGCGTCTCGCACAAAGCTGAATCCTTAACAATAGAGCGTTATGCTTGCACCAACGGCTACAAGAGATTCGATATATTGGAAAAATGCCCTGATGAGACAAACATTGTATATAAGATCCTGGAAACTGGGATAAATGTTGAAGAACTCTGCGATAATGTGAATAAAAATTTCGAAAGAAGTGGATGCAAAGCCTGCCTCTCGTCGGATGCCGGCAGATATTTGTGCGAATACATATTTTATCAATCTCTTTCTATTGATCCCACAAAGACTCTGTTTGTGCATGTTCCGGACTTTGACAAGTATTCCACTGTACAAACTGCGAACGGTTTATACGATATTTTATATTACTTATTGAGAAATTTGAAATCCAGTTAACAATCTTAATCCGTTGAGCCGTTAATAATAATAGAGAACAATGGCAACAATAGTACAATTTTAAAAATCAATGTGCTCAAGACCTATATGCTTTCTTATACATATATATAAAATATACATAGAAAAAAGTTAAGAATATATATAAGATAAAAGTATGTGTAATATAATGTAATATGATGTTAATATGGGACATGTGGCCTACAATTATAATAAATACAAGTTTTATTTTTGCTGCATGACGGTCTAATTTTGATACAAAAGTAATAACTCCAATTACTGTGCATTGCAACTCATGATCCAGGTTGAAATTTCGTCCGTGCGGGCGGAATGTTGTACCTAAGCTCATGAAATTCCGGTTTTCTAATCATCGATGCAACGTGCCCCATTTGGATCGTACAGTCGGGATTTAAATTCGGTGGTAGCAATGTGCATTCTCGCTCCAAGATGCACGCTAATCCCTCTAATAACTCGATGAATCCTATAGATGCTGCCGCACGCCGTAATCTATTTACCTCCTGTGCGACAAAGAAATAATTATCTCATAAAAATTCCATCATTCAAATCGTACGCAATTGCTTTATTTTTTTTTTATCCATCTAATTTACCTTGTAAAAGTTTTGTGTCTTGTCCGGTAATTTTCTCGCATGTCTTAATATTTTCTGAATATCAGATTGTAAGCCTACTTGGCGAATCCACGAAGGAGCATTTTGCGTATAGCTTCTCTTTTCAGCTGGTCTAACTGGAAAACTAACTGGGGAACTTTTAACTGTATCTAATGGACCCAAATTGCTGAAATTGCCTAACCACGGTACTACATCGGATCCTGGTTCTAATACCGTTAGCATTAAATTAGATTTCTTCTTAGTATCCGCCCAAGAGTATATAAATCCATACCATTCGTTGTTCAACATACAAAGAGCTGCCATATTTTCCACCTGCAAAGCATATCAATTATCTATCAATTTAATCATATGCAAATAGTACGTGCTTAGATAGATTTCTAGCAAGATATTATTACCTTTAATGCTCCATGGAGCAACACACAGAAAGACGGCATTTTTCCCTCGTCTCCATTTTCATCGGTATCCGAATCATCTTCCAACGATATACCTTGCATACTTGAATTTTTTTCTGTTGCCAATGGCAATACCAAATGTCTAGAAATGGAACTTGGGCTACCAACATCTCCTACTGATATAAATCCACATATTTCTATAGATTTTGATATTGCCAAGCCTGGGGCTAATTCGAAATCCGTCTTCTTTGTATAAGGCTGAAACGCATATGTACTGCAACGTCTATGTAATTGTGTACAGTAATCTTGCAAGTTCTTATAATGTTTATCATCTTACCATGGGAGCTGGTGATAATAAAATACGAGAACCTAAATGGCCACACTTTAAGTATCCCTGGAAGGAAACATAATTCGCTTCAGCTAGCTTCTGGAAGCAAGCAGCTACGGAATATTTGCTAAGCGGTGATTCGGGAACTAGTACAATACTGTCACCACCAGCTAAATCAACTAAACGTTGATAGAGAGGCAAACCAATCTGCAAACTAGGATCTGAAAACATAATACAAGTGATATATTGAAATATACAAAGTAAAAAGTAACTAAAAGTATGTTTGCATTTCAACTTACCTTGTTGCGACCCGATACAAACTATACTTAATTTTCCCGGATACGGAAAAGGTAATGGAAATGGATTTACGTCTTGCGTGACATTAAGAGAACTCAAAGAATTGCCTAAGGACATTGGTCCTACGCCAGGATTACCGTCTGTAATTAAGATCACTTGGCAAGCCGTGGCATTGCCCCATTCAGCCATAATTACATTGTTAACTCCGTGTAACGCTCCTTCAATGCACGTCTTGTCCCACTCCTCGATAGTTTGCAACTTTGCACGTATGCTGTCATAATCACGCGTGAATGGGCAAGCTATTTCGTACAACGACGAAAACACAACCTGAAATTTGAGATTTGTTTACACATAATACACTTACTACATTTGACATCATAGACCTGTTAGGTGTCTTACCAGCGACACAAACTCTAGCTTCGAGTTAACTTGCAAGTAATGTAGCAGAGCGTTTATTCCATGAACTGCCAAATGGTGCCGTGTCAATGGTTCATTTTGCAAATTATCATTCCCACTTGTTAATACAAGTCTCCTCATTGAGAGAGAGACGTCTAATGCTATAACCGTTGGCATTTTGACGCTCGAGTAAAGTTTCAATCAACGTGACTAAAGACTGAAAAGTCTCACACTGAAAAGTCTCATAATACATCAATTTATCAATCACACATAAGCTTCTCTCTAAATCCGCATAAATATTTTGGATGAAAACATATAGGTTATATGGAGCCACGTATTAAACTTTCTCGTATATCGATTTCTTCTCTCCGCAAAGGTGAAGTTGTTTGGCTCGAGTTAAAAAAATACTTGAAAATTTCCTTAATAATACTTCTATCATGCTAATGTTTTTCTTTGATTAATAATGCTGCCGGGTATCGGCGCGTCGTGATTGATCGTGATCGTAATCGATATACACTGCACTGCTTGTGTCCCTTACTTGTTAATTAGTATAAACCCATTAAGGTCAGTATGGTCAAGATAGCGACAAAGTAACTATTGGATTCATAGTATAAAGTAAAAATAAGAAATTTTATCGAATTTAATACCCATGGAATGTTTTGGTATTAATAAAGCATCCCGTGCGTATTAAACTCGATTAAATCAAAACACCGACTTCTAATACCAAAAAACTGAAATCATTCGCCCCAGTTGATTATTGTTTCAATTCCTCAATTTATTTTATATCTATAAAACGTTATGAACAATGAGCAAGTGATATTTTAACTTGATGTAATTTAGTAATGTTTTTTATGATGCGACATAAACTGCATACTTTTTATGAATTCACTTATGAAAAAATAATTATTACTTCCACCAGAGAGAAACCTGAGAGCCGCCATCCCGGCCTTTTTCGTGGGACCGATCATTGGCCTAGCATCCGCGCCAAACGTGGATGTAGAACTACGTGGCCACGTTCACTGTCGATAAATCGCTTCAATACATGGTGTATATCCGTGCTACCAAGGTAGGGCGTAAAATACATTTTAATCATAGTTTACATAAACTATGATTAAAATGTCTTTTTATATATTCGTAGATGTAAACAATCGTAATTTACGCGTAAACGCCCTATCTTGGTAGCACGGATATACACCATGTATTGAATCTGGCGGCATAAATGTTTTCCTTAAAAGAAAATTTAGTTTCGTTTATAAAGTCCAGTGTAATATACATTCCTGTGTAATAAACAGACGTTTTTTGGTTGTGAAAACCTATTTTTTTTTTCAGATACATTTTGGCACGAAATTCTGTATATTTGTCCATAAACGAAAATTAATATTGTTATAATTTATTGTTTTAACTCGAACGCACTAATTCCAAATCCTTTTATCAGCCTACAGTTACTATGCCACATTGGATTCGCCATTTTGAATTTATAAACAAAATTAATTTTTTTTTAATGAAAACATTTGGAAACAAACCGACAACGTCTTAATGTTCAAAAATACGATTTAACGAAATAGAAACTGACTTTTTTACGTTTTTGCCGCTATATTGGGAAAATGGCGAGTGATAGCGAAAAACGAACAACGGGATCATAAAGAGCGAACAAAAATACAATAGGATACGGAATTTTTTAAATGATTCCTCGATTTTTTCTTTGAAAACTTACTACATGAAGAAAAGTCAAAATTTAGGTCGCTCCCGAACGAAACAGGTTAATGTCCCCACGGCCATGATGCATCACTTGACACGGTGTCTTATATCGTAGATTGGGACATTGTACCAATTCCCTCTCGAAAGAGAGGAGAAAGTACGGCGTGCTCTTGGCACCCAAAGCTCCTAGGAGCGAAGGGTGAGCCCCCTCACCACGACAAGGTGGCACGCAACGAGGGGGGCCCCGCGGGCGCTCCGGAGTTAGCCGCGAAAGTCGAAATCGTCGTGCTACACGACGTTCAACGACTTCCGCGGCCACCCCGGTTGTACCAATTCCCTCTCGAAAGAGACGAGAAGGTACGGCGTGCTCTTGGCACCCAAAGCTCCTAGGAGCGACGGGTGAGCCCCCTCACCACGACAAGGTGGCACGCAACGAGGGGGGCTACACGACGTTCAACGACTTCCGTGGCCATCTGTTACCGCCCTTGCTTGATAGGTGCGCGTTGGGTTCCTGCACAGTACTGTCGTACTTGACGACGCGTCAGATCTTACATACGTACCACTGAAATAGAGGACGAACAAATTTATTTATTACAAAATTATTACAGAAAGTTAGAGCAAAATGTGTGTTGTTGAAAAATTCATGTTTGTATTCATACATATATATTGTAATTCTTTAAATATATCGAGATGTATTTAAACATGTATATAGATATTATGAATATGTACTAATTAAAGGGAGAGATAGAGAGAGAAAGAGAGTTGTTTGCAATCACCTCGGGGTAGCGACGCGAGATGAAGCAGTAATCTGAAAATTTTGATAGTACGCCATAATGTGTAATAAGTATGGTCAAATAATTTATAATAATTTATTAAATTTATTAAATTATCATAATCGCGCGTTATTTCCCACACGATTAGATCTAACGTTATAATTAGATATTAGGATTAATAACCGTGTTATTGTGACTAATATCTGTAAGTCGTAATAAACTTAAACATATCGATATAAATATCTCAAAGATTTAAAAAAGGCGCGAAGGTTACAACACCTTGAATACGATCAGATCAGCGATTATTACACTTATTTCTTTTGATAATATATCAAAAAACGGACTTATCACACGATTTTTAAGAGGTATTTGTAAGGAAAACCCGTCAAGACCAAAGTATGTTACGACGGGAGATATCTCTCCAATTCTTAGGTACTCTGAAAAGCTCTATCTTCTAAGTTTTATTAAATTAAAAGCCAAAGATGTAGCAGAAAAAAACAGCAACATTATTAGCATTAATGTCTGCGCATCGATTACAAACCTTAGCATTGATGTAATAATATATGCGAGTCTTTATAAACTTATATTAAGTATCGACATAAATAAATTTTAAATAAAATATTTTTAATTTTTTCTTAAAATAATTTTTAACATAATATGTAAATATGTAATTATATATTTCTGCAAAATTAAATAATTGTACTGAAATCGACATTTTTTACAAATATATAAAAAGTTTTATAATTTTTTGACAAAATATTTACAATCTCGCGTCATTTATATGTATATCATAAAACCAATTTCTCTCAATCAAAAATAGATGTGTAAATAGATATATAGGCTACAAACAATTAAGTCAAAATCATTGCTTTGTTGAAATAAATTTTAATACTTAATAATCATTATTGAGTTTCCTAAAAAATGATTTTTTTTCAAAAAGAAAATTCTTCATATTTTCTTAATTCATGCTGATATTTATACATATTAAAATTTTCTAAATATCTCTAGATATAATTTCTTTGCAATGATTTATATGATATTTAATCTTGGAAAAATATGGGAAAGAAGGAGAGGAATAGATAAATAAATAAAACACATCCTAACTAATGTATCATTTTTCTCTAACTACAGTTATTTATTTTTTTTTATAATACCTAATACAGTATTCTTATTCTTATCTCTTTTTTAAATAAATATAATTTCATAAAAAATAAATCTAAGGAAAAATTTTATATTTAAAAAATCTTTATTTTATATATACACACATATACAGGGTGAGTTTTAATGGATGAACCAGCTTTTTACCATGAGAGCTGCGTTACCGATTCTATTATACACATACTCATATCGGGAGTGGTTCACTTAGACACCGTTCAAATAGACACGGTGCTGAAGGACACAGAGATATTAGACACGATATTTTGCGCACGGTTCAATTGGACACGGAAAAGATGCACACGAGAAGAAACGCACCGTGCATTTGCACACCGAAAGAAGGACACCGTGCATTTGCGCACGGAAAAGATGCACACGAAAAGATGCGCACCGTGCATTTGCACACCGAAAGAAGGACACCGTGCATTTGCGCACGGAAAAGATGCACACGAAAAGATGCGCACCGTGCATTTGCACACCGAAAGAAGGACACCGTACATTTGCGCACGGAAAAGATGCACACGAAAAGATGCGCACCGTGCATTTGCACATCGACAGAAGGACAAAGAAATGTGCCACGAGAACCAACCGGTTCGGCGGCACCAGGGCACGCGTTGGGACCGTGCCAGGTGACCCCCGTCAATCGGGGTGTCCAGGTCGCAAAGACCGCGACGTAGGGATCCGCCACGAGAACCATCGAGTTCGGCGGGACCGGGGCACACGTAGGTACCGTGCCAGGTGACCCCCGTCAACCGGGATGTCCAGGTCGCAAAGATCGCGACGTAGGGATCCGCCACGAGAACCAACGGGTTCGGCGGCACCGGGGCATACGTAGGGACCGTGTCAGGTGACTCCCGTCAACCGGGGTGTCCAGGTCGTAAAGATCGCGACGTAGGGATCCGCCACGAGAACCAATGGGTTCGGCGGCACCGGGGCACACGTAGGGACCGTGTCAGGTGACTCCCGTCAACCGGGGTGTCCAGGTCGTAAAGATCGCGACGTAGGGATCCGCCACGAGAACCAATGGGTTCGGCGGCACCGGGGCACACGTAGGTACCGTGCCAGGTGACCCCCGTCAACCGGGGTGTCCAGGTCGCAAAGATCGCGACGTAGGGATCCGCCACGAGAACCAACGGGTTCGGCGGCACCAGGGCACGCGTAGGGACCATGCCAGGCGACCCCCGTCAACCGCACGATTCGACACCGCACTTAATTTTCTTCTGTTTTTCATACAAAACTAAGTCCACGCTGTTCATTTCCACGTTGTTGAATGTGGGGCTCTCTAGTTTTGTTATAATTTTTACGCGACCTGGACACCCCGGTTGACGGGGGTCACCCGGCACGGTACCTACGTGTGCCCCGGTGCCGCCGAACCCATTGGTTCTCGTGGCGGATCCCTACGTCGCGATCTTTGCGACCTGGACACCCCGGTTGACGGGGGTCACCTGGCACGGTCCCTACGTGTGCCCCGATGCCGCCGAACTCTTCGGTTCTCGTGGCGGATCCCTACGTTGCGATCTTTGCGACCTGGACACCCCGGTTGACGGGAGTCACCTGGCACGGTCCCTACGTATGCCCCGGTGCCGCCGAACCCGTTGGTTCTCGTGGCGGATCCCTACGTCGCGATCTTTGCGACCTGGACACCCCGGTTGACGGGGGTCACCTGGCACGGTCCCAACGCGTGCCCTGGTGCCGCCGAACCGGTTGGTTCTCGTGGCACATTTCTTTGTCCTTCTGTCGATGTGCAAATGCACGGTGCGCATCTTTTCGTGTGCATCTTTTCCGTGCGCAAATGCACGGTGTCCTTCTTTCGGTGTGCAAATGCACGGTGCGTTTCTTCTCGTGTGCATCTTTTCCGTGTCCAATTGAACCGTGCGCAAAATATCGTGTCTAATATCTCTGTGTCCTTCAGCACTGTGTCTATTTGAACGGTGTCCAAGTGAATGCCACTCAAAGAGGCGTTCAAAATGATCAATGTTTAAAGAAATAATTCTTATGCGCATTTATAATAATGTTCACTATAATAATTGCTACATGAACGGATCGCGATACCGCTCAATCCATTCATCGTCGCGACACTTTTTCACTCCGTGTCCGATTCGAAAATAGCATTGCGAACTTCACTCCGACTCCGAATGATTACTCATTACACAAGATATTACTTTATAAGAATTACGAGACACTCTATCTTATCGCACATCAGTCCAATCAGTATTCGTCGCACCAACCAATAACTTACCTATTTCGTAAAATATTGCGTTTCGATAAACGAAGCTCTGCTCTCGCTGCTGGCTCAACGGTCGGTCAACACTCGGGACAACGGTTACGCGGGAATGCGCGGGAATTGGCGGGAACTGCTAAGTAAGCGGCGCGCGAGGGCGCCGAGCCGTCGAGCACTGCCGAGTATTGCCGAGCGCCGCCGGGTCGCCGCTAAGGCGGCCTGCCGCCGCTAAGCGCCGAGCGCGTTACGTCGAATATTTTATTGAATATATCAAAATTTTAAGAGCGACTATGTTTCAGCTTTCCATCGCTTGAATGAATTACCTGTACTTGAACGTGTCAGTCCGATAACGATAATGTACAAGTCACAATTAAATCGCCGTGATAGATTTTAAAATGTATAATTAAAAGAATCGCGTCACCGATTCGCGCCGGCGTCGTTTCGTCGCCACGGCAATGAAATATACGAGGATATATAAATATACGAGGCCGCTAACTTTGCGCGAGAATCGATTAATTAGAAAATGTGCGCAGCACTCAAACTCGTAAATCTCGCTTATATAAAACTGCTGTGTGAGATGCACAGGATTTAAGGAGCGAGGTTTCCCAATTGAAAAAGAACAGCTCAAAGTCTTCGGTTTGTAAGTTTAATTGGCTCTTTACAATGTCTTCCCAGAAACGACGTCAAAGCGAGCTGCTCGAATTTATATTCGGTTCGGCGTAGCGAGCGCGAATTTCGCGGTAGGAGTTATAAAAACGCGACGCTGACTCGAGACAGACGAAGCGTAGACGGCGCGGAATGTCTATTGTCGCGAGCGACGAGAAACAGCCTGATACCCGATGAGGCGAATAGCGCACTGGCTTTGCAAACTGTTATTTCACTAGACTTGCACCTGTTTGATCGAAAGCTAGCAAACGAGAGAGCCGGCGGGCCTCTCGGTCGGGGTTTTATACCCTCCCTTTCTTCTCAGATATTTTCGGAAAACAGATATTCAAATAAGATCGTTAGTGGTGACGATCGTGGAAGGGCAATTAGCGGTTCTCGTCGAAAACACCCCTTCTCTTCCCCGAATGCTTCCGTCTCGCTCGGTGGACGAAACCAATCGGGGATCGCGACGAGCGCTTTCACGAAAAACACGAAGGAATGCGCCCCGAGAATAATAAGGCAATGCGATAAACAACAGATAATTTCACCTTCTCGAAACTTCTAACTTGCCTCTAACAATTTTAAATTTTCGTTCAGTTCGAGGCGATCTCGAACAACTGCATTATTGTTATTTTGCAGTGTTGCGCGGGTTCCGAATACTACGCGCTGGCGCATTTTTCGCGCTCTGTCCAACAAATGTCTGTTCTCTAAGTAATTAATTAAATAGTAGATAATGATTACTTTCTCGCGCGCGTATTACATTGTGAATGACTGAATATCAACAACTTAAAATCAAAGGTGGAGATTTCGCTAAACACGATACGCACAAGCTTCGTGACGATCGTCACTGCCGTTCGTTCGCGCCAGGTTCTTTATCCAACTATTACCGCCTGATAGAAATTTACGTGCAACGCCACGCTTCTCCGGCTGCGCGGATCTCGAATATTATAAGATATAGGTGGTGAAATACCTGTATCTTATGATGGACGATGATTATGCTTGCTAATTAAATGCGTCGCCGCATTCAGCTCGAGATCGATCCATCTTGCGTCGCGTTTGGTTGCTCTAATGGCGACGGAAGCTCGGAAAGTAGCGGCAACTTTAGGTACGACGCGAGTCAAATCAATGCCTGATAGAGATCAATAATGATTACTCAAATCGCTGAAAATCTAAATTTTGAAGTCGACTCACTGCTGCATGTATAATATATTTCAAAGACACAAATCCCGAAATACATATATTAATTATAATAAATAATTTTAATATTACCCAGTGAGAAATGGTTGGTCAAATCGATGTCGACGCGATATCGCGTCAATATCTTAAATTTTGCATCGAAAGGGCATCACGTCGATGTCGCGTCGATCATCATTTTTCGCTGGGTATAAATTTGTAAAACTTATATTAATTTAATTTTAATAAATCTGTATCTTACGATCGATATATTTTTTATCGACATGGTCAAAAAGTGCAGGATTTAGCACACCATGCACGGAAGCGATTTATCGACAGTGAACGTAGCCACGTAGTTCTACATCCACGTTTGGCGCGGATGCTAGGCCAACGATCGGTTCCACGAAAAAGGCCGGGATGGCCGCTCTCAGGTTTCTCTCTGCTTCCACTATTCTACCACTTCCTTCAGCTCTTAGGGGTCTTCCACAATAGTCGCAAATCGCGAATTGCCTTTTGCAACCGCCAACGAGCGTTGAGCTTTACATATGGAGCACGGTTATTGGTTGTCGCAAAAAGCAACTGATAACTTGCGACTATTGTAGAATGGGCTTTAAGGGGATCCAAATGTTGTCACGATCATAATTCGAGTCAACGCCAGAAGCCAATATGTAACAATTTTTCTCATTCCTCATGAAATCATTTACGTAATACTCTAATTCTAACTATTCTTCACTTGGCACAGCACGAATTTTACGTTTCATAATTTGCTTGTTATACTTGATAAAATTCTGAAAACATGTAGCATACATTTATTTGAATTTTTTTAAATAATAAAGATAAAATTAGTTTTTTTATGATATTGATATATTCTTTACTAACAGATAAATCATGCTTGTTATAATTATTCTTATATATAGTACAATATAATTTATATTTTATAATTTATTTTATATTAATAATTATTAATATAAAATAAATTATTTAATAATTTATTTTAAATTTTCTACTAAAAATTTCAACATTTTATACTTGATCTTTCATCTTCTAAGAGTTTTAAACAGAAATTATATTGATTATTAAATTAATAAATATTAAATCTGCCTGAATATGGACCGGTTTTTCCAACTTCTTGGTAAGCTAATTAATAGTTAAATCATACATTTGAACTTGTTTAATTTAAAGCTGAAACCAAGAGAGTTGTATAATTTAACTGTTAGTTAGCTTAGCAAGAAGTTGGAAAAAGCGGTCCTATGTCGATAATTATTACCTATAGCTAAACAAATATAAATTTCATTTCTATAAAAACAGCTTATTCGTATGTATTTACATATATCACATTGATTTGTACCTAGTTCAACAAATATAATATCTTTCTCGAAGGACTATGATAAATTATAGTAAAATAAGACTTGGATCTCATACTGATATTTACAGCCATCCATAAATAATCTAAATATATAAAGAGCCATCAGCGGGGCCTAAATATCTCATGGAAATTAATATCACGTCGATTAAGGTCCACACACCCAGTCCACCAAAACTGAAAAGCTTACCGATACCTTCTTGCCAATGTCCCAAATAAAACCTGCAAACCATGTAGGAATTTCATGCGAAATTTATATATGACTTTGTATTTCAAATAGTATGCTTGCAAGATCGTAAAATTACCTATCTGCGCCAAATCCTCCAAGAGTAATGCTCAAGATCAGAGCTGTAGACCAACGATATCCAACTGTCCAGTTACAAGGCAAGTTTTTCAGAAACTTTCGTCTGCCCAGACACAGTATGTTATCGTTTACTGTACAATTTGTTCTACAATGAAAATATTGGAATATCAGTATTATTTTACGATTATATATATATACATATTTATAGCAAATATTGGATAAATTTTAGTAGAGTTAAATACCTAAAGATCAAATTAGACTTTTGAAAGCAAAACTATGTATGGAATACTTTTTAATTGATTTTAAAATCAAAGTACATTTTGTGTTTCAATAAATTGTTTTTATGAAAGAAATAATATCATAACTATTAATTTTGTCAATTAATTCAACTATTTGCATTTACTCCCAGTCTAAACTTTTCGCTAACATTTCTATAACGTTACATACCTATAATATTGCTGAGGAGACGCTACTGAGCTGCAAGTATTTTTCTGATGGCACTGATGCTCCCAATGATCAGTTTGATAACAATAACGACACATATATTTCTTCGAGAAAGTCTGCTCTCCCTGTCACGAAACGAAACGTTCAATTTAATTCGTACTAATTAAAGAATTTTAAACTTCAAACTGAAAAGAATTGCGAAACTTTCTTCTCACATGTTTTACGTACTATACAATCGACGTGTTCCATCACGGAGCAGTTTGCCTCATACATCGCTCCATATTTGCAACTGTAATTTAAATTGCACCTCAGGCATTCTCCACTCAATTCTATGCACGGTATCCCACTTGGACATAGCCCAGCCATTTCTTCCTGTAATTTAATAATCCATGCTGTACTGATAAGTATCAATATCTAAAGTTTGTACTTGAATTTAAGAAATCTCACCTTCTTGCTGCTATAAGCTGGTGTGGAGTTTACGTTAGCTTCTTTCAGAGCATAGCTGGTCGCAGTACCTGCAACAATTACATTGAATGTTAAGTTAAAGAAGATGATGGTAAAATTAGAACAGCAGGAAAGATTTGGAAAAAACATTTCAATAAAGATCTTCTTAGTACATGTAATATAATAAGCAAGTGCCATATTTTACACATATTTGAACACTTTTAATAGTTTAATAAAGATTATTCCAAGTCTCTTAATTTATTGAGAAAAATGAACTGCGTGGAAAAGTTTTGATTGGAACAAGAAACAATTACGCTTGCTCTTTTTAGTCTCTTGTCTACATGACCTGGAGCTATCAGATAGAACATTGTTAAGTATTTGTGGCAAGTTTGTGCTACATAGAGCTCAGCAAGCACCAACTAATAGTAACACTGTGTATCGATATTCGAATTTCTTATTCAACAAAATGTAATGTATCGCATGTTGTACAGTACAGCAAGAGTTACATTGTTGAGTAGCACATTATAATATTCATGCAATGTTACTATTAATTAGTGTTTACTAGATACAGTCATTACCATCATACCACTGTCCTCTACAGGTGCATATAAAAAAGAAATACAAATATGTAAACAAATATTTAAGTGTTTCCACATTAACGCAAACAACAGCATCGCCTCAATGCTGACTTTTGCGAAAGTTTCACAAGGAACGTGTCCCTCGCCCGGTTCTCACATCGATGGTTAGGATGTGATGTCGCTCACCGTAATCCATACGAGCCTCCTGGACGGAGGTTGACAGGAGGGCCATGAAAATGAATATCACATTCTTCGAGTTGATCCGCACGACGTTCATCCTGCGCGAGGGTTCCGTTCGACTCGCTGTCTCGGATCCCCGACTTTGCTTATTGCTATCCGCGCACGTGAAAGAGGAGCGCGATAGCGTCCCATCAGTCCCGTGCCGAGTATACACTCGACGCCATTAGTACACCTTTCGATTTAGGTATTTCTGGATCGAACGCGTATTCAGGGCTGTCCATATGAATTGTGAGCTCCCAACAAATATTTATCAGACGCTGCCTCCTGTCAATATTTTAAGAAACGTTAAAGTCCTATAATTTTAATACAGTATTAATTGCAAATCAAGAATCTACAGTAATTTTATTGTAATGTCTAGTAATCATGTTTGTTACTGAAATTGAAATATTACTTGGACTAGAGAAATAAAAAACCCTCAGTTTATAACATGTTTAATAATCAGTAAAAAAATCGGATGAAGAAATATTCCTTTATAGTAATCTACATCTTGAAACCTGTTGAAAACATAATTATTATTTCATATTTCAATAATATGGGATTTAATAAGATACCTCTGACGAAAAAAAATCAAAGTTTTTATGAATTCTTCACATCTTCTCTACCCTCAAAAAAATTTTTAAAGTCGAGCCGAGGCCCCCTGGCATCTGGGCCTCCCTTTATGATCATCCCTGCATAAAGCTGCGAATCAGGTTCGTTACGCCAATCCTTCAACGTATGTATGTACGTACATATTTTGTCTTTCTTGTCCCTTCTTTATCCCGGAAAAAACTCGCGTTCTCCGCAATCTACTCATCAACGACGATTTACGATCCAAAACTTTATTTTTCATCATGTCGAATCAAGCTAGAGATCGGAAGCTAAGAAGAAAAAAGAAGACAATCCAAACTGAAAGCGGAATGCCGGAAGGCGTTAACAGTACCGAGTGTATCGAGGATGCACGCTGCGTCGCGACGTGCGATTTGCATTTCGATGAGATCGGCGCGATACATTTCTATAATTAACAACTTGGAATATTTGCGAATATGAGCAAGCGCCTTCGGGGCGATTGCGTCAGCGTCGGCGAAGTGAAAAAAAAAAAGAAAGAAAAACGAGCGCGACGAGTAAAGAGCGAAAGGCAATCGGGTCTCGCTCGCGTGCATATTCGTTTCCGACAATCAGCTGACTTCCGGTACCACCGCGAGATGTTAGAATGTTAGCGAGGTGTTTCGGCAGTTTCGCCTGACGGAGAAGTGTCCCCCTGTTACCCTTATTCTCTTACGCTCACGAGGAGGCTCGCGCGCGCGCGAGCGCGAGCCGTGCGCTTTTTCTCCGCACGCAGCCCCGCAGTTCCGGCCGGAACGGAGTGATGTGGATCCCCACCTAACCACACAGCGGAATCGCATCTCTCGCACTTCGGGCAGTCCTCCTTGTGCCCGTTCGCCCGATCACCAGCGGGTAATCTTGTGTCGCGCCACATGGTAAGCGCGATTCCGCGGCGACGAGATCGTCGAGTGAGGGAGGAGTGAGGTTTTTTCCCCTCGCCGGGAAAAGGTATCCTCGTTACTAGCTGTATGTGTGTGTGCATGTGTGTGTAATGTGTGTCTCGGTTTGTAGGATGCCGTATAACACCGCCGGTCTCGTCGTCCAAGCGAATATGAATTCGGAGGGGAACGCGGAGAGCGGTCAGGGCAAAGCGGAGGTCAGAGTGGACGTCGGCCTGAAGAATGACAATCACGCTGTGGAGCAGGGCGCGCGGACGTCCAAGGTGCAGCTGGAGAACGGGAGCGAGGAGCAGCTGAGGCTCAACAACAACGGCGGCGAGGGTAACGTCAGGCTCGCGCTGCCATCCAGAACCCCCGTCGTGCTTTCCAACGGGACGAGGTCCGTGCAAACCCCCGTGTCCGCGTGTGCCAACTCCTTGGAGCAGAACGTTTCTCAAGATGTGAACATATCTTCCATGACCGCGACCGCGACCGCCAATATCAAGCCTCAGACACCTGTAAACACCAATGCCGTTAACTGTCAATTGAAGCATAAGACTGTCACGAATGCAAACACGTTGAATCTGCCTAAGTCCCAGATGCACTTGACGCTATCTTCCACTCAGGCGAACATACACCACAATCATAACTTGGCCTCGGCCGTTCTCAGTTCCACCGCGACTACCAGTGCTATGTTACATTCGAGTGTATCTATATTAAATGTATCGACGATGCCTCCTAATTTATCAACGATTAAATCGAACGACGATGCGGACATGAAGAACAATGTGGATTATGCATCTGCCATAGAGAAATGCCCTTCCAAGGTTTCTTGCAGTTCAGATTCTAGTCCAGAGGCTGACTGTTCTTGGACGTCAAAGTCCTATGGATCTAAACGTGTACTAAATAATATAGGCGGTAGTATAGGTTCGACGAGTCAGGGAACTTGTTGTTTTTTGAGACCTAATATCAACGGCAGCAGGGAGGTTGCAGGACCCAGCGGACTGCAAAGAGTACGTTTTTACATGTGTAGTCTTGCTTTCGTGTAAGCGAATGTTTATACTTTCACAGAATTTAGAATTTTTGTTACTTTTAGACTTTGCAGAGAGAACAGGTAGAACGAATGGATTCCAGTTCTGGAAATGAAGGAGATATGTCTGACGGAGAGGACTATTGTATCTATACTTACAAAGGAAATGATGAAGTGATCCATTTGGATCAGCAAGAAGAATTAAATCAGGACCATGCAGCGAATCAGGAAGCGGAGGGACAGAACCACAGTGGTAGATCGAGTCCAGAAATGGACTTTCTGGAAATGGACTTTGATCCCGGACCTTCCTGCGAACTGGTAAGATATTTGTCGTACCATCGAGTTCGAATTGGATTGCAATGCTTCTTTTTTCCCCTCACAGGATACTGGAGATAGCGATTTGGCCTCTATAAATGAAGATATACAAAATATAGCATTAGATAATATAGAACAAGACCCAGTGCTAAATGATCTGAGTAGCGGAAAAGTTGTATCTAGACAGGGATTGGTAACGATGCCGCAGACTTCGAAGCAAACTGCACAACATGTTAATCATACTACTTTCCAACAATGCACGAGTAATCAATGTACAGTAGAACAAAGTGCGAAGCCAACTTATTCAGCTCCATGGATGCCTAGTACTAGCGCTGGAACAGGTAATCTTATAGCTATGGCTATTTTAATAATGCAAATCACAGTCGTATCATTATACAAGATATTTCACGTTACGTGAAATTTACAGGAAGGTGGGACAGTGCGACATTATATCGTAATACAGGTTGCCCGGTACGTGAGTCTTACGGTTATCACAATACGAGCGGTGACCTTATATCGCCCGGTGATAATAGAGATTCGGATTCCGAATTGTGGGCAGAGTCCTCGACAGCGTCTCTCCCGGACAATTCCAATTTGAATTCCCGGAAGGTTAATCTTATTTCTACGCTTTATCATCGAATAATGGCTAAGAAACTAATGCTCAATAAGCATGCTGCGTTTAATCAAAGTGGTGATTCCAACCTGGTTAATATATTTACTATTAAATAAATCTAAGAGTTGAAAGCAAACTATATTATTAAATTTTAAACGATATTCGAATAGGAAAATGAATTGTGTAACGAACGGCTAGATGGATTGCCACCAGTGGAAAAGGTAATGCTGTGGAGTGAACAAGAAGCTACGATGAAGCAAGTTACGCAAATTGGTACCTCCGCCTGTGGTGCTACATCCGCAATTAATGCTCTGGTAATATTAAAGCACATAAATACATAAAAATTAGAAAATTTGTTTGATCGACACTGTTCATGCATATAAATCGTTGGTTTTAGTTGGCCTTAAATGTATCATTTTCTCTGGAAGTATTAGTAAAAGGTGTAAATACGAGGTTAAGGGAGCTGGGTGTACCGCTACCGAGATATCTTGTCAGTCGTTCCCTTGCTGGAGCAACTCATAAAGACATAGCACGAGGGATATCTCTATCCACGAATGGTGCAGCTGTAACAAAGTTTTTTGCATTTTATCCAGAGAGAAAAGTGTCATTATCTCATTGGTTGCATTATTGGATTTCAAAAGGTCAGAAATTAAAAAATATATTTTTAAAGAATATATAAACAGATAATAGTTTAAAAGATACATCATTATTCAAGCATGTAACGAATATCAAAAGATGTAAGCACATTATATTTTTATGTTTCAGGTGCTGCACCAATCGTAACACTGAATTTACAACATTGTGGTGAAGGTTGCGATATACCGGACGCATGGCATCATCAAATGATATTCGGTGTAGGACAGGCTGGTATATATTTAACAAATCCCTTAGAATGTTTGCCTGAACAGGTTCGTGTGATTACAAATTACATAAATTTATCATTAATTTATCATTAATATCTAGATAACCGTTGCGCAATTAGCTCGACTGAAATTTTATTTTTGTGATATGATTTCAGCTCTTGTGGCATCAATTAGTTAGTCCCAGTATTTTATTAATACGAAAAACAGACGTTCTAGCCCATTGGAATGCAAATACAGATTTAACGCCGCTTGCAACCATGGATCAAAAGTGGCGAAAACTTAATGTCCTTGGTATGTTGTGTATATGTATACATTTTCTACGTATTACTTTTTAGTTGTGATAATCTTAATAAAACATTTTTGTTATTCAGGGCAAGTTGTAAATATGGTACGAGAATCAATGAGCCAAAGGCAACAACCTAATGGTACGACTACTGGAGCGACTCACATTCGCATTCCGGCGTCTTATCAAGCAGGCATTACGTTGGTCATGTGTGCCGATTCCGCCGCGGCCACTGAATTGTTACACGCAGAACAACTACCACTGCTCTAGTCTTATCGATCAAAAATTAACAAATCGGACTGGTTCACTTGATTTATAACAAATTTTATTAGCAGGCCAGTCCATACAATGTTCTTACTCATAGTTTATTTACTATGTAAACCAGCAGGATGAAAATAATTTACATTTTTGACACAAAACGCGCGTTTGTATTCAAAGAGAATATTATTGATTAAAATATATTTCAATAGAATATTTCTGTTTTATACGTAGTTTATATTCATCGATTAACAAGCTACTGAGATTTATATTCTTTATAGATGCTTGTATAGTCGAAAGTAAGCTTACCTTGATACAATGTTTGTTATAAATATTCTTACTATGAAAAGAATATGAGATAAATAATATAAGTAATTCGATTTTCTATTGCGTAATTTTCTCCTTATATTTATTAGTCCTTTTTTTTTAAAGAATGTCACATGCATGTGGTCAATAACTGCAAGTTTATCTTACAACGGTATCCTGTTAATCAAATGTCTGAACAACAATGAACACTAGATTTCGTATAAATTTTAATATAGAGTATCTTATTACACATACTATTTTATCGTGGGAATCACGAAGAAGTGTGTCGTAGATATGTTGAGGAAAGAATAATCTTGTGCTGATAAAGCCATAAATATCGAGTTTTATGTACATAAACATAATGTATAGTCCAACATATTTTTTCCTTTTGAAGAAGTCTTCCTTTTTTTACAAGTCTGACATACTAAAACAATGAGAATTCTTGTTATTGCAACGAGAAATTGTTAATACAATCATATAATACATCTGCTTGTTTTTAAGTTTACCTTTCTATAAAAGGTGCGCGCATACTCGATGTAATAGGAGTTGGATTAGCTTCGTTA
This sequence comes from Tetramorium bicarinatum, assembly GCA_928718305.1. NCBI lineage: Eukaryota > Metazoa > Arthropoda > Insecta > Hymenoptera > Formicidae > Tetramorium > Tetramorium bicarinatum. The sequence goes on from OV788320.1 coordinate 6,579,939, forward strand.
AGTTTGAAGACGCTTTCGATACGGGCGATCTCTGTCGAGGTTGTATCCATGCCACAAAATGCAGCCCAATCATTTACAACCATTCCGGCAGCTATCACATTGCTACCTCGATTCACTGTGCCAGTCTAAAATACATTTATCATATATAATCTACATACAATTATTATTTATAATTACACAGAAAATTGTGAAGTTTAATCGTTTGTCTTACCGCAAGTGGTACTTGTAGAAGAGAAGACAACTCATCTTGTTCCTGAATCGGCATGTTTGGATGCACCAAACCACCTTGATTGGATAAAATGGAATACGAACCGACGAGAACATTACTTGCGATAGTTTGTCTAAATACCTCTACATTCAGTGTATCAGCTAGAATCTCTTCAGTTTCCTTTAATCAAAGATACAAAAGTTGGAGCTATTAAAGCACGGTTCAATTATAACGTTCTTAGTTCAATATAACAGAAGATACATGAAAAATATTACCTTATCCAGATCTGGATGAACTAAAGCGACATAATCATTACATGCTATAACATTGCCGAGAGCAGAGAGTCTTTCCTCCACTCTCTGCACTTTCACATTATCTGGTAAGGAATTTCGAATATGTTGCAATTCTGTGTCTGTTGTTGTATTTGGTACCAATAATCCATTCTTGTTTGCTAGATGGTAAAGATAAATGTTTCTTAGCAACATGTATGCAGATAAAATATAGATAAGAAAATTTTGAAAAATGTTTAATTTTTTTTATAATATTGAATTTTCTTCCAACTTGGGAAAAAAATGTGTATAGATTATAAAGATTATTTATTATTAGATTTATCATTTTAGAGTATCTAAAAAGTTTAAAAATTTTTTAGTTTACGTTACATAATGTTTTAGTAACATTATGTTAAAAGCATGGCTCATTGTGAAAGCAGCCAACTGATAGTTTAAGTCCCAAGTTATTTGAGTTAGTTCACATGTGGTTTTTTAAATCAAACATCTTTATTTAATCTTAGTAGTGTTTTATACCCATCTTCAGATTATAACTTTCAAAGATTATCTCATCTCTGACCTTTCCTTAATTTTTATCTCAAAGAGAGTACATATAAATCATGATACTTTGGTATCATAAAAATCATTTTAATATACTTGCCGACGCACAAACGACCTATGATGCGGCATCCTGCTACTGATGCATGAATAACTGGAATTGCCTCGGTTAATTCCGCCTCAAATACACTGCAATTGCAATGAATAATAACACGAACGAATAGATTCATAGCATTAAAACAAGATGATATGAAATCAGTGAAAGATGACATTTACATTCTTTATCAATATCAATTCGGTATCATTGAATCAAATCTTTTCAATTCTTATTATTTCATTTTTTTTCCTTAACCCTATGTTAGCGCCAATTTTACTCACAAATTTGATAACATGTCTGTAACAGTAGATCATTTTCATTTTTGGGTTATGGCAAATTTTGGTTTCTATTAAAACGACTTGTCAAACATGCTTCTTGGACTTTAATTCATACTTATATCCATTTCTAGCAATGCAGATTAATTGTAATCTCGGTTTAACTTACCTTTTTCTAATTTTCAGGATTAGAAAAAGGTAAAAATAAATTAAATAACATCAATCTATATTGATGGGAATGAAGATGAGGCGGCTCTCAATGTAGTGCTCCACAAATGTAAACCGCGTGGCTAACGTAGCGTTAACGACATGCAATTATGCACTATTTCACGACACATTACTGAGGTTATGATACAAAAATATTCGCATCTCATTATTATCGTATTGAACACTTGTTGAATTAATAGACGAAACTACGTCATTGAAAAACATCGGTTGCCAAATGCCGATTTCGTGCGATTGCGTTATAGATGACGTCACCTGATTACCTGTAAAAGTTTTCGGAGCCGCCGATAGCCACCAAGCAGTAAGAATTGGTCAATTTTGAGAAGACGCCGATCTCATTGTTGTTCTCGAATTGCACGCGTACCGCCATGATCACGAGGTTGTTGTCGACGTTTTTACATCGGCGTGATCGGGTCGTAGAATCGTGCGAACGCTCGGTATTGGTGCGGAACTGCGGAGTGCGTTCAAACACTAACCTCGAAAACTCGGCGACCGCCGCTCCCGGGAACGCTACGCGAAACACGAGGTATCCGCCAGCTTCGCTAGTATTCGCTTCCGTCGTGCGAAACATGAGAGATGGCGCCTAGAGCGTCGACTAGAGCGCGCTCGCTTCGCCCCGCCGGTCAGCGTGTGTACCCGCGTCGCCACCAGAGGGCACCACCTGCCGATTTGAAGCCTGAGAGTAGACGTCACTCAGCCTTACTGCGCAGGAGCCATATTACGCGGTGATAACTGATAGGTCGCGGCTTAAACTGGCTTAAACGCAGAATTTGAACACGTGAATGCCGGGTGATCTAAGAAGGAACAGGTACCGCGAAGGTTGCGGTAACAAAAAGGACCGGACATTCTTTGTCGAGCCGTCATACAGTACAGTAGAAATTTCTTATACCTTGTCTACAATGGAGTCGTCCCGCGAAGCGCATTTTGACACGGTATTATCAATTTTTGCAGGGTGTCGTATCTGAAGATTTATAATGAAGAAGTTTTGATTTACTGGATAACTTTTTCATTATAAATTTCCAGATACGGGACAATGACGCAGTAGATCTTAAAATACTCGAGGACACGCTGAATGTATGCCGGGTGTAAGGAAGAAGTTACCATTGCTCAAAGAAATTTGAAACTTCTGCTTTACATCTGACATATATTTTGTCGACAATGAGAAAAGGTAATAAAAAAAGGAAAATAGCCAAGATCAACATAAATGAGCGATAGAGCAGGAGCCGTACGATATTTGGAATTGTAAGAAAGCCACGTTTCTTTAATATTACAAGCATAAGTGAAATGTTTCAAAAGAAATTTGTGCATAATCTATACGTACTGTAAACTTGAAAGTTACAAAAAAAAATGGCATATCGCAGACGATTGAAAGTCAAGAAGTTGGTGTTGACTGGGATGATAAAGTAACACAAGTTAAATGTGGTGAACATTGCTGGTTCGGAAGGAGGTGGATTATGCTCCCTCTGAACCAGCAAGGTCCTCCATATTTAATTATGAAATTTGTGACAGGTGCTACCAGAGACCGTCTTAAAGAAGGATGTCATATTAATAAGTCACTTGTACAATTGGTAGTCCGTCAATTGGTTTATTACCAAGATTAATGTACTAAGCTGAATACATTGCTTAGTAATAATAAATTAATTGAAGGAGATGCCATATAAATGTTTCTGTAACTCACTCAATTGGTTTATTACTATATATTATTACATATAAATTAACAAGATTGCTCCAACCTTCTTTGGGAATACAATGACAGATAATTTGTACTGTAACTCAAATTATCATCATTGTACTGCCTCCCAAACTCACTAGATGAAACTCAACGCACGTTATCATTAGTATTTTTTTGCTTCTTAAATTGTTTTATATGGTAAATATGTTGTAATGATACAATGAAAAGTAAATTAAATATACAGGAGGTATCTACACAAAAGATCTGGGATTTGGAGAATCAAATTGAAAGCCTTGCAGTTGAGAGAAATAAATTTAAAAATATGGTTAGTGAAATGAAAGAGAAATTGAGAGAAGTAGAACTAGTAAACAGTTCATTGAGAAATAAATTAAGTGTATCTGAAGCAAATCTTACCGAACAATTAGAACGTCTTCGCTCAAGAATGCCCAATGTGAACTTAAATGAAGAGCAGGTAGTTCATAAGTATGAAGAACAGATCAATGCATTGACGGCAAGCAATATAGAATTGTTATCCAATATCACAGACATAACGAAAGAACCGAGGAGCTACAAGAGACATCACGTAATCACGCAAAACTATATATATTTTTTTTTAAAGTTTATTTATCACGTAAGGAGATTGTGTTTTATTCGAAAAATACTGTGTTGAAAATTAAATCTTCATGTTTTATTGCACAACAAATACAGAAGATTATTTGAAGATATAAACTATATATATATATACATATAAAACTGATTGATCGATATCACTTAACACGTATAATTAATTTTTTTATATAAAAGAAATTTTATTTTTCAATGCACGTTTCCTTATATTCTATAGATTGTCTAGCTTATTACATGCAATTTGTCATACCTTTTTCTTTCGAACATAAGATAGGAGGATATGAGCGAAATAATGAATTCTTTGATGAATTATTGAATATTATGTATTTTAATTATCTTAGGTAGTATTTTTATCAAGCGGTGGCACCACCTCGTTGATCCATTTCAGATAATCGCTGTTTCCATTTTGTATCTAAAAGATTTTAAAAAGTTTTAGTGATTTTAATCATAAAATTCATATATCTTGTATTTGTTATATTATTATGCCAAATTATTAATGTATAATTATATCTTGTCTTTCCCTGTATCAAAAATATTGCATGCTCTTCTAGCAAAATAAGAAACGTGAACGTAACTTACAGGTAGAGAAATCACTTCACAAACTGTATACGGATGATTTTCCCTGCAAAGAAATAAAGTTGCAATAGTCGACATAATTCTAAAACAGATATATCAGCCAATTTTACTTACTTGACATATTTTGTTAGAGCGTCTACTTTCTCTGTCCTGGTTTTTATCATCTGCAATGTACACATAGACAGATGGTCAATAATAATTCCATTTCTATGTAATTCAACGCGTATAAAGTTTGACACATTTTATTCCTACCAGTAGAAGTTCAGGTTCCTCCTGTATCTTCCCTTCCCATTCGTATCTGCAAAAACACAAAGTTTGTTAATCAAAGGTATTTCACAGATTGAAAAAGTTTTCCTTGGGAATTTTATTTTTCAGCCCATATAAATATAATCGATACAAGGAAACTTACATAGAGGTAAGCTGCGGGATGATGTTGACGCAGGCAGCGAGCTTGTTTTCGACCAGACCGCTTTATGAAAAGGACAGAAAGTAAGATATTAAAGATCACTTAATATCAAGATATAACGATAATCATGTTAATGTGCATGTTTTTATCAAACTGTTTAACATGTAAACACCAACCAACAGCAGTACATTAATATTGTAATTTCACTCAATATAAATTTAATATTTTAAACACATGTACTAACAGTTACATTCTCGAGTAGGAAATTATAATATTGATGCAACGTTACTGTTATTGTTTACTGGAGTCTCTTACCGTGCTAATCTTTTTGCAACAGTGTCGTCCGGCACCGTGACATATGCCACGGAATGCATTCCGGCGAAACTCGACATGTTTTGATAAATCTGGGCACGGATACTCCTCGCTATGCAAAGAAGCATCAACACGGTCACGAGGGAGGCTCGTGTCGCGCACGGCATTTGCCAGTAGTCGTTCAATGCGGAAAGCCGGTGATACCTTGCTGAATTTCGTCCAACGTCTGGACGATCGATAACATCAATGGGAAACGCGCGCAGTATGAAAAAACAGTCTATGCGTAAATTTACACGACGCGTAAGTAAATAAAATTGGAAAACGTATGTACTGTGAAAGCATGAGCTCCAAAAATTTGCGTTTCGTTGGAAATTACGATTTATATCAAGCGAGTTAAATTTTTTCGAGATCCTCCAAGATCCACGTTGTAAGTATAAGTAACTGCACTTTTAGAGCAGGTCAGTTTGCACTTTTTTAACATCTTGATTACTACAGCTGCGATTTCATTGACGCTAGAAACTAGCGGCAAATATAGTCACGTGACTAAATTTGCCGCTCGTCTATATTATAACTTATTAATACCCTAAAAAGCAGCATATTTATGTACAAGAATAATCAAAATATTCCAAATCTACCATATAATATTAATATATTACTTACTTCATTCTCGTTGTCATTTATTGTATAACTGTAATTGTATAACCTTTGAATTTTGCGGTACGCTGAACAAGCTGAGACGGTCTGAACTTCTTTGTCCCCCCATTTTCTTGACGCCAAAAGTCACGTGACCCCCATTTGCCGCTGGTTTCTAGCGTCAATGAAATCGCACCTTACATGACAGAGAATTTCTCCAGAGATTCAAGAGAATTTCTCTATTTTTTAGTCAATCAATACGTTTGGAAAATTTATTACATGATAAATGAAATCTTTATAGTGATAAAATATAAATTGTTGATTGCAATACAATCAGACATTAATTAGGAGATACGAAAATGCCTACTTTTGGCGGAAAAAGCAGCTCAATGAGCGCTTAATGATTATTACGATTGGTTTCTACATTTAGATCCAGGGAAGAACCAATCATATTAAAGACTCATTGAGCGCTCACGGAACTCCTTTTCCGTTGAACACAGCCAATGGCTGGATTCCGTAAAGCGCATATGCGCGCATGTATTTATAATATATGTAACATTTATTTAAAAAATTCGCGCGTACACGCTTTACGAAATTCAGTCAACGTGTTTATGGATGGATTGTATTGTTATGTGTAAAACTTTGACTATTTAACAGGTGTGAAATATGGGAGTATTAAGAAAAGACATCGATCCCGTGCTGTGAATTAAGAAGGTGAAAAGAGAGAATCGCTTTCCTTGGCTGAAAATGAAATATCCTGTATCTCGACACAATAAAAACACATTAAATAAGACTGAAGCTAAAAACAATCCACTATCGACATTGATGAAGAAGACAATTCGGATAAAGTGGTCATTAAGAAAAAAACGTACTTTTGAATTAAAAACTAATAAGAAATGATAAACTCTAAATTGTGGGTTGTGTAGAGCAACTTTGATGGATGGAAACGGAGAAACTTACCTTCTTGGATTCAGGTGTTTCAGAAAGGTAATATTCTTTAATATTAGGTCTTTTTACGCTTATTTATTTTTTCTTTTTATCCTTATACTTATTTCTATGAAAAACATGAAGAATTGAAAAAGTCGCGCTTGAAAGAAAAAAAAAATCTTTTAAGAATCGATGAGAAAAATGTTATAAATGAACATTAAAATTAACATGATAATATAATTCTTGGAAAAGTGTATAACGAATGGAATTTTGTGCAAAGTTGATCAGTCGATTAGTTGTTAAGTTATTATGCACGCCAATTTAAAAACTATATTTTTAAGAAAAATGCGTTTAAAACTGTAAGTTTCATGATACTTACAGCTGAAAAATTGATCTGAACATTTAGTCCGTTATTCCGGAGCCATAAAGTAAGGCTTTCTCCTCGCTGCATCGTCTTTTCCATTTTATGGGCCGTATGAGCTTCTTTAGATCTCTCTATACTATAGTGCTCTACTCTCAGTAGTTATTTCTCATTATAAAAATCGGAATATTTTACATTGCTCGATCATGACATCCATTGTTTCCGTTATCTTTAGTATGGGATAATAGCTTTCGTTGAATGTTACAGCTGCTAGATAACTCACAATTGCGAAATCTATCTGAACGTTTTATATTTATGTAAGGAATATATATTTAAAAACATAGATTTTATTTAAATACAACATTCATTGCAAAATCAATGAAAAAAAGTCTTGATGCCAATAGAGCTTACTTTGGTTAAAATAAGCTATTCTTTTTTAAAAAAATGTCATAACGTCATGTTCGAGCTTAAAAAAATTAACTCTTTATGAATTGAAAATATTTGTTAATTTCTCAGGAAGTGAAGCGTAATTTTATCAAAAATCATATCGCCTTATAATGACGTAATTACGAATCTTTGGAGTGCAATATTTCGTATGAAAAAATCCTGAAATAATATAAGCCAAGTGAGAAAAGTAATAGTAAAATACAGAAATTGAATAATAAGATGCAACATTAGAATACACTTTGGTATAATTGACAAGTTAGTAATGTAATAAATTTGTATTTGTGATTACGTTCTTAATTTCCTGGGATTGGATTTGGGATCTAGATGATATTGTAAATTTATTTGTGGCAATAATGTTGAATATACATTACTGACAATCGAATTTTCGCATCGTAAGAATATTGAATATTTCACAAGTTACCTTCATGCTTACTTACTTACTCTAAAGGTCAATAAAAATAGCGACTGATGAAAATCATTGTTTTATTAACAATATCATCGTAAGCGTTATAAATATGCGTAGTTCTCGTTTTGATTGGTTCTGGGGATCGTATTGATCGTTTTATTTTTGAGAAAATTGTCATCGAATGGCAGTATATTTTAGCGAGAGACTCATCGCTGTTGCATCTTTCGATCGAACGCCACGGCGGCGTCGCATTGAATAATTCGCAATTGTTACATGCACATATGTATACGCGGTTCTCCTAAATATATTCCATATTCGTAAAAGTTTGATAGAAGTAGAGCTACAGTTTTGCGTTTGATTTCGTGCCACTCTGCGTCGTTCCCTCGTTCGCTCTTGCTCTCTGCCCCGTGTTCTCTCATGTATATCAATAAAAAATAAACGATAGCAAAATCTTCAGTTGTTCGGCTTGAACGTCGTATATTGCGGCAGCTTCTCGCTCTTGTAATAGGGCTTCAATGTCGCTAAGCGATCGGGTTTGAGAAACAGCTGCTCCCCCTGCACAATTTCCATCTTAGGATCTTAATCCTTGGTAGCTCGCAAATTTCCATCCGAATTAGTCTGCTGCCGCTCATCGAACAACTCGAATCTTGAGTATATTGACTCCCGGTATTCGTCTTTCATGGAGAAACTATTACGTTTATAGTATTACTTGTTTTTGAATCGTCCGAAATTCATATCTCTCTTTAAAAATTGAAGATTATACTAGAAAAAGTTTTGAATGTAATAATATTTAATAAATTATTCATACACATATATATGCATACAATAAAATGCGCATGTATAATCTCCGGTTTTAAAAAATATAAATTTAGGACAGCATAAAAATTTAAGCTCTCTTCATTAAATGAAATATTGCAGAAACGCATGGTGTTCACCCTAGTACCTGCAGATTAATGCGAATTAAGTTTACATAAATCCTCTTTAAAAAAGTAGTATCCGTGTGAATGTGTTCTTTCGAGTATAGTTCGACATATGGAGCTGCAGAGGGCTAATGCGGACTTGATACGAATGTATATGCTCATAGTGCACGGATGGGGGCACGGACTGCTACCATAATGTTCTACGGGTTATTACTTGGCAGTCAGGGATAGAAACTAGCGTGGGTCTGTGCAATCTGTGCAATTCTAGGCGCGTCCGAAACGTGGCACGCGAGGACGTAAAGTTGCAGGGTTGTTCTACAACCTTGACACAACACAGGTGCCAAATAATCCAGGCTATAGTTAGGTAGCAAATCCAGCATGGCAGGCAAGACCGAGACTAAGAAAGTAAAATACGTACGTACTTACGTATATATTAATGTAACAAGAAACGTACGTGTTGGACTATACATAAATACAAGTACATATATGACACGTACATCTCGTAAATGTTGTGAGAATATGTATGCGATGACAAATGATTCTTACGATGAGATAAAATATAAATGAACGATGGACGAATAATTTCATACGCGTCAATACAATGTGTATCGCATAAAATCTGTTTTCACATTTCATATTCTTTATGAAATGTGAAAACAGAAGAAAGAACAGAATACCGAAAAGAACTTTGATCGCATCTCTGATAATTAGGATCGGGATATGCATGGATGTGATGACAAATGGTACCCATATGTATGACCACTTTTTAATGATGACAACTTTATACACGAAAGGAAACACGGCACAGCTCCTCGAAACTATTCTCGTATGCCATACAGTGTAAAGTCCCACATCGTAAATCTGATTACAAAGTCAATGGTGTTCGCCTCGGACTTAATTACGGACGATGATAACAGCAGATATAATATAGCTAATCTTAGTAAGGACGATCGAGGTAAACGGCAAACAATACGTCGTGCGTCGTATTTGAGTTGGATGGAAAGTAATCTTGGTTGGGAAAGTTTCTCTGTACATAATCTCGTGAAGTGCAGGGTACATACAAAATGCAATTCCCGACATGCTCGCTCGTCGGTCGACACGTCCTGAAACGATCTGTACAGCTTGCTTCTCCCATTTTTCCGGGAGACTCTGTTGAACCGATAAATTATTCGTATACGGTTACTATACAACTGTGAATCGAATCACTGTCGGCTGCCAGTTGGTTTAAACTACCCCTTTTGCAACAGCGACGTAGAAGCGCATTGTTGTAGCGTCGCAGACGCACGTGGGCGACATTACACATCGCTGTTGAACGTCAAACTTTCATTAATTGGACGACGTGTCGTACGTTGGATCGTGGATCTAAACGGGTATACGTATGTATATTTACATATGCACTTAGTGTGTCCGATATATAGCAACATATCGTCGTTAAGTCGTACTGAGCATAGCTTCGATTACTACGTAGTTGTCTATGATACAAACTGACACTCTTCAAACGGTCATCTTCGACGATTCGTTCGCAATGCTTCGCAGCGTTCCAAGCATCAACGACATCAACGACATCAACGACATCGGACGAAAGAAGAAGAAAAGGAAAAGAAAGGAAAAGAAAGAATTACTGATCTGTCTGTAGTATTGATATTCGCTAATCGCGCCTACAATCGTGGCAGTAACGAGTGTCGCGTAACAATTAATTACAGCTATATTCCTCTCTCGTAATCTCTCGTAATCGTACGTATGTAAGTGTTTTCGAAAAGTTTTCGATCTCGGATGATCTCGATGCGCGCAATTCGGCCGTCCGTCATTAAGAGAGCTGCTACTGCGAGCGTAAATTCGGCGATCTCGGTCGGGGTTCAGTCTTACGTTCTTGAATCCCGCAGGACGCGCGGCTGCAGGGAATACACTCCTTTCTGGATGCAAGCGAAATCAGAACAGAGCGAGAGATGAGCTATCCCCGCGAGAGGCGAGCCGAGAGGCGACTCGGCAGGGGAATTGATAGGAATTCAGTTACGATTAAGCGTTTCAATTTCAGCCGTAATGAATTCCGCTCAATTCAGCTTAATCCGGTTACTTTTTACAAGGATAAGGACGCGACTCAGACTCGGAGAATCGCGCCGCGTTCAATCGACCGTGGGGCAGCATTATCATCGGCACACTCTACTTATGTACACATCTATCTAAATTAAATTACAAACAAGGACACAGCGGTAATTGGTGGAGGGACACCCGGGAACTAGATGCAACCAAATGCATGCGTAATGCACCCTACCGAGCGCATAAATCACTCAAGCGACTATCGCGATCGGAGAACGTGATACGTTCGATGCTTGCGCGTCGTGCCATCGCATAAGTATCGTAATTTAACGTTGGATCGTCGAAAAACTTCTTGCGCGAGTCGCTAATGGATGGTGTCGTCTCCCGTATATAATCGCATAGTTATATTATATAACGATCGTAACATCATAATAAACTTTTAGCACGCGAAAAAAAGCGTGAGCGAGGATGGCGTACGCGTTAATTACTTTCATCGGTGTAGAATAGGGATCTCCAACCTATGCCGGGTCGGATTCAATCCCCGTAAACTTTTATTCGGTCCACTAAGAAACTTTTCCAACGTTATACATAATAATAATAATATTTATATTACTGCATCTTTGACGATGCGGTTCGGTCGTCAAACTCTTATAATATATAAAAGAATTTTTAAATAAAGTTATTTTGATTTTATATAGATTTGCAAAAATAAAACTTGTCGCAGTTATTATAAAGATTTTAATGTGGCCGTCTTGAAAAAAAGGTTGGAGATCTCTCATGTAAGATATCAACAAATCTTTGGACGACCCAGTAAAGTATATTGGGTACATTAAAACATAACGTGTGTCTATATTTATACATCTCCACGTTGGTCTTGTGTGTCGGGAACAAATACAATATTTTATTTATATATAAAACCCTCGAGATCTTTCCGGGAGAAAAGGTGGAAAGTTTGCGCTCCTCGTTCCTTGCCTTTTTTAATCCGATTTAGCGTGTCCCGTTCCTCGTCTTGTAGAAGGAATTTTTCCTGCGCCAAGATTGCTCGCTCATTGATTCAATTAATGAATATATACGGGCGTGCGGGGCGTGTCAACATTAAGAAAAAGTCGTAATCTTATATTTTCCTTCTCTAAATGTTTTACTTGACTCGCCCCCGAAAGCCAATGGTTAAAGAAAATAATAAATAAATGCGATAATTAGACATTCCGATATATTGAAGATAAATATTAATATCGATCCATTAATACCCGAGTTGAACCGCTACGTTTAATCCGGACGATTCATTTCGCAGTCAGGTCAAGTTGCATGCACTTGCAGTTTTGCCCTCACGAATGCATCGATTAAATTTAAAGCACGTGCTTCGGTCAGGTAGCTACTTTCGAGTGCAGTAAAATAAGCAGGCGATTGAAAAAGAATTTTGTCTGTAGCAGAATAGCTAGTGCTCTGGTGATGCGCTGACCGATGCAATAAAAACGAAATAAAATACAAAGTCTCTGTGGCAAGTGTTGATATGCTCTACGCTTATGCGAAAACGGGTGAATTTTGTACTTCAGACATACTTAAAAGGTTGTATTGTTTTGATTATTCGAAGCTATCTGATGTCTCTATAAAATTAATGGCTGTGATATTACAAAATTACGTTTTTCATAACAAGAGAATTCATCTTTCAACAAAAATTTCAATTTACATTTAGCAACATTTTCACGCACAACATTCAAAATTCAATATTTTTTTACTTCTATTTTGACTATGTTTTCTATTGGAATTGTACAATAAAATAATTTTATAAAATATACAAAAAACGTTACACACAATGCGATATTATTTATATATTATTACAATGTATATCATATTAAAAAATCAATATAGTACTGAGAAACTTGTCGTGCAAAATGATCTACGACCAACACTTGATCACTGATTCTAAATATACCCGAGGGGCGGACGTGTGTTAAAAATGATGCAAACTTTATATGCAATTCAAAAGCGACAGTATGTGACAAATAATTAAAGCGAGAGAAGGGGAAGGAAGAAAGAGGAAAAAAAGAAAAGATAACGAGAAACACGTCGAGTTTCGGCTACGCGTTGTATACGAAAGTATAATTTTCACATTTCTTTCTTTCTATCTTATTTCCAACTGAACTGACCTGCAACGTATATTGTCCGTGCGGCTGCCCATGAGGGTGGTGATGATGCCTCTGATAATGTTGCTGTTGGTGTTGCGGGTCGTGCTGATAACACTCCTGCTGGTATTGCTGCGATGGGACAGGCTTCAGAACGTGATTGGCTCGCTTCTCCGGGACGAATTGCTGACTCGTACGATCCATCGTATCCACTGCCAAGCGTGGATCCTCTATCATAGCGTTGGAAGCCTTTGTACTGTACGGAAACGCGGTGGATATCATCCGGGGTTCGTTTCATTAGATGCTTTGTGTATACATTCTACGCGATACGCGAGGCAATGTCTTTTGGATAATCCTTTTAAAGGAGTTCTTTAGCTCATTCAGAATGAAAAAAAATTTAAATCGCAAAACCTTTATAATATGCGCTAAGATGGTTAAATAATTTAATAATTTTTTCACATAAAATATCCCTTTGAAGAAAAGTTTCGTCTCGAGAACGAGGCGACCTTATAAATATTCTTCCTTTTTTTGAAATTGGATGTTACTTAATAAATTTGTTCATGACGCTTTTATAAATAATATCTAATTATATTTTTGCTTCTTTATTTTCTTATATCGTGCATTATTTATTTACTCGATATGTAACAAGAGACGTAAAAAATTTTAAAAAGTTCGGAACAAAAATCCCATATTCCCGTATATGCAAATTCATAGATACTCCAGCACACCTCTGGTCAAATGTACACAATATTGGAGCATCGCGCGTGATCCACGGCGCCGTCTACTCTCCTATAAATCACTGCGAAACGTAATATCGCGTGCTTACCAATGCACTTGCTGCAGTGCCGGTACCGTGTTTCTGGCTACGCAGCATCTATCCGAACGTAGGAAACAAACGAATCCCATTATCAGTACCGAGAGCACCGTGAATCCGGCCACTGCCCCGATAACGAGTGGGATCTGGGGACAAAGAAAAATATTCTGTGTACATAGCGCGCCGAAATATCTGCCACGGACATTGATTTAGATTCTGATAATCTTTTAATATTTATTTCTAGGTATGTCGATCACATAAAAATATAACATTTGCAACTCCTTTTATAGCCTGTACGTTCACTTTGTAGAATCGACAAAGAACTTTCTTGACGTGTGAATATCTTTTCTATGTCTATGAAAAGAGCTTACGTTTTAGACAATGTTAGAAGTCTTAGAACAGTAGATCCGTAAAGTATTACGGCTGCAACATTTACCTGGCCGGGCTCATCGACTTTCAGCATGAGCGCTCGTCTGTCACTGCCACGTTCGTTCTCCACGATAACATGATACAATCTTTGATCCTCTTTCACTGTACTTGTCAACTCTAAGATCGCTATATAGCAATCCTCCGAAGCCAATGGTTCCAGATCGAAGGCGCGATAGCGCTGTTGCAGAACTTCACCTGTCGATATATAACGACTCTATGCATATCTCGACAATTTATATTTTTTCTTTACTTTTGTTTCTACAAATAATTCAAGTAAAATTTCGCAAAATAATAAACATTCAATGCGCATCCCATATAATATAAGAAAGCAAATGAAAATGTAAATTGTAACTGTAAATCAAATCAAGGAAGCTAACTATAAAAAATGATTAATAAATATTAACAAAAGTAATCATATAAACATATAGGAGGTATAAAGGTTCCAAAATATTGTCAAAAGAACTATTGATATAATGTAAACGTGAAGAACCGCATTAAGAGAGACTAATTAGTCGTCGGATATCTCGAATAACAAGTGCGAAAAATTCAACGGCCTGAGTATTCGGTGAGAGAGGATCGATTTGGACCTCGCAGGAAATTGGACGGATGTCTCAAGACCGAAGCGATCCCGTGGCTCGAGTTACGAGCGAATGATCAATTAACCAAAGGGGTAATTGCGAGTGGTGGGAGGATTGTCGATAAGGTACCCGCGGTGGAGTACCAATTATGCCGGGAAGCATTGAAAAAATGTGTACGAAAGAGCAATCCCCCGAGCAGTAAAGCTCGAGCACTCTTTCCGTTGATTCAACGAAGGTGAAGAAAAGTTTAACGGGGCTCCAGTTTCACCGGAACGGAAAAGAAGAAGGTGGAGAACGAGAAAGAAGCGTTAATAACTACGTCTACGTTTGTAGCGTTCGTTTGTAATATTCGAAACAAAAACCAAAGTAAAGTTTAAACATTAATGGTTCGTTGCACGAGGTGACGGACGTTTCGTTTCACGGAGACGCATAACGAAGCGGCAGACGCGTAACGAAGGGAGACTCGCTGGAAAAAGTTGGCGGTCGAGGCGAAAGTCAAAGTGGAATAAAATAAGGTCGAGTCTCCGACGCTGTGGCCATAATAACAACGTGCTTCGAAAGTGGTATCTCTTTCGTACACACGTGTACCCATGTCTCTCGTGTTTACTGACACGTTTACAAAGATAAAGAGCGTGGATGCGGCTATCATTTGCGGGTAGCTCGCGCGGCTACTGATCTAGAACGCCGTTGTATTGCGAAGAATAATACAAAGCGGTTGAGAGATCAATGTTCCCTTAAACTCTAATAGAAAGTTTCCGCGAGTTGAGCCATTAATTCTCTTTCCTTTTCAAATGACGCTCTTTGTTATTTACTTTAACGATACAAATGTGTCTATCGTTTCGTAATAATCTTTAATAATAAACGCCTTTATTCTATATCTCGATAAAAATAAAATTAATTCGTTGTGCTTTTATATTAATATAGATTTGATATAATAAATTCGCGCGCGCGTGACAATCATCTTCTATACATTCTTCTAACTTGGGAACGGAAAGCCAGAAATCCCCGAAAGAGTAATCAAAAACTTTAAAAAATTTATCAATATATGTTAGTTTCAAAATTTATTTATTGCTCTAAACAAAGTTATAAGGATTCAAAGTTTAAAAAATATGCTGAAAATTTGAAAAACTTATTTAAAAAAAGGAAACAAGTTAGATCACATAACTAAATGTTTTAAAAAGTTAAAAAGTTAAGATAACTATAAAATATTAACAAAGAAACTTGGAACTATTTGGAACTTTTTAATAAACTTGATAATCATATATCGTTACATATGAAATTGATATTTGTCATTTCTTCACAATTCTTTGCGTTTTTTAAATTTAATCACTGATTCTTTTGCTCTCTAAACTGCTCCTGTTTTAAATTTTTTACATAATATATTTTAAACTCTTTATGTATAACTTTGTTTAGAGCAATAGATAAATTTTTTAATTAATAAAAGTTAATAAGTTTTTAAAACTCTATTGATTATCTCTTTTGATTTTGCTTTCATACTCAAATTCCGCCGATTCCCCAAGCGATAATTTTAACTGATAAACTATATATTTTTAAAATTCTTTCGCATTCTCTATAAAATATTTCAAATTACAGAAAATCATTGATTAGGCGACACTGGCAATGTCGAGATAAGAGGCAAGTCGATGTCGATCCAATTATATATGTACTTGTCTCCGTAGGAAAGATATCTTAAGATAATATTAGAAAAAGTAGCTCGGATCTACTACTCGGTTTTATCGGTTACCTTTGTTATTTGCCCA
Source organism: Tetramorium bicarinatum (assembly GCA_928718305.1). Classification (NCBI taxonomy): domain Eukaryota; kingdom Metazoa; phylum Arthropoda; class Insecta; order Hymenoptera; family Formicidae; genus Tetramorium; species Tetramorium bicarinatum. The sequence goes on from OV788320.1 coordinate 6,596,596, forward strand.
TTGATGCAAAACTTATAACACGTACGTGCACGCAGGAGGCAAAAGGCCAAAGTAAAGACGAAATCGAATACTTCTTGTGATAGTTTGAAGCAGTCTCTAACCGGCGTGCAGTCTGGTGTTTCCCCATTCCCAGGCAACGAGTTGCGGCTTCGGGTCGGCGCACAGTCTGATCTCTAATCTGGCCGGGCTACCCTCCGTCGTCACGACGACAAACTTCTCTGTGATGGTCGGCTTCACCACCTGCGACACATGTTTAACGTCCTTTGAATGGAAAGTTCGTTCGGTGCCCCGACCACCCCTTTCGCGGTCATCGGATGGAGAACGTGAGCGTCGCGAGTCGCTTTCTATTCGAAACGTCTCACGGTGATGCACGACTGTCGGTGTGCGAACAAAATCTTGTGCAGAGCAGCTTTATATCAAAACAAATAGAACATGATGTGATAATAAAAGAGTCATTATGCAATTACACATGTAAAATAATGTAAATGTAAAAATATAAATAATATGTCGATGAATACACGGCGACGCTTTGTCACATATTCATCAATGAGGGAATACGTGCAGCGAAAATCAAAACATTACCGATGTGTGAATCGTCGCAATTCTTTTTATTTCGCTAACGTACCGGAATCTGTGAAAGAGATAATATCAAATGATATGATAGATGTGATTCAATTGAAAAAAAAATTTTTTTTCACTTTAGGTACGAATGATACGTGACTAAGCGAATTACTAAAAATGAAAGCGAATCACATATGTTTCATGAACAAAAACTGTCGCACTGAATATCATTTTCGGTCGCGAAAGAAATTTGTGATTTATGATGTGCATTATATTTTAATTCATTGTAATGCCATCCTGTGTGTATCGCGAGGTAAAAACATTGCCATACAGATACGTTTTTCACATAATGAATACGCTGAAATAATTCGTACTCATTTCTCTGCATCGTGTTTCAAAACCACGTCTCGTATGTCGTTGAAGCGTGTATATGCAAATGTAATTCATCATTTTTGCAATATTTATAACAGCGACGTTTGTCACGTTTTCGTATCGCAATCATAATTAAAACATTGATTTGATTACAACGTATCGACATTTCAACTGATTTCCAGACATCACGCCTATGAAATAAATCGTATAATAAAATTTTTTCGATTGTTCCTTTCGCGCGATATTCGATTCCCGAGACGGCTGTATAATATAAAATATAAAATAGCCGTATGTGTGCGCAACGCCAAAATCAATTTGAACGAGATATCGACATTAATAGCGCTGTCGAATTTCAACAGATGAAATGGTTTCGTATTAAATGAAACGGAAATCAAACCTTTGCGTAGCCAGTGACCTGCATTAAGTTGCGTGTGTTCTGCCTTTCTAGGCAGATTTAACAAAAAAATACCACGATATTAAAATCGAATTTTTTTTTCGTTAATAGCTGAATAATTAGCTATTATACTCAGTTATTGATCAGAGTGAAAGATTGCAGTATTACGGTAATCGAAATGTAATTTAATTTCTATTGTATGTTGCAGTTATATAGTGTTTACTTGCAATGCATTTTCTAAATATATAACATACGTAAAAAAATCCTGAATATAACATATAAAGAATTAAATAACATCAGACATAATGTCAAAGTCTTTAATAAATTAAATATAGTGACAATTTGTTTGAAAATTTCTTGTATCAATTATGCGCATATTTATAATAGTAATTCTTATATATGTATATGAAAGCACTGATGAATTTTTTAATTAATTGGAACTATAGTTATTTTTATACATCCGCGAACAAAACAAAAACACATCACACGATATTGAGACGCTCTTTTGAAGAAAACAACATGGTTCGTTACAAATAACGAAGATATCGATTTTTAATACCATTTATACAATAAAACTCAATGGTGCAATGTATACGTATTGTTAGTGATTGAAAAACTGGATAAAGAACAATTGCTATTAAAAATGCATATAAAGTTAATGCATACTAAACACATTGCTGTATACAGCAGAAAGATTTTTCATATATGTATAATTATATATAAAATATATCCATATAGCAACAATTAAAAATTAACTTATGCATTGTTTTTTTACAAAAAATAAAATTGCGATTAGATTATACAATATTTTATACATAATTATCTGTACATGAAAAATGATTTTTCGAGTATCGTAAAATAATCTCTGGATATTGAGCCTTATCGTAATTACTGGAGATTGATATATTATTCGTTTTTAGATAATGGTCAAATAAATAATTCGTGTTGTAAGATATCCGCATTACATCAAGGAATAACTTTTAACTACAATAGAAATTGATTTACATAACAGTAACGTACAAGATCATAGATTGTTGCTTTCATTAAATATATTAAATCTATATTAATTCTACAATCTTTTTCTTTTTATTTTTTGTTGCGAATTTATGTTGGCACATACACGAGTTCAGTCCATTCTCAGTATATCGTGTTTCTCTATGAGATAATGAAGCAGAAAGCAGATCGAGATTGATGCACGGAAACAACGTTTCTTCTTCGTTACAAACTGCATTCTGCTCATTTTTTTCTCACCGATATTACATCCGGACAGTCGAAGTTGAACGACGGATTTCAGACCAAGTATTCGCGCGGATATTCCGTTACCACGCGCGCGCGAGCGCGAAAGATATTCAATGATCCCAGAATCCCGGTAAAGTAATGAAGCGATATTTTTTCGCGACAGGTCCGCCGGAAACGCTATTCGTCAACGTCGGACCCCTCCGGTAATTCTGATTTGCAGCGAAACTTTTTCAACGTTCCGTTGCGTCGTCTTACCCGTGGGGCGCCAACCACTTGCAGGGACACAGGCTCGCTTTTAACTTCCCTGATGTTGCCATTGATCTTGTTGGAGGCGAGACATATGTATTGACCCTGTTGCTCATACGTCACGTTCGTTATGACGAATTTCTGCCCTGTCGCGCATTCCAATGGCATACGGCCGTCCGTGAATATCCGTGCCCATCTGCACACGCATGATTGCACATCAGAAATTTGCAAATTAAAGATACTTTCAAACGCCACAGCAGAAATACACGCTAATGAAGAGATGTAAAAATAAAAGAAGGAAATTTGGATAATTTTCTCTTAGATCTTAGATGTCTTATAAATTAATCTATAATATAATTTAAAAAAAAAAGAATTAAAATTGGAAAATTAAAAGTAGTAAGAATAATAATTAAAAGAAAACTACCAATCAATTTTGATATAGAATAAAAATGATTCTTAATTTGACACGATCTCAAAATAATTTGTGGGAAAAAAGTTTGTCATGTGATTATTACATTTATAAATAATTATATATGATCAATTTTTTCTTATATCTTCAAAATTGATCTTTTTATAAAACAAGCAATGCAAAAATTATTATTATTTCTTCTTCTATATACGAAAAGATTGTATAACAGAAAAAAAAAAATATTTTATATATAATTATATATAAAACATTTTTTCCCGGATCAGACCATTTTAAGCTTTTTATATAAAAAAATCATAAAGTTAGAAAGACTATCAATGTGGATATGTTTTGTAAATGCATAAGAAAATCTTAGAGATAAAAATTAAATAATTGACATGGATTACCTGTATTCGGCTGGCGGTTTCGCATCAGCCACGCACTCGAATATTGTACCGGAGAACAACAATGCGGTTGTTAGTCGTTCCGGCCCGACTGATTCGATCGTCGGTGGATCTATGAAAGATCAACTGAATGAGATTGAAACTAAACTTAAACTAAATAAATTAGAATAAAAAAGTTATTTCGTAGGTATAATAATTTCTATTAATTTTCGCTCTGCATATTTTCAAAAATTATTACATATATATACATAATGATGGGAAATACGGAGGAGCGTTATAAAAAAATTATGACAGATTATTTAATTTAAAGGATTTATGAAATTATGGGCAAAAGCTACAATCAAGTCGAATAAAAGTGACAGATTTAAATCGCAAAATGATACACGTACAATTTACGGACACCTGTACCGAGACCGGAAGGCTCTCCCCCTCGATGTTTGACGCCTCGCAGAGGTAAACGGCGGCGTGATTTCTATAAATGGGGGAGAACATGAGAGTTTCTCCGATACTAGCCACTTCCGTCATCCCGGGACTCTTGGTTTTCCTCCAAAGGATTGAAGCCGGTGGATTAGCATCGGCAAGACATCGGATTTCCAGTTGATCGCGACCCTCCTCCAGTTGGCCAATTGGGACGCCGACTAATCTCGTCTCCGGCGCGTCTAAATTCATGCGAGATGCGCAGTTAATTACGAGAGCTCTAATCCCTCGTGTCGCTCCAAATGTATCAATTTATTGCAATATAGGTACATCTGTCAATCAAATTTTTATTTTCTGACTGCTGCAACATGCAAAATTCAGAGAACAATCTTCATTCATTTAATTCTAGAAACCGCTGCTAACCGCTCGAAGAAAATATTGGTTAAAAAAATTATTTCTTCATTATTAAGTTAATTTTTTTCTAATTTAATTCACAGTATAAGGACATTTGCATATAATTGTGGCTTAACTTGTAACATTAAATATCTTGCTACTATCTAACGGTATTAATTAATGATATTATGCGGGTCTTTTTCAGGAATTTGCTCGTTATTCATATGCGATGGATAGATGTAAAAAGTGAGAGTAAGACCCATAGTAGAGATTTTAATGAGAACAGCGTAGAAATTATGTATAATTATCCTGGAAGAGCCTTTTCATATTCATGTCGCTCGGTAAACAAGAGAAATTTAACGTAAATGCGGTCGGGAAACCGGATCCCGTCATCACTACCGGCTTTAATCACACCGGAATCATCGGTCGCGATGTGCAAGAGACCGTGAAAGGTAAACATTAGATACAGAAAACAAATGCGATCCGCGACATAAAGTTTTCAGATTAAACCGCTCATGAAGAAAATCTTAATCGAAAGAAGGATCCACCAGGTTTGAATGCCGCGTGTTGCTTGATTTTTTTCGGAACGAAATTCCAACTTGGTACCGTTCGACTTTTGTAATTTTTATGCATGTGATTTGGAAATGCTGGAAACAAAAATAAAAAGGCCTGAAATTTGTGTAAACTGAAATGTAGTAGTATAAATTTTTTCTATTTTTATATATTATTTCATTCTTTTCGAAAATACAATTGTTCGTTGAAGAAAGCAATTCGCAAGTTATACGAGGTAAAGATACGTACGTCATCATTTTGCAAGATGGATTCTGGTTGAAGAAGAAATTAAATTATGCAAACGCGGTCAATCGTACCATTGTTTTCCCGATGGGCCAAGCAAACTGGAAACACCGCGCTGACTTTGGTTTCGCGTATAACTGATGGTACCTGGTGGACAGGGTGGAAAAAGCGTGTGCCCGGGTCACGCGGTAATTACCTTCTTCGAATAATTAATTAATCACCGTGAGCGATGAATTTCGCGAAATATACTGCGAGGAAGAACGTATTGCAACTCGTTACAGTGCAACTCGTATTAATGCTTTGGTATTAATTTGTACATTATCGAAATAGGGTTGCACACGTTGCGTATAGATCGCAATTTATTATCGTGCTTGTTATTTGCTTCTTCAGCAGGTGTAATCGACTGTTATTTATGGAGTTTCTCGTTTTACGTTCAAGAACGTACGCGTTACGTTCAACGAACATGTTCGTGCTGTGCTCCCGGGATGTTTAATTGCATATTTTTTGCATTGCAAAAGCATTGTTTAAATGCATTGCGTTCACGCGTTTATATCGCGCATGAACTTTTTATATTACGCGATATGTACAATATACATGTAACGCAATGAATAATTCTTTACCTTTTAATTCGCGGATCGTAATTTCGACGTGCTTGATGATGCATGGAGCTGTAATTTCGGTTGATTTTGATGGAAAACTGGCACAGTTACGGCATCCTATTCACCGAGTGATGATGTAATTCATGTTTATTTACTCGATATTTATTTAATTTACGGCCGGTATAAACTGGAGCCAATTTTCATCAGCGAGCCGGCTCACTTCTGGTTTCCATATTCATGTAATAGGTCGTTGCGACCATTAAAAATGTTAAACGCTGTTACGTTTAATGAATAACATTATAGCGTATGCAACGAGCTACAAACATAAAACCAAGTTAATTCGCGTCACTTTGAGAGTTAATATGATACATACATGCATATATGTATATACATATATATATATATATATATATATATATATATATAATGATAAAGGTATATATATATATATATATATATATTTAAATTTTATATTTCATATTCATATACTTGAACAATCACTATTATTTCTCTGCAATCGATGCATAATTTTTTCTCTTTTCAAGTTTAATTTATGCTATTTATATATCAATGAGATATAATTATAATTCGGACGTTACAATATCCAGCTGTTCTAACATTTATATGTATATAACAATACGCTACTTGTATTACTTTGACAGACGCAGATAACATGTTTCTCTTTGAATTTCTCTTTCGTTTCAATATAAGATTATATCTGTTCGACCAAAATGCAATTAATTAAATAATTAATTTTCGCTTTGATATAGAAGATTATCGATAGACGAGTTAATTATGGCAAGCATTCATAATTAAAATTGAATAAAATATAGAGATAAATATCTATACAAAATGAAACAAGGAAGCCTTTGTACGTCGAAATAATTGTATGTCAAAAAAGTTCCTATATACTAAAAAAATGTGAATAATTTCTTAATAATTAAAAATATATTTCTGACAATATATTTCATACATTTTGCAATCTTTTTCTTTTGCATTTTACGCGAGTGTAGATTTAATTTGAACTTAATAAAGTCTATTAAATTTAATTGAATTTAGCAACTTTAGTAAACATGCATAGAGCAGTGTTATACTTTCATGAAAATTAGATGCGCGAAACGGAGGAAGATGATTATAGTAAGCATAATGCGAATCAACATAGATTAAACTTAAGATTTTTTTTTTAAGAATTTACATTCGACTAGAAAACACTTGATGTCAAATATTGTAAAAAAAGTATAAAATTGTATATATCTCTGTCTTGAAATTTCCTAAAAAAATAAAACTTTAGTATGTTTATTATGAAAATAAGATCACTTCAATCTTATTTTTAATGATAGATCTCACAAGTAGTTGTAGTAATTTTAGATTATTGAAAAACATTATTACAACTTGTTACGACTTTCCTCGAGAAAGACTCTCTTTCTATAAAATTTTGCTGCGAATTCAAGGAACGTGATTGTTAAGATCAACAGTATTTTAAAGCACATAGATCATCCACACAAGCAATCTGGCACAAACTGCATTTTCGTTAACGAGACTCGTAATGCATTTTCGTTAACGAGACTCGTAATTTTTACCGTTCCGCAATTCACTTTTTTGATCGCCTGTGAAATCCACCGAATTGTTTTAGACAGACGGAGGGAAAGAATCGGGAGAAGGAAACATGAAGGATGAAAAAGTCAGCCGGCAAACGCGCTGGTGCTCGAATCGAGTCACCATTTTCGTTCAGGCGCGGATAGCCAGCGCAGCTGTTCATTTCACGTAACAGCGATCTCGAAATACGCGTGAGAGAGCAGCCGCTGACCCATCCAGAATTTTAGCTGCCCTTACACCCTCTCTCTCTCCCCCTCTCTCTCTTTCTCTATTATCTTCCATTTCGTACCGATCAGTATCGCGCTCACTACGTTCTTTTTTTATTCAACTTAACGCATGCAAATTTCTTTTTTTCCATGTTCCGCAAGAAAGAACAGCGTATGTAAGAGCAAATGTATCGAGAACCTGCTTTCTGTGTAAGTACTGTAAAAATTGGAATAAAAAAATCTCTTTTTAGTATAGTACAGTAGTAATTTAGACATGTATATTTTTAAATTAAAAGTAAATGTATCGAATTTGTTAGATGCTTAGGTCCCTTCATTAAGTAGTATAAAAATTTTGAGATTTTGCCAATCTTTGTGCAGTAATTTTCTTTGTACCACTAATTTGTTTTCACTGACTGTAATTGAGCAAGCTAAAGACATTAAGCTAACGGAATTAAACGCAATTCCGCATTATAGAAATCAAACGCTTATGGAATGTTTATGGAAATGAAGTATTCGGATTTGAGTGCTCTGCAAAAATTATGCGCAGCGTCTGGAGCTAGTAATACCTCTGATATTGCCAGGGTAATTTTATCGGGGAATTTCCGAAGAGTTTTTCTCCAAACTCGATTACCTGGTGTGTACTCTGCGCATTTTAGCGCGCCGTGCCGAAATATCGATCATTCGAAAAATCTTTTATTCAGTCGGAGAGATTCTAACGTTATTTCCATATCCGCGTTCGCGTCGTTGTTTGAAGTTTACTCAAGAAACGACTGAGAATTACGCGCGAGTAACGTTCTCTCTCGCAAGCGCCAGATGCGCGCTGGTACATATCGCATCATGCTAAATTTACGCATGGAATCGTTGCGTGAGAGGATTTTGCGAGGAATATTTTTTCTAACAAATTCTCTACGCTAGGCTTTCTAACCATCGGCATTTCTGTTGAAACCGGCGAAAATACAAGTTACAAAATAAAAATATATAGTAAGAAAAACAATACAAATTAAAAGTATAATTTGTTATGTTGAATTAAACAAGTAATTTAAAATAAAATGTAATAACAGAAAAAACAACAATTATACAAGAATTCGATAATTACAATTTGAAATTTGTTTTTCAATTTTTCCCCTTTTTTAGATTTTTATTAATTTATTTCAATTCCTGTACCTTTCTATCTTATGCATGACAACTGCAAACTATAGCGTGAATTTTTTATATCAAATCTTTTGTACGAGAATGCGAGTTCTTGCTCATTTTTAGCTTTTTTAAAAGGGTAATTTGGTACGAATATCATATCTTCTCTTAAAAATACACACTTATTCATTTTGTAACAATTCACACAAAGATATAGACTTCAATACAAATGCACAAAATTCACACGTACACGTACAAATGTGAATACAAATCCGCACACACACATACACGTAAATGCAAATGCATTATTCTACATTCCATATACGCAATAAGTACATTTATGCGTGCGTATTGAGTGGATATGGAATAGTTCATACAGTGAACGTGTATTACGTCTATACAACTCTATTATGATAATAGCAAACTTACGAGTTTTTTCCTCATTCTTTTTCTATAAAGTTTACAAGTTGTTTAAGATTGACACGCCATGAACGATATTCGCGATCGCTTGGTGAAGGAAGACGATGATCGTAATGTCGTTATTCTCGGTATGACAGCTTTTAAAAAGCAAAGCAGCGATTCGAATGGTTCAACGAGTGCCCGCTCGGCCATATTTCGGGCGCTAGTCATTCCTTTGGATAAACGACTTCAAACGACTCTGCTTTTGCAGAAATTGAAGCGATTGGATGGGACAAAAGCGTTAAAGTTAGGAGATACACGACGGACATTCCTTGTGACGGATAGATATGGATAATCCAGCATATTGTAACGAGAGTTTGTTAAACGGTGATTTTTGCAGCTTAGAATTGTGCTATTTGTGCAACCAGAATTAACTACGAGAGTAATTACTGGATGGAAGAATATTTCGCTTTTTCGATCTCACAATTTCCATCACTAGGATCATAGAAATTATTTCAAGCTGACTCGAGACACGTTGACCGAAATGTAGACGAGCTACTGACCTATTCGCCTCGTCGGAGGTTGCCCTCGCTAAAAACAAGCACAACCGACAAAATGCATCCCTCTCGTTAGCGAGGATAAATCCCTCGGTTTGCAATCGAGGTAGCATTGGTACGGAATATATCGACGCTCCGAGGCGAACTTTTCAATTTGCGCTGAAAAGTCCCGCCCGCCTAATGCACGTAATCAATACAGTCGGCGTGCGTACGTACATACATACATACACAAACGCGTACACAGGCAGGATAAGCAAATGTATGGAAGCGAATGGATACACAAGATGTCCCCGAGAGGGCCGCGACGGGACTCGAGATCGAATTTGCGGTGGGAATTATAAATTACGCGGCCGTGGCGCCCGAAATTGGATTGAGGCGACTGGGAGAAGGGGAAATGATGTCCTTGGAGGTAATATTAGGAGTAGTAGTAACCGGCAAATCAATTTTTGACGCCACGTGTATGATTGAATGTGCACACCTCGATGGAGCGTCTCGTCGAACGCTCTCGTTCAACAGCCGCGGGCGGCTGGCATATTTAAAACCGCAATTACTGTAATAAACACGTTTAGCACGTCGACATTCATAAATATTATACTTCAATTCGAAAGACATGTAATTTTCGGCGCACAACTTTTTTTCGTTCATTACAGAAACAAACAAATGAGATTGTTTTTTCCAAAGTTAATATAAATTTCTATATCATTAATTTAACGAGATTAAATTCTATCGTAATTGCAGTATTATTATTCAGCATGTTTGAGTATTAACGGCAGATCGGAATGTTTGCCGATAACGCGTGTTTAACAGTTTTAATAATTTATTTACGGTGCGTGAAACTTTGCGCAGAAGGGCGCTTTTAACTTCCATAACGCGTAGGTAAAGCGTAGTACATGTACACAATACTTTTTCAACCGCCAAATTAATTCGTGTCAGGGAGAAAGATGAAACGCATATGAGAGCCAAATGCAATCTGGTTAACGTATTAATTACCTGATACGAACCTATCGAAAATGTTTGCTAATTAATGTTGCATAACATTGGATTTAATAGCCGATTCAATTTCAAAACTCGTATAGGATATAGGATTTGTTAGCACGCCGCAAAATTATTAAATTCACGAATAACAAACCTTTCTGCACTATTTTAGATTTGATTCCTGTTACATATTAACAGCGATATATAATAATTACGCCGGTAGGAAAGGGAAAACCATTTTTAACGATTTGGCCTGCCTCGATCAGTTATGTCATCAAACTAACGAGCGGCTCGCACGCGGACATAATTATCGTGTAAAATTATTGTAATATTGATGGGCAAGGCATGATGCGTCGGCGTGATGATTCAAAGGCTGCGTTATTAGCAATAATCTTATTTAAATCAATCGTGATTTGATTGCAGTTATACAGCGATGCCGGCCGAGGCTAAAATCAATACTCATTTGGCGGCTATCCGCCGCAGCACGGTTTTGCAAAAAGCGTTAAAATCTGCCTGAATGTTCAGCCGGGCATCGAATTGTCGATAAGGTTAAAACGCATGACATCACGACGTACTGATTTGAGGGAGATTGATGAGAGAGAAAGAGAGAGAAAGTGGGGGGTAGGGAGAAACGTGCGGTTGCCTGCCGTGTGCCGCTGCATGTGTGCGCGAGAATGTGCACCCGGTTGAATCAGTGTATTGTTGGGGATGGCCAGAGATGCGAAACGGTTTGAGGTCAGTGTGTTACACGGACATGCGGCGGTACAGTGACTTTTTTGCCGATCCGTTTTTCATGACCGAGCGTTTTGCCGGCGGACAGTTTCCCTGCAATTTGCGCGAGAAACAGTACAGTTGGTCCCGTGCTTTCCCAATTTTTTTATCAAATCCATTTTTGCACCAGTATTATCGCTTGATAATACGATGAGAATATCGACACTCTTTCAATATATTTTTATCGTGTAAAAGATATGTCTGTTGTTGGGCGTACAACGTCTTTCTAATTTACTAACAGCATAATGGATTTTTCTTGTCCCGAAATATATTCATTCTATATTCTAGTATAATATATTCTGACTAACTGCATTATACAAACTATTAAATTTAGTATGCTGAAATAAAATCGAAAATAGCGAATCAAGAAATTACTTTACTTATATAATATGATAATTCTAATTAGATATTTTCGACTTTGATTTGATTCTAGCTTCATTTCAATTTAATCTAACTAGGTCATTTTTCTTCAAAAAGTGAATATTTGTAAATGTAGCAGATAATAATCACGATTTAGATTATTAATAAATTTTAGATCAAATGCGAGTATACAAGATGATTAACTTAAATGCTAATTTAAAATATAAGAATGCATATTGATAATGTGATAAATTCTGAAAGTAAGACTGAATGAGTAGATTGTAATGATTTCCTGTCAATCACTTTCGTAACGCAGCCTAATTTATTAAATATTATATTATCTTTATAAAGTAGTTTTATATAAAGTTTGATATATGATGATATCGGGACTGTCAATTAGGCAAGTTATAACAGCAGGCTACGCGGAAATTTGTTCCAAAGTTTTTCATTATGGCTAGAAATATATTTTTATGCGTGCAGAAGGCGGCTGAGAAGGAAGAGAAGTTCTAGTCTCGTATATTTTCTCCCTTCTTCAGCCGTTTCCATTATGCATACAACATACTTGATGACCGGCGCGACTATGCAAAAAAAAAAAAAAAGAAGAAGAAAAGAAACACAACTTTAATCTCGACCTACCGCTCCACAGCCTTCCTTCCGCGTTTTACTTAGAGGTCTTCAAAGAAAGCAGCTTCTTTCGCGATACACGGATATAATCGCGCAATTTTGATCTCGCCTTACGTGTTTATTATAAAACAATGTTTATTATAACGATGTACTTTCGATGCGAATCGCTTCGCATTCGATATTTATGTCCTTTTGTAATGGGAATAATGGGAAGCCCGATGATTCAACATCGATGTCACATTTGCAGCAAAACTGTTCAAAGTTTAACATAAGCGAATATTCGATAGAATTCATTGCGGCCATTGTGTACTATTACCTCTCATCTGTCAGATGCAGATACCAAAGCTATAATGATTATTAATTACAATGCGTATCCTATACTTTCATTTTGTATTGTTCCATGACAGATAAGAATTTTCCATTCATACGCATTTTCCTCCCAATTTCAGATGTATTCTCAAATTAGTGGCGCCCATTAAGAAGACTTAATAAGCCGTTAAAATCCGCTGAGACAACGATTCTTGTCATCGTTCATAATCAATTACAAACTCGTCTGTATTCAGGCATAAACTTCGCGAACGGCGAAGGATTAAACTATCCTAACGGAGTTCTATTTTCTCGGGGAGGAAGACAAGTTCATAAACCGAGTTTGTTAAAGGATCTATTTATACCACACGTCGCCTAATATTTAGAGCGTACGCTCGAGTCTTAGCATCATTTACATTAACGAGACATTTGATGGTGTTAATGATAATTTCAGAGAAAGTTAATTATTATTATTTACCAAGGACACGTGGTGATAATCTTATAATGACGATATAATCACTTTGAAGATGATTTAAAAATAAAAGCTTGAAACTTTTGAAACCATAATATTAATTATGTAAATATTAATTTTTGATTTTACTATTCTCTTCTTTTTTATTCTTGGTAAACGAAAATTAATTGACTTTCTTTTTCTAAAATTGATAATAATTATCGTAAGATAAATGTCTCAATGTATAAATGACGGTAAGACACGCACGGCAAGACACACGGCGTGCTGCAAATATCCAGCGGCGGTATTAATCATCGTTGCATTTCCATATTTTCAACGATCTAATGACTTCCTCGCAAGCTTATAAGAGAATTGCGTCTACTTACACCGCACGTCGAATCTCACTTCAATGCTGGATGACATGGTGGGATTGGCGTACGCCGGATGGATAGCGACGCATCTGATCGGCTGTCCGTAACGTGATCGCTCGGCCAGAATCTCGCAAACACTGTAGGTCGCCCAAGTGCGCGGATTATCTATCTCGGTCGAGTTTACCTGGGGCCGCAACGTCCTCATCTCGGTCTCGCCCACGTACCTGCATATCGTCCCGAAAATTTGCATTTCCAATGGCTGTTCTGCAACAACTCTTACTCGCTCCCCGTCCTCCCCTCGACATCTTCCTCGTCGGCCTCCTCGCTCTATCTCGCACACGTTCTCCGTTCTCTGCCTGACCCTCCCACGCCCACCCCCGTCTTTGCTACCCCAGCCTTTCTCCATCAAGGGCTCATCGTCGCGGATTATTCAGAATTCCGCTCTTCGGAAGTCTTGCAGTTTCGCGGACTCCGATTAACAGCGGCACTCTCGTGAATTAAGCCTCTCGCTGCTCAGTTATTATAGTAGGAAGGATAATATGGAAGGGTAATATGGAAACACGTTCCCATAATAATAAATTCCCATCTCGTAAACCGAAAGGAGAGCAAAATCGTTGTACTCACAATACAATTTATCTCGGATATTGTTTGCGATTTGCGATAACAATTGTCACGACAACCCTCTCATTTGTCGACGATTGTCTTTTTGGGACGGAAACTGGATACTCGCCGTCGATTGCACGCCTCCGGTCTCTCCGCTTGGTCATAATTAACACGTTTATGCATAGACATATTCTGCACTGCGTCGCGTATGTCAATTAGGACAATTCCCAGTGAGTAAGTGGGTAGGCGAGAGCAGACGAGGGCTGGCAGAGGAGAACGCTCGCCTTGTCAAGGGACCTCGTCTACAATTTGAAACGCGACCCGAGGCTCTGCGGACCGTCGTCCTGCTAACCGAAAATTGCAAGATCTAAAGCCGAGAGAGATTGCGCTTTCTCTCTCTCTCTTGTTTTTATTCCGCCGTAAAACTATTAAACCCCGCTCCCGCGAGCGCTTCTACCCTCTCGCAGCGACCTGGTTGTCGCGCACACAATGTCGGAAAACAAGAAAAACCGAAGGGGTAAAAAAATTTTGCTCATCCCCTTTGCGTGAAGGCTCCCCTTCCGATGTTTTCCCGGCGCATGAAATGCATCGTGTAGCTCCTTAATTTCGCCTGGGCACGATGCAGAATAGATCATGATTATTCATGGGGCGTGTGTTCTACCATCGACAGCGTCCTCGAATGCATTACGTGGAATCTTCGAGCAGCGGGAACAAGCGCTCCGACGACGTGGTCGAAGAAGAGACACGCCGATGGTAGAAGGCGTCTCGAAATCGATAGTAACGTATATTTTGATTACCTAAGACAACCCGTTCAATCACGAAGCCCGAAAAGCCCTCGATGAAAAAAAATTGTCGCAAGGAGCAGATTTTTCAAAGTCGCTATCAGAGAAAAAGGATCTTCAACGAAATAAGTGTTTCAGCAACAAGCTAATTTGTGAATTGAAAATTACAGTTCCGCAATTTCCATTAGAGCTGCGACATACGTGATTACTAGTTTTAGCAAAATTGAAATTTTACATTCCGCTCGTATCGTCTCAGACACTCCCCTTTAACAATTAAATGAAAATGGCAAGCGAGATTCAGCGATCCCGTACCATATGTTTATCTCCTTCCTGCTTATTACCGATACATTCCATTTAATCCGTAAGCTCTATAAATTGTCGAATAATTACGCTTGTAACGGGGTAGGGCAAACGAGCGGAAGGAAACGCAGCGACGGCGACGACGAGGAGCGAGACAGAGAACGGTGCGAGACACGCGAGAAGCGAGATCGCGCGTGCCAAGCAAGGGTCGGCGGCGCGCAAGTTAAGTAGTACGGAATCTACGTGCAACAATTACGAACCATTTAATTAGAGGCGAAGGATTCCCATACCGCGCTCTGCAAGTGAGCGTAGCGATCTCACCTGCTCGGGCTGTCACGTTGCTGCCAGGGAGAATTAGACGGTCGGCGTACTCTATCTGCGGTCGCTGAGGGCTGACTGGAATGAGAAAATTAGCACGGATTAATCCTGCCGTATGCCATCGCTCACGCACTCGACGCGGCATCCTCGTGCCTCGAAAGCACCGAGTGCCTTTTAATCTCAGACGAAATTTAACGCCAAGAGAAAATCTTAAAATAACAAAATCGAACCTCTATAGTAATTTTCTAAAAAGATACGCTCACGCGTTGTTATAGAAATTTATCACTGAATTTATTATAATATAAATCTATAGCCAGATTTTTACATAATCTCTATACGCACGATAAAATATCGATATATTTAGATTTCACCTTTATAAATATTAATGAAAATGCAATTAGTTATTGCAAGCCGCAAGATTAAAAGGAAAAACGGAGATTTTCATGCCGGCAAATCTTTAATTTTAAATTAAATTTTTACGGCGCCGAAATAAATCCTGTTGCTTTATTGCTAATTATGTCGTGGGATTACCAGGTGAATCGAGGGAGTCGTCCGGGTGGTTTTATACAATTAATCGGCGTATGCTCGGTATAATATATGATCCCCGGACGAGAGATATTAATCTGCCATAATTTCGGCGATAAAAAGCACGAAATATATTCGATGAGGTACAATGTAATTGCGAGGCTAACGATTGATGACGAAGTTCAAAGTACGAATCTACGTGAATATCGAGTTATTCGTGTTATTGCGCGCGATGTGTGTAACAATCGTGTCGATCGTTTCATTAACGCGAGCTTCCGAAATCAATTATTTCGTCATTAACATGAGAAAACAAGGTGATTCGATTCGGATAAATACGACTCGGTTTCTCAGCCTCGAATTACCTCGTAATTATTATCCTGTAATAGCTGCAATATCGCGATAATCACTATGTTGGACGAAATTGTATCTACTTTCGCTACATCTATCTATACATCGTCGATCAAATATTTAGAACAAGACTGAAAATCGCACAAAACACATCGCGATGAAGAAATGTTCAAAATTAAGAATTTTTTTTCTCATTTTCTTGCTGGTAAAATAATGATTTTTGCTCAAAATGATTCATGATAAATTTATGTCTACATAACATTTACCTCTGACGACCAGCCTCGCTGGTTCGGATGCTAACGCGTCCTGCGTAGTGAAATCACTGGCAGTTACTTGACATTGCCAGAGTCCGTCGTCGAACTCTAACGTGGCTGATCTGACCCATAACGAACAGTCGCCGATGTCAGGCGAGCCCACCCACTCATATTTCTTCAAGTGCATACCTATTGGCTAAACAAAAAGAGAAGATATTTCTACAAGTTATTATACCAATAAAAATTTTTGCTAATTTTTTACTTCTAAAAATAATTTTTTCACTTCATTTTTAAAAAGTCACGAGAGGTTCGCTAGCCCAATATTAATTTTCTGCTAAAGAAACTTGTTTATCGAAGCAATCACATTTATCGAATTCAAAGATATGTTAAAAACGTCTGCGATAGAGTTTCGCGAGATTAATAGAAACCTCGATAATTTTTTCATCCAACGAATTTCCTAAACAATGGTCCATGCATGTCAGCATCTTTCCATCGTTTAATCGGCGAGGCTTCTTGTTACTGGAATTCTTTTCCGAGGCGCACCCCAACTGCAGCAGCTCTCGGCCGTCAGTTTGCCCTGTACACTTCCTCCGAAATGAATCATCGGCTTCCGGTCCCCGGGTCAGAGGCCGCTCAGGGTCTTCTTTCTCGCGGATTAATTCACTGCTGCCGGGAAAGTGCGGCCCCTAGCAAATTTCGCAGTCATAATGCGACCGTAATTCAGCGATCGATTCTGCATGCGCTCGTTCTTTAATCTCCCCCCTCACCCTTTTCCACGCCTTAGAACAAGCTTTTGTCTCTCGCGAAATGAAAGAAGCTTTCTTGCACCTATTCCCAAAAGTATAATTAAGAATTTCCGTAGTAATCTTACGTTACGCTCGTCTCGCCCACCTCGGCGCTTTATATCTGTTTTTGCTCGTAGCAAAGTAATTTTATTCAGCCCTCATCGCTGTCGATATTTATGATTAAATGTTCTGAAACTCTGTAATAATACCTGCTAATATTTTTTCTTTTATCGTGATAATAAATTGATTCTTCTACGCTTAGTCGTCCATTCTTTCCTTTCATCCAGCTTCGTGCGATACGTTATCGCGACGGCTATTATATACCGTGTATATCGCTGGCGTATCGGTCGGGGGGTCAGATTGTTTTATCCGTAAGTTTGTGGCGGCTCCGTTGGAACGTACAGCGAAAAAGCTTCGTCGTTTAAAGGGTATTAGTTGGTTAATGAGTTTCCGTAATCCGCCTGTGTCTACTGTCTTGAATTAGCAACATCTGTATATTGCTGGTGGAAGCTAGACATTGAGTTGCAAATTACTTTTTCGTTTTTATTAAGTTAGGCCGATCCGATAAAAAAGTTACAAGAACATATTAATGTGACACATACATTCTATCTAAATCTAACAAAGTCATATAATTAATCTAATTTAATCTATCTTAACCACGTGTATATTCATCGAAATGTAGCTACGATGAGCAAATCCATTTTAATTCAACTAAATTTTTTTTATTTCATATTTTGTCAACATTTATTTCCGGACTTTTGTTTCTTTCTAAGAAAAAAAAAGGAAAGAAAGAAACAATAAGCAGTAGATGAGGAAGCATGCAACTATCTATGTCTGCTGGTGGAAAATAAATCCGTTCCTTCTGGGCGTCTCGCTGCGCTTCTAGAATGAAAACGCCGCTCATGATATACTCAATTCAAGAAACCAGATTCTTTTTACGGGGAATTCCCGTGCGGGATCGCCGCTTTGAAGCGGACGAGTCCTTAACTTCGGGCTTCTCAGGGGATGCAATGAGAGCTCCGTTAACTACGATAGGACGCCGTCGTGCGACTATATTAGTAATGAGCGGAGCGGCGTTCCCTGCGGAATGCGCAGTTTATCACTCGGTGGCAGACACAATAATACAATGGCGAAATCCTGGCGAAGATTATTCGCGCGTAGACGAAGAGCGCAGGATATGCGCCCTCAGGACAAGAAGAATAATGAGTTTGCTGGCGCGTACTTCTGCCTGGTGTTTGGGTGAAACGACGTCTATAGTACGTACTAGCAGCACGAATTAACGTCCTGGGTCATTGTCAGATTAATATCGTATCATTCTCAAATAATCTCCTGTTCATTCTCTCGTGTTACACAAAATGTCTACGCTATCTCACTTCAACCTTTCGCAATAAACTCAAGGAACATTATTAGAGAATGCGGTAAACACTATTACAATAATATTTTACTTACAACAATATTATATTGACGGAGCTCTGCCTGATTGTCAATCTGTATTTATTTTTAAATATAAAGTTTAATTAATTAATTAATCCCTCGAATTTCTGTAAATTAATTTTCGTGTGCCGTGAAATTGATAAAAAACAATTTGATTGGAATGAAAATACACGGTAGTAAAATTAATAGTAGTTTAAATTTAAAATCTTTTAACAAAAGATCCTGTATTCTTATTCTTTTTCCTGGAATGCATTACGTGCCTCGCATCGAAATCATGCAGAATTTTTATCTAGCCATCCAAGTTATAAAATTTTCAAGTGACACGGTTCGTGGACCACACCTATGAAGAAGCACATGCATACTAACTTCTCTGATATCCTAAGAAGCGAAATCTCCAATCAGTCCAACGGTTTTCCAAACACACGTACGCAAAAGTACGTACCATCGCTCTCACGTAGAAGCCGCAAGGTATTTTTCGAATGCATACCGAGTCCCTTCCCTTCCGGAACCGAATATATCCTTCTTCCCGACGAAGATTCTGCAAACATCTTCCAAACATACAAAGAACGTACAAAGAAGGAGCATCTGCGCGCAACAAATTTCCAAGTTACGAACTTTTCGGCGTTTACCAGAAGGATCAGTGATACCATCAGTGACGAGCAAGCTTATGGCAAGAAATTCCGAGGGAGCTTTCGAAAGAAAGAAAGGAAGGAAGGAAGGAAGGAAGGAAGGAAGGAGGAAAGAAAGAAAGGGACTGACTGGTTATACTGGCCGCGATGGTTTTGCGCTATCGGTCTACGTCCTACGATCTATTTCGTTGCTCTCGAAGAGATTGCCATTGCGTCTGCATTACTCCGGGGCTCTCTCGTGTTCGCGGGGTCTTTGGCCCGGGGGTATGTACCCTGGCCGTTTGCCGTATCCGCGACTAAGCCTGTGTACGTCAGCATACACGCGCCTACGACGATTGCATTTGCGTCTGTGTGCGCCGACGTGGGGTGGGCGGGGGTGTGTCTGCGGGTGCATTACGTTGATTGCTGGTCGCGGCCTCTCCGGAGAACACAGAGAACATCGAAGAGGTTCGGCGGGCTGAAGAGGGCAAGGGGCGAAGACGGTTGGGAAACCGGCGAGAAGGAAGGGAAAAAGGAAAGGAACCCTTTTCCTCTCTCCGGTAAGTAAGCGAGCGCGAGCAAGCTGTATCCACCAGGCGCACGGATTTTAATCCTTTCAATGAACAACGGCGACTTCTCCGAGCAGTTTTCCGCGAATAGTTCTGTTTTTAATTCCCTCACTTCCATGCGGATGCGGGGTGCGGCGCACTTCCACAAAGTTGATTTGGCTGTTTATTCGCTTACGTACTTTTAACAACGTTTTGTTAATAACATTTATCATACCTTTTCCAATTGTTTCTATATTAAACATTTTTTCTGCAATTTTTTAAATTTAACTTTATGATATATTTATTACGTCAGAATATTATTCCAATAGAAAGAAGTCAGAAAAGTGTGCGTTGAAAGCGGGTTAACAAATCAAAGTTACGATTTTAAATAGTAGCAATCCGCGTATCGCGTGCACAAAGTAAAAGAGAAATGAGTCTATATTACAACATTTACGCGAGGAATGCGGTTGAAGCAATAATTTTCGGAAGAATGGATAATTGGGTGAAGTGAATCCCGCACATTTATTTTGCAAAAGTGATTTCGTGCCTTTGCGAGGATTTCGTGATGAAACGATTTCCTCAAGTTGATTGTTCCTGTTAAGTAATGTACTCGCTAGCTTTCTTTCGCGTTTTTTCAATTTGCGAAAATCACGTGCATGCAACGGCAAAAAGATTTATCGACTAAGAGTGGCTGAAATAGCGCGCCGAGTTTACGAATATATTGAAAACGAAAATATTAATGCGAAATTAATTCTCCGAGAATCCGCTGTTCCGCTCTTCTGCTCGAGATGGCTGCTCAGATTTTTTTGCATAGCAGTGCATTGGAAGTTGGAAAGAAATTGAAAGCACTCGCGTATTTGCTGCTGAAAGTCGATTTATGCGAATGACTGCCGTATAATAAATAACACACATATACACGTAAAATATGATAATTATATAATGTTATATTATCACAACAGTTGTGATTTGAAATTTCTTAAAAAGTATTAAGAAATTTTGACGCTTCGCAAATATCTTACGAAATGCTAAATCACTAAATCAAATATCGTCTCTTGAAGTTTTGCAAGCTGAAGATTCCATCCTGGTGCTTTTCGACGCATAAAACGGATGCGTCGCATCCGGCGGTGCGATGTCGCAGAAAGTGCAAACAATGTGCAGAGAACGAAACGAACGGAAACGATGTGGTTAGAGGATTCTGAAGATAGCAACCGCGGACGGTACAGAGACAGAGAAAGAGAAAGAGAAAAAGAGTTTGTATCTTGTAAACAAGAGTGGCTGGCGAAGAAAAAATTATCCCGCTTGTTATTTACATGTTTCATAAATATTCACTTTCGCGAGGGAAAGTCAAGCCGGAAAGGGATGGGTGGACGAGCAGAGAGACCGCTGAAAGGGAGCGAGCGAGAGAAGGAGGATATTTGGTTGAGGAAGTAACGAGGAATCGCGCGGGGCATAAATCTCCGGGCTTTCGGAGGCGATCTCGTCTCAGGATCACCCACTGCGAAAAGCCTTCGTCGCTGTCTGAGATAGTAATACGTTATTCAAGTCCCAGGTCGCCTCCCTCCACTCTCTCCTCCCCCGACCACCATTCCTAACGGAGTTTGAGAAGCTTCGGACGATATTTGCATTGTTGTTTCCGATAAGTAGACGACTCACGCGAAGACTTGGCTGAATAATTTCAAAGACGTTACCTCGCCAATTCGGAAAGCGTTTGCTTCTAAAATGTCCCGATATTTTAGAAAAATCTGAATTATTTAAGTTCAACGTGAATGGATCGTTACGCGAGTTTTCTAGCGAGAATTCTTTAATAATAAAATGTTTCGACGCAAATCGTTTAAATAAATTATGTTTCATGTACGTTCCAATTTGTCACGTATTGAAATTTCTATTAAACTACACATATTACAGCGCATATTCGTTTCGCGGTTAAATTGCAAACGGTAATGCAAAAGCATCGAACGTGCCGAGTACTCTTTTATTATGTTATAGAAAAATTCAGTAATGAAAAGTTACTGCCTTCGCCGAGAGCACCTGGGACGCTGCTGGGCTTATTCTTACTTGCACAATGCTTGAGATAATTATAAATTTATATCCTTTGTTTTTTTGATACATTTTCTATCGCATAACGAATATCGATACGCCTAATAAAAATTAGGCGTATCATATTCATTTCGTATTATATTGTACCCTGCTTTTATATACCTTTTGTTTCTCTCTAATATCCAATGATAAATTCAAGAGATGCCACTAGCAGAAGCTTTGGCAAATTGTTAATTAAAACCCATTATTTTATCATGTAATTAATCTCTATAATTAGCAATTAATAAATTTCTGTAACTTTAACAATATGTTTTGTAATTATTGATATTTCGAGACAATTAAAGAATTTCAAATATCGGTTATAAGATACATTATTTATAAATAATCCAATAAATTTTCTCTTGAAATAAATTGATAATTATATTTACAAATTAAAATTACATTTTGTACGTATGTTTAAAAAAGAGAGATATATTTTAAAGACATTTTTCGTAAGAAAATATTGGATTTAAGAGAAGATGCTAAAAAAATGTACACAATACACTTCTGAATAAAGTTAATCTGGCTTGGGCAATCTCGGCTTAAGCAAGAAATAGTCGACAGGCGTGAAGAAGGACCGACAGCACTGAATATCGAGAGCTCACAAAACGACGTCGGCGAATTAGCATATTTCCAACCGCGCAGGCTTTATATCATGATGAATTTGCATATAGCGGGGATGATGAACATTTTTTTCACATTGCTCATTAAGTATGCCGGAATAACAAATATTTATGCACGCTTTACCAGAAAATTTATTTCTCCAGAAAAATCCATCGCGCGAATTTTGCTCGTAAGGCAACCTCCAAGTAAAACGTTATTAACACTTGTAAGATACTCTTTCATTATGAATGTAAACATCACGGTAAATTATATATGTGAGAATGGGTGGAAGGAATCTTTTCATTCCTAGACTGTAGAAGCATTTCGGGTACATTAAATCCCGCGCAATATTTCATTACGGTTTTGCCGCGAATGGAATTGAAAAATTACCGGTCGTATTCTCGGCGGTACATAAATCTTAATGAAAAATCTGTCTTGCGGAATATCGAGAGCAGTCTCCCTTCGAAAGACTCGATTCGATAATGGAGATAGATCTGCAAGCGAGCGGAAGAAAAAAATGTATTTGCCGTATTGCCACTATATTTTCCCCGTTCTCTTCTTTCCTCTTCTTTCAACGGGCTATATTTTTGCGAGAGAATAAATCTTTCGGGGGGGGAAAAAACGAATTAAATTCGAAAATTCAGCATAAGAAAATTATGATTAAAGGACCTCAGTTCGAGATTACGCTTAATTGTCCGTTTCACGTGAATTCCTATCTGATTGAGACAAGTCAACTCATTCTTCTATAAAACTTACAATTACTTGTTGAAAATTTGTCGCCTGATCTCGCGATAATATCGCGCCGTCAGCTCTCGGTGTCGATACCGATATAGAATTATCGATGCGTCGTATAATCGAAATCTATTAGTACACGAGGAACGCGCTCCCTAGCCACTCGGGATGTGCCAGAGGGTGATATATTAAGCGTACATTTTCCCTAATCCAGATGTCATTAAAACAGATTATCTACATGAATTAATATGCAAATTAGTTCACGCGTCGCTGAGGCACGTACACAATGCGCCTGCTCCCGTATGCGTGCCCGCGAAAGTTATGGCGAGGGCGTCGCGTGCGTTCCTTATGTTACATTAACACTTGCAAACTTTTCATATCATAATTAAAAAGTTAAACAAACGTCTCGCGCATTGTCGCGCAGGCGGGGTATATCAGGACAGCCGCGGGGATAATACTGCGCGATTACGGGAGCGTCTCCGCCGTTACGTAACATTAAGTGGAAATAATATGCATATGCAATTTTGCGAATTTGTTTCGTCCCGCCGTATAAGGGTACGCGGAAACAAAGCGGAATTTCATTTCGAAGCGCAATCACGAACAAAAGGTGAATCCCGTCGTAAAATAATTCCCAAGGTAGGGCACGGGGGAGGCGCTCGGTAAAGCGGCGGCGCGGGAGCGCCTAGTATATCGCCGCCGATATTTTCTCTAATCCAGATGTCACCGAGGCCGGCTTACCTTCGCAAATTAATATGCAAATTAATGTACGCACTGCGGTCGTCGCATACGGTGCCGTGTGCCGTAGCTATCGCCGGTCTATGTACACAAGTGTATAATACGGGATATATTGCGCTGCTTCTCCGCTGTACCGCGAACCCTTCAGGAGTATTTAGTCATAGGCGAGCGCGGTGGTGCTCTTTCGGGGCACGGAGCACACCACAATGGTCCATATCGCGCGCAAAAGATGCGACGATAAATATCCAAAGCCATGAGAGAGTCCACTTGAGCCGCGCGGCCTCTTATCCGTCCACTTGGTCCCTCGCGCTGTTTGCGCCCTGTGCTCAATGCAGTCCCCCCTTTTGTTTGGCCCTCGAGCCACCGTGAAAACCGACGACAATCCCCCCTTCTTGGTCTTTGCGCCGCGCAGTTCCATTATTAACATGCGGACATGCGAGGACGCGTTTCCAGCTCTTTCTCTCTTCGTATTCGAGACAGACAATCCCTCGCGCCGACTTTTCCCGAGATCGACAAGTGGCGTCGCGCGCGGATACGCACGACATTTAACCTTTTGCTTTATATACTGCGATTACGTTTAGCAGCATGCCAAGGAAATTGCAATTTAATATTAAATTTTTATGCAATTAATATTAAATTTTTATACAATTTAATATGAAATTGTTTGAATTTTGTTTATATTATATTCATTATTATACTAATTAAAATGTTTATTTTTTTGGCTTCGTTTAGGAAATATTCAAAATAATAATTTTAAGTGCCCCCTTCCCTGTATATGTATACATATACACATCGTGCATATATATGTGTATATATAAAATATATAGAACTCTTTTTATAGAATAACAGAATTTTGAAATATATGTGACACAAGTTTCAGGCAACTCTAAAGGCATTTATTTTGCAAATGTAATCGTCAATTAATTTGCAATTTGTAAAATAATTATTAACATTGATTTTTCCAATAATGGCAATGCGAAACGCGCTCAAATGAATCCTTATTCGCAACAGGCTATCTTTGATTTATATTTATTGTTATTAATATATATTGTTCATTACTATTGTATGTTTTTTTATTTTCGACTAATTGAATCATATGCACGAACGATTCTTCGACCGAGTGTTCTCCGCAATAATTACAAAAGCGAAACGCATTTATGGTCATAAGTATGTATTAGTTACAGTCCGATGGCCATTGAAACAAACATCTGCAGTAAACAGTAATCGATAGTAATAAAACGAAAATTGTAACGCGCGATATCGTTGCAGCGTTCATCGCTCATAAGCGCGAACGAGCACTTTAATTATTGCAATTCTGAATGTCGGTTCGAAAATATTTTTCGTATCGCTGAAAAAGAGAATGCGAGATTAAACTGTAATTGTTCTCTCTCGCATAAAGTTGATATATTCAGCTAGATTCAGCTTTGTAAAACTAAAAACTTTTCGGAATCCAACGTTTCGACGTGAAGGATTTTTAAATGGACTTTAAATAGTGCCGTCATTTTGGAGATAAGTTACACAGATTTGCCGCGGAAGCGAGGAAGAAAGAGACCGCTGGGAATTAAAACTCGGAATACGCTACTCAAGGATTCGTTCGCCTCTTTCGCGCCTCTCACGACGGGACGGGACGACCACGTTTTACTCACCGTTCACCGACCTCACACTTTTCGTCGTCTTCGCTTTCGACCACAATTATCCTTCTGGCATACGCGCCAG
Organism: Tetramorium bicarinatum; assembly: GCA_928718305.1. Lineage (NCBI taxonomy): Eukaryota > Metazoa > Arthropoda > Insecta > Hymenoptera > Formicidae > Tetramorium > Tetramorium bicarinatum. The sequence goes on from OV788320.1 coordinate 6,622,536, forward strand.
TTTTCCGGGTTCGTCGCGGCTTTTCATCCCCGGCTATGAAAGCTCCGTTTCTTTTTCCTCGGTCGCCGCGCCGGTGAGCTCGTTGCAACGACTTCAATTTACAGCGCGCTTCGCAGCCCGTCGTCGCGATTCTTTCGAGAAGAGCGGGAGCTTTCCTTCCTTTCGACTTTACGCAGTGTATAAATGTCGCGCGTAAGCTCGCAATAAATTTACGATCGTCTATCCTCGGGAGATGAAATGCGTGCCGGGTGATTCCGGGGGAGAAAAAGAAAGAACGGGCGAAGGAAAACCGCCGGAAGAGAGCCGTGAAAGCCACGTTTAGCTTTAAACTTAATACAATAAGATCACGTTGCGCTTAAATCCTCGCAAGAGGCGAACGAGATTCCGCCTCCCGTGAAACTTTTTAACTTCAACGAGATTAACGTCCTCCAGCATGGCACTTCCATGTAACACGAGTGCATATCCGGACGTGTGACACTAGATACAAGTTGTTGGAGAACGATGGGCTGAGAAACTTTGCAAAGACTCGTGCGATTTAATGATATTATAAACTAATTAAATCTAAAGGAGATTTGGAGATGCGATAAAATTTACAAAATATCAGTTGACGCAGTTGCAATGGTGAATACCCAAATAGGATACGTGATCGTTATGAACCTAAAAAGGATTCACTGTTTTTATTTTTTTTTTGTAAATTAGTGTAACCTCCATTTCAAATGAAGCCAAAAGAAATCTTTTAAAAAAGGATTCTATAGAAAAATATAAAAGGAATTTCTTTTGTACCCGCAAAAGGGCTCAAAATTGATGACGTGAAAAGGAATTCTTTTTAAACTCTAAGAATGTTTTCAGAACAGAAATGGGATATAAAAAGACTTCATTTTTGAGAATTTAAAAAGAATTTTTTTTTAATTTTCTGTGCTATCTGGATAATCATCCTGTTTTACTAAACAATCGTTTTTCAATTTTTACCCAGCTACAAATGCAATCTAAAATCGAACAAATTTTGCACAAACGAGATATTGTTGATTCTTCAAAGTATCTCTTCTGAAGAGGAAGAACGTTTTCTTTTGTTTCTCATATTCCATTTGCATATAAATAATGTAAGATCATGACAGATAAAATATTAAAAACAAACACATCTTTCCTTCTCAAAACGCTTTTAAGATCTGAAATCGCGTTCGATTAAACTCGGAAGGGTATTGCATCCACTTGAAGAGACTTTGCATAGAACGCCGCGAGCATGCCAATCAAGCGTCTGCCTGCCTCGCCGCTTTTTCTTCGTCGCGCAGCTTTCGCGGATGCTGCGCATCATTCCGTATTTTCACGGTTTCCGGCCCGTCTCATCTCCAATCAAGCGCCAGACGTACAGATATATATCCGGCCTCGGCTTTCAGTACGTGGGGCGCATCGGCAAGATTCAACCCCCCCCCCCCGTGTGTTTGCAGCGATGGAGGAAGAAATGCAATCCCCTATCGATACGAGTCGGTCTCCTTCCAGAAATGTATCGCGGATTTACGCGACCGCTAACGTAGATACATCGCGACCCATGGAGCATGTTATTCTCCATTACCGGGCACTCCTATAGATATAATGACGGTATACGTGGTACAAATCGCCAGAGCACGGTACCAATAATTCAGGGAAAGGGGACCAGGCGGCGACGGTGTGACCTGACGAGAGAAACACGGATAGTCGGTTTTGCGAAAAGCGGTGCGCTCCAACGAGCGGGAAGCGCTGTTTTTGATGTCGCGTCGATTTAATTGAAATTTTAACTTTCATTCGCCGAACCGGACGCCGGTGGTTGTCCCGCTCGAATCGTCGCTGTCGAGCGGTTCGGTATTTGCGTTTTCAGCCAAGTGAAATATCGGGGCTCGCTATCGTGCACGCGTGCGTGCGCCCGTGCGCGCGGAAATTTATCATGCGAGAAAACGCGTTACCGTCAGATTCCGGTTGATCAAGCAAACGAAGGATCGCGGCATAAATCACTCCTTTGTGACTTTATGGTCGCGACGTCACAAGTAAACTGCGCGCATTCCTATAAATCGTAATAGCGAAAGCTTCGAATTAGTGATGAACGCGGGGTTTTAGATAGAAACATTTGTGCGTGACACCAAATTTAAAGCCCCGTGGATAATGGAGATACGAGTTACGAGTTACACGAGTAAATCTTACTAGTTGAGCAAAATGGAAATTTGAAATATTCTGTAGCTTAAGCGAATAACTTGCGCTAATCTTCTTATTATAATGCTACCTATTCCTCATGCGGCTTGGAATATTAGTTACATTACTAGGAAAGCACTCCTGATGTAATATATACAATTGTTATTGTAAATTACTGCATTAATCTAGTTTTATTATATAACAGTTAAATTTCTTTAATTAATCCTAGAACATATCTCATCAGCGTTTATCTGATACACCCTGCACGAGTTTGAGAGAGCCATGCAGCTTTGTTAAATAATTAACTTTGGCTCAGATCACTACTTTTGAGCAAGTTTTCTTCCTTAATTAAAACTTTAGAGTTTCAGCAATGTGATTAAACAAATGGCACATTGTTGAAAAATCTCCTATTCTATCAATGAAATAAAAATTAATAAGCAAAGATGAAAAATTTGGAAAAAATCCGTTTTATATTTCCAAGATCCAAGGATTTCCAAGATCCAAGAGATGTGTTTTAGGATTGTAGGATTAAGACCGCTGTATAAAACCAATATAATGATTTTCTCATGTATGCGGTAAAAAATAAATAAAATCATTAAATTGTAAAAAATGGATATTAACAAAGAGAAGAAAGAAAAAGTAAGGAGATATCTTATATCAGAGTGAATTTTTAACTCGCAATGCCAATTCTATGATTTCGTACTTAAATAGATTATAAATTCATTCTATTCATCCATTAAATCTTGAAATTGTAGGAATAATTTCAATATCTGCTCGACCAAGTTAACGAAGAAGACAACGATAAGAATAAACGACAGGCTACGACAGACAATACGATAGGCGAAAATAATCTACCTAGCTGGAACTTAGTCGGCAAACAATGTTGCCGAGTTTCGCAGAAGTTTGAAGCGGCCAGGTTTCCTTTCCTTTTAGATCCACGGCCGTTTATCGTTGTGCGTCCTATAACGTCCACTTCCGGCCACGACAAACTTATCTGGAAGTTTACGCGTTCGTACGGCGAACGAGGAAAAGTCGATTGCCGTGGGCTTAGAGCGCCGAGTCCGCGCCGGAGCGGGAGCAATGAAATGCTCTGATTGTGAGTTACGATGTACCGCACACAAGCTACAGCTCTTTCAGTTTGTTGTGTTTTTCAATTTTCGCAATCGCACCTAGCTAACGTTACCGTGTCGCAGCGCTTGTGAACCTCGTCGAACCTCGGGTCATTTTGAAAGAACAATGCCGCCTTTGTGTTTACACTCGACAATATATACTGCTTTCGATCAATTCAACTTTGTTCTCTTATTCACAGCTCGTTTACAGACAAATTTGTTTAACTGTATAACGAAAAATATATAATATAAAATATTTTACGCGGGAAAAAGTATATTATCCTATCATAATTTCTTTTAATAAAAGTGTCTAAATCTTTAAATAGTTGTAATAAAATAAACCGCGAAATTAATTTTGACAGAAATGGTTATGGATTAGCTTCGATAAAAAGCATATTTGTCATAATAATATTGTGACAAGATAAAAATACAACGACCGATAGGAGAGACTGAGTAGCAATCTCGCATTGTATTACAAGTATTGTATCACTTTTTGAAATTAATAAATTGAAAATGTTAGAGGAAAAAAGTAACATGAAGTAATAATAACGAACCTTTTGATCCTTCTGCCAAATGCACTGCCCTCTCTTCCCGAGAACTCGACACACCAGTTTTGCATCCTGGCCAGGATTGACCTCGGTATATTGTGGCGTTTCTTCAAACTGCTGGATCCCATGGCATACTGCAAACAATAACGCAACAAGAGATGACATCGCGTGTAATGAACGGATATTAATTATTAATAGTTACATAGTAGAAATATACAGGGCGACACATACGCTTCGTTGCTTTTTGAATCGCGCCGCTTTTAGCTAGTCTCTAATGCTCATTTTATATTCTTTTGCGAAAAACGGGAGGTTTGTGTTTTTTTTTCCAGTCGACACTTAAGTAGAAAGAGGAAGACAGATGGTAAAGGCAGGGTATAAGCACGGTTTAACCGGGCATTAAGGCAGCCTGCAACCTCGTTAAAGTTGTTATTTAATTCGCAACTTCGCAAACTCATTTAACTCGGTCCGTACTAAGCTACGATCTTCAGTTTTCACCTTTTAAGTTTGCCGATAAATTGTATTTAGCGCTAATCGAATGACGGCAGACGCGACGGTACTGACTTCGATGCGACGATGCACGCAGACTTGTATATACTCGCAGGCATTAATCGCGTCTCGTTAGTTGACGTTAATTATTTCTCCGTCGCTCCGAGTGTTCTCCGGATGAACTGAATTTTAACGGGTTTAATATCTAAATGTGATTAATCGCGTTAAATTACAAAGCTCTGAAATAATAATAAAGCTAATGCAAACTGATTACAATCGACTTTCCTGTTAAAAAATCTTCATTATTTAGAATTTCCTAAAAATGCAAAATGTAAGATAAAATATTGAGCCTCTTAGTTCCTGCATTTAATCCCGAGAATCCAATTAGATTCATTATACTTAACGCATACCAATTTATCAATTTCAGAAATAACACATATAATAACACTTTGAAGCTTTTCGTTATAATTTAAAATTTTGAAAAATTAATCATTCCAAATTCGCGCGATAAAGAAAATTGTTAAAAAAAATAATGTTTTACATTTTCAAAAGTGTTTTGTAAAAGCTTAGAAAATGCTAATTGTAAAATATAATTTCACATGAAATTGTTGCGTCGGCAAGAATTAAATTGTTAAATGGAAAACTAATGTAAACAATTAATAACAAATAAACATGTCAATTTTATACTTGTTGGGAAAATTGTGATACACGAGCACGGTTACATTGTCGCTTTGCCACGGGTATGTGAAAATTTCAGGATTGCAATGTACGCTTTTTGTCGGATTGCAGCGTTAAAAATTCAATTTTTCACCGTCCCAGAGATGATTAATAAAACGCGCTGCCGCGTCCTACGCGGCTCGCGGAAATAACTTTGCAAAATTAACAGTGGGCGTATGGAACTCGTGCGATTCGTTGAGCATTGCAACAGTATTTACAAATGCGAAAGAAAAATAGCATTTCCTGTTTGATAATGCCGTTACATTTTATGACGCGTTCTTGTCTCTTGTACAACAAATTTAACCAAATTTAAAGTAGAGACATGAAATATCGGCAAATATATATATATATATATGTATATATATATATATATATATATGTATATATATATATATATATATATATATGTAAAATTTCTGCCAAATGTATCCGCATTTATTTGCCGGAAATTATTATATTACATTGATTTAAATTTCACCAACACATTTTGGCTGTAAAGGCAAGTCGATAAAAATTTTTAAATTTTTTCTTCATTCTCACCGTAAAAATTTCAACAATTTAATACATCGTGTTCCCAACTTATCAGTAGTTGATCAAAATTCTATATCGGTGGATTTCCTACAATTCGAACTTTACAAATGTAACTGGACGTTAACATCGAAATAAAAGTTCCTCATTCAAGTTTAATCGCCGCGCTTGCCGCGCAATCGTCGCGATAGCACCACCGGCTGTTATCGGTGAAACGAGGTGGCGGGGCTGATAAAAGCGACAGGGTCCCGAGAAAATGCCGTGGCGAGAATAAGGCAAAACTCAAGGACCCCCGCAACAGGTCCTGTAAAGTAAATTCGAGGCTTGGCGCTTCGCGCGGCGCACACGCTCCGGCTGTTAATTGTGTTTGTACGCCGAGGCGACGAGCGGTACTTGGCGCGCGACGCGCAAATACACTTGGACCGAAATTGCAGTGCTTTCTATCTGCAATAATAATTACGACTGCAGTCTTGAGTAAAGTCAAATAGATACGGACAAATTACCGCGACGCGCGACACGACGTCGGGAAAGAGGATCGGCAAGAAGCGGATTGAAATCGTCCTGACGCGCACTCGCGTCGCGTCGCGCCGTCGAAATATTATTTTTCTGCGAGAGCAGAATTACAATACGCGAGCAATCTGATCGCGCAATTTGACCGAAACAGGTTCGTGTTAGAAAAAGAAATCACTGATAAGAGAGAGCCATTATACTTTCAAGATTTCATTCCGGTCTTCGATACAAATGTTTCTAGTTTGATTAAGTGTTAAATTAATTCGATTCCTCATCTCTGCATTAAAGGGACGGACGTGGAAAGTATTAAAGCGCGGATATATTTTCACGGATAACAAAAGAAACATTGGAGCAGCGCTGAAAAAGATTTATCATAAATTCTTGCAGCATGTCCGGTATAATGTACTACAACTCCGAACGCGGGTAACTAACTTTGCTCACGCTGCAGAATACATCTCATTTTTGTGGAAATAGAGCACGCGCGCGCGCGCGCGCACGGTCTAATAAATTCATTTTTCAAAAATTAAGGTAGGCGGTAGAAACAGATGTAATATGACGTTAAAATACGTAGTTTATGAAGTGTGTACCGTGCACACAGAGAAGCCGGCACTTCATTTTAATAACATACTTTTCGTAATACCCTTCCATCCCCTGCTTCTGTGTATTTTGCCAAAGCATTACTTGCGTTTTAATGCAGCAGTTAACAGACGTAACAGCGCGAAAATTGTATTATTTATTTCCCTAACTTTAATAAAAATTCCCAAAGACCGAACGCACGTCCAGCGAAACTCGAATCGAAAAAACTATTGAGACGAAGGACGTGCGCATCCTTTAAAATTGGCATATCATCGCAGCACGTGTCTGTCTCTCGTACCGAGAGATATTTCCATCGATTTGACAGAGATTCTCTAATTCGGCCAACTTTCGAAGCGGCTTGGCACGAACGCAAACCCGTGGGGTGTTCGCCTACCCGCGCCGTACGCTCGATTCGTTAATTTCGTTTGCAATTCCAGGTCGGCCTCGCGTGACCTCGATCGCCGGGCCTCAAACGCGGCCGTGTCCGAGGGGATGGGGAAAAATGTTTCAATGGCGCCGCAAATTTGCTCTGCTCGCACGAGCGATATTCGAGAACGCGCGCGAGAAAAAAACAGCCGTTCCATCCGCCAGACGGACCGACACCGGAGAATCTAAAAAATACGGGGGGGGGGTGGCTCTTTTCCTACCCTCCCTGCGTGTTTCCCGCCGTTATTTACTTCGGCGCTGATCTACGTCTCGCTAAATAAATAAATCCTAGTAGACAAACGAATCTCGGCGCAAATAAATCCGGCACGGATAAATCTTGGTCAGCACTTAATTAAAACCGTATTAAATAAGCACAAGAGAATTAAAACCATATTAATTAAATAACGACCGATCATTCGCGTATGTCCGGCGCTATTTTATTACGCGGCACGTTCGAATACAATAGAATACGAGAGATATGGAAAATTATATAATATCAACATGGACAATCTCCGCGAGGAGGGAACTCGATATTCCCGTTCTCATTATCGTCAGACGTCAAAATTAACCCGATATGAAGATGAAAAGAAGTCGGAACAAAGGATAGCGCATTGATGGAAGCCATGGGCTCCCGTGCGTTTTGCCTCACCACCTTCGCTGGATTACATTTCGTTGAAATTACACGGACGCGCGATTAATTAAGCGACTTAAATTACATCGCGAGCGCGTACGTGATATCCGATGCGCAGAGGGCTTGCGAATTATTTTTTTTTAAATGCAAACCATGTCGGTTAACCGGCCAATTACATGACCGTGCCACGTGAAAACCTCGTGAAAAATGCAGCACGCGAAAAATGCACGGAAATGCAAAATGGTCATTGTTGTCGCCGTCGACCGACATGTTGACGATGCTAAAGTAACCGCGGTGTACATAATCAAAAATTCTTTCGGAAGAGCGGGTTTTCATACCGATCGTTCACTACCGCGTTCACTCACGATATTGACGTTTAATCGAGACAAAGTTTATTGCCGCTGCGGCGTTTACAGGTATTTAAATGCGAACCGAACGTCAAGGATGAAACGGGCTGTCGAATAGCAGATAATGTCCGTGCACACGTGTCGGACCACGACATAAATAATTCGTCGGAAATTTCCACGAAAATCCCGTTCGTGGAAGGCGATATCATATTTCTCGACAGCCGCGTGTCCGCGCTTTCGAGAAAAAAAATAGCGTTGGCCCTTTTTTTTTAAATCGCGGTCCTCTCGTGAGCTTCGACGAGAGTGGAAGTATCGATTTCGTCTACTCGGCAATTCGAATACGCTGCCGGTAACGTGACTCTTTTGACGAGATGCTAAAATATCCGCGGGTATTTTTTGAAGATTCGTCACACGGAGCCTGCCAAAATTAGAAATCGGCTTAACTCTTACATTGGCACTTTTTCCATACAAGCAAAGATAATATATCGTTTCCGTTTATTTTTTCACCTATTTAAAGAGTTCAAAAAGTTTCGGAAAATTCGCGAACGTACTTTCAAGTTTCTCAAACAAGTGTCTGTACTTTATTTTGAAAAAGAAGAAGAGGATTAAGAAATGAAGGACTTAAAAATTTCGTAACTTCCATGAATAGAAATCGATCGGATAGGAAATAGCCATGTCTGTAAGAGTTAAATTATGTGTTAAATTCATGAAATCTCGAGCGGACATTACATATAGCTAACTGCAGGGAATAATTCTTGGCGCAATTACATTTTGTGGTGTGATAAAAGCATGAACGCAAACTTGACGTTGACGTTAGAAATCCCAGGCGAAAGAAAAGTTGGCGGGGAGAGAGTTACGCGGACGCGACAGCGATTGCAAGCGCAAAACCTTGACGTTTCGCGCATACACGATGTTGAAAAAAAATCCAACAGGACCGGAATGAGAGCGCGAATATCGGACACTAGAGCGCGGGATGAGTTGAGTCACCAATATAACGCGCTTCTGCGATGAAAAACTGTCGCGATATATACAAATGCACGCAATATATATATATATATATATATATATATATATGCGTTCGCGAATTTTCCGAAACTTTTTGAACTCTTTAAATAGGTGAAAAAATAAACGGAAACAATATATTATCTTTGCTTGTATGGAAAAAGTGCCAATGTAAGAGTTAAGCCGATTTCTAATTTTGGCAGGCTCCGTGTGACGAATCTTCAAAAAATACCCGCGGATATTTTAGCATCTCGTCAAAAGAGTCACGTTACCGGCAGCGTATTCGAATTGCCGAGTAGACGAAATCGATACTTCCACTCTCGTCGAAGCTCACGAGAGGACCGCGATTTAAAAAAAAGGGCCAACGCTATTTTTTTTCTCGAATATATATATATACATGTATCGATTTGGCTTTTTTTTTAATTTCTCATAACAATCGCGCTGTCGTACGGAAAGAGGTGTAGTGCAACATTCACCATCCGTGAAATTCAACCGTAGCTTGATTCACAGAGAAAACAAAGAGCAAAATGCTGAGCGGAAACGTGCGTTTACATTTTGTATAATTCTTTCTAATATAACATACACTTTTTGTCTATAAGAAATTACGCAAAAGAAAAATCCTTCTCGTTCTAGAATTAAAACTCTTTAACCCTTAAATGAACAATTTTGAGTATTTCTTAAATAAATAATAACTATTTAAGGAATTCTAAATATATTTAAATATTAAAAATACATTTTAAAATTTACCAAGAAAAATTCATATGAGACGAACAGAAGAAGAAAGAATTTGTAGAAAGAAAGAAAAAAGGAAGAAAAGAGTTGATATTTCTATTTGTTTTTTTGTTCGAACTTTACAAGCGAGAGTACACGAAATATCGAAAAAATGCATATATGCAAAGCGCACTTAAGAGTTAAAGAATAAATTTGTAAATTGTTAGCACAGAGAAAAAAATAACACGTGAATACAAAAGAAAAGTATATCAAACGTTAACGCGGTTACTTAAAATAACTGTAGGAATATTAATTGTAGCTAATTAAAATGCATGTTTAACGAGCTCGAGAATGATTTGTTTTCGTTGTCAGACCATACAATGAACAAGTACGGATAAACATGCCGGGTGATTTAATTCGTATTTACCGAAACGGTTTATCGTTGCTAAGCAATCATCATTGGATTCGACACGAAGCACGCATAACTCGACTCATCTCTACCGATAACCGTTCGTGTATTAGCATCGGCGCTTGTCCCCGTGATTGTCAGTGAATAATTAATCGCGGACAGGAACAAAGGCGCCACTCCAGATGTACCAGCGGACGTGTGCCGACAAGCTGCAATATTTATAAGCACATACGCGGCGGAACACGATGTTTTCAGAATTACGTCCGCTGATGTATAATGTAACACAGCGATGCGACGTAATGCAACATACATATTTGCCGTTGACAGCACGTGACGCTCTAACGACTGCAATAAATAAGTAGAAGTAATAATAATAATGACGCCATGTGCTCTTGTTTTATTTAATTTTCAGAATAAAAATTGTTCAAGAGAAAATTTTGATAACACGTATTACAAGTTTCTCTCGTTTATCTCTCACAGCTACCGATCGATTCTCGTAAATTGGAGTAAAATAATTGGAAAAGACAATATTATCTCGTATAATGATGTACACCACAAGCTCAGAATAGAAATTCATAAAACGCATCTGAGAATACCCGTCAGCATTTTCCACGAGTTATTTATATCAATGTTGAATAATAATTCAGCGCGAATTGTGCAATCAGCATTGCGGCACTCTAGGGTGCCACATATGACTACATGACACTAACAACAAAGTTCCCTTATGCAAGATATTAACTGGGACAAGTTGTAATATCCGTCATAATTAGAAACAGGGGAACGTAAGGCAGAAACGTATATATTGATCCTAAAATAATTTACGTCGGTTCCCACATGGGTATGCTTTTACACTAATAATTCTTTGTTAAATCTCATCGCGCAATATGTTATTGAAGAGCGTAGGTTGACGCGCTAGAAACATAGTTTCTCATTAAGAGAGAAATATACAGCCGCCAATCGCAATGATGTACATCTCTCTAGAATGTAAAAAAGAAATAATGTCTAATGACGGTTGTGTCAAAAAAAAAAAAAAAGAAAAAAAAGGACGGAAATTATATGTCACACCAAGTACTAAGAGAAATCGTTGAGAAATCCACGAACGTGGATTTAGATCGTCGATTAGCTCAGCCATTCTCGTTCGCTTTGCCATTCAAACGTCCCTCAGAGCGGTCTGCATTCAAATCGCGCTACTCTCTTCTTGCAAGGTGCCGCGAATCGCATTAAGAACTCCCGGGGATGCACAAGGGACGCGTGTAAAACGCATCCACAACAGCTCGTTAATCTTTCCGCATCTTTCACGAGCTCCTCTTTCCAATGCAACTCCTCGCTCGCTTTCTCTCTCTTTTTGCTGTCGCGCCGTCTTTCCTTTTTCTCACGCGAGCAAAGTGGCAAAAAAGAGGAGAAGGAGGGAAAGAGAACCCTTTCAGAGTGCAAAGGTCGCATGCGCGATTCCCCCGATGCCAAAGGAATATACACCCCGAGCACTTTGCGCGCCGTCAAGACGTTTAACGTACCTACTCGTAGGATCTCTCTTATGCAGCTTTTATCCCGAAAAAGCGCGCCGCGAGAGAGAACAAAATAAAAAAAAATGCAGGAACAAGATTAAGCTATGTCCCTGGTATATCTGAAATATCCGAAGTACTAAAAAATAAATCTTAACGTGAGTTAATCTCTTTGAACATAAATATTGAAAATAGTTCTGGTTTTCTTCTTTACGCCGGCAGCTTTGCACTTGAAAGATAAATTAAAAGTACAACTGATTACATTTATTAATATTACGGTTACGATATAAATTAAAGATATTACAGCTAAGACTGCATCGTGGAGAGATTCGAGTCAATCACGAGATAAACTTGAATAAGAAAATTATATCAATTACGATAATACAATAAGGAATTTTATTATTGTGATTGATATAAATTCACTGTTTAATATTAAAGGCTTTAAAATTTAAGCCATTTTCTTGCATTAAATAAAAGTAAATAATATTTTGTTCTTTTTAATTATCTTATATGTCAAAATTATTATTTTAACACAAAGCATGTAGTTAACATATTTTAGTTGGCTCATTATTCTTATTAATGTTTAACATACTGTTAAATATGTTATTTTACTCCATTATTTCAGTTAAATTAATGACATATTGAGTAGAAATAGTGGCGACCTAAAGAATGGTTAAAAATTAAATTGAGTATAATTTGATGTTGCGAACTTAATAGGATTGTAATATGATTTTGACAAGTTTTTACAATGAATGATTAAAGTTTTGTTGAAATTGCTGATTGATTCAAGAGTTCCCCGTGATTTTTTCTTTTCATAATTGTAAGTAAAAGTATTGATCCTGCAAGTATGCCTTCAAGACTTCTCGCCTGAATAATTCCATCTACTACTATGTAATGAATCATCACAGTTTTCGACCTTTTTTCTAGCAAGAAAGTTGAGAGTTCTTGGACGTTCCCTAAGAGGATAATTCGGAGCAAGTTTTACAAAATATTTAACGACAGTAAATAAACGATGGAAACTGCGATAGTTGAGACACTAACTGAGCGAGTAATATTAATTAGTATTCCGAGTACGTTTTTTTATATTCTATAGTCTAGTAAAAGGTGTACAATGGTACTGTTAAAAATTATCATGACGAGCTATCTAATTTCTTGACAATATTAAAATGTTTCATGTTTTCGCATTCTATAATGATTATTTTAACGTTCTATTAATGACAGAGAATTACGCTGCACAAGTTTCACAATTTGCGAGAATATATTATCCGAATATTTAGTTACATTACAGGCATTTGTATGTGCATACATTTCGACCCAAAAAGCGCGAGGATTATTAGATGAAATAATTATTCATATATATTAGCGATACAGTCTCTTCACAAACGCACGATTAAACGGATCTTTTACATTGCTATTTATTCTTTCTTTTCTTTCGCGACTCGCGAAAAAGACCATCAGGTGTGACGTTTTAATAAAGATGATCGTTAATTTCTATGTGTTCGTCAATCAAAATCAAGGGAAATTTTGCGTGTCGTCGGTGATGTCGAAAAGGCCGCCTCTTCATTCGTCGATCGTACGAGAACCAGTAGTAATTGCTTTGTAATCCGTGAGCATACAATCGAAACCGAATCGAGTCGAGAGCTGTTTGGCGTGAAATTGCTCGTATTGGCGGCATTAGGTGGACCACTCGTGGCCGAGCGTCGCTATTTCTACGGTTGATCGTTATGCGAACGCAAAGGCAAGATAGAAACCGATGTGCGCCGCTACTGGGCATTTATACGTTGCGGACAGAAATTAACAGGATTAAACGGCTTTTCCTTAATATCCTTAATATTCCGGAGAGCCTCCTCACAATCGAAGCGCATAATAATTGCCAGATTTCAGCCAATACCCGAGCCATCGCACACGAAATGTGCATTTTTATTTCAGGGATTTACATGTGTAATCATCTATTAAATTTATGTTGAATGGATTTCACATGTTCGACGAGTCTTCCCATTTTTCCAGATTAATTACTTCAATATATTATTTAACTTGCAGTAGAATTAGCTTGTCTAGCAAGACAAAATTTTTTGTCTCACGTAAGACTTTGCTGTTGCACATACTGGCCTGTATTTTTGAATTTAATCGATTTACATGAATTAATTCTGCAACAACACGAGCAAATGAAACGTTTGTAATAACAGACCCCGTCAGTGTCCGGATCGCGAGCTTTAATAATATCCGCTGCCATACGAAATTTAACACGAACTAGTTTCGCTCATGATACGGTACATTGATTATCCGTTCACCGACGCGATTAATACTTGCTCAAGAGAATAGCTTCGCTATTTTTACGCGCATTTTTTCGGGCTTTTTTTAACGTTTATCACATTTATTTTTGTTAAGAGAACATTAAAGTCTTCTGTTCTCAAAGTCTTTTTATGAGGTGCATTAATATGCTGGAAGTAGTGCAAAGATATTATTAATGCATTTTTCAACATGCCCGTTGTGTTGTATTAGACAGTGTTTGTATTATAGACAAGATTGAAATGTTTTATTTCGTGAAAAAATACGTCTTTACTTTCGTCGTTAACATTTTCATTACAAATTACGATTACACTATTCCATTTGTAACAGAACTTTATGAATGCAGAACGTTACGATATTTGCGAATGTTTCTCCTTATAGCAGCGAGAAAAAATGCATTCACTTGCTCATTTAATTAAACTGCATTTCATGTTTTCCGCTTCAGAAGTGAATATGTACGAACGTTAAGTGCGAAGAATTTACTTGTTTGGGACAAGAATTTACGTCGCGGTTCCGTTGGCACGAGTAAACGCCGCGAATTTGAATGACAATAATAAATCTGTCAGGAAAAGTATTTTCCCATTCGGACCGTAATCAATGGAAGAGAAAAACAATCGAGCGAAGTAAATGTGCGGAGTGGAAGGCAACGCTTATTTGAATTTCAGCGAAATAACAGAGGAAACATTCGAATGTTGCTGTTAATTGTTACGGAATGCTTAATATCATGTAAAAACAGTCGAACGCTCCGCAAAGCAAACATTCGAGTTTGAGCATTATTTATTTTTGTATTTTTTACATTATAAAGAAGCACAAGTAATTAACTGAAAGGATGATTGTTTTCGCAAAATTCAATAAAAATGCCTTGAGAGGAAAAGAACCCGCGAAAACTAACTTATAAGATCTGACAATAAAGCTTTCGGACTGCGGCAAAAAACACAGACATCTCAGGTAACAAAATATTATATTTTATCTTTCAAAGTAGTCCCCCATGACATCATTACACTTTAACACATCTTTGATACAAAACCTCAAAAAGACTTTTCTTAAAGTCCATAGTTGAAATATTCAGAGCACTCCTTACATTCTTCTGAATGTCCTCTTCTGAACTTGATATTTTTCAGATTTGAAAACAGCAGGAAATCCATATGGGAACCAAATCCAACAGATACGATGAATAATTAATCTCAATAACTTTTCTGTTCAAAAAATCAAAGGTAAAAACCATCATGTTTTCTTATCCTAAAGGAATCATTTACAAAAAAATATATGCATCGTAATAGTACAATGTTGTGTGTTATAAAGAATCGATATTACATGTGAATCGATTTATGAAAAGATTTCCAAGAGTCCAACTTCAGTATAGAGAAAAGGGAAACTGGAATTTGCCGACAACGGCCACAAGAGAGTCATCGTGAAGCAGTTTTTGGCCAAGAAAGGGATTATCGAGATTAGCCTTATTCGCCGAATCTGGTTTCCTAGGATTTCATGCTCTTCCTAAAGTTGAAAAATATAATAAAAACATTTTCAAGACATAAAGAACATTTAAAAGTGACGAGTACTGTGAATATCATTTCAACTGTAGAAAATATAACATTTTGTTATCTTAGATGTTTATTTTTTTATTACTGCAGTCCGGAAATTTTACTATTAGACGATTCGTATTTCGAACAGAATTGTCGATATGCAAATGTAAAGTTCAAAAGTAGCAATCTATTAATTACATTAATCTTACATTAAATTATATTTATCTTAATCATGGCAGAAATATTCTTCATCATAGTTGTCACTCCACACGATCGTGGACCACGAAGAAGAAGCGTCAAGCAAAATTAATTAATCGGGAGAACGGTATGCACCAGAGATTTGATCATGAATATCAGATGAGTGTGCATCCCTCTCGATCTCCCGCGGGCTATTTCGATATTTTCAGAATTGCGCACGTGCGCGTCTCCACATCCGATCTTCCGCGTTTGCAGGCGCTGCAGAATGGAAGGCTCGAACGATGCGAAACTGCAGCGTCATTCTTTTCCTGCGGCTCTCCCGCGAGAAATTCCATTTTAATACAGCCCGAATTCTGTGCACCGGCGTGCAGCAAGCACGCGTCATTTAATTTCACGAATGCACCGGCCGGGGGCTGACTGCGCTCATGTAGGAAACCCCCGCCGCGCCGCTGACCGCACGATTCCGCAGGATTTAATTACACGGCTTGTGAGGGATTTCGCGTAATTAAGTAGCGAGTGATTTTAAGTAATTACGCGCGATGCCGACCCGGAGCAATCGATCGCCTCATAATCGTGTCGGTCGGTCGAATCAGCTTTTAGCTGATTGCACATCGACGGCGCGAGCAAAGAATTTCGCGAATTTGAATCTTAAGTGCCCTCTCGATGACGATACCCCGTCGCATTCCCCTCGTAGATTTACATTTAAACGTATCTCGAAAGTTATTTAAGCCTCGATAGATACAAAATGTATACAGCCACGTCGCTTCTCTTCCTACATTCCTGCGTTAGAAAAATGCCGTCTCGGAAAAGTATTCTGCGGAGATTCTGGGATTTTTATGAAAACTTTCAAACAAGATATATCAGTAACTCCGATCTTTTTGCAAGCCGAGTGGAGAGAACTGTGCGAGCCGATTTAAGTTGCTGTAATGGATCCTTTCGTCGGAAACTCTTGAAGCCTTTATTCATCGATTAATTTTTTGGCAACGCTTACTTTAAGGGAATTTTAATTTCTTTCATAAAATGCATTAAATGTTAAAAGTGAAAAAATTGATGTACAAGTACACCAATCATCTAAATATCGCTATCCATGAGAATTTAAAGATACCCAATTCTGTAAGCAAGAACGTACTCTTTTCTAATTTATGCATCGCGATTGTGCGCCTTTCAAAGAAAGGTGCGGAGAGACTCGGTCTGCAGTGCAAATACAACGAGAGGGTCACCCTGGACGGCGCGGCGTAGCGCGCGATAATTCACTCTGGGTCGTGCGGCAGCCTCTGGAAATGGAGTCACCACCCGACACGGAGCAGGCAGGGGCTGCGCGCGGCTTAAACGGGTTTGTATCCTCGATGAGGGGCAAATTAAGTTAGCGCGAAAACAACCTATACACCTCTCAGCCAGGCTCTCTCGGCGCGACGCCTGTCCGACCTGCATAAATATGTATACGTGTTTTACGGCGACCTCCTACATCGCCGAGAGGGTGACAAAATGTCTGCGGGAGAGGCGGCAGGCTCTCGCGACTGACCGGCAGAATATTCCCGTGTGTGTCCGTATTTTTGACGGACGACTTCTAGAGAAGTAAATTTTTCCTCTCGCCGCTCCCTCCCACCTTGCCCTCGGCACTTTTTTCGTGCGTCCATCACGGTCCCTTTTTTACCTCTCGGACTCGCCCTCTCGTTCAACCCTTTCGCCGCCAACCGTCGCCAACCTCTAGCTCGGACGCGCAGAGCGCGGATTTAACGCAGATTAATCTGTTTGTTGATCCGAACAACCCCGGCTCTTTCTTTCTCTCTCTTTCTCGCGCGCGTCCTCGTTTCCACTGATTTACCCGGTTCCGCGAGTGACGGCTGGCGTTTCATAATACCCCGCTTGGTAGGTGCCGTGCGCCTCTTCGTTTATTTTCTCATCATTTTCCTGAATTTTTTTTCTCTTCGGCAACAATGAAGGATGACAGGTATGAGCAGAATAAACGAAATTTCGCCTTATATCGGTGTTATAACAGAGGCTTGTAACAAAATGCGAAAAGTGGGAAGGACGTCGACTAGTTTGAGACTTTCTTTTTTACTTTGCATCGAACGGCGATGACTCGACACGAAAGGCAAGGGAGTTCAAGGATGCCTTTAAAGGGATAACCCAGGAGGATTGATCACCCATGTGGGTGACGACGCGACGGGGGCGGATCACGCAATTAACATCAAAAGTTCGTCTATCGCCACTTAATGGCCGGCCAACGGAACAATCCGCCGGATTTGTCAGAATTTCTGAGGGGTCGATGGATCGACCTCCTACGGACGTGATGGTTTTCAGTCAGTTAGCGCGAGTAATTTATGATCAAGTACTTTGTCATATCTTTTGAACAGGTGGATAAGATGAAAAAATAAAGGAGCAATTATTAGATAAAAAAAGTTTATCGAATGATTTTGTGTAACTAGATATTATTACAATTAATAAATAAGAATTTGTAAAAACTTTGTTTATTTCATATGATAATAAATTATAGAAATAAAGTGTAAGATTGCATTATAAGAAATGTTATTCGTCTTTTTATTATCCCTGCGCATTCTGCTATGAGCTAAATGTAGCTGTTTAAATGAAAAGATTTAACACATAGAAAGAATTTAAAAGATGTATCTTTTATTCTGAAATCTATTAAATTGATACAAAGCTTTGTTATTTTCTATTAAATTTGGTTTTAGATAGTGTTAGGAATTCAGAGTTTTTGCAATGGTCTTTTTATGAAAAACGATTGAAGCTAATAGCGTGAAACCCACTTTGATTAATAAAAATTGTTTCTCAAAGTCATATAATTACGTCTTCAATTTTCTTTATAAATGCGATTGAATGTAACAAACCTTTTGCGTCAATTTAATCCGCGATTAACAGATCACGGTTCCCTGTGCTTTACTTAGCGCAGTCAAAAATCACCACCTGCAAAAACATGACAATCGGATTCCGGTTTAGCCCGGGAAGTGTCGAGAGATTTATTGTTACGCCATTGCGGCAACAGAGAGTGGCTGGAACGTGTTGAAGGACCAAATACGTAAAGAGGATCAGCGGCTATACCCAGGGGATCTCGAGGCCGCGCGACCTCTGATCTGAAGTTGTGACACATTTGTACGTGACGCGAACCGACAATAGCGGATGGTGGCTCAGTTAGCGCGTGTCGTGCCTTCGCTATACTCTAAATCAGAACTGATGCGCGAGGAGCTGTCGGAAACGTTGCGCGTGTCTCGCAGTCTCGAGTCGACTTCTCGAGATAGAACCTCATTTCCACTTCGATCACCTCCCATGTATAAATAACGCGCGCCGCATTGTCTCGAAGTGTTTAAGCGCCGAGAGTGAAGGCAGTGACGCGTTTCACGCACGATAACCGCGAGATTAGGAGAGGAGGAGGAGAAGGTCTGACTTCATCTCAACGAAATTATAATGGCATTGATAAAAGATGACAATTCCGTTTAAAACAAGCGCTGATTTATTCGCAATTCACTCTCGCGTTTGCTCGCATTTTTTTCAAGAGATACCTCATCACGTCACGCATATCTCCTGCCTCAACTTGCAAAACTTCAACTCTCCAACGCTCTGTTTCCTACTCTTTCCCTCCATTATTCTCATTATGTCTTCAAGAACTTTTTGTCAGCAATACCGTGAAACTTATCGGATGCACTGTTTAATACCCTTAAGCGACTTAACTTTACAGTACGGAATAAAGGCGCATATTTTCACAAATCTTCCTTTAATTTTTTCCCACAAAAATCTATTTTTATTTATTGTATATCTTTATTTCAAGGTTAGAAATCAAATTAGCGACAGGCAACGTGTTTGCATATATTTATTCAATTTATTATATTATCCTCTATTTTAAATCTCTTTTATTATCTGCGTCTAATTAATAGAACGTGCCTGTGCGTCGCGCAAGTTTTTTAAATATTTGCCAAATATTTAAATTTAGACCACTTTCGTAAGTTAAATAAAAATAATATTTTGTTATTTTGTATGTGTGCCAAAATTATTATTTTAACATAAAACATGTAACTAACATATTGTTGTCTAATGTTCTATTATTTTAATTAAATTAAGGATACATTGAGTGGGAGCAATGGCGAGTTATAATAGTTAAAAATGACTCAAATTGAATACAATTTGACATTACGAATTTTTTGTACTTTGACGAATTTTATTTATGATTGAAATATTTATTTTTACTCTTTTGTAATTTCTCTCTTTGCTAATTCTACTCTTTACTTGTTCAATAATTTTACTAAGTTTCGTTGATATTTAAACACTATCGATTTGTATCTCTCGATATTTTTAATATTCATTTTGTAATGTTATCGAGTAGTTTAAATATTTGTGTTACTTCCTTTTCGACATACCTTTTGAGGAGGCTATCTGTTCCGAAGATGAATAAATATTATTCTATTTGATTCTATTCCATTCGTTTTCACGTAATCTTTCGATGCGATCGCATTCACGATTTTATATCGCGCGGCTAATTTCCCCTCGTGATAACTCTTGAGTATCGGATGATATCCCTATCTAGATACGCCGCTGAATTATCGCCCGGAATATTGGCATCAATACGAGGAACAAGCGACCGTGCGAGTTTGTCGGCCGCGTATTCGCAAAGCAGACAGAATATCGGCCGCGTAATTTCAATCTCCGCAATTTGCAGTTGCGCACGTATGTGTGTGTGTGTGTGTGTGTGTGTGTGCACACATCCGTACATACATTTACGTGCATGTGCGCGTACGTGTGTATCAGTGGGCGGCACAAACAAACCGGGCGGTGTGCGGTTTCATCCGCGTTTGCGTGGTTCGGCGTGGAAAGAATTCGGTCGCGTAGTTTCGACTCCCCAGGGATGCGGCCGACCGGAGTCGGCTGGAGTTGCATGCGTGTACATATACACGTGTACAATACACGCACGTACACATAGGCATGTACTCTCGGCAATGTATGAAGTTTGCCAGTGCAATTTCCGACGGCAAAGAAACGGTCCCCCCTGCCGCGCCGCGCTGGGAAGAAGCGACGGCGCGACCGCAGCAAATTAGTCGTAACGAATGCTCCGCGACAAAATAGTCGGCCGCAAATCCTGCCGGTGAAACGGGGCCACTTTTTGCCCCGCGTAGTATCCGCCCCTTTGTTTAAGCAATTACAACTTTATTTAAAGCGCCGCTTCGCTCCGCTCCGCTCCGCACCGCGACCGTCCGTTCCTTATCGCTAAGTTTCTCTGACAATAGTGTCGCTTGGCATCCTTATTGCTGGCGTTATTATTTGTGCTCTTCCATTATCCTAGCAGCCGCGAGTATACAAGATGGAGTCTTAGGTTTTTCGCATTTCCTTCCATTTACGAATTTTCTAGCCACTCAGGGGCAGAATCCCGGTAGACTCGACGTCTACAAAGCTCAGCGAGAAGCGTCTTTTCTTAGACGTAAACATTTATAGTATCGGAAAGTTTCGCCAGATATGCAGCTTTATCCGCTTTAAAATGAATTGTAATTAGCAATGATCGATCGTCCCGCTTTAACGTACACAATGAATTATAACACGGATGTATTTTGAAAATTTCTGGAATTATTAAGATTTGCGAGAGCGATCCTCAATTCGAATAATTTTACACGCTGCATCGATATATTCGAAACGCCGTAATATTGTTAACATTTTAACAAATTGCTGCCACCATACACTGTTAAAAGATCAAATTTAAAGCAATTGCCTAAAGTAAAAGTAAATAATTTTGTTATTTTAAACTACCATGCATGTCAAAGTTATTTTTAACACAAAATATGTAGTTAGCATGTTGTTACATAACTCCATTATTTTAATTAACGACATATTGAGCAGGAGCAATAATGATTTAAGAAATAATTAAATGACTCCAGTACATATGATAAATCTATTAAAAATGAAATTTTCTTCTTGTCGATCACGATTATAGTTTGATATAAATGAAAACCATATTTATATACTTGTCATTATTACCATTTAGAAATTATAAATGCAAATAAATTACAAACTTTCTCTGCAAAGAATAAAATAGTGGCGAATTCTAAAGAATGATTACAATAATTAAAAATGACTCAAAGTGAGTATAATTTGATTGACATTACGAATTTAATAATGTACAGCCAAGCCAGTCGACACGAATCTCGACGATCGCTTACAGAGGTCATTCTTTACTTGCAGCTGGTGCACCCGGGGCGTATTCGCAGGTGCGGAACGTCGCGTAGGTATGCGGGACGATGGTGCACGTCCCGGAAGACCACCGCCGGGTGGTCGACCAAACTAATAATGACATAATGCGGTCACGCGCGAAGGGTGCCTATAGAGAACCGAACGCTTTAATTAATATTAAGTATCAAAGTCCGAGCAGATATCGCGTTTCCCCATACGTCTATAGCGGCCTTAGCGTATACATGAATATATGGGCATTCCAAACGCGGATAAGTAAGACTGTAATGGCCTTTAACGAGATACAATCGGGAGGTTTCGGGGTGCGGAATGCACCTGACGTGTGCGCAACGAGAATGTATATGTGTGTACGTAGAGGTCACAACTGATTCGCGGATTATCCGCATACGTAATTCTCGTACGTACATATGCTACATGTTTAACGGTCCGGTCACGATATTAATTCGGTTAAATCACGGAGATAACCTCGGAGCGGGATACTTTTATCGATTAATTGATAATAGTGACATGCGAAATGCCATTGATGTATCTGACGCGGCAAAGACGGTCGCCGGAAATCCAGGATTATTTATGCAATAAGACATGACAATTATTTGCTAATTTTTTGCTTTTAAAAATAATTTTTTGGCTTCACCTTTTATAAAGTTACTCAATATTGACCTATCGAGCCTCTCGTAACTTTTTAAAAACTAATGCTTAAACTAACTAAAACTTAAAAAAAAATTAGTTTTAGACAGAAAAAATTAGCAAATAATTTTCATATCTTATTTGTTACGTTGTAATCATTTGGGTCAGAGAGCTTAATATACAAGTAGAAATATTAAGCTATCTTCCATCATACCCGTGTTTATCTTAAAAACATATTTTAAACGTATTAATTTTATATGTTTAAATGGGTAAAATTGTACATTTAAATGTGTTGTGATTTTAAATGTCAAGAAATGTGTAAAAAGTGCCTTAATTACACATATACGTGTATAAGACGCACTTGAATTTGCAGTGCGCGCCACATTGATAGGCTGCAGTCTGTTTGATGTTCTGATATACCAGGTGTAGAAGTATGAAACCGGAATTTCCCTATAATGGTGCTCGCTATCAGTTTAAAGACCGTAAGACCGCTTCTGTAGCGCCATCTTCTCCCTCTAACAGCTGACGAAGTTTGTCAACACACAATAACCTAAGTCTCATACACCAATATATTTTTCTATAACCTCAAACATGTCGAGTTTCGTGCCTACGAACTATGATTTGCGGACAGCATTGGTTTTCTGCTATCATTTGAAGAAAACTGCTGCAGAATGGCATAGAATGCTTGTCGAAGCATACGGTGAACATGCTCTTGGCAAAACTCAGTGCTTCGAGTGGTTTAAAAAATTTAAAAGTGGTGATTTTGACGTGAGAAACGAGGAGCGTGGGAAACCAGCGAAAAAGTTTGAAGACAAGGACTGAGCTTCTAAAGCCTGGCGAAACCGTTAACACTGATCGCTACCAACAACAAATGATCGATTTGAATCGAGCAATACGTGAAAAACGACCGGAATATGCAAAAAGGCAACATAAAGTCATTTTGCTTCACGATAATGCCCCCTCACACACAGCAAAACGGGTCACGGATACGATCGAGGCGTTCAATTGGGAAATACTAGCGCATGCGGCTTATTCTCCAGACTTGGCTCCGTCCGATTACCATCTGTTCGCATCATTGGAACATGCACTCGCCGAACAACACTTCGATTCGTATGAAAATGTACGAAAATGGCTCGACAACTGGTTCGCTTCAAAGGAAGAATTGTTTTTTTGGCGTGGCATTCATAACCTGCCGGAGAGGTGGGAAAAATGTATAAATTCCAATGAAGACTATTTTGAATAAAATATTTTTTATAATTTTCAAATAACAGACGTGTAATTTTTACAAAAGAATTCCGGTTTCATACTTCTACACCTGGTAAATATTATTATTACTGGTATTGGATTTAATCGTCGCATATAAAATGTCAGTTTCGCTTTTGCAAAATAAATTAAATATACAAATTTCTATGTATAATATATAAAATTTTCTAATAATCGAATATTGTATGTATCAATTACTTTAATATTATTCTGTTGCAAACGCGTGTTTCAATTTCCGCGAAATGTTTTTGCAGATTTTTAAATTGTAATATATTTCAACTGTGTAGCGTAAAATGTTGCAAAATTCAACTCTCTGCTACTGATGGTAATTAATACCATCAATTTGTGAGATACGATGATATGAGAGAATGAATTGCGGAAGGCTATTACGGCGGGGCGACCGATTGAAAATAATCAGAATGAATCTTAAGCCTCGGCATAATCATTATCTTAATACTACTTGCGTCAGAGGACGAGAAGCTCTCTTCGTTGCGCGCTCGCATAGACGCATACACACTCGTGTGGTGGCATTATCGAGCACTTCGACGCGAGCGAAGAAAGCTCACATCCGCGTCGACGGGTGCTTTTAGAAAACCATTAAACAAGCGAGGCGTCGGCCTCGTACTGATCGTTGCGCCGAGCTTTTTCGCTGTGATTTCACATGATTAAATCAACGACCTAAAAAAGCCACGAAGAAACGTTCACATTAACGTGAAAATTAAATTTGATAATGTGCATTACGATTGCGAAAGACGGGAATAATACAAAAGTCTAAAATCATAGCGTGGAGAATATTCGAAATATTAGCCATAATTACAAAATTGCTACGCATTAAAATATTATTCCTCACCAATAGTTTTCTACCTTAAACAAGAATACATTTTCGCTGCTGGCGTTAAACGGCCGGATGCCCGACGCGATGCTCGAAGCTCGGGGTTGAAGAAAGAAAAATTCCGGCGAAATGGACCTGCGGATATTTATTCAAGCCGCGTTGCTCGGTCGTGCCGGTCGTACGACCACGGTTCGTCGCCGAGGTGTGAGATAAAAATATATGATATTAACGCAGCACTGCGGCCACGTCCCCGTCAGCTTTTAGCATTATTCCAACGTTCCGCTCGGTCTTTCCGTTGGTCGTCCTCCTCGTCGTTCTCTCGCGTTACGCAGCTATCCCGTGCAACATCGTCAGGAATCGCGCGAATGTGTGGCATTTGCTAAAATTGCACGCGCGAGCAGCGACATTATACACATACGGAGCTTTTACACGCGGCGAATCACGCGGTTGCGGATGGTCGCGCAAGGGGATGCACGTGTGCCGTGCACGTGCGGCTGCTGGTGACTATGCGGCTTACACAGAGGAAAACCCTTACGATGTGCCCTCATTTTATTTTCGAAGTAAACGCCCGCTCTTGCGGATTTACCGCGTAAACGCGAGTGCGTTTCTTCTCTCTCTTTGCGTGCACGATGCGCGGCCCTTTGTTCGTTCTCGTATTATTCGCCGTGAAGAATGGAACGCGTGCGAAGGAATTCAACATAAAGGCGAAGCGCTACGAACCTATTTATGGACATGTTTGTATATTCAAGATATAAATATATCGTAAAAATAAATATTCGTAATTTGCTGTTGTATGAAATGCAATATACATATAAGATTTTGGAGGAAATCTTTTATCGAAAATATATTAAATATATCTGTAAATTATTAATTTTGCTAAAGAATTTCATTTTGAAAGTGTACGAGCGTGTACGAGCAATGACGACAGAAAATAAAACTATTCCAGAAAATTCTATAGAATGTTGAGTGAAGAAAATGTGTCTTTTATTCGATTACGTTTCTTCAATATTTAAGTTTTTAAGTTCTTAAATGCAATGGTTATTGAATGATCGAAGCTGTCGAACGAACTCGCGATAAACTGATCTCGCACTTACGTCCGGCTGTATCGAATACAACGACACTCACCGTTGCGCGGTGTGCGAGAGAGTAGAGTGCGGGAGGCACTCGTCGTCCGAGGCGGCAGCGACAGTGGCTTTTGCCACCCCTTTTCTACTTTATTTGCTTCGCAGCCACCACAGCGCGGAGCAGCGGCGGCGACGGCGGCGGAGGTGATGGAGGCGGGAATGCGGGGTGATATTTTTCACAGAGCTCGTATGCCTTCAACTGTTATTTCAACGAAAATTCGCCAACGGCTCGCCATTGTCCCCCGTTAGTGCGGCGCTTTTGCGCCGGCTTCCACATATTGTACGACAATTTTTTTTCGCCCCCTCCCCCTTCCCCCGACACACCACCTGGCGAGCTACGCGTCGCCAACGTATGTGCGTCACGATTTTTATGCCCTGACCCCGACCAACAACGGATAAGGTCCAGCCCGGTTGACTTGCGATCGATGAACGACTGCGAAAAAAGAAAAACTGTACAGTCGCCACGAGATTCCGCCGAGAAGCTGACTGCTACCGGCAAAGTGAATTTTTGTTTCCCTGCTCTTTTTAGCGATTACGCCGAGTGGAGTGGAGTAGAACTCCTGCACACCGGAATGTAGTTACTCGCGAAAATCGGGTTTATCGAAAGCCGTTGGACCTTGTCTGCGCGCGCGCGTCTTGTGCTCCCGCGAGGCCTGCATTACAAGGAACGACAAGTAACGCGAAAGAAAGAAGCTAAAGTGCTTAAACTTCACCGAAACTACAGATTTCGATAAAGCACATCCAATACATTTATTGTTATTTGACAAATAAAAGTGGGGAGTGTAAACTTGTCCAACTTGAATCAATTTCCGATTTACGATACATGTGATACAATAATAAATCAAATAAAATTTCATAAAAGTAAGAAACTATCGAGGATTATTACTTGGTTTATGAAATGAAAAATAAAATACGAAAATCGATTGAAATCAGATTTACAAATATCAAATATCGATGTCTATGCAATTAATGTTTTCGAAACTTTCCATGTGTGATGTATTGTTAAGGAGCTTTGTAGAAAGAATGAAGAAATTCATAGAGGCAGATTTAAGATTTAACTTTAACATTTGTTGATGTCTTTAAACTGACAATAAAATTTGATTACATAGACTTGCAAATTTGAAGTTTCAAAAAGATTATTATATAATTCTGAATTTATAATCTTTTAGTATGATTTATGCTGAATCTCTCAGTTTTTCTCTATCACATAGTTTTTTCATAATTTTCAATACCATTTTTGTTAAATTTAATTAATTATAATTATTACATTATAATACATATTATTAACGATTGCTTACTAAATTCTTAAAAATTGACTAAAAAAATTTTTTTTAATTAATCTGCATCGCGAATATCGAATTTCTTAATCTGTAAGAAATGAATGTTTTAAAAAAATTATGTGACATGCCATTTTTACTGTGATATTTTGAATTTATCAGCCAAAAATACACAAAAACAATAAAAATTCTTTAAACACATCGCTATATTATGGGCAATGCACACGCACAGAGAAATTAACTAATAAATTATTTCAAAATCACTGGATCAAATTCCCATGTGTTTAACTTCGTACATTTAACTTTTCGCAACTGACGCGACCTAATTAACTAGAAAACTAGCATCAAGTTGGATGGATTCACGTGTCTTAAGTTGTACGAACGGACACGCTTGACTACCTTTCTGAGAAGGCATCAAAAAGTTTTTTATAGAACATTATTTCCAATTCAAAATTAACATTAATTTATTTTATTGGGGATATTTTTTCTCGCAATCACATAAAGTTTCATTAATTTCTTGTATATTTATTTTATTACCTAAACTCTCCTAAATCATTTATGTAATTATTCAAAATCAGACTCATTATAATTTATAATTACCCAGGAGGAAAAATAGCATCTCGCGCGATGAAATGCCCGGCAAAAATTAAGTGCATCCAGAGAAAAATTGTACATCCTAAATTTATTCTTTATTGTATTAAAACGAACGGCGGCGAGAACGGAAACGAAAGAGGGAGACGCCTCTTCTTAATTTGTACGCCTGGCATATCGAGGTCGGGTGGAAAATATTTTTTTCCCTATAGTAAGCTTGCGAGAAGCGAGAGAGCAGCACCCGTTACGAGAACCATCTTCTTAAAGAGATTAGAGCAAAATTAAATTTTTCATCGCGTCGACCTCCCTTTAACGATGATAACCGAAAAGACGAGGATTGCTGCGAATCCTACATTTGCATTTTATCTTTGAAAGCACGCGAAATATTTTTCCATTTATGTTTTTTATTTCGCTGCAAAAATTGTAAAAATTTCTTGTAAACTAAAACGGTTATACAACGTATCGTTTCAGTATTGAAGCATTACTTCTGCTAACTTCGGTACGAAAGGCACGGCATTTAACAAAAATATTAAAATCTGATTTCGTACACGATGCACTCTAAGAATACAAATGGATATCAAAATTTTTTTACATGGTTCATTTCAAAGCGAATTTTGTTTTAACAGAATTTAACCGAATTAAAATTTTTCAAAATTTTTATTTGCATTTGCGAAAATTCAGTCCTCGAAAAAGTATGGTTTTATAATAAGATTTTGCTAAAAAAAATTATTTTCCAATTCGTTTTCCAGCTTATTGCTGTACAATTTAGTGTATATAGAAAGCATGAAAATAATATTAAAATATTTCGTATTCGTATAAATCGCATTCAATGCACGTTGAAAATATTTGTTATTTTTATAGAATCCCGTGGAAACGTTTGTTATATAAATACTACCTGTAAGGAACCGAACTTGCAATGAGCGAGATTTAACATTGATTCGCAATTCAAGAAGACCTTCGTCTTGTGAGAATTTTCTCGGCAACCGAATTACTATTTTGCTCTTCGACATCCTTCCTTGGCATCCTCAGCTTTTATTCCGCGAAAATCAAGTATTACTTGTCAGCCCCGCGGCGACGATGTCGTCTTTGATGATAGATATTGCATTTCCCGCGTGTACGAATGGATGCTATCTTGAATTACAGCCGACCACCATGGAATCGGAATGAAAGATTCTTTTGCGATTACTAATATATTACGTATTGAATCAAAATATACTTTTAAAATGTATCAAAAATGTATATCATGTACAAACATTTCCGAATTTTTTAGCAAAGAAAACTTTTAACGCTGGAAATGTTCTATTTTTATTAAAGCGAATAATAAACTTTTACGTAAAAAACTTGTTTTAACTGTTTCACTATAAATACATTTGTTCAATAAAGAATTAAATCGAGAGAAATGTCATTTCACTTACAATAATATAAATTAATAAAGATTTTTTAATAGACATTTCAAAAAATTTATATAAATTTCCGTCTTTTTTAATAACACAATTTTCCCGGATAATATTATTTGAAATAAACTTGCTTTGCGACAGTACAAATATGTTTGAAATTAAAATAATAAATTGTGATAACATATATATACATTTAGAAGTGACAATATTAACGTGATATACTTTATAGTGAAATCATTTAGCCAAACGCGAAGATAACGCACGCGTATATCGAATACGATTTTATTATGCAGTTTCTCATCAAATACAATATATATCAGTATTAAATTCACGTTAATTTACGATAATATAAATTTCAATTAAGCATGCCTTATGTGCCCAACACGCCCACGGGGCTCGTCACAATGCTGGTGCGATTCACAATGCGGTTCGTCAGAAATCCATCGCAACAACCGCACGAAATAATTAAATCCAGTTATGTATACCCCCTCTCCCCTATCATGGCATGCGTGCGCGACGTAAAGTAACGCAATAAACGCAATAAACGCGTAATTTCCAAATGCGTATTAATCAAACACAATTCTGCACGCGCATACGCGCGGATTACTAAATGCCGTGAACGCAAACAAGGGCGTTGGTGCGAAATATCGCGGAACAACGTAGCCGGGCCGGCTACTACCCGGAGAGAACATATACTAATCGCGCGACTCGGCAGTCGGCTAATTTTTCATCCGTGCGAGAATCGATAGAGCGCGGCCTGTCACGTGCCGGAAAGCCGAGCAAAATAAATCCTACGATCGCGAATGGAACGCTTATACCGGGCCAGGGGGATGCACGGTTGCACCGATTGCAGTAACGACGATGACGATGACGACTCGTGGTATCGACAAATGCGTTTGACAAAGCTCTCGTCCTTTTTTTTTTCCAGCCGGGACTCTCCGCGAAACGCGGGTCGGCACGAATGAAATACATTTGCGAGAACAATGGCGAGTTTTCCGCTGGCAACAAAGGCGAGCCGGCCTGCAATTACTTGCTGATAGACGCGTGCGATAAATATTCGAATCGAACAGCGGGATCGCTCGTGAATGGCGCGAAAGCCGATGTAGCAAATGCAGGTTGCCGGAAATGGATGTGATTAATCCATCGATCCTGTTAGCAGCTGGTTGCTGGCCTCCCTTTCCTCGAATTATTACTTTTCTTTCACTTTTGTTTAAAATAAAAATCCATCAAAAGTATAAATTTTAGTTTCTAAAAATATTCACCAAGAATTGAACCGCAGTTGGCGCGATTATCGAATGTATTTGAATAAAATGGAGTTTTATGCTGTTAAAATATTTTACATTGTTCAATATTAACGCAGCTTCCTTATAGATTGTATAAAATCGTTGTCATACCTTGTTGAAGTTTTCCAATATTAGCTTACAAAGAATCATGAAAGAATCCTGGAAGATAGATGGAACATTGTGTTCGCCGCGCGAGCATGTACAATTTACCACCGTTTAAATACTTATTAATAGCGAGGGGAAGAAAATCGATATTTATATCGACACGGAGTTAGTATCGGCTGGGACCGCTGAATTTTCGAAAAAAAGGAGATACCTACTTCGAGGCTTTTACAAGGAGATTAAACGTGGTTGTAAATTACATGGGTTATTTTATTTCGACGATGTAAGGCTGCCGCTATCGGATGATTAATCATTTTGCGAGTAACCAGAGAGAAACCCGAGCGCAATTTATCCACAACGAGGTAATTGATAGTTGTAGGCAATCGATAGCCATGAGCGAGACGTTGATAACAATTTCCCGAGGCAGCTAACAGAGTTGTCGTCACAGATGAACAGTTCTTTTTAAATAACGTCGGAGAAAATGAAGAATGCTACATGAAAACTTATTTCTTATACGCGACATATATCTTAATTGTAAGTTGAAAAGAAATGAAAGACGAAACTTGAAATTAACCACAAAGACTAAGAACAGATACGTGATCGAATTTCAAAATATGATCAAGAAATTTAAAATTCTCCTTTTTTAAATGTACTTTCTCATGACACTTTGGCAAAATAATTATGGTGAGAGGCAAGATCTTTAATAAATTATAAATAATTGCAAATCCAAGCAAAGAATATTTTAAACAACATTTCTACAAAATTAGATTTGCATCTCTTTTTTTTTATAGATCGGATCGGAATAAAAAGTATGCAGATTAAAGCACGTATTACATTCGACGCAGGCAAGATCGAAGTCATCCGAATTCCGAACGACAAAATTTATACGTTTCTACGAAGGGCACTCGAACAATTCGGGAACGCTTTCTCGACGAGCGCGTCGAAATGGAGCGGAACGAAGAGACGCCCGTCTCGATAAGCCGCTTTTCCCCGGGCCGCGATTTTATTATCGGCTCACGAAGTCCTCTCTCTCGACGGGAAACGTTGCCGACTCCATGAAACGATCGGCAAAGGGAGTCAGATTTCTATCCTACTCTGGTCGTATACTACCCATAAATGTTTAACGTCTTTCTTCGTTCTCTCTCTCTCTCTCTCTCTCTCTCTCTCTGCGTGTCGTCGATGGATTCGGCAAGCATCTTTCGCAGCTCTTTGTTGGGTGCTGCCTTGCGAAGGAACATTTACTGCTCTGCTGAACTCTCTCGAGAATACAACGAAATGACGAATGGAAGACGCTAGGAAGCTTAGCGAAGTTCTCTATTTCAGAGAAGAAGCCGCGATATTTACTCATCTTTGATACACCTTTGTTTACACAAATCGCTGTTATTACAAGTTAAAAGCAGAGGAGATTCGAGAGATATCCGACTTGACCGAATTTAGCTCTCATTTTTAATATTGTATAAACGGTAAATTATTCAGTCATCCGATCTACAAGGAATAATAATAATAATTATTGATACAAAAGGAAACTAGATGATATCATAAAATATATTGCTTTGCGGAAATATCGAGAATATTACTCTTTTACTCCTTGCAAAGTTTGTAATTTATTTGCATGTAATTTCTAAATAATGACGGTAAGTATATAATTATGATTTTCGCTCGTATCGAATTTCGATCGTAAGCAATAAAAAGAAAATTAAAAATAAATTGCGTATTTCTCAATAGAACGTACACTGCTAAATTCGTAATGTCAAATTAAATTTGAATCAACTCAGTTTTTAACCATTCCTCGTTATACACACCCTGCTCCTACTCCATTAATTTAACAAAACAATAAAGTTAAATAATATGTCAATTACATGTTTTGTGTTAAAATAATAATTTCGATACATCGTAATTAAAAATATTATTTACTTTTACTTAATTCAAGGAGCAGATTTTATTTAATCCTTTAGTCATGTAGAACTAGAAATTTTGTCGCGTTGTGAAACTTTGGTAGGGCGCTATATGGAAGTCGCTCCTGCCTTTCGCGCAACACGTGTCTACGAAACGTCACACGCAAACGTTATGGATATGTGGGTTAGCACGGCAATCTCCCGTACTTTCGACGAAACACAACCAATAAACAGCAGAGCCGCTTGTATATGCATATCGGAATGGAATCCTCGAGCGACCGTCCGCGCTTGTTCGGTCCATCCGGATAGTCGGCTGGTCGGAATAACAGATACTTCTAAAGCAGGCACACAGGGCACGATGAACGCCCGATGGTTTGGACCGGTATACATATAGATACTCGTGCATTAAGCTTTAGATTACGTGACTCATCACGCAGAGTGGGGCTTAATGCTGGAGCTTGTTAATTACATGCAGTCTATTCCGCCTGCTTTCACCTCCTCCTCCTCCTACTTCTCCTGGCTCCTATTTCACCCCTTTCCCGCGACGCTTCACTATCCTTCATCCTCGGCGATCCTGACGTCTGCGGAATAACCGGCAGGAACGTCGGGCATGAGGTGCGCGAGATAAGCTTCGCGCGAGATAAACCACGACGAGAGAGCGACGTAAAACGTGAGTTCCGTTTGCGGACCTTTTTGGAAAGATTTTTGGGCAGGCAGGCGAGTCTTCATCTCGCTTTTGCCGCGGAAAGATGCCGCGCGCTCATTTGCCAGCGGAATTATTTATCGAGGGGAGATTTCTTCCGCGAGAGCGCCATTATACGGCGGAACTTTTTGAATGTTTCTATTTCCGTCGCATTTATATTTACACCGAATACAATAAAATAAAAAAATAAAAAAAAAACGGTGAATTGTCGTGCAAAATGCACGTGGCTTTCAGATTTTAAAGCAAAGATGAAAAGCGAGGCACGAGAAAATGTATGCGCGAATACACGGGTACACAGACAGTGGTACTGTCGTTACATTATGCCGACGTGTACTTCGTTAAAATGCTCCTAAAGAATCGTATACGCGTGTCTCAGCGTCAGCTCTTGTTATTTCCATAAAATGTAGTCGCCCTGCCATTTCGTCTCGCTCGTCATCCGGCTCTCGCTACCCTAACCTTCGTCCCCGTGGCGCTGCCATCCCTCATGCTTGTCACCCCGTGACACTCGCGGAATAAACCGGGAAGAGTGGGAAACGCCACCGGAAATTATCATCCGCGTCAAGCCGCTGTATTCAAATGACCGTGGCCCTGCATCGCATCTCTTTTACGAAAGCCGAATACGCAATGGAAAAGAAGCGAGTGAAACAGAAACAAGATGCTTGTATTTGCTATTAATTCTTGGTCAAGTTATACCATCACGGATTCAGAGTCGAAATCCTATTCTCCTCCTATTCTTGTTACTTATAAGATATTTGAGTTAAGTCATGATAACTGTATGACTGTCGAGTTCAGTGTAGCAGCAGCAGCGGTCTAACCCAGTTTTTTTGAGAACTTGAGTAATTAATCTTAAAGTCGGGAAAATTAAACGTGGACTAATTTTCATGAGCTCTCTTGAAAAAGTAGGTTTATCTTGCACTAAATATTTTTACTGTTCCCCGAGATATATAACGTCATTTTAGCTCGAGATTTGTGTGACATTTTAATAACATCTAACTCGTGTATTCCACCCTCCAGCCATGATCAACCTGTTCTCCGATTTAGTCAAATGGCTCATATAGCTCATAATAGTCGCCAAATAAACCATGGGGAAAACAGAGCTGGCGAGTGATGGGTAAAATATTGAAAAATGGAAAATCGTTGGATTTTCAACGAGAAACCGCGGAGGAATTCTAGGACGACGCATTTTTGTCGCATAAAAACGCGAAATCGTGACTCGTATCGTACCTTGGAATACGCATACAGATAGTTCGCTCGAAAACTAGGACGAACGTGATTGGCTTTTTTTCTGAATTTATTGTGCGTTCTCGTTGCCTCATATGCGGTTTTGATGAACCCACTTCGGTTTACGTGCCTCCGAGGAATCCGGTGAAAATGAAGAACCGCAAACCTCGCTAGCCAAGCAAGTTATTTTAAACGTGGATTTCAAGACCTCTCTACTTGCGTTATATTAAAACTTACAAGACAAGAATGAATCACATGCAAGGTCAAAAGTTAATAGGGTCATAATTAAAATTGATGAAAAATGTTACAAGCTAAAAAAAATAACAAAATATCCCTACGGTCGTATAATTTGTGAAAAATATTAAAAACAGACATTAAAATATATGGATTAAAAAATTTTTCGCCTTGTAAAGAATACATTTGACATATTAAATTGTAACATTTAGACATATTACGAATATTATCTGTAATCGAGGTAATAATTAACATGGCATAAAGATCTTGCTTTAAATCTTTATCCTAACTTGCATAAATTCTTATCGTAAGAACTACCGGGAGCGCAAGTTTTTGTAGATTATCAGATCCATATAATTTCTCCAAATGGGAATTTTGCATAATTCCAATGAAACCCATCCAAGGGATTATACCCCAAGTCTGTGTGGAGTAGTGCGACAGGAACGCGCGCGGAAGAACTGATTGTGAGATTTTTCGAGTATACGATTCGCATTTGAATTATTCAGCGTATAAGATGTTTTTTGCCAACAGCAGAAAAAAAATTAAATATTTCGTTAATGGCATAATTTTCTCAAAATCAATCTCAAAAAACTCTCTCACGCCCTGTATTTACGCCGCGATAAATTTTCGTAGATGCAGTTGTCATAAAAAGCAAAGTTTTCAAATTCGTTTCACTCGAGATTAACAATCCCGAAAAATTACAGGCAAAAATCAGAGGTGCCGTCGCGTTTAGAGATACCGCGCGTAAGAAACTCGAGCGAGCAAATTTCCGGGCGAAATTCAGCTTCTC
Organism: Tetramorium bicarinatum; assembly: GCA_928718305.1. Classification (NCBI taxonomy): domain Eukaryota; kingdom Metazoa; phylum Arthropoda; class Insecta; order Hymenoptera; family Formicidae; genus Tetramorium; species Tetramorium bicarinatum. The sequence goes on from OV788320.1 coordinate 6,657,733, forward strand.
TCTTCTCGTCTCGTTTCTTCTCTTCACTCTTCCATGCGCCAGTTGAGCGCGAAGCGAGGCGTTATGCGCGCCGGGTTACGCGCGCTGTAAAATAATGCATACGGAGCGGGCGTTAAAAAAAAAGGGAAAGAGAGAGAGGAAGAGACAGATTGGACGCGCCAGGGCACGCTGGTTTACTGTCGCTGCGCCCGCCGTACGTGACCTTTTCCTTCATCCGTGACGCAAGGTACGAACGCGGTATTTCACGGTAACAGTGGTGATAAATCGCAAAACGTGACCATTCGCGCGTTCTCCGCGCACCGCCGACGGGACCCACCGACGCGGGCGGGTCTATCGACCGACGGCGGGATCGCATCGTCCGGAATCCCGGCAATGCCATCGACGATGAAGTCCTCGGGACTCGCACTTAATTCAGCTTAATGCAGTGCTCTCGAGAGTGAAGTGCTGTTCGCCGGGGGAAAGCGGTCCCCGGTTTCATCCTGTCTGTTCCGGAATCTTTCCGAGTTGTTGCGCGATCTTCGCGGAACAGGAGGATATCTTTATGAATAGGTTTCGATGCGGCGATACTCTTGCAGCTAGATATAAACTCGATGTAGTTTATAACAAGTTTATACGCGCCGAAAACACAAAGTCACAATTATAAACCAAATTATAAACCAAAAATTATAGTTTAAATTTTAATATTAAGACACAAGACAGACACTTTATATTGATCTACTTATACTTTGCGAAAGTTGTCTTAGAGAAATCGATTTTCTCAGATTGTCTCAGAGAAATCGGGAATGTAGATCTTTTTAAAGTAATAGAGAATGTCATGCGTATGTGTGTGAAGATAACAATGCCATTATTAAATATAATCGAAAACTGAAAGATGAATTCATAAAGTTATTGACATTTAACTTTGAAATTGGAATAATTATCGATGCATATATTTTAAATTAATTTAACTTCGCTGTTCAATAAAGCGCCGTTCTCCTGAGCTGATTGCGTATGCGTAAGAAAGACGAACATTTCACTAGCATCACATAAACTAATTAACAGTGATATAAATATGCTTAGTAGTATTAAAAAGTTAAATTGATTATCAAGTATTTAAGTATGTTGAATTTTTACTGTGCCAACGAATATATTTTAACTTTATCGGTTGGATATATAAAGGATGTAAATGAAGAAAAATAAAGGTTACTTGAAAGTTGATATATCAATTTAACGACTTTATCTTTTAATAAACAAAAAAATGCAGAATCAAATAAACTCTAGCAAATGAATATCGCTTTAAATTGGAACTTTCATCATCAAGCTTAATCACGACAAGTTGACAACTTGCCGCACAATGAGAAAATTAAGAGCAAGCGAGGAAAGACGCAAGACGTGAATTGCAGGGATATTTACGTATTACACTCGCGATCGTTTGCCTATTGAAACGTCGGGTGGCTTGAAAAGTTTCCGTTGGAAGATAGAGAGAGAGAGAAAGAGAGTCCCACCGTACGTTCCCCTTTTCAAACCCGATGACTTCGTGGAGCGCGGAGAGCTTGCAAACTTTGTCTTCATGCTCCCATTAGACGACGCGGGGGGAAACCGGGATAAATCACCCCCCATTTCTATTGTACCCGGTTGCGAGGATATATCTCGTCTATCGCGGCCGGTATACGTGAGCGGAGTTAGGATCCCGGCTGGGCGATAACCGGTCGTTACTCGCCATAATTTATGACTGTGGTTTTGTAAAAATCCGTAAAGCATGAAATTATGATAAAGGCACTCCGCCTGCGCTCTCTTCCTTGCCCTCTTATTCTCGCGGTGGATATAGGGCAAAAAAAGAAAAACAAGGGCTGGATTAGAGAAGGAGAGTATAATAAATTTCTGGAAATTCCAGCGACCCGCGGAAATTCAATTTCGAGATAATTAACTGAGATAACTTACGGTCTCTATATAGCGAGACATCGGCAAAGTACATTGATATATACGTTACGCGCTTTTATCGGACGCGCTCCGGCTACGTAAGGACAGGAAAAAAAGGAGGTCCGGTGTCACGCCCGCAAGGCGAAATTAATTAAAAGCGCCCGTTTTTTTTTTTATTCATCTCGACGCCGGAACGGCCGCGAGCAATTAGCATAAGCATTTGAAATTCATCGCGGGAGAGCGGCCTGCGCGACTTTATCCGCCCGCGATCTCGCGAGCGTTATCTCGGTAACGAATTAGTCAATAGCAATTATACGCGATGCAGCGATATACATGTTGGGATACGTATATCGTTTTACGCATCCGGAATGATTTAAATGATAAAATCGCCTCGCGAAACCCGACGCCGCTCGCCGTTGTTATTCATACGCGATAACAAACTAGCCCTTTGACCCACATTTCAACGCGCTGACGATTTTCAATGTTGCGAGAGTTAATATTCCACGAGATCAATCCGTATCCAATTCATAATTTACACAATGTGCGTTACGATTCCACCTGTATGCAGTCGAGTATAATCTCCATTTACTGATAAATTTCCATTTCAATTAATGCATTCGATTATCGCGTGTATCTTATGGTGCATAGCCGGGTTGGCGCAATGTGGATAAAGCTGCGGCTTTAAACACATCGTAACACGATATCGTGCACTGGCGATCGTGCGGCGCGAATCGGTCCTTTGCGACCTCGTATCTGGCGCAAACACGCAAACCTTCGCAAGCAGCTAATCGCAGCTCCGTAAATTCGTCCGTCGCTATCGCGCCTTCTTTCCACGGTCTTAACGGGCGAGAATTAGCGCGCCGCGTCGGGATAAATTGCTCGCGCGAGACGCATACAATTTCACTGATTACGACGGATGAATCGGGTCAGATCTCTCGACCACGAGATGGACGGCGTGTCAGTTCACTCTCGCGGTGAATTTACGCTGGCATATAATCGCGTATTGCTGGTTCGGCCGTTGTTAATTACGTGTTCATCGCGACCGATCGATCGATCCGGATGATCGGCTGGACCGGCAGGAGCGGTCGAGAGCACATGATTTCATGGCATCGGGAACAGGGAACAACCGCGGGTTCCGAGCAAACGTGTACACGCTACTGCATAGGGCAGGCAATCAATCTGGTTGGAAAATCAGGTATTACGAGGCGATTGTGGATGAGCGATAGATTCATAGTGAAATGACTAGCCGCGGACTATTGCATTCATGCGCAATGATAAAAATGGTACGCATATGCGTACGACGTATGTAAATGGGGACGATCGTAAAACAATACTCATAATAGCTGTCCAATCCATACAAAATAGAAAGACCGTTTGTATGGATGTTTCTTTTAAATTCCTAAATCCTTTGATCGATTTCAACTGAATTTTGTAGCTATTGGGAATCTGCGGAAAATATAGGCTATCATGAAACAACTTACAACACCTTATTCTCTCTTCCCTTGATTTCGTCTCTTTAACTTGATGATAATTTAAATGCATTATTATACAAGTAATTGCATAAAGTATATAAAATTCTAGGCAATGCTGAATAATTTAAGCTAGAGTTGGCTATAAAATTTTATCCACTATAATACTGGTTAATTGAGAATGTTGCTCTCACAAGACGTGTTCTTGCGAAATCATGATGTAGAGAGACTAAAGTGCATTGTTCGATCAAAGCCTACAATAGGCACGAGGAGCTCTATTCAGACGTTTCAGCTAACGGCGGACAAATATAATTTATATAACTATAATTAATGCAATAATGTATCATTGATACAATAATTACTAAAATATATAAGTAATATAATAAATACAAGTAAATAACATATAAATTAATCGAAAAATAGTAATGCTAAATTTCTTAGAGACACGATAAAATTACTTGGAAAATAAATTGCAGTTAGAAACTAATACAAAGTTTATTATTCAAATGAAATTACTTGAAGGGCGACGAGAATCTTTAAAAAATCATTAATGCGTCATGTATACCGATGTCGACGGTAGAAGCGTGATCTTTCGCCGCTCCATTAAAGTTCTTGATTAGGAAGCTTTGCTGTTTCTTTCGCGAAGGGAAAAAAAAGGAGGGCGGAAAGTCTGTTCGCTTTCGCGTTACTTCGTTCCACCCTTTTCGAAGCCGTCTGCCCGTAGTTTCGTTAAACGATGAAGCCTCGCTGGGCTTACTTCGTCTTCTCAACCTCGTCCAACTTTTTACCACGCCACCGTATCCTTCCGCTCGTCCAGAGAGAAACTCCGGTTCATCTCCGTCCTCTCAAGCTCTGTCGGTCGGATATTCTCCGAACGATATTGCAAGAATCGAAGGAGCCTTTCTCGTTTTGCTCCTAGTCAAGCCGCTACTTTACGACATCACGATCGACTACCTTTTTCCGCGCGGTATGCTTCCTCCCAAGTTCCTAAGCGAAAACATTTAACAAACCGACGAAAAATAAATTCTACGTAACTTTTCTCGCGTGCACATAAATTATGCAAAATCTAACTGGAAACGTCATTTCGATTTTAGATAAAGTCATGTAGAAACAATCTTCAGATCTTTATACAATTATTATTTTTATGTTTAATATATTTTTTATTATAAGTCAATAAGTTTAAAATTATTTTTAATATATCGCATAAGATGAAATATTTTTTCCCATCTGGTTCTCATATCAGCAGTTTCCATACAGCGCGAACATTCATCAAAAATTCTACACAGTTAATAATATAAAATTCATATTTCGATTTTAAAACTTTAAAAGCATGAGACAACGAATTTTTCCGAGTCACGTAAATGAAAAAGCTGAAAGGGAGCTTTCGCAATCTCGAAAATAAATAAAGCCCGGTCCGGCATAGGGGGAAAGATTGATTTTGTCCATTAAGACAACCACCATTGTAACATAAACGTTGAGACTGCTCTTCCATAAAAAATGCATTAATCTATGGGGATGTCTTTTATGTATAACGGCACGTGGCCTGTCTCGGAGCTCTCTGTTCGTAATAACCTCCCGGTCCATAACGGATTGTTTTTCTGACCAAACTGACAGGTTGACGTCGACAAACCCCGATCAACGTCATCGTCATAAGATCAAAGATCGCGCTAGCTTGCGAACGAGTTACCCACGTTATTAAAAATACGAACGCAGCAAGGCGTAGCCATTGTCTGATCAATACGAATCTAAATTAAAGTTTCAAGATCGAGCGACAGCGATCAAATTATTGCTCAAAGAATGCAGAATTTTTATAAAAGTAAATTATAAAAACTCATTTATATAATTGTCAATTCCTCTTTTTTGATTCAGTTAATATACTGGTTTAGAAAAACATTATATTTTTGTACATTTAGTTTTAAGAAAATACAATAACATTTTATATAGCCAAAGAATTATTATATCAAAATAATAAATCTTTGTTCTATCTTTCTGTTCTTATTTTTTATCTACTCTTTTTCAGACACGTTTGATATGCAGTCCTATTTCTGCCAACATTATTTTTCTTATCTATTTCGAAAATTAAAGTTAATGTTTGACAATAACGCGAAAAAACTACGCTGCGTTTTCTGCTGCTAAGTATCGACATATCACAAAGAAAGAAAAGACACACACGAGGAATGCACGATCAGGCGCACTATGACGTGATTGCGTCGCTCGACCTTCAGCGGATTATTTCCCCGGCGACCTTCTTGCCCATTCAACACCGGCAGGAAATCAAAGGTTGCACCACCCTCGAGTCCGCGCCGAGACCGACGCAAACACCTATTTTGCGATGCTCGTAAACCGTCGCCGATTGCCGCGCGACCAGGGGACCGAATGAAATTATAAGGCCGTAAGAGAGCGACGAGCTCTCTCTACCTTCTTTCTACCCTCTTTCCACCGCAATACACGTTTCCCTTTCTCTCTACGCTACTTATCTATCGCGCGCTCTATCTGGCGCACGTCGGATGTCGGAAATAGTGGAGGTCGAGAGGTGAGAGGCGGTTCGCTGGGAAGGGCCGAAGGGTGTCGGACTACGGAAGCACTGCAGGGATGCGGAATCAGAGCAGAATGGAGGGGTCCGGAGGACAGAGAGGTGGCTTAATTGGCCGGTAATTGCCACTGTCTGCGCGAACGGCGACAATAGGACGCGAAGATTGGAACTTTACCAAATGACGTGGACGCGTCCGGAATACGTTAACAACAATTTCGTAATGGAGCGGGAGAACCACGGAATCAAGATATCGCTGGGTGACACCTCCCCAAATCTACGCGAGTCTCGAGCAACAAATTTCATCCTTGATTGTTCTTTTATTGGAAATTTTATGCCATAATTATTCATAATATTTTATACGCACATCATTAATTAAATTATTCATTGGTTAACAACACTCTAAGTATCAGACGATTCTGATTGTTTCCATTTTTTTTTAGATTAATACCTTATATCTTGTGTAAAAATGTTATAATTTTTTCTTTTTATAACAATCATTTCCTTTATTCTAAAGTTATAAAATTTTAGAATCCTTGCATCTTTTACAAAAGAAATAATCAATCTAAATTATAAAAAATAGAAATCTTATCTAAAAAATAGAAATAACCAGAAATGACCGTTTAGTACTTCTAATGTTAAATAGAAAATAAAATGCTATCAGTTATTTTTAATTTGTCTTATCACACTTGGCGATAATCCGTGCAATAATTTCCTTTCATCACGACGACATACGGAAGAAATGCACGCGAGATAGATTCGATATAAATCAAATGCTGTGCCGATGTATAAAAATGTTTCATAATATATCGGAAAATCTAAGATATTCACCATTGTCGCATCCTCAGCTCCGCTTTGTCAGAAAGCTCGGCCGTGCATACCGATCGCGGGACGGTGCGGGCGCGGCGGGAGTGAAATTTGCAGTTTTCCGGATGTTTTCTTTTCAACGGGATGAACTCGGCGAGGGGAGGATCACATCGTGTATTCCGTGTCCGTCGCGAAAGCGCGGAGAATACACGGCGGGGGTGAGTTTTCCGATCTCCCGGAGGAAGATCGGATCTTACGCTTCCCTTATGGCGAGGCGCGTAATATCTCTTTTCGCTTCATTAAGGAATTCGTTTACTGAAAGTAGCAACTGGGGCGAATTACGAATTCCCTTTCAACGCATATCGAATTATAGAGGGGTGGTCCTGTGTGCAGGCGCCCGCGCACTTTTAAACCTGTTTTACGCCGTGAACTTTTGATAAGGTTTTCACGGCCCGATTTCGCCCGATCGCATAAAGTTCACGAGCTCCTTTATAATACACCATACGTACATGCAGTTATGTACATACACGCCGTCGTACATTCACAACATTCCCTCATTCCACATCAATTACTGATCTTCTTAACGTGTTACGGTACCGCCCCGCCTGCTCGACATTAATCCTTCAATCTTGTCACAAAATTATAACTTTTCCCTTATTAAATAATTTATGCTATTGTTACAAACTTGTACAAGCCAAGCTTAACTACGCATGTAACATGAAAACACTACGTAAAGCCTCGTAAATACATCATTTTTCGCAAGTACACTTCACTTTTCGTATTTCTGCTTATCTAAAATTTAGAAATCAATGAAATTAAAAAGAAATTAATCATTTTATTCGTATCGCTATTGTAATTATGACTGAAGCACACAACATTTTGTTCAAATAATCAGTTCGATTAATTTTATTGAGCCTTTAAACTTTATTAAACCTTTAAACGTACTTTTATTTATCTTTTATCTGATTCTGAGACCGACAGATAATTAAATTAAGATAGCAGTAATTGACGTGAGGGAAATCAATGTTGAATTTATTTTCATTTCAATTTCGTTTCAAGTCGCTCAATCAACGGATCTAGGTCGGAAAAACTTTGCATAAATGCAGACGTTTTACACGTTCAATAGGTGCGCAATCACTGGTAGCCAGCACAATGCCATGTATCCGGATCGAGAACTTTGAGAACTCCGTCTCACCATGACGTTCATCCCGGCAGAGAGAAACCCGTGAGTTTGCCGCAACCGCAAAATATTTGCAACCGCGTAGTACATCAATATGCTCTCTTAATCGGCGATTGCTATTCCCCGAACGTTCAATACGCTATCGTACGACTTAACCTCGGGTAACGAGTGTTTTATACATTCGTTTTGAGGGCGTTAAGCTCGGCAGCAATGGTGGCTGTTGTCGACGCGACGCGAAATATACGCGGTCTCACGTACGTATGAAATTGGCGAGGTTAAAAAGTCCAGGAAGAGGCGAAAAAATCTGCAACAGCAGGATGGAGAGAGAGAGAGAGAGAGAGAGAGAGAGAGAGAGAGAGAGAGAGAGGGGTCCTTTTTGCCGCGCGTCGAGGGATGGGCGAGGGTAGCGTGCGCGAGAGTGCGCCGGGGGGAAAAAAGTATGTACAACGGCGCTCGGCAACGGCATTCAGATGGTAACGAGGGCGCGTCCGTTCAACGACGTCGGCAGTTTTGGAGGGATTTAACGATCCGAACCGTTCATGAAGCGATTTACGAGCGTTTTCGGCGCGAAACGCGCGAACGGAGGCGCGCGCTCGTAGAAGGGTTATTGCCGTCCGCCGCCGCCACCGTTATGCTCCGCGGGAATTAATCGATAATAAAACTGACTGAATGAACCACCAGCGAGCGTTAGTGAATTACGGCCGCGCGAGATAACAGCGATACATTGGCGCGCTGTCTTCGTGGTAGACGACGACGGGCGACGAGGTTGATGCATTTGCGCATTTCGTGCAAAAATCGCCTGTTTATCACAAAGTGTGCGACGCGTTCGCCACTCGAACGCGCGTAAACTCGCTCGCATCTCGAGATTGTGCAGTTGGCACAAAGCCCCGCTTCGTATAAACGAATTTCGTATAAACAAACTGAGAGCTAGAGCGCGAACGGGCAGAAGGAACGGGACCGGATAGAAAAGGGCTTCCATTCGCGTTTGCGAGTGACTGGCGATAAATCAGAGATAGATGCTGACAATAAGCAACGAGTAATAGAGCGTTCGATGCTGCGCGAGCGGTAACAGACGATCGCGCAAAATATAATCGCGCAACGGTCGCGACTCCCGGCAACAATGCGCTTTAATGTCGCGTGAAACGCGCGCGGTCCGCTCCGACGGATCCATAGAAAAATTTTGCATGCGGCGCGGCGGCCGTAGGAAATGTCGCTGTGACAGTTTGTCGATATTCCCGTTGGGCCAGCAAATAATGGGACCAGGGGTGAAAACATCACCAGGGACGACGAGCAGAGCTTTGTGCTGCCAGACGTTTCGCGTGGTAATTCGGGATCTTTCTTCTTCACGGGGCTAGGGAAGGGTCACAGACCTACATGAAAAGTTGCTGGATGCGTCGCTTGTCAATCTTAAGCAGCTTTAAACCAGAATTTCTCCGTTTGACGCTAATGAGAAACATACATAGTCTATCTGATAACAGCATGGTCTGCAAAATTTTGATCTGGAAATTATTGTAACGAAAACTCTCGAATAAGTAGGATTCTTCTTCTACATTACTGATAAAGATTTAATTATTGTCTTATTTTGCGAGAGACCAATGTATTTAAATATAATTGCCGCATACGTCAAGAAATAGATTGGCCTTTACAGTTGTCCGACACAAATCTAATTGAAAACGTCTGAGAATATACAAATAAAGTTAAAGTTCTGTGAAAAAAGTGTAGAAATAATTAATAATGAAAAAATTAATTCCACAGATTTCTCTGATATGGAAATCTTTACCTTGAGAGTATGTTATCAATTTAATCAAAATTTGTCTTAAAAAAATGTCAAGAAATGCCACAATCATTAATAAATGATGAGCGAGTGGACAGTTATCTAGCTTATGAAAACGTCTAGTACTAATTAAGTAGTATATATGCAATTTTTCGTTTTATTATAATAAATATTTAATAAAAGTTTTAAAGTTATGCCAGTCATGCTCTTCCTAGACAGACTGTAAAATGTTTTCCATCCGTGCGATTATTATTTCTATAAAGGATGCAAATGGAAAACTTTTTTAAATAAGCTTCTATCGATTCCTTGCGATATTAATGCGATATGAAATTAAACTGACATAATCCAATAGAAATGTTAAAAGCTCTAAGAACAAGAATATTTCTCGTCTAATTCTTAAAAGGTCACGATTTCAGACTGCCAAATAAATGATACTTCTTTTACGTCTATTTCTCCCTCTCATCCGCCACGATCCCGAGCAAGCGTGCTCGATTGATTTCGGCATGTAGGTTGCACGTGATCTCGATTCGTTTCGACCGCTATCGGTGGCATCGACTTCTCTCGTTCCTCGTTCGCGAAATTGTTCGATGCCAAAGGCAGGTGGAATTAAAGAATTAGAGTTTGGCTGTAGATGGAGGTAGATGGGGGTAGATGGAGGAACCGAAGGGCCGCTAATGAAATAAGCTGCTCCCAATCGGGCTGCGCCTTAAAGTAATTAATTGTTGTCGCGACGAAATCGTGGCGCAAATAGAACGGCGCAGATGGCCCGCGACGCAAAAGGAGAAAGCTCGTCGATCGGAGAGCTGCCGATAATCCATAATTCTCTCTCCCGTAAGAGAGAATTCTCTCGAGTCTCGAGCCTCTTGCGCTCCGTATGTTTTAATTTCTACTGTCACTGTTAAGATTGTTAACATTGTCTCATTTTATTACGGCTACGCTATTTCCTCTCATCTTTCCTTCTTTTATAATAATATGTTTCATATATTTCATAAGAATATTATATTACACACACTTCTAATTATGTTACACAAATTCTAAGCAACCTCTCGAGAAAACGTGTCATCAACTTTGTGAGTAAAACTTTCAATTATCCACCATAAAATCTGATATAAGTTATACGATAATTTTTGTAAGATTAATAAACCAGAGATTTGTATTTTATTAAGAATATGTGATAAGACTTTTAAAAATTTATAGATATCATCAATGCGGAGAGTAATTGACGTTCGATCAAAATGGATTCGATAATATTATCGTATTAATCACAACCTGATATTGTGTGGAATAAAGAGAAATTAGGAGCATGAAATTCGAGGAGAAATCTTATATCTCGTGCTACTGGCAATTAGTTGTTGTCGTCCGGCAAAGCGTATAGAAGTGCGGAGACGAAACAGGAGATTAATAAGCGACAAGAAGACTCGGAGAATTTATTATCATCGTTAATCAGTAGCTCCTACCACAGCCACTACCTTCCCTCTTCCCAACCGGCCGCGGAGAGCTCGTGACATTTTCTTTTCTTTTTCTCGTTTCGCCCTATTATTCGATGTTGAAAATCAAGATTAAAGAAGCAAACAAAAAATGGAGTAAATCTGGTGATTAGCAAATACTAACGAAGACAATTTTTAAAAACGCAAACCTGACCCGAATTATTACAACCATGTCAAACTCGTAAACGATGAGTCGTGAACAACATGGCTTTAATCCTTTTTCCCTTAAATATACAATTTCCTATAGCTTTCTATACTTTTTAAATAAATAATAACCGCTTAAAAAATAAAAACATAGTTAAACAATTTTTCTTTACTAAGAAGAATTCGTATAACAAGAATAGAAGAAAGAATACGTAGAAAGGAAAAGAAAAGAATCCGTATTTCTATTCGTTTTTAGTTCGAAACTTTATAAAGAAGAATATTGAAAAGTCACTTTGCATATATGCAAAGCTGCGCATTTGAGGATTAAAACGAAATAAAAAGAAAATAATAAGTGTAATAACAAATAATTAATCAATAAGTAATTAATTGAAATATTGTCAAAATTTCTGACAGTTACTCTAGCAATTGTTGCTGAAATAATCTACTTCATGAAAATATGAAAACAATTTATAAAAAAATGCTCGTGTTTTTCTAAAAAGAAAAAGGATAACGTATTATCTATGCATGTATTATTAAAATGGAAGTACTTGATTGGACGATAATAACGAATGAAAACGCAACATTATTAGAATAATCGGATCACACTGACTTTCTCAAAGACTTTAACAAGATTATGCTCGTCGACGCAAATAGAAACTGAATGCGTAGGAAAATGATGGTTACGTAATATGAAGGGAAATCGAAGATGGAGAAATAACTTTTCTAACGGCCCTCACTTCTTAATACAATCCTTTCTTTCCATTTCAACGTGTTTGTTATTGGAAATGCAAGAAGCAATGTAGCATTAAATAATTTCAAAAGAATTCGAGAATATGATACAATACATGTTTTCCTATCAGCGACAGCTTCATTATGCGTCGAGGCAATTAGTTCCGGCCACCAAGTACCAGAGAGAGAAAAAGATAAAACCTTTGAGGTGAAAAGCAAAGCTTAAAAGTTCATTATTAATGTCCGCTTTTTAATATAAACTGAGGTTTTCGATTGTTCATTTCTTTTTATTTCCCGATCGACAACGGTTTTTGCAGCAATACACGGAGACAAACTATTGCTTTAAGAATCAAAGAATTAAAAGAAACGGACGAATAAACAGCAAACTTTATTGCAATAAACAGAATCGCATTCTAAAATAAATTCCTACTCCAAATAATAATAATATCACTATTGTTATTTTTTTTCTTTTAGCATGAATATAATATGCTGTTATCGATGCACGATATTTCTTAATAATATCTCTTGAAAAAATTCTCTGAGAATAAGTCGCGAGTCTGCACGAAATATCGTGGTATTATTAAAATCGTAAGGACACAGCTTTCGTCGTGTCACGAGACACTTCCGGCACACGGCATATTACAAAAGGGCGAAAACGAGAAATGAAACGCGCCGCAGCGACGCTCTCTCTCAAAATTTATTGTCGTCGTCAGATATTTCCTCTGCCCGATTCTCATCCGGCCTGTTATCTCTCCGCACCTCTTGTCCGAAGCTCTCTTGAATACGGAGAATAATTGAAATTAGACAGCGGCAATATGAAGACGCGGAGACGCGGACGATGTGCCTTAATGAAATAAAGCTCCTCCTAATCATGGCAGCTATATCGCTGCACTCTAACCCAATTAGCGACGTTCGCGACAAAATCCTCGCGAGAAAAGACCTGGCAATATGAAAACGGAAATTCGTCCTTGTCGCTAATCATTAATGAGCAATCTATTCAGAGAATAAACAAAATAAAAAATTATTTTTATTCAATTTTAATATTATATACGACATTCTTTAACTTGATTGTATTGTGAATTGTGTTTATTATCTTCTTGTTAACTGTGCGTGGTTTCAAGTATTTCAGCCATTATATTCTAGGCGTTGAATTTCCGAGAGACACACGCTATCCTAATTATACTACCGCACGTGCTTTCCAACAACGATAGATTAGACCCACGCGGCGAGGTCCCTTTTTCCAGACTGCACGCAAGCTAGTCGGCAAAAATAATTAGATCGAGCGCCAAAGCTTTAAATTAATTTTATCGTTTTAATGAGCTCACTTATGCAACCAGTTTCCTAACCACTCGTAACTGCTCCCGTAACGGCAGCAGCCGGTTCGACTTTTTTCCAATTAGTAACAGCAGAAAGCTTGATAAACCCGACAAGAATTCGATCGCCACTGATCGCAAAATGGCTCGCGATAATTGAGTCTTTCGAATTTTAGTCGAGAAGGTAGATCGAAGAAATGCTAATGAGTTCAATAATACAAATCAATTTTTTGAAAGATTTAGTAAAAGACTTTTTTTACAAATGTCTTTCTTTTATCGTAATTAGTAAAAAAGTAATTGGAATAAATCCGATTTCAAATCAAAAAGTTACTCTGTTCTAAATTCCAGACATTTCACTAATTTTCATATAGTTTTCAGGAAATAGTCCCATTTTCCCATTCTCAATTACGATACTCCATGAGTTTCCAACTGTAATCTGATTCATCTTTCAATCCTAGCAGCAGTATCCGCCAAAGCTCTATAATGCTTTAGGAATTATAAATTTGACTAAATTTATCAGCAGCAATGTACACGAGCTTCATTAATTTTTTAGGCTCGTAATTTCTCGCTCATAATAAACTTAAATTGTTTGTTATGTAAATATGTGTGCGGAGAGGAGCACTCGCGGTGCATCGAGTGTACCAGATGTAATTACGCTTGCGTAATTACGTTACCGAATCTCAATCATCCATTATTACTTTGCCGCGAAAGTTTGCGAGGCGCTGCATTTTTTCTGGCAACGCCAATACGTGAGAGATTTTATTCAAGTTAAACAATGATGCGTGCCGAAATAATTGCACTCATTCAACAACATATATATAACCGCTTCTGCCGTAAAAACATTCGCAAACTTTTGCGCCCTAGTTGCTTGCAACTATACACCGCGTGAAACGTAATTCGATAAATTGCTTACTGTACATATTCCAACAACAGCTGCTGGCGATATTATAGATCGCTCTTTGGAAACTTGAGAGGAAGCGAAAATATCTGGAGCATTCGCGAGCGCCAAATGGATCGCGTTCTGTGTCTATGATCGATCTCGCCAACTCGAAAATCAAGTAAGAGGGGGATTTGTCAGAGAGAGATAGTGCAATTGTCGAAAGTGCGGGATTTATCCCGTTGTTTTCCGAGCGATAGTGCCAACCGATCGCATTCCCGAACCAACACCGCGGCGTTGCGTTCACGGCGGGTATCTCGAGAGTGGATTTCCTGTTTGCGGCATCATCGTCGCTCGACAGACGAAGCACGGCCGCGAGGCTGGTTAAGGACCGACAGTGGAGAGGCTGCACGAACAAGTGCAGAAACTCCCGGCACTTCTCTCGGCATCGATATTAAGCTCTCCTGGTGCCGTTACTCCACGCCGCGAGGCCGTCGACCTGCAAAATTTACGAGCCCGAGCCTCGCGTGTTGCGAAAATTCCGGGTGCGCATCTCATCGTCCGATAAGACAAAACGCGCTTGGGAATTATTATTTTAACTTCGACGCTCTTCCAACTTACCGAAAGCACGTACCGGGATAGAAAAGATCGAGGAGATGATGGATATTATTGTTGTGAAAATAACGCTTATGTAATTTAAATCTCATGGAAAATTAATTCTCAGCGTAATGAAATATCCTCTACATTTATAATTTCTTGTTTGCAATTAAAATGTATTTTTAAACGTTTAAAAGGCGAAGATGTGTGTGTGTCATATCTCTACCAAGCTATTAAAAAATAAACCAGCTGAAACTTTACGAGATTGTTAATAATTCCTTTCGCAATCTAAATTTACAATTTATTGTTGCCAAATTTAAGATCATTAAATCGTTTTGTAATATTTTCCGCTGGAAAAACGCTGGAAAAAATTAAATAATTCGAATTTTTTTATTATACATACGCATTCTTTATATTTATGCTTCCTCGTTAGTTATTTTTGAAGAATGTATTTTCCACTAAATGCGTGATTTAAAACAACGAAATTTATCGCCGTGAGTAAATAACGTCGCGTAATATAAGACGGGGGAAAAAAACTAACGATTCCATTGGCGTTTTAATGCGTTACGCCTCGTTATGCACGATGTCGTAAGTATGTTACAAGCACTCCCGGTAATTAAGTTAGTCGTCGTCGTCGTCGGAGAGGGAGGCCCAGACATTAATCTCCGTGTAAGTTAATACCGCGATCGCATTTACTGTGCGGCGTGCTCTGGAGAGGGTCGTCGCTCCTGAATCGGAAACAGACTGCTGGCACACAAAAACTCTAATAATGTCGGTCGTTACGAACGGTTACAGCGGACTGCCTTGTACTGCAAGCGAAACTACTATTTACACGGTCGTATACCGATTATAGCGCCTGTTTTAACCAATTATCGTTATGGGGCGTCCAATGTTGAATCCAGCGTTCCTTACGTCGTAAGGAACTTTTTTATCGTCCCAATAAAGCAGGAGTATTATGTGGTAACAAGTGGTTGGTAGAGATTACGCGAAATATCAGATTTATTTAAAGAAATATATAAAGATTAAAAATATCTGAAGTAATCCTTTTTATTTAACTGCCACAATTGTTATTGTATCTAATATATATGTATTAGTTGATTGTAATTTAGTTATTATAAAAAGTATCAGGACTTTATTACAATATAATTAAATGAAGACACTTGTTTACTGCATTTTTAAATGCGGCATGCAAGAGCAAATTTCTGTGCGGAAGATATAATGTGTATAAACATTTCTGCCAGAAGATTATACATGTAATTAGCAAAACAACGACCAATATAGGTTCCCTCTAATCATAAGAATAATATAATCTAAGTAAGTAAAATTCAGTGTCACTCTTTTTATAATCTTAAAAAATGTTATTTATGATTTGCCCTGTACTATCCAATTAACCCGCGAGAGAAATAAAGATGTTCCAACACTATTAAAAATAAAAAATTTTCGCACGATAAAATAGTAATGTATAATTGGAAGGAATCATTTCCGCATTGCTATCGCGATCACGAAGCTCTGCCGTGATATATCTCTTCTTTATTCCCAATTTTTCTTTTTCTTTCTCTCTCTCTCTTTCTCGCTCTATTTCTACACGATTTCTCCCGACGATAAATAAAAATCGCGAAACCGCCCGCGCCAGATTCGCCGCGGTCGGTGGTGCACTTACGATCTCCGAAGCGGCTGCACGCGACGAGCGTCGATTTAATGGACGCTGCCGATAACTGAAAGCGCCTTTTCTATCTTTGCATTTTGCACGTCGTTCGAGTGGACAAACGGCGACGGGATGAAAATATGCGCCGAGAAGACTCCGCATGGATTTTACGCGAATGATCTATATGGGGTCGTGTGTACCAGTCGGAGATTTATCGCGAGGAAAATTAAAGCGGCGCAATTTCTGCGAGCCCGCGCGAGCTGAAAAACGAGCCGTTGGTACTTGTATACGAAATACGACGAATTTTGCAACGCTACAAGATATAATTACAATAGTAAGAGCATCCTCGGTCTGGACACGGGCGAACTCTTCTCAACGATATTAAACGTGGGTTCGGTGGTATTGGCTGTCGAGTATCCTCGCTGGGTAATACTTCGCTGCGTTCTACCGCAAATATCTTGCCAAGTCTTGATCGGCATGTCCATCGTGAATTTAGACCAGACAATCGGAAAAATCGCGCGATCGTTTCACCCTGCTCTTGCGAGAAGATAGAAAGCGGAAGAGCAAGGTTAAATGCACGCCTCTTTTCAGATGCACTTCAACCGTTAAATGGAAGCAGCAGCCTCAATTATTTCCTCGTTTTCTTGCTTTCTTTATTCTTATTCCATTTCCAGATTTTCCATTTTAACGCCGTCTCTTTCTCTCCTCCTCGTGCTCGTTCACATCACGATGAAACTTAAGTAATTGATAGTTCCGCAAACTAATCGTTTCGTCAAATTACATCCCATCCTTAGGATGTAAAGTTAGGTAATTAATTTTACCGCAATATATCTCACGTTCACCCTCACGGTTGGATAGTATGCAAAAATATTTTATAAATTATATGTAAAAAAGAGAGGCAAGACAACTCGGAAAACATTTAAATTTTCTACATTATTTAAATGCGTAGCATAAATTTATAATAACCTTCCAATTTTTAAATTCAAATCTTTTTTTAAATAGAGATGATATTATGCACACTAAAAATTTCATATTCGCGAGGATTTCGTAAAAATTGTTGTGAAAATTATGATGCACCGTAAAAATTTCACATTCCTGAACATCTTGGAAAATTATCGCGAATATAAAGATAAATAATACAGAGAAATTAAGGGATTAGATAATAAAAATGAAAAATAAATAATGAAAATATTTAATGAAAACGTTTCATAGTTCTTCGCTTATTTGATTTAGGAATAAAAATTTTACAATTAAATTTTTCATTATTTAAATTGAAAATATTAAAAATCACCTCTGTCTTTATTCTTCATTTTTGTTAATTCCTATGGCTAAATTAAAATTTATGCGAATATGAAAAATGATGGTAAATATCAAATCGCTAATAGAAGTATGAAAAATGCAAATAAAAAAATGTGCTAATGTAAAGCTCCTCTGTATTCTGCCATTATTCCACCCCATTTCACTTCTTACGTCTATTCTCCTTATTCATATAAAGTTGCCCTTCCTCTCTCCTTTCCGGGCATTTCCTCTCAATATGCCATACCTATACTTCTGTAAGACGCAGCCTGTTCACTCTCCTAACTAATTTCTTATAAATGGTTTTCGCTCGAACGACTCCCGCCAATTAAGACGTCTTTTGTCTTAAGAGGAGCAACTCTCCAAGTCGAGTAAGAGCGGATTCGTGGATATTGTGGAGAAAATACAAGTGTATATACTATATATGTATATATCAATTCTTATCATTAAATAGATAGATTTTCATATATAGCCGATGTCTAGAAACTAATATAATAAGACAAAACAGATATTTCCGAGTTTGTTAAATATTAAATATTAAATGCGATTTTATATATATATATATATATATATATATATATATATATATATATATATTTAGTGTTCCTATATTTATTTTTATTTATAAATTTTTATTGTAATTATATTATTCAACTGCAACTACGAATGAGTTTCAATATACGTATAAAATTAAATTTTAAAGCCTATGATGATAGCACTCTTTTATAATATATTGCAATGGAATCGATAAAAATAAAATAAATTGTCAAAAAATTATTCATTATTATGATTTAATAGATTCAGTAAAGTAAAGAGATATTTTAAAATATTAAGTACTTAAAAATAAGGACTTTACTCGTTCCCATACCTTGAAAATTTCAAAATTTTCTCAAGTCCCAACACATACATTGAATGTCCGCCAAACTTTTTTCCTCTCGCGGTACAAAGTTTTTACTGTTACGATGTTATCTCACTGCATCTTAAGGTATCTACGGTATTGTTATCGTTGAGGTAAGATCGTTTTCAGAGGTTTGCCTAGAAAAATTGCTGTACGCGCACTTGTTAACGAGCACACGTCAAGTTTACGGCGAGGCGCATTCTGGACGTCGGTCGAAAACCACTCGGCCCGTTCTTTCGTGCGATGCCGAGCGATGGAACGCGGATCTCTCATTTCTACGATGGCGAGAGGCCGTCTCGCCGGCGTAACTTTAATTCCATGGAATAATACTCGAGGGGACAAATTGGATTTTTCCTCTCTTCGTTCTTTTTAATAAGCCTTATTTCGCCTCCAGCGCGTGCAAAGAATATCCTTCGAATGTCCGAGGTTTTGCAAGGCCTCGTCGTCACGCTTTGGATTCTCGTGCGTCGTAAGAATTTGAAGATATGAGATGCTTTTTATTCTCACCGACATTTAATTTTCCCTCGCTCCTTTCACGTTTGATATTCCCATCTCCAATCTCGACCATACGACCACTCGGCTATACGGTTCGCAGGTTTCATTTTAAAAAAATAATAACTTTTTATAGCTGCATTGTCGCAAATCGTCTTTAATATTTTGACTTTGAAAGAAAAAGATGAAAATATGAGATGAGCCTGTGTTTATGGTATTCGTTATAGATTAATGCACAAATATTTATCTTTAAAAAGAACTTTAAAAGTTTTACGTGCATTAACCTTTATTAATCCCAAGGCAATGTGAATTTTGAATTATCTTCCCCACCAAACTGGCACTTTATTCCTTTTACATAAAAGTTATCCAATCAATGTTACCCGAGTAACAATATGAATAACAAAGCGCTCGTGACGTTGACGTAATTATTCATGTCTATTTTATCTTTCACAGAAAAAGCATATCGTATCGCTGTCCCCGTAGGCCCGACGAGCAACTCAAACGTAAACGTAAAGTATGAACCGAGGTACGCGCGAGACGGAAAGGGTCTCCCTTGAATTCTAATGACCAGGCTTCGTCCGCGACATCGGCCTCCTTCTCGCAATTCGCTCGTTCCAACGGCAAACAAGGCGTCCGATGTATTCATGAGGAATAAAGTTTTCGTCGCAGTCCGCGAGAAAAGAACTTTCCGAATCGTCTCGCCGAAGAACGAGTCTACCGCGTCGAGTTGAGTCTACCCCTGTCCTCTTCCGGCCCTCGAGCCCCGCTTTAAACCCCCCCCCCCCTCCCGTCCGACCTTCCTTTCTCCTATTTCTTCTTCCGCCCTTTACGTATGCATATGATCCTGGCGAATGCATCGCTGTGCGCGCGCGCGCACGCGCGTTCTCGCACGAGTTATGCAGCTATTCGGCTGCGCTTTGCAACTAAGGCGGGCTGCAGGAAGCCGACTGGCGACATTCTACCTCCGTTCTTTCCGTCGCGTCTCCTTTTCTTGCCCCTGAATCTTATTCCTGTTTCCTCTCGCTAACTCTTACCAATTTTTCGTACGTTTACGACTAGGGGGGCTGTCGGCGCGGCTACAACGGCCGGAACTGCCGAGGGGGAAGGGAAGTCGAGTCAGTCAAAAGTTTGGAGGTACTTCCTGAACTATCTGGCTCTAAAGACTGTATGAACGCATATGCGTGTGTGGGTACGCCACGATCTGAAAGTTCAAAGAGTTCGGAATGCGCATTGCATGCCGCGCCAACTGAAAGTATGTATTTCTCCTTCCTGTCTACCGCTTCATTCTCAAATGAACCTACCTATTTTAATTCGCTAATTCGTTAAATTGTTCTATTTTCTCATTACATGAAAATTCTAATAATTTTATTACCTTTATTATATTTAAAGAATTGTCTCTTACAATGTATATAATTATACTTTCATCCCGCGTCTGGAATTCGCCAATAAGGTTGGATTGAGATTCATACTCTAAAATGGTGGAATAATAAAAAGTATCGTCCGAATATATAATCATAATATATTCATAAGTAAACTTGTGTGAATAAATTCATAATGTCAAACTGTACTTGAGTCACTTTTAACTGCTCCTTAAAAATCGCTGTTCCTATTCAATATGTCGTTAATTACCAAAGCAATAGAGTTAAAGAACAATATGTCAACTACATGTTTTGTGTTAAAATAATTTCGACATGGTAGTTAAAAATAATATGTAAGATAATATGAATTTGAAAAAGCTTTTTTTAAAAAGTATAAAAAAATATCAAACAGAATATTTAATATTTAGTAATTAACGATGTAACAAAATCTTAAGAAAAATGTGCAATCCTAGATTTACTTTTAATCAAACTTGAGACCATATCTTTTCGATTGATGAAGAATTGTGAAAGATGAAGATCATTTGGATCTTTCGGAATAGATGGAAAATTAATTGAGAACGGACGCTATATTCAAGGAACGAAGTTATAGCTTGACGTTGCAGCAAAGGACCACGTCTCTAATATCGTTAACGTTGGAGAAGTTGAGAGTCGATGGCGATCACCCGTGGGAGCTCGACTCGCCTCGCACAACGATAGCTAAAAGTCAAGGGGATCTGTGTTTTGTTAACCTGATAAACAGCTAGCTAGAGCCAATCGCCGCAGAATATACGAACAGTATACGGACAGGGAACGGAAAGTTATGCCGCTGAATCCCGTTTGTAATCTGGCGGTTGTATCCCGGCAACCGATTGAAAGAGCACGCGGGAGCCATCGATATCGAAGCCGTATTGGTTCGCTGAAACGAGCCCAGAAATTACAAGCAGCTTCCTGACTCACGTCGTCGGAAGGAAATTTATAAAGCGTCCGATCGCATGCTATTTCGCGATTTTCTCTCGCCAGAGCGAATTCTTCCAAGCTCGCGAGTTGCGTTGAATCGCGGCTGCGGCAGTTCCATGCACGAACTGTGTATCAACTTTTCTTTTTATGATATTCCGTCCGTGCAACTACAGCGGACACAGCGAGCAAATTCGATCATCGTAATGCGTACAACCTGTTTCATATTACATCCTTAGATACTGGCAAAATTCAATAATGTTCCCGAACATCTCCCAGAAACCCGAACTCCTCGCATTTGCGTACCACGCAGTTATATATATTATTGCAATTTTTACTACATTTTTCAGAAAAGAAAGTAATCGAAGTCGAAGAAAAATTGTTTTATGTTTGTACTTTAACGGAAATTGAAATTGATATTATTTTGCTAAGAAAGAAATTGTTTTCTCCAAGTTTCTCTGTCGTCGTAAAAGTAATAAATGCAAGTTACATTTTCTTCAAAATATTGAAAGCTAAATTGACAAAGATTAAATAAAGATCATTACCGTTCATAAAACAATTATTAGCAAATTATTATTATCATTCTCTAAACCAGTCTTAATAATTTCCTTATCGACTCAGCATTAGTATTGTAGATTGCACGCACTAACACAATAGCCGCTTTATCTATCAGAATTCACCAACGAAATACATTAGTCGCATTGTTGATCCTCACAATGATCTGATGCACGCTATGCAGTTTTCCAAGTAAGCGACATCCGATTAATCAGCGAGGCTAGACGATCAATCAACGCGCCTGGCGCACAATGAAGGGGTCCGGTCAAAAGTGAGCCGTGATAATCGTGCAGCGAAACCAGCGAGCTTGCAATGTGTGTCATAGCTAATAACAACGCATAACAGAGAAAGAGCGAGACAGAGAGCGAGAGAGAGAGAGAGAGAGAACCGGACACGCAGCGGGAAACAATAACGGACAGACTCGCCGCGGGCCGCGTGTGCAAATTTCACAATGGCCCGCATTGCCACATGTATGCCAAGAATATGATCGAACGAGGGAATGGCGTGTGCACAAGCAGCACAGGAGTAATATTCGGGATGTCTCTGTCAATAACGGTATCGCGCGCGCATTGTGACGCGGTTTATTCCGGGTTCGCGCTCGTCATTGTGAGGCGCAGCCGAGAGAAGCCGAAAATACGTGGTCCCGCGCGACGGAGGCGGTGGTAACGGCTGCTACGTTAAGCCCAATGCCCAGTGATGGTTATTAGCTAACCAGAACACAATCTCGACGATCGACGTTCATCGATCATCAAACAACGGGACGCACACACTATGACTCCGCTATGACCCGCGACCCAATCGCGCTCTCGATTAAGGAACTGTGGATTGTCGAGGCCCTACTGCCGTTGGAAGGATATCTTGTTGTTGCCAGGGAGAAGGAGGATTAATAATACTAGGATAATTTCCACGAGTTCAGGTTTACGACACGTGAAAACAATATCTGTGTCTATCCGCGATAATGAGAAGACTGCCACAGAGGGCAAACACGACTTCCCAAATTCATATAAAAACGGAAAACTGAATCTGTTCACATCGGGTTGGATTAAAAAACCGAGAATAGCTTTATGAGAGTAACATTCTCTTCAGGACATTTAAATAAAAATGCAAAATATACTTTATGTATATTTTATAAAATAAAAAATGTAAATCTTATGCAAGTTGCTCTTTCACATCTCTATATGAGAACTATATGCAATATATCACAATATTCATATAATCACAAACTAAACTCAACTAAATCTTTATTGTTAGTCTACGCCATCAGTCATTTTTCTAGTCTGAAACATCAATTTTAGATGATTGTGTGAAATCTCTCTATAAACCAATCTCCATTGTCGCAAATAATTTGGCACCTGCGATTTCTCGGCATAATGGAACTCGAAAATAAGTGGTATCCAAGATTGTTTCCTGAATAGACGACCGTAACCGCAATTGTTACGGATTTAATGCTAGGAAAGGAAGTGCACGCGAGCAAGGAATTAGATTATAAATTTACCCAGGTGGTATCGGGCGGACTGGAAAATGTCTTGGCCGCACCTGAGACCTCATGCATACATTCTACGGAACGAAGATGCGGCCCCGACTTTATATCGTGAGAAACAGCGACGCTACCACCGAGATTCCTGTATTTTTTACGAGGACGATAGTCACACCCTTTAAAGTGCTGTTGCGCGATTTAAAGTAACGACTGAAATCCGTGCATTTGCGATAAATATGCGAGTACGGCTCGAAAGTTTTATCAGCATAAATCCCGCGAATTCATTCACTGCGGCTGCGATCTCGGGTTGCGGCAGAAACGCCGGCTGTCGCGCGTAACACATAGATATTCTATCACACCTACCCGAAATTTCTCTGTTTAAAGTGCACAAGAACGTAAATCTGAAATATTTCTATTTCAAGACTTTTAAGTTTAAATTTAACTGGCAAAAATTTACTAAACTAACAAACATAGATAGTGTATTCCTAGATAGTGTATCATTTAAAAGATGTATATTGTTTATAAAATAAATGGTTCTTTTATCATGAAATAATTGTTGTGCTAGGTTTTCAATCACTTTGTAGAATTTCGCTCTCCGTGTTTCATTAAAAGAATCTCTTCGCGTGCGACTGGAAATCGCGTAGCCAGCACTTGCCCGGCAGCCAGCCGTGCGAGAGAACGAGATACGGAATCATACAGCCGCGTGTGAGTATATAGGTATTCGAAATTAAACGGCGGCGTGTATTAGCTCATTGACCATAAACGTCGAGGCGATTTAATAGAGCTCACGTGCGGTCCGTGGAAATGTGGCGATTACTTTGTTTGCACGGCCGTTACAACTTTGCGGCTGCTGCTGCCGCCGGGTAAGAAATCGTCGTGCTACCGATATAATTCCGCGCGTGAAACAAGCGATATGATCATTTCCCGCAGCTGCAGCCGCAGTCTTCCTTCTTCCGACTGTGCTTGGAGCGTGGAACGTGGCACGCCCCGACAGCAGGGTGCTCCGTTACGATCCGTTACGGTTAACGAAATAAGAAACGAAAAAGTAGCAAAAGCGTGCACCGTTCTGTTCCAATGCTCTCGGCAAACATGTTATTTCATCGGAAAATGCTCCGATGCTCCGACTGGTATCCGCCTGCGCTTCTTACGATTGCGGTCTTGCTAAAATTTATAATGTTTTCGAATCTCTCGCGAAATTAAAACCGCAAAACTGCATTCTCGTTTTACCGTTCCGATTCATTGGCAGTCATACAGTCGTTACTGCTGCTGATAGCAATTAGCTTTCGTCTAACAAATACGAGAATTAATGGCAGAGAAACATAGAGGCAAAAATCGTTTTCTCCTCTTTCTCTCTCTGTCCTTTTGTACCTTTTCTTCCCAAAAGGTAACAAGTTTAAAAACATCTCTCATATAAAATATACATTCGGTTGATACAGTCTAAAAATATCTTTCTTATTTATATTAGCCCTTCATCTTCGTGCTATTTTTATATTCCAATATAAAAAAATCAATTTATGTCTTTCCGAAATAATATGTATTTAGATTTTCACAATTCAAACAGCAAAGTTTGTATTACGAAAAAATGCGTTTTACTAAACATCAGGCTTGTAAAAAGCTTTGCACGACAATTGGAGGGTTAATAGAATTGCACTTGGTTCAAGATAAAACATTTTTTAAGACTATGAGTTTTATTTCTGTAAGTTATCTCATATAGTTTTGCACGGTTATAGGAAGTTGGTCACAAAATTTTTCTTCCCGACACTTTTCTCGCCGCGTGAAAAGTTCGTCAACTGACTTCTCCTCCTTGCGTGTGATAAAAAATTCTACTCTACTTGAAAGTTAAATCGCATTAGCGCAACCAGCGTGCACGTGCGCAGCGTCGACAGTGCTTTGAACTCCCCCGCAATCTCATAGAGCCGGGAGAAAACCACGTTTCACGTCTCCATAAAGGCGAGCTAGGGACCCGTTAAATATTTGTCCGTCATTATAGTAAAACGGCGCTCTCTGATTATTGCTATCGGCACATCATGGTTATTGCGCGCGTTATGGTCACCTATTTTGCGACAACGTTGTGGCCACGTTGGACAAATAAATTCTGGATTTTCGCGGATTTCCCGTAACATTGCGTGCGATCCGCGCGCATTGCGGATAACGGCTGGAAATTATAAAGCGCATTTTTGTGCAATCGTGCAGATGATATGCAATTTGGTTTTAATAAAATGAAACGGAATAATTAATATGACATCTAATTCATTTACCTACATTTAACGCCGCGCGATTAAAAAAAGTTACGATCAATTATTTATGTAAATAGAATTGCACTTTATCAAAATTCAATTTAATTAAGCTTCTCATGCTTACTTAATCATGATCACGTAATTTATATATTTCTTAATTAGCTCTATCTTAAGCTATCCCCTTAATCCTATATACCTTTAATATCCCGCAATCACTGCTTTGTGTGTCAAAGATTTCATTTTCAAAAAAAAGATATTAATTACAACGTTATTCCAGCGTTATTTCAACGTAATTATAAATGAATGATTTGAATAGCATTTTCAATGAAAATTAAATTAAAATTAAAAAAATCAGTATTTAAAGTGTTATACGATCAAACGATGGAACGCTCTCCGTAATTAAATGTCTTTCCAACACCGATTTGTAACTACTTTTATACATTAAACCTAATGCGTTAGAATTTTCCATTCCCGGTAGAATAATTCGACAGATTTCCAGGGTTATTATTCCAACTAACACCGTCAATATTTGCTTGCAATTAGGGACGAGTCGCAGAACGCCGTTTTGTGTCTCGCGACCAACGGTATCAATTAATCGGGTCCATCATTAATGCACACGCGCTTGGAGTCCCATTAACGCGCGCGCGGGCAACACATTATTCTGTTATTATTTCATCTCGACTGCCCGAAAGCGGCCAGCGATCGACAGATAAAAAAAAGTGGCACGACGAATCGGTTACACGATCAGGTCGTTAATGAATAACGCGCCAACAGATTCCGGCACGCAGGAAGTACTTTAATCGACGAGGGACGCTTATAAAAAATGTAAAATGAAAGAATATTAATTATTGTGCAGTATCGCTTCCGTAACAACATTAAATATTGAGTTCTATTTAATTGATGATGTTTAATTGACAACGAATGGTGATCCCGTTCGATTTATAATGTAAAATTTTGCAGATACTCTCGTATGCGAATGCACGAATTCAGGATATCGATAATTATTATACAATTATTACTCTATTATATTATTACATTATCATAATTATACAATTAAAATTTGTTCTATCGCGCAAAATTTGCGTCCAAGGTCCATCGTGTAGAGCATCATTATTGCCCAAAGTTTTATGTTTTCCATGTTGAGAAAGCTAACACAAGACGCGAGACTTTAATTAAGATTTGCGGTCTAGATACGTGCCTAAGATACTTTTATCTGATAAGACTTGATTTTTTTTCTTCAGCTGTATTCCCTGCATTGTGATGCATCCATCTTAAACGATATTCATCTCTTCGGCTAACGTTACTCTCTCGTCAAAGCGCGGTGTGGTATCCACAATAATTCGCGAGCGGCATCGAACTCGCGCCCCGCTCTTGCATCGAGGCTGTTGCAGTAGCTTCGTTACTGCGAATTGATGCTAACCGATGACGTACACCAGATGCGCAGCCTGAGCTAAACTCAATCCCGTGATGTTTACACGCAGCGGTTACCAGCGAGCGATGTCGAATTATCTTACGATTAGTTTGCGAATGTTACGAATGCGTATTTCAAACACGGGAATCAATTTCGCAGCTGTGAATATGTTCGTCAGCGGCGAGTCGCGGATTCGCGATAACGAGACCGGCAACCTGATCCTCCCGCCGAATCGTTGTTATCGTTATTAACGCATTGGAATCACTAAGCGCCGATCGAGACTCGCATCAACAATGGTCATGCACGTTCGAGCGGGCGGGTAAAATATCACCGTTTCTCGGCGCGGTCGAATTTAATTCGCGAGATGGAACGACCGACGAGAAAATAATTCGCCGCAACGTTCGCCTCCGCTCGCCAAACGCGTAAAGCTCAACGGCCGTAAAGATGTTTTCGATAGTGCAGTTTCGATGTTTCGATGCTTTACAAATGACTGCAGCCGCGCCAGGCGGACCGATTCTACAAGTGCGTAAATCAAGTTTATATTCCCCGAAAGCAGGCAACCGTAATCTCCGGCATGGATCCTATCGGGAACCGATCTGCGGACCTCGCATTGCTCAAACTCGCGTCGCTCGCCTCATTTTATTCCGTCGTGTGTCGCCGCAACGGGCGAATTTCTCGTCGATTGAGTTTCGCGAGGCTCTCACAGAGAATACAGCTGAGAAGAAAGCAGGCCTCGGGAGCCGGTGCATCGAAGCGCGTGGAACGCGAAACGCGTGCACGCGAGGGAAATTATTCGCCGCAACATTAATTCCGCGGAGTACGGAACATTTTTCCAAAAGTTCACCGTCACCGTCACCGTCACCGACCAACTGCCGCTTCTTAACGACTTGCCGCTTCAAGAAGACTTAATCGGATTGAATTTGCTGGGGACTCGCGATCGTACTTTGAAATTACAAATCGGTTGTCCGAATCAACGAAGCCGCCTCGTGCAAATTCGATTAAATTAAAATTCTCTTCCTTTACCGCGTCCCGACTCGTCAATTAACATTATTATATTCGCTACACTTAAAAATATTGCACGTACTTAAATCACGGTATAATATCAAATATAGTTTCGTAAAATTAAAAGACACTTTACATAATGAAACATGTTAACGGAATGAGAAGTAAATGTTTGGGATTGATGTTGGAGTATTTTAATCTCAATTAAAAGACGGAAAATTACAACAACTTAAGATGGAATTGTCACGTGATGAATTAAATTTAGTTATATATTTTTTATCGCATTATTATCGCATGTAATATCTGTTGTTATTAATAATGAATCGCAGGAGCATCTGATGAGTCACAAATAATTTATTGTCAGAAGCATTCGCGCCTGACAATAATTACACGTTTATTTAAAAATTGAAATTTAATAAAGAAAATAAAATTGTTTAAATATCTGCTTGAATATGTCAACGCGATCGTCGCGACATTAAATTGTATATCAATTATTATCAACGTTATTTGTAAGGATTATTTTGATTTACACGTCTCTCCGATATTTGCTGGCGGCTATATTCGCGATTCGCGCAAATTTCACAACTCGGAGAATTGACTTTGCATTCCGCGTGAATAAATACGCGTTGACTGTGGCATTGCGCGACAATGTCCCTTCCTACAATAATGGCTTTTAAACGCGGATCAATGTAGAATAGGTCGAAATGTACTGAAAATGTAACGCGCCGATTATCGGTCGCATACGTGGTTTATCGCATAGGCGAATAACCGCGCATTCGGATTGAGCTCTCGAACTAAATTCTGATTTCCAAATTTCTCGCGACGAAACATACAACGGATCTCTCAATAACATGTACATTTTCATATTTCAAGTGGCGTAAAATATTTTAATTCTAATCGACCCATTTCGAAGTAATGGATCTGATATTTTATCTCTCTACTATTTATCTACCATAGTCTTCGTACGGTCTTTATTTTCATTTCATACGTACTAAATACATTTTATACAATACTTCAACACAATTTTCGTTCGCAAGTCGTCAATAAGCTTTAAGGTTAAAATGTAATTTGGCACTCACCGATACGATGCGCAGCAGCGGAGTTTTAATCACATTGTAATCACGTTGCAACTACGTCGATCTGCACACAAATACGAAACGAAAATGTAATATCCGAAAGAAATAAACATTAATTCCGCGCGCGCAAACGGGAGAAATGAAAATGACGAGTGACAAAATACTAACCTCTTGGTTGCTCCGCCGTCGCCCGCAGCCTCCCTGGGCCTGCTCCTCCTCTCGATTTTCCGTTCCCTCTTCTTTCTTCATAGCACTCACTTAGCAGTCACTTCGTAGTCACTTTGTCGTCACTTGCGGAAACACATTCACTCGCGATCTACAAAATATGTTCACAATCATTCAATTGACGAAATATTACAGTGAGCAAATTACAGCGACGCAACGCTTTACGCGACAGTCGGCAACTTCACTAACAGATAACTTCACTCGAGTAGAGACAGTAGATAATTTCATTAAAATATCGTATGCGCACACGTCATTAATTATAAAATGCTACATTATAACCTGTCAGCACCGCGGAACCACTCGTATCACATCCGTCTCGCTCGAGAGTTGGAACGGTAATGATAGCGACCTTGGTGAAAGAATACGTCGGCCGCGCGCCGTAAACAAAGTATCAAGGCCGAGCCGTGACGTCACGCGCCGCGTCGTGCCGCGCCAACTGACTCGCCCCTTTGAAATATTTTACGTACGATTATTTTAAACTGAATATGCAATGTTTCTTGTATTTTCGATCAATTATTACGGAACGTACCGTTCTCGTTTCGTAGTCTATTACAACTTATCACTCGATCCAACAATTTATACATTTTAAAAATACTCGATAGAAAATTACATATAAATTAACGAAAAACAAAATTAATTTTCATTATAAAGATATCGAAGCGACGATTATTTATTTTGTAGCAAATTTTTTCGCGCGATTATTAATTCAAAGCGATAGAAAATAGCACGTGTAATTTGTGTCGCGATGTATACTGGCAGTAAAATTTTTCTAATAACGTTTGGATTTTCGATTACGTATATCCTATTTTCTGGGGCTATCAAAAACTGCATGTGCGGGGAACCAATCGACTAATATTAGTGAGAGTCGATCATTAACAGCCGATTTTAATTGTGAAGTTATTTAATTCCTTTTTTAATAGATATTCCCTATCGAGAGAGAATTCGTTAGATCATTTGCTATGCCGTACGTTAATTTGTGCAACAAGTGCATATACAAAGTGCAACAAAGCAATATCTTCATAACAGGGAAATTTTTTTACAAGTAATATGAAATTGACACAATTTTATTTAATATATTTTAGCGCTGTTACAGTTTATTAAGACTAAAATTAAATTTATATAGTTAAAATAAAAATTCCGACAATAATTTTTTCAAGATGTTGTAAAACAATAGCGTCTCAACGATTCGAGTGACTGGATTGAAAAATATTTAAGTGCAAAAATTTACGATCGATTTATTTTTAGTTACGTCAGCTTTCTTCGAGGAACGCGATATTATTACATTGTTTTCGATAAAACGGTCAGATGATTGATACTTCCCTCGGAAAAACTGTTATCTCGCGAGACAACAGGAAGTTGCGAAGGATTGATACATTGATTGAGATGTCAGGTATTCAATAGCTCGCGCGAGAATGCTAGGTGCCGTAGGGTTTTGAACGCAACATCCATTAATCCAGGGAATCCAGGCTTATCCGACGGCGAATCGCGTTTAAACGAGCCAGCGACGCGTAGTGACCGATTTCGCACGACACTCGCTCCGCAGTTTGGCATAAAATGCGCACTCGCGTATAAATAATTATTAGCAAATATTAGCACAATATGAGTAGTTGGAGTAAAAATAATAGAGAAAATCCAAGCGGAAATATTCGCTCCTGTGAGTTTTAGTTGGCGCTATCTTTTCGCTCGTTCGACCGAGTGGTATAAACGGGGATATTAATCATAATTACGGGGCAACGGTTTATGTGTAAGCCATACGGCAAAAATAGGGACGTGAACCGGCAAAAATAAAGTTTTAACGCGTAGCAATTCTCGTGCACGGTTATTTCGGCATAACGTGAATTTCTTTTTATTTTTCTTTTAATAGAATCGTAAAGCTTTAATAAATCTTTAATATTATACAATAAACCGACTACGTCTTATGTTAGGTGTTTTCATAAAAGTACCTCCGATCATCTTTTATTTCAGAAAAATTTATGTTATTTCCGAAATAACACTCGAGATTATCAATTTAGAAAATATCGAACATTGTAATTACTTTAATGTAAAAAAAAGTACAAGAGCGTTTGGCTGTCAAGAGTATATTCATAAAAATGTTGCTACTGTATCTCTCTCAAAATAAAATAACAATTTAAATAATTAATAATATAACAACTTTATAAATGACTAAATAATTATAGTCATGCAATTTAAACAAGTCGATCATAAAAAAATCGCAAAATAAAAATTGAAGAAAAAGATACATAGCACTGAGCGCGCTATATACATATTTCTCTAGTCAACTTGTGTCATTTAGACACACACCGTATGCTGTCGTTTTCATCTCTTTTTCTTCCGCATTACGCTCTACCGACCCTGGGAAACAGTAAGACCGCGATGAGCAAACGTGTTAACTCGCTAATAATTGTCTAAGCCATTCGTCTTGCTCAGAACGTTATCAGCGCTAAAAAGATAACGCGGGGGAATATTCTCTCTCGCGCGGGAGAAATCCCAGGATTAACAATTATCAAGGAGGAGCGACGACCGATGAATAGCGCCTGACGAGAAGTTCGCGGGGCAAGTTGGTTGAAGCCGCGCGGAAACTTTTCTGCAAAATTGGAACGTACATAAGAAAAAGCCGGGCTTCCCGTCGACTCGAATGCAGACGAACGTCGACGCGGAGTCATGAATGATTCAAACGGGCGCGCGATCGAATAAACGTAAAATACGTACCCGCGTATACTTTCGTTTCTTTACCCCGGGCTGGAGCAGCACAATTTGCGATTTTGCGTGACACAAGAAAACTTGGTCCGGAAATTTCAGAAATGCCGCAGAGCCGCACGCCGGCGGCGACGACGCCGCTCCGGGCGAATCGGAAGTCGATCGTTGGCCGTCTTCGCAGTACGCGCGCAAATTGATTTCGATTGATTGATTTTCAACGCGGACGTCATAATTGCGGATGAATTCATCCGAATGTTTAACTGATGAATATTGAAATCGTAGACTGTCATCAAACGATTCTCTCGTTATGTATTTAAATTGCTGTACGGACTAAGAGAAAGATGTCTAACAGAGAAATTTGTTCGTCGCCTTTTAAAAACCATTACAGTGAATTAAATGTAGAGAAAGAGAGGAAATGTATAGAAAACACGAGGCGAAATATTTTTCTCTCGTGCTATACGCGACCGTCACGAATAAGCCGGAACACGCGACGGGGGGTAAATCCCAGGAAACACCGGTTCGCGGCACATTTTTATGCACTACGCAGGAGCATAGTTTTAAGGATCTCGCTGTCAGTCGCGATTTCCGGGGCACACGTGTAAACCTCATAGCGACAAATTTCAGCAGCTTAACGGCAGAAATACGCGGGAGAAGAAAGAGCCGAGGCGGCGCGGCGCGGCGCGGCGGGCAAAAACGTTGGAGCGGAAGTGGCGCGCACCGGGTGTATGCCACGGCCGTCGTCGACTGATTTATCGACTCAACCTCCGCACGGCGAAGACGAGGTAGAGGACCTGCAAGTCGCGAATGAATTTCGAAAGAGGCGAATAAAGTTACAATCTGAAATGTCTGTCTTGGCCGTTCCTGGTTACGTAGCCAGAAAATTTATTCGACATGATAAACCTTTCGTTTAATTGTACAAGGTGTATCTGAACTCTAACTTGCTAATTGTGCAGTGATAAGGGAGAGAGAAATTTTGAACAATTCTTGTAACAACTATAAAGTATACATCTACTATAGAGTAACGTATTTGTAAAACATTTAAATTTAATGAATAAAATATATTTCTTTTAAATTGTAATTGCGACTGAGATTGTAGGTACATCTCAGAAACTAAGAGTTTGAAGACATGTATTTACCAAGCTTTTTTATTTACATTTCAACATAGACATCTGTTTTGTAAGTTTGTCGATAGAGTTCATATACTCCCTGTACATTTACTGCTGATAGGATTTAAAGCAGTCATGAAAACAGAACAATGTTTCTAATTTCCTGTGCACGTATATATACTTGAGTAATTTTTTATTTCGCTGGATATTATTATGGCACGAATTTTTTTTCCAGGACATGTAATAGACATTTATCTTGTCAGCGTTTGCATCTTGCGCAATGTCATTAAACTAATATGCGTTAATTAATTTCGGAATGCCGAGCATCGCGGCATTTTGTCGTGCCGCGAGATAGCAAGAATGGGAGAAACCCGAATTATGTGCGCGAATTTGCATGAAGGTAAATTGTAAGCAGCAAAAGCGTATCAAGTCGGCTAAGTGTTCTGCGGCAGCTAAAATTTATTGCTAAGATTCTGTATGTAGAAATTGTATTTGTAATGCCTAAATAAATAGAGAATCTTTAATTGGGCGTGTCTGTATACGCGATACGTTACAAGAATATTTTGTTTCAAAATTTTTCATTGTATAATTTGGTTTCCCGAATTTCCCATATTACTTTATTAAAATTTACGTTATATTATATTTATATCTAATGAAACAAAAATATATCTTTAATTCAAAGAGAAAAACGATATTTATATAAAGTTCTGAACCGTAATTCGACCCATTATAATATTTATACAACGCATGATGTTTTTCAAAAAAATAATAAATTTCATAATGTCACTTAATATCGCATTGTGAAAATATTTACAATTAACTTGCAATATTCGACATACTGTTAAATAACGGATTAGTCAAATGGTTCATAAGCTTTGGCTCACTTTAGCGACAAAATATCCAAGCTCGACCGAATGTCTGCGAGATTTCCGATTCTTCTTCTTAAATTAAATCGAAGTTAGGAAAGGACGCTTATAGGCACTTAATCGGCGGAAAAGGGAGGTGGGTTATATATAACGGACCAACGGAAAGTCGATGAAAAGTCTCCAGTATACTCTCCATCCCCTTTCCTTTACGTTTCCGGCTTTCTCGAGGACTCGCCCGGTCGGCCTTTTTCGTCTTTGCAATTGCCGGTGAGCCGGGAATCGATTCTTTTTAATTACAAAGTAATTTGAATTAACGGCCAGAGGAATGCCGCGGCATAGAATAATCTGGATCTCGATATAAAGAGGCGGACCCCTTTCGACGTTCTCAAGCACTCCGTCGTAGAGGGAGAACGACTCGTTAAGACAGCCTCAGTTTCAAACGCTCGACAGCTTTCCATCTCATTCGCTAAACTGCACTGCTGTGCGTTTCTCGTTCCTCTTAAACAATCATTCTGATTGAAAATATTATCGAAAGCTGCTCGCTCGGCTGGGAAAAAATGGTACGAGAGTATTTTCATTTTAGATGAAAGATGACGTTTACTTTGATGTTCATTAAGAAGAAATCTATTCCAAATTGATTAAAAAATCTACGGATAAAAGGAAGATTCTGGCATTTTTTATCAGCCAGTAATTAATAAGATAATGTCGTATTATTTCTTATTATTTCTAATCATCTAATGACGACTTTTGTTTTTACATGTACTTACATGGAATGTATATGTCAAAGAATTTTTTAAACAAACATTCATTCTCACTCATACTCATTTTCTTTAATAAAATTTATGATTTATACGAATAAAAATATACGAATAACATAGACTGATAGTCTCGGTGAAGCAAAAAGAAGGAAACTCGAAACCACGGGAGCACGCAATGTGTAATCGAAAAATGTATTTCTTTCCCGGGTATATATGTATATGTGTGTTCGTAAAAGCTTCATGACATTCGATATTTAATACAGCGCCCGCGGAATTGTTTAATTTTGATAGATCTCTCTCATTGAATGAACGTTGGTTCAGTGCCGGTTAAAACGCGTCGGTAAAATGTATTACACTCGGCGAGAGTCGGAACGAAAGCTGAAAAACGCCACTGACAAGATATTCTATTCACGACTGTCCGATAGTTAGATCGACGAGCTTGACATCCTAACATTTCGTTCGTCAAGAAGTATTAAGGACTGATCTCTTTCGCGATTAAAATATAATTTCGCATAGAAACTATTATTGCAAAAATATGTTTGCCGGCAGAGCATATCGATTATGTAGTCAAATTTGTTTTATATCTTTTAATATAATCAAATTATATTTTCAATTAGTATGATGTATTGTCGATTATATAATATATACAATTAAATTTATTTTTATTATCTCTGAACGTTATTTTCTTTTTTATATTTAAAAAAAAGAAAAACATAAAAGATACATAAACATGTAAAAGATAAAAATACATATGTTACATTTGATTTTTCACTCTCCATCATCAAATTTTATTCTCAAACTGCTTTTACTTGCGCTTTGCTTTGATGAAATTTTATGTAATTAGTAGTGAGTATTATTTACATTAACAAAAGAATAAAGCTTTCACTCGCGATTATTTATTTATTTAACAAACGGTCTTTAAAAGCAAACTCGTATTTGAGTAATTCAGGAAAGAGAAACTGTCGGATCACCAATCATCGTATGAGCTAATACGATCAGGTAAACGAGGTCAAACCCGTAGCTCGTTAAAACGAATCGACAGAGGGCAGATTCTTTCAATTAAAAAGTTGTACCCCCCGTAAAAATGCAATGGGAGCTTTGTCGAAAGCGCATTAAAGTTTCGTAACATTCTGCGCGCGCCTCGACGCGAAATTAATAGTTGAATTCGCGAGCGATCCCTCGTACGAAAATGAGACCGACGTAACGTTTCAAAGCGGACAACGAACACGAGGAACTTGTGCTGGTACATGAGAATGTCGTGGGGAAAAATTCCGATTCGAAGCGAACGAAGTCGAACGGAGTTAATGCGCGTTCGATAACGTAACGCATTGTTCCGAGCAATCGCCATAACTCTTCCGATGGAAAATATGCAACTGAAACTTGCAGAAGCTTTGAAAGCGCCGCTGCTGAAGCGTATTGCTATGTATTTTCCATTACGAAGTTTCTCTCCATCTATGTGTGCGCGCGTGTGTGTGTGTGTGAGCGAGTGTGTGCGCGCGCGGCAAAATTGCTTAATTTATGGCACGCTATACCGGGTGCTTTGTTAACGTATTAGAGTGTTTGTTAGAAAGTGCGTTCGATACACGAGCGAGTAAAGCGAACTGGATTAACTGACAATGGAATTCCGCGCATTGTTGCAAAACGCGCGCCGTATTTTCGTGAGATAAACACAGCCGTGAATTTACTTTCACTCGCATAATCATAGAAAAGTTGATTCGCGCCTCGGTACAGAAAAGCGAATCCTCACGCGTTTAATTTTCAAAATTTCAATGCTATCCTGATTAAAATTAACAGATACAGCCTTTCATTTCGTTCAATAACTTGATAACAGGAAGAGACAATTAAAATGATAATCTCGTATAACCGAATTCAGCGTGGGGATATCAACAATTGTCTGTAGACAATATTTAATTATGCCAACACGCCAGATGAATATTGATTTACTTCGTCATTGCCGACATACGCAAAAACATTCGAATATATTCCCAATCAATTTTTAAACTTTTAAATAAGCATTTAAATTTTTAATTTAAATCTACATTTTGAAAATTTTCATTATATGAATTTTCATTATTCGCATTATATGAATTTTCATTATTCGCATTATATGAATTATATAATTAATAAAAAGATTACAGAATAATAGAAAATTCTCTATCGTTTTATATATGTATGTAGTGTGAGAGATTTTTAAAGATATTTTTTAGTATCGATATATTATTTAAATTGATTATCAATTAATTTACATGATGGTACTATATTCTAGCTTTAGACTGCGTTCTAAGTTCGTTACTGTTAATGGCGTGTACAAGTTTTGCTAAACAAAAAAAAATGTATATAATCTCTCACGATAAAATATTAGGCACAAAGGTCCAGCCTGACTGTTCCGACTCTTCTCCAATAGAAAATTTGTTTCTAATCCCACATTTATTAAAGTGTGATCCTTTTACAAATAGAATCGCAAATGTACCTCCCTTCTTCGCGAGTAAGTAAAGCTCTCTGGAAACTTTGCGAGTGCAATCACTTCCATCGTTATCACAAACGTAAAACGCCGATCCCGGACGAGGAGATTCATACTCAAAGTCACCTCGACGGGCGGAAGTCATCGTGAAACGGTGCTTCCTCGTCCTGGTGCGCCGCGTACTCTTCTCGCGATTCAATGCAATGCTTCTACTGGTAAAAAAAGGTGACGCGAGAAAGCGAGCGTTGGAAGGCTTCTCTTTTACAAATAGAATCGCAAATGTACCTCCCTTCTTCGCGAGTAAGTAAAGCTCTCTGGAAACTTTGCGAGTGCAATCACTTCCATCGTTATCACAAACGTAAAACGCCGATCCCGGTACGAGGAGATTCATACTCAAAGTCACCTCGACGGGCGGAAGTCATCGTGAAACGGTGCTTCCTCGTCCTGGTGCGCCGCGTACTCTTCTCGCGATTCAATGCAATGCTTCTACTGGTAAAAAAAGGTGACGCGAGAAAGCGAGCGTTGGAAGGCTTCTCGTTCGACCGTCGATCGCTCGCACCCTTTATACTCGAGTCCCTTTCGGCGGCTTCTTCCTCGTGGAAGAATAGTTCGGCTTAAGTGGTAAATCTTGTCCTTGCGACAACGACGGCGATGGCGACGGCGACGACGGTGTCGGGGTCGGTGAGACGATCCCCAGTTGACTAAAGTTGATAGCGGTCGCGCGCAAGCCGAGGCGGAGTTGCCGAAGTTTCGTCGTGGCGTGGTACATCTCGATCGAATTCTATGCTCCGCTTGCCGCTCTTTGGTACACGTACACTCGTAGACGATGACAATGTCGCGCGTATCACGCCCACACGCTTGGCACCAGGTCGGAGGTACGGCAATACAGACGCGATCGCGAGACGACATACGACGGAGGTCTATACGTGCAACTACGGCGGCGGAGCTTTCGCTCGTGGACCCGCGTACGTGTGCCAGCAGGCAGGCAGGCAGGCAGGCAGAAAGAGGATGAGGCTGTAACGGGCGTGCAGCATGTGGCACATAAGGCTGGGACCACGGATACATAATGCAAACAGTTTGGGCCAAGCCCCGGTCACAAGTTTAACTTAGTTTGCTACATAGGGTGCAGGGTAATTGCATTTACTCTGACGTCTGTAGGTTCTCGCCGCGCGCGATTCCGACCTACCTACCTACCTACCTACCTTCCTACCCCCACGGTTGCGCGCCGTTCACCACCCTCCCTTCGGTTTCAACCCTTTCTCTCTCTCATACATGTACAGTCGCCTCCGCGCTTCCCAGAACGACGTCCTACCGCGAGAGAGAGAGAGAGAGAGAGAGAGAGAGAGAAAGAAGAGACGGAGTGCACGACTACTGCTATGAGCCGTAAATGAAGATTCCCAAAACTGCATCTAGCACCCGGGTCGGCCAACTGCCGCGGACAGTTTTGCGAGGTCGCTCGCTCGATCGTTTCGTCGGTTGCATCGTAGTTCCGGAGTTTGTTATTGGTTCTAAGACCAGCGTCGAAACCACGTTCTACCTAAGTACGATGAGTTACTGGCGCTGCAGCGTAGGGGCGGTCGCAAAATGTGATCATTCGATTTTGATCAAACCAAATGGGCTACGATTAAACGCGGAAATAGATGAATCATTGAACAAATTTTATTATTCGCACAAATTTTCCGTGAAACGCATATCTGAAATCTCAAATAGACACCAAGAGATTGAATTATTTTCAAATCTATTATTCCTAGGTCTTTCTTCAGTTTTATTATTTCGAGAAGAAGATAAAAATTTATTAGATAAAACTTTTTATATCCCCCACAACTAAAGTTTAAACCAATTAAATCTTAAAGGAAATATATTTAGTGCTTTTGGCTCTTCTTAAAAAAATTCTTATAAAAATGTTATGAAAGATTGAATTATATGTATAGGTACTGCAGGGATATATAATGGACAAAAATTATAAAGCAATAATTAAATTGCGATACGTACGGTTTCTCCGAAAGAAAAATTTCATTTGGTATTTAATCATTAGGAAAATTGAACATTATTGATATTCTGTAGGTCAGAAAATGCAACTGCAGCAGCAGCGGCGATGCATCAGATTTAGTCCCAAAATTCCGAACTAAACCGCCAGTGCGGTTTCGGCCGACTGTCACGGATAGTTTCGCAAGACTATACTCTGTAGCAGATACATATTCCGCGGCAGCAAAAGTTGGTTATTAGTTCTAACGTTTATATCGGACTCCGGGATCGCGTCTTCTTGGCCGGTATATATCGATTTAAGCGCGATTAGAGCGACATCGTAAATGTCCAGCGAATGTTGAAACTGTGATTCCCGGTTTCGTGCAAACTTTTATATAACGACGATATTACCAACGTATAAATCGGGACGGCCTTGTGTAATATGCAAAGTTGAACTGCAGTGATTTAATAAGCAAGAGATTCTCCGTAGCGCGTACAACCAAGTCAGGCCGTTATTGAAACGACCGAATGTAATACCGCAGTTTTGAGATATTCTACACCTGCTACTTCCAACGCATTTCCCGAACACTCGGGAGTCTCTTAAGACTCGTATCGACTACGTACGAGTACAACGTGCATTGAATTTCAAGTATAAACTTGGCGAGACTTGACTGATTTTTGCTTATTTTTTTCACGTATTAAGTAGCGGTAGAAAGAAAAACGAAACGCACAAAAAAAAAGAAAATGTAAGTTTCATTTTTGTAAATATTAATCTTTACATTCTCTTAATAAATTCCAAGGATTCTTCGAGGCTTCCACGAGTAAATTGCGATTCTAGATTTAGAGCAATTACACATACCGCTCGCAAACATTGTAATTCCACTTATTCTAACTGCGGCATTAAACTAACTAATCCAAATGTAAATTTAGCCCGATCGACCCTAACTCGATTTCTGTGCGTGATCATCGCACAAAGCCACATCGTTCCCGCTTCAACAACGAATCCTTTACATTCTCCACGTCTCCGCAAACCCAATGTACTGCGATCGAAATGCAGTTGCGTATCCAGTAACGAGAGATACAAACAGAGGGAGAGAGATTATGGTATCATGGACGTAATAGAAGACGAATTTTTCGCGGCTGCCAAGTTGCAGTGATAAAATTGAGCGGAAGGCTACACGACGCTGTATGAAATAAATGCCACACGTGCCACGGTGGTACGATGTAAAGTTGGTTCTAGTGGCCGTGTAATTTCGTTCATATGGACCGGCGCCGCCATTGGCATTGCGTATCGCGTACGCATCGTAATCCGTTATATTACATGGGGTATATATGCGTGTACACGCCCGTTCATTCGGCTGCGCCATGTAAACTGTCCGACGATGACACACTGCCCCTGTCAAATTCAGAGATTCCGCGGACAGGAAGAGAATGAGAGAGGAAGCGCAAAAATAAATAAAAAAACAAGGTTGATAGCCAGAGGCTGATCCCAGAGGCGAGCAATTAAAAACGGGAAAGAGAAAAGGATAGATAGATGGATAGAGAGAGAGAGAGAGAGAGAGAGAGATCGAGTTCGTTGTTCCGACGCTGACGCAAGTGTGTTACTGATTTTTATTAAAAGCAACAGCGGACGCCGCGTGCTTGTTAATCCGCAGCAAATTACCCACGCGCCCCTTTACCTCTTTCCTCGCTTAAATCGAGAAAGCTGGGGATGTTTCGCCAAGAGTTACCATTTCACATCTCATTCCATACATCTCAATTTGCATTAAAAAGTAGTAAAATATGTATAAGTATATAATGCCCAGCCGTGCAACGTGCGATTCTTTCAAGTTCTAAATTTAAACTGCACATTTGAATACAAAAACCACGCTGCGCTAAAGAACAAAAGATGGGCTTATTAATATGTGCCGTACGTGGGAACATTGTGCGCGCGGGCTACATGTAAAAATTGTAAAATAATCTGAAACTACCGGCGAAAAAAAAAACACTCGGAAACAATCGTATAATTTGGCTTGAAAAGAATGTAGCGCTACTTAGCTGGTTAAAGCACACGTGTCGACGGCGGGCGTAGAAAGCACATTATCAGGGGAGGACGGAGAGAGCACGTAGGTTCGTGACTTGGGCGGCACTTGAAGCCCGAGCGTAGCGGTGGCTTCCGACCCGTCAAGAGGTTAAAGCTCTTAGCCTTGCTACTGGATTAAAGCCCTTAACCGTAATATCCTTACCCGCGCGCAATACTACGCTGACGCTAGTTGGAAGCGACGGAGACCCGCGACAGAAAGTCGACGCTCGATAGCGAGTTCGATGAATCGAGACGAAGATTGGAGCGGAACGTCCGTTGCCGAATTTATTCGGAATAGTCGACGGACACGGCGCATGAATACAGAAGCACAGGGCAAAAGAGATGGAGATTGAGAAATAGGGTGCACGTATGTGTGTATGTATGTGTATTTCGCGTGAAGGAAACGCAGCAGCGCAAAAGCTACTTGCGCCCTTGTCATTTGCTTTTGCCGTACGAATACCGTTCGAGCAAACAAACAAGCGTTGACGTGCTCGGCGCGAACTGATCGGACGTGAAATGCGGAATAGAGCAGAGAGAGAGAGAGAGAGCACATGCGAAATTTTCATCAAATTACCTCTTATGTTTTTACTGAAAACTCGCGACGTTCCGTGCTCGACTTCAACGGGGAAACTGCCCGAGTAAGGTAAATATTTGCACGCAGAAACTCCCCGACATATTTATATAATCTCGAATTTTTTTGCAACCATTGAACATATTTTCTATTTGCCCCTTTTTCACTTTTATTTAACAATAGTTGCATGTTGAAACAAAAATTATTAAAGTTCTCGGCGTACGATTAACTAGTGCACTGCACATCAATTGTTTATTAAAATGATGAAATTCGTTGGTAGAAATCGAGGTAAAAAGTCGATAACTCAATTTTCCGTTTTCAATAGCTCGCGCCACCTTCCTCGCCAAGCTTTCATTATGGAAGCTGGATGACGCGAGACGATAAAAGCTGGAAACCCTTCTTTGTTTGAAAGAGTTTGCAGCTCGCGTCAGAATCCATTTGATATTTCGATAATTTCCGACTCGTAGGTCTCCCGGCGATTCCACCGAGTCGCAGACACCCCGTTTTGCATATCTTTGCGACCGGTGCAGCGATGACAGCTTTTAAATGGCTGTTAAGACACGGTCGGGCTACGCAATAGCACGAGATACATAAATGTTAAAAGAGAATCCGATGGTGGTAATACTTGAATCTGATTAAAAAAACACTCTCCGAAATTGTGCTCGCCCGACTCCACGACCAAAAATAACTCTACGAAATTTTCTTTCTCATTTTTTAATATCTTCTTCATTTGCGTTCTATATTTTTATTCTGTAAAAGCATCAAGTGTGCGTAAATAAATGTGTTTTGATGCCGCTGCGGGTTTGCGCAATTAATGCAGATGCGCTTTTAGCGAAAAGTAAGAGTATGATGTATGAGATTGAAGATATGACGCTATGGATCGTCGAATTGGCAAAGTGCTCTCGGAAAGTTAAGAAAGCGCGAACTCGGAGCGTCGCCGCCAAGCTTGTGAGCCACTCTGTCTACTATGTCACGAAAGCAGAAAGTATATCGTGTGTGATTTCATAAACTCCCGTCCTCGTCGAAGAGACTACTTCATTGAATAACGATGCTTTAAGAATTCACATAACTTTGCAAAGTTCTATCACGTTCTCCTTGTTCCCTTTTCCCTCTCAAATCCACACACATACACGCGCGCGCAAACATTTCAACTGCAAACTTTTTCTATGAAAATTTCACCGAAAAGCCTTCTGATCTCGATGGCGGAAAAGAATATGTCGTTGCTGAAGAAAGTTTCCGATATATGTATGTCAAGTTGTTGTTGAATCTTTGTAATAAAGAAAGAACGCTGTAAAAATAGAAATGTCGAGTTTCCAAAATGCATTGTCTAAACGCACTTTGGTTATTTGCTCTACAAATTTTTGGTGAAATAGATATTCTATTTTTATTACCACGGAACATAAACTTTATCACTTCGCGCGATCGTTTACAAAACAGTGAATGCACTATTTCAATTCAAGTTTAGTTCGTTTTTTGCTAAAAAGTCGACTAAAAATTCTATTAAAAATTTAAGTAACAAAACTTACTTTAACTTTAGTGTTTCCATTAATGGAAATAAAATAATCTATCATCTTAATAGAAGAATATGCAAACAAAAATCATTGTTGACATATTAATACATGCACCTTTAATTTGCGAATGCGGTCCACGCGATGATGAAACAATATATGACCTGCTTCAATAGATCCAGTCCATCTGCTGGATAACGATTGTTGATACGCTATTCAATGCGACAGCGAAAATTCAAACGCGAAACATTTGCGTATGGCAGCTCAATGTGCTTGGCGTACGAGACGATGTAACTTCATAACACACAACATACC
Organism: Tetramorium bicarinatum; assembly: GCA_928718305.1. Taxonomy (NCBI): domain Eukaryota; kingdom Metazoa; phylum Arthropoda; class Insecta; order Hymenoptera; family Formicidae; genus Tetramorium; species Tetramorium bicarinatum. The sequence goes on from OV788320.1 coordinate 6,701,474, forward strand.
CGGTTTTCATTCGTAAGGCATCCGCCGTGCGCGCTTCATCGTGCAGCGCTATTCACGGGATTTTATTAACTCCGCAAACAATCATCACCGGCGTATCCAACAAAACATATTATGCGGTTCCGCAAACACTCGCCCATACAGAAAATAGAATGAAACTTTAACGAATGTTAACGGATACAAGCCCCGTGGTGCATAATTTAATATATTCAATATATTCAACGCAAGTTGTAATATTGTAATTTTGAAATAATCGAGTAGCCATATTAAATGAAAACTTTGACGTGATCATGCGACATATATTACGCTGTATTAATACAACAGCTGGATTGCAAAATGGATAAGCGATGTACATCTATTTGCATTTCAATTGCAATAGTTGGCGATACTTATGGACAAAGTGATAATTTTAATGATAATGTCCGTTAATTTTGGCCATAAGTGAATTGATTGCTCATCTCTTCTCAATTCCCCTCACCCCCCCCTCCCAAAAGTAAAAAATTAAATGAATTAATGCTATAATAATCAACATCGGTGAGATTGTCCCATAATTTTCTAATGAACAGATCGCACCGTGTTCGTATTCTTTTTCAGATATTTTTGTTTCTGTATGATAATAGCGGGAATCGATCGCTCTTTGTCGCAATAAGTCAGAAATTCGATTAAGCGCGATTCGATTTCGTGTGATAAAAATAATCGTTTGTTCGCCGCATCCACTACCAAAACGCATCCAGTGAAATGCAGTAATTCCATTCCTCGAGAATGAAATTTTGATTTGTGCACCACGCGTCAATATTTTACATGCGATGTGAAAGCCCCGGGAGTCACCACCCCCTGCCCGATTTCAGCGTAAAACCCGCGGCGATGGTCGGTTCGATACGACAACGCCGCAATTATTACGAGTCGTGATTTTATAACTTCGTAATTGCTCAATTCAATTAAACCAACCGTCATTGTAGATTAAATCCTTCGTATTGGCAACGCGCGATACGTTGAGCCGCTCGCAATTATTAAATGAAACTCTCTAGCCTCCTTTCTACGATCCTCCCTTCGGCGATAAAAGCCATTCGCCCTCCCTCGTGGGAGACACGATGGAATCTCGATCGAACAGTCGGTCCATTTATAATGTTCGTGTTCTTACGCTTCGCTACTGCCATTTGCAAAGTTTGTTCAGCAACAAAGACTCGGACCTTTTATGCGTTCATTGATTGAACGTGTCTCGTTCATGCTCATTAACGTTTAGATCGAGGGGTTAACTAACCCTACTGTTTACTTAAATATAGTTCTTTAGCACGGTTAAACATTTTGCTCAAGTTAAATAAAACTATTTTTATTTTATTTATACCAATTTTATACCATCTACGTTATGTTAACCCTTCAGTCATGGCATTTTTTATAAATTCGATAAAATACAATTTGTCGTAATAAAAATACAAATTTTGCCGGTTAAATTTAGACAGTCTAAATAAATATTATTTCCAAAAGATACAAATTGATTTTTTATATTACGATATTTCGAAACCCCTCGCGTCGAGTCGTTACGAAAAATAATGCGGCGACTGAAGAATTAACAAATTGTCAATGAATATTGTAAATGTCTCGCGACGTTTATATATAATCTTCATTATCTTTACCGACTGGCGTAAATTTTACATTGTTTTGATATTTTAGATCCAACTAAAATTTCAACACGTAATTTAATCAGTACATATACGAAGATTGCACAGCATATGTTACCACCTACAAAGGGCAACGCTAAATTTCTGATATCAGCAAGCGCAATATGGTCTCCGTCTCTCTCTCGCAAGCACTTACGGCGAAAATTGCGTGCACATTAGAATCGCACCAATTGCGGAAGCTTCGATAGTGTCACGTCTTATCGGAGAAACCGTTGTTCTCCCACAATTATCACGGTCGAATAGAAAATCACTCTGCCGCACAATGCACTCGCATAGTTCAGACTATGCTAGCGGGAAACTGCTATAATATTCAAAACAAGATGAACACTGGGATTGACCAGAAAACAATACAATCGGACCGAAATATCTACGATTCATCCATTGAAATTTTGTTGCGCGAAAATCATCGGTCGTATTGTAATTCGAGGGTGTGTATGTGTGTGTGTGTATGAGCGGTTGGCCGAGTGCGCTGCGGCGCATTTGATACGTCAAAAATACACCCCATCGATCCCGCAGGGGTCCGCGGGGTTGCGCGTGGCCGAAATTAGGTCAGTATCGGTAAACGGAGAACAACGGGGTGCCACGGTAAATTCCCACCGTATTCGCCGACCCCCGTCGGCACACACACACACACACACACACACACGAGATGTGTGTGTCGCCGTAATTTGACCTCCTTAGATCTGCCTGTGTGCATTGGACCAATATCCGTGTGTCTTTGCCTAGTATATAGAATGTTTGTCAAACGTTTGTCCACGCTTCGCGTATTCTGCGAATTCATATAGAATTACGTATCGTTTGCGTTTGTAGCGCGGAAAGTAAGTACTTTCATACCTACGTTGGTATTCTCTCGTCAACACGATCCGTAAAACATCCCGGTGAGGTTTGGCCGAACAGTTTCGGAACATCCTGTATGTGACGCCGTACGTGGCACGCGCGTTTGTGTGCGCGCATATGCATATATCTCGTGCCAAATATGCCGGCCGGCCTATCGAACCCATTACGGACAGTTCACGACGCGATCGGCAAAATGAACACGATCGCGCAATTCACGATATAAACCGTTCAGAGTGCACTCCACTCGGCCAATAGTGTGGTCAGTAGTTCCGAAGCGTACATATGGACAGATCTGCGGCGCCGAACTTCTGCCCCGCACCCGTAGAACTTACCGTGCCGCCGATCCCCATTGTCCACCATGAATATTTCGCGTAGCTTGATCACAATTCCCGAGGCGTCGATAAACGGAATATTAATTAATGCTCGTGCGATGACGTAATCCGTCTGAACAAAGCGAGCCCCAACGGTGCTATTATCGAGTTAACCGTATTACGGCGCTTCTTTTTACTCGTATATTCATTCTGCAACGCACGTTTTTCTTTTTTTAATTTCTTTTAACAGTTATATTGAAAGAAAGGATAAATAAATGAAAATTACAAGATACGAAAAAATACTTTCCGATATGTGCTGTAGCCTTAAAATACTAGAAATTATTAATAATTTAAATCGTCGTTAAGAGAAGGAATTAAGTAATTTACGTGTAACAATTAAAAATTGCCGTTAGTAATTTATTTATTTACACACCGTTGTATCTATAAATATCAAACAAACTGAAATAAATTAAATTAGAATTTGAGCAGCGTTATTTTCATTCTTTCTTTCAATCGAGCGAAATTAATCGTTATTTTAGACGATGATAAATCCACCAATTAAAACATAAAATAATTGACAATTATAATTTGATAAAATAGAATACATGCAGTAATCGTTTATTCCGTAGAAATATGTTAAACATTTCACGGCCGACAGATTAGCTCCGTGCAATATACCGCGCTTGTGTTTTCAGGAGTATGACGTAGCGCTGTGCTGACACAAGGTCGCCGTTTCCTATCCTATTATACTCGCGCACTGAATTATTATGTTCGAACAGGCAGGCAGTGAGTGCCCGCTCCGTGTGTTATTACCTCTCAAGACACGATCGCGGCAAGTATAGACAAAAAATGAGCGCGTTCTTTTTACAAACAAGTAATGCTTAAACTTTAACTACATGCTTATACTACTGTATTCTTATTATTAGTCTTATTATATCTGCACAATTAATAAATTTCTACAATTTGTGATGGGAAACAATTCGTGATTATCGTAAATATCGAGACTGCTTATTGATGCAACTATTTCGCGCGATTTAATATAAATTTATTTAATTAAAATACGAATCTAAACCGCTGTACTCCCAATAGGATAAAGACGAGAAAAGAAAGAAGAAAGTTTAAATAAAAATATGAAACGATTGATAGATAAGAGTAAATGTTAACTTTTTAATACACGAGTAGTAAGAGAATACGATCTTTTCTTACGAATAAGTAACGCTTATTAATACGACGCGATTAGCAAATTCCTGCAATCTATAAAAACGAACAATTTGACAATGCATTGAGACACAGTATATTTACTGAAGCAAATATTTCGTGCGATTTACTCTTTTAAAGAACAAATTTCAATTATAATAATTTACCTTTTGAATATACACGAGTTTCTATAAAAAATTATCTTCTCCAATTAATAACGATTATTCATCGAAGTGAATATTTTACGCAAATTATTCTTTTGACATAACCCTCGAGGCGACACGTAACGGGAATTGTAAAAATAAATGATCAGTTAACTAAAGACTTCTGATATTATCAAGTGAGCTTTGAGAGTCAAACGCGGTTAGGTGAGCGTGAGTTAACATTATATAATATTTAATTAATAATTTCATATAAATAAATCATATGTTTCGATTCTACTTTAAACTATCTTTAGCGACGCCCCAAGATAAATTAAATAATTTCAAGCTTTCCGATAAATATATGGCGAGTATATAAAAATTAAACGTGTCATTTTTAAAAGGAAATACACTAGAAAAATTCTGTCAATATTCTACAAAATATTCGGATTAAAAATGAAAATTAGGACTAATTAACAGCAAAGAGAAGTGAAATCCATTCACCAAATCAATTCCGAGAACGTGAAATTGACAAATTGAATTAAGGAAGACATCGGAAACTTATCAGAAAATTTCATACTGTTATTTGTGAAATTATGCAATATTAGTAATATGATATAATATCCAATTTTTAACGGTACTTTTATTAATATATATCATTAATATATATATATCAAGTGAACGTAATGGAAAAGTGCAACATGTTGTTTATTAATAATAACTATCATTAAATATTTCGTATATTGCGCGGCGCATACGAGAATATCTTGCAAAATATTCGGCGAATCGTCATAATCTAACAATTAATTATTTTCGCGAGTGAGGTGATTGCAACGAAATGAATGCAGCGAGTGAGTGCGATGATGAAGGAATCTGAAAGCAGGAAGAGGAGAGAGACTTGAGAAGTATCGGTCATCCGAGCAACCACAGAAGCTACAAGATACAGGAGAAATTATAAGATGAGTGAATTACTTTGAACCTTACTCTACACTCCTTGAAACATTTAGTAACATGAAATTTACAATAATCATTTCATCGCATACGTAATATTGTGAAGGATATCAATATCGAACAATATTATAATATAAAACAATGTAATAACTGGGCAATGAGAGTGCTACATTGTTTTATTGATTTGCTTTCGAGAGTCCTTCATTGCATACACTCTTAATTATTGAAAATTTTAATAACCATGGTAATAATCATTTGCTTCTCATAGTCAGTTGAATACGCTCTCAGAGTTAATGTTTAATAAAATTGAATCCTATCTTTGTTTCAACGTATGAAATTTTATTTCGAGTATCTCATCTAACGTGTATTTTGATATTCGTGTAAATATGAATTTATGTATTAAAACATAAAAAGTTACTAATAACAAATTCGGTTGGACGCACTAGTATACGCACTGCTGCATATTAAAGTCAATATATATCAATTCAAGTGTAAAATAAAATGCTAATATCTTGAATGATAAAACATACATTTTTCCAAACAGCACAATAAAATGTATTGAAGATTTCATGGCTTAACCCATTTATATTGCGGCCTGTAAATTTGATGAACTTTTGTGTGAAGCAAAACAAACATTTGACGAATGTATAAGAGAATTTATTTTGACGATCCGTACCGAGCAAAGACATAGTCGAATTTTCATCACCGATCCGTGAATATAATATTAAATATAACTCTCATTAAGTCCGAGTTTGATTTTTTCCTTTTGTAATTCTGAATCTTCTCTCAGCTCTAATCATCAAGATCATAATGTTTATATTAAACATACATCAACTTTGTAATTATAATGTCTTTAATGTGCATTGCCGAACTGGATACTTGTTATAAAACATTAAGAATTTTCGATGGGATATTACGATTGTTCATGTCTTAATATGTACTTCTTTTCATATGTAATTCGTATAGTATACAAAACTGTATTATTATTTATAATATTTTTTTAACTGGATATTCTCAAAAATCATTTTCTCATAGCTTTTCATTTTATTTGGTAAATATCATAAAAGCTTTGTACCAATGAAAAATCAAATAACATTTTCATTTTCTGTTGTTTCAATGACTAACGTAAATATTTTAAGTTGTCGATATTTTTTAATGTAATAAAATATGAAATACGTTGCTATTTTGGCATCGATACGTATAGCTTGTAAACTAACCAGATACGTATTTTGTTAAACGAGATATTGCCCCAGCGTAGTACATAGTGCATAATTTGGCAGAAACCGTTATGTTATTATATTCGCTAGCCATTAAAGGGTTAATGTTCTAAATGAACGTCAAGAGAGCGATATTGCAGAATACGGTTAGCATTCCCTTAATATCTATAGTTAATAGGAAAGTTAAAACGGTGATTTTTCCTCGAATGAGAAGAGAAAAGAGGCTTTTTTAAATCTTTCTCGTTTTATTTCTACACCAAGAGCTTCAAACATAAATCAAAGCAAAGAGGAAGAGAGAGAGGAAGAGAGAGAGAGAGAGAAATGACACACAATTATATCAAATTATTATTCCTATTACGAATCGCAGGTGTTTTAACAGATAATTCCTTAATCCACTCGTTTCTAGCCGTCACTCTCGGACTGATTTGCCAGCAATCGTAAAAAGTATTGGCGTGTCGCGATCCCCGATGACAAATTGCGAAACTAGATCGGCACGATGAGTGGCTATCGACTGAGCGATACGTTTTTGTTGTCCGTCAAATGAGCAACAAATAACGCGACATTGTTTTCCGCCGAGTGCGCACAGCGTACGCACAAACGAGAGTTTGAGCTTAACAAACGCGGGCGGGCAACGGTCGGGGACGATTGTGAGTTAAGGGGGCGGCGAGGGAAGGGGAAGAGGGTCGGGGAACTTTTCAAGCTCGTGGTAACAATGCCAAGAGACGGGCGACAGCCGGTTTAATTAAACGCATCGTCAGCTCTGTATGGCAACACTATGCCAACGCGACGTTACGCGCGTGCACCCGTGCGCGGCGTGCATTGTGCGCGTGCACACGCATATGCGACGGATTTCACCGTGAGGAGAGAGACTCGCTCGTGGTCGCGCCACAGCCAGAGGGGAGAATTGAAAGGATATGTGTAGCGCATCCTACAGAGATGGATAAAGCGAGCGAAACCAACCGGGCTCCTTCCGAACAAAACCCGAGATGTAGGGAAGCATTTGGATAAATAGAGATACGATGGCATTCGGCTGCTGCGAGGAATAAATGCATCTTGCAAGTGTCAAGCTATCTTGAAATCGTGTAAATGGATCAGATCTCGTACTTCAATGTGCGATTAAACTAGAGATTTGAGATTCGAAGATAAAAGCGAGCATTCACGAAACGTAGCGTGGCTAGGATGTAGACTGAATGTTGTTCATTTTTAAAATTTCGTAAAATGATCGCGAAATGTATTTGCTATTGTCGAAGATGAAGATGAGAAATATCGTGTAGCGAATCACTGTTTATTGTAAAAGTCATTTACTTCAGAAATATCGTGCGCTTCGCGCGTGAAATTATGTATACACTATTTTTACATAGGTAACTTTTTAAAAAGTAAAGCAAAAAAATTATTTTTAAGAACAAAAAAATAGCAAAAATTTGCAAATAATTCTAATGTTTTTTTACTAGTTATGTTCTGTTAATTTGGCTCATATAGCTTAGTATCTCTACCTCTATATCTAGCTATCTGAGCCAAATTATCACAACGTACCGAATAAGATATGAAAATGATTGGCTAATTTTTTGCTTCTAAAACTAATTTTTTTGCTTTAGTTTTTATAAAGCTACGAGAAGCTCGATAACTCAATTTTAAGTAATTGTTTAAAAAGTGAAGCAAATAAATTATTTTTAAAAGCAAAAAATAGTAAATAATTTTCATGTCTTATTAGTTACTCTCGCAATACGAAGTGAGCCAAATGAGAAAACCAATCAGCATCGCGAGAAAGACTTCGAAACTTTCGAGTATCGATTTAACATGCCTTTTTAAAGAGTGGACTTTATTAAAAATTTATGCTCATTTAATATTTTGTATAAATTAATTTTTTTCTCATAAAGTTATTAACTACGATATATTTTGTAATACGTAATATAAAAAAAATCAATATTGTTGATAATCTTATAAGGGCTAATACGTACTATTTGTATGTACGTAATTTTGAAACGATTTGAGGTTGCTTTTGAAGTTATCCGAATTACGTTCGTGAATTTTATGTATGAGCATGTGTAGAAGCGGATAAGCAATTCGAAAGGGTCACAGAAAATTAAGTGGATCATCTGATGCAGTAGTCGACTAATACAGTAACCGGGTTTACGAAACGGTTCGTATGAAAATATAAAATATTTACTTCAAACAACATCAAAGCTATAAGTATTTTCGAGTACACGGAATTTTTATTTTATGTTGAAAGAATTTAAAGATTTATCGAGACTTTTAAATGATCAATTTTAGGAAAAATCTTTGTATTTGTCATATGTTGCAAATATTTTTATAAACTTCTGAATAATAATTTGTACATTGATTTTGTACCAAATTCTTTTCTAGAGACTAATAGAAAATTAAACTGAACAATCAAAATTATTTTAGTATATCCTATAGACATCCTATACAAAACTTCGAAATTAGGGTGGTTGACGAGAGCTAAATATATCATCACTTTTTATCTCGACAAAACCTAAATTTCAAAAATTAAAATTAACACCTTCATAATTTCTGTAATTAAAAAAAATTTGGAATTTATTATTTCGACGAGATCGATTATTTTAGCATCAAAATCTATAAAGACTAGTTATATGCAGATACGAGATATATTATAAAAATTTAATACATTAAGAATTTAAGTATGAAATACTGATATTATTAATCTTAAGATTATTGAGATTAAACAGTGCTTGTACTTTGATTTGACATTTATTACATGTTCTTGGTATACTGACATGCGTGATTTATTAAACTAACAAAGCTTTAAATTATTCGTCGATGCGGATTCTCCACACTGTATACAATGCAATTCTTTATCATTACTTCGTACTGATTCGCGTCTTTTGATTTCGTCGTAAAACCACGATGCTCCACCAGCGAATCAGCGCGAATGAATCAAAATCATGAATGCGAATCTAACGAATTTTCTCTCCATCTTATTCGCGAATTACATACGAATGGCGAATCACGAATCGCAAATTGCGAATACAACCTGACGTCAATTTAATGGAGAACAGACAAGCCACAAAACCATTTTCCATAAATTCACTATGCCTAAAGCATCTCGGTGCTTTGCAAGCATCTTAGTTGCATAAGCGTCTTAGTGGAAGCGCAGATAACGAGAACAGTGCAATCTAATCCGTATTAATGTAAACTTAATCGTCGATCAAAGCACGCATATAGCCGCGCTACTAATCTAGTACGATTACGAGGGATGCGGTAATAAGATTGATTAACGAGAGTTTCTGTCTTGTAATATTAATAACGCTTTGTAGTATATCGTTTCTTTCAAACTTCAAAAGACCCGAGCATTGCGTGCGCGCGCGCAAGGTGTGGTATCTTGTTTGATCTTTTAAAAAAAGTAACGACAATTTCTCTCAATTGTTTACCCGATAAAATTAGTGCTCGTCTTAAACGATAATGTGCTTGCCTTAATTAAAAGGACAAAAGTTTCCTTAACTTCAAAGCTCGTCGTGCACGGTGCAACAATGCACGGTGCAACAACATCATCGCGCGCGTTTCTCCCTTTCATTTGTTCGTTTCCCCCCCTAAAGAAAAAGACGATAACGCTATTCCGCAATCCCGCGATCGTTTGTAGTTCCCCTTAATCCTACGCGTGCTCGCGTCATCTGTTGTACGGTCGCGTACTCCGTAACTTTTGTGCAGCCGTTATGTGCGTCCGTTGACCGAAGGTAAACTGCAGGCGGAGTCTGTATGCTGGCGGCGAGAAAGGGCAAACAGGAAAAAAAAAGGGAAAAGACCGCGAAATATATAGAAGCGTCAGCATTGCCGGTGAGGAATGGAGCTGAAAAGGTACGAAAAAGAGAGCAGGGTAAGCAACCACTACAGAGAACAGCTAGTAAGACGAGAAGCATTAGGAATGCAGTCGCATCTGCACGCAATTTCACGCATGCACTTGAATATAAAGTTGCGTATGGCGTGTTCTCGACTGCCACCTGAACGCTGATTAAATAATCAATGAATTACGCGACATTAAATTTTCCGCCGAGCAAATCTCATTGCTCCTGAGAACAGGCCGCTATTACTTTCATAAAAGCAGTAAAAGTTATTGACGGGACAATGAGATGAGAATGGGAGGGAAGATTAAAATTAGAAGAGCTCCAAAGAAAGTATAACAATCAGACATAACAATAACCATTTCCCTTGATGATCAAATCGACCGATAAACTGTGTCAACATAAAAAAAAGTACGCGAGCGCATTTTTAGTTTAAGTCCTGATCCGCAATAACGTAAAATAATACAGAAGCAAAAATATGCGTTTATCTCAATGTGCAGCTACTTCTCGGTTTTATTCAATTTTTCTGTCCGTTCCCCGTTCCCTCCGGATTTTCCGTGATCCTCTAAGCAACCTCTAATCTCGTACACACCGTATACGGGGCCACGTATACCGACACATATACTCGACATATGCACATTTTTTTCCCGCACAGGAGTCCCACCTTGGCCGGGAACATACGTTGGCGAAATTTATTCGTCTGCACGGCCTCTTAAATCACGAACCCTCTGCCCGATCTCGCACCCCTTTCGCGCAGCAACCACGTGCACCCACGTAATCACCACCACTACTATCATCGTCGTCGTCGGCGGCGGCGGCGGCGGCGGCGGCGTTTCCTTTCGGCCTCTTCAGCACCCCTTATCGCCCTTTTCCTCCCTGCCCGCCCGCTCACGCGACCAGCACATGCTGCTGCCGCGAACGGCAGTGCATATTTTATTTTCAAAGCCGGCCGCATTGACAATTTGCAGCGGCGTTATGTAAATGTGCCGTCACGTACGCGCGCAACCATCGCGTTCTTTTCTACGTGGTGAGATAGGACTTCGGGTGAAGAGGTGGTTCGGGATGCAGTCGAGGATAAAAGAGAGTCGGAGGTTGAGAGGCCGAAGGTTTTGTCGGTGTTCGATCGCTCGGAAAAATGCATTGCGGAACGCACTCTCTCTCTCTTTCATCTTCTCTCTCCCGTTGCGCGTCTCGTGAGATGCAACGTGTCGTAAAAAACCTCAAGCAAAGAGAGCTCTCTCTCGCAGCGTGCAGCTACTATTTCTAAATGAATCCAGATATTTTGTTTTCGAGAAATACGCGAAAATACGATTTAGGTATATGATACGAATAAATGAATGATATAATTTACGATAATTATGTGTAAAATAAAATATCGTACGTCTATTCATGAGTTAATAAATCCGCCAATGTCCTTATTATCTAATGAAGAAACTACCTGAATACCATAATAACTTTGAAAATTTTGTATTCCTAATTTTAAAGAAATTTTTGATTGATATTAAATTCTGCAAAATATAGTTATTAGTGAAGAATAAAAGTGGAAAAAATGTAGCAGACACGGTGTATACGAGATAACACAGTGAATGATGGAACGACGATACTGCGCCGTGATAATGCATTCCCAGACATTTTCTTTTCGCCGCCTCACCGGGAAAAGCCGGAAGCTTCTTACGTAGCGATTTTTCTCGCTGCACTCTCTGTGCCATACGCGACGAACATTTCATACCGCATCGCATACCGGATACGGGCAAATTTATGAGCAGCGAAACATATTCGAGTGCCCCTCTTCCTTTCCGGCATTACGATCGCGTTCGCGTACATCTAAATCGCGCATAACGCGGGAAAAATATTTGCGCGCGAGCAACAATGAGATTCCGAGCGCCGCATTAACGATGTCGTTAACGGCAATTCGTTGTTGCCGCGATAAAATGCGTACTGATTATTCGGACGACGCGGCATAATCTATTCCTTTCTCCATTTTTATGACGACGGTGACGAGTTGTTGCAAATAATTTCACCGACAATTTCCCATACGTTATCCCAGAACACGTTCTCGTATACACACGTCGCTATAAACATAAATATTTCACAGCGATTCTCACCATACGGTTGCAATGTATGAATCGTCTCTTGCTTCATTTGTCAATTTTCTGCATACGGGACAAGTGGGAAAAATGAAGCGGGATTGCATTCTCAAATCGCCAAACTGCTTCATCTTACACGGTGCGTTTGGCGGAGGCATTTTTCCGCGCGCGTCCAACGTACGTGTGCAAACGGCTGGGCATCCGCGCGCAAATATACAACGTTCGCGAGAAGAGAGAGATATATACATATATTGGACAACATCGTTTCTCAGCATTGAAGGAAATATATTATTACGGGCAAGATATCATCGATCAGGGCTTTAATGGAACTTTAGTATCGGGATCCATTGCCGCGCGTGTCTTCGTCCTGGACATCGCTCTTCTTTCTCTCTTTCTCTCTCTCTCTCCCCCTCGCTCTCCCATTCGTTCGCTCTTTGTGCTCTAAATACATTCCTTTCTACAGTCTCTCTTTAACTCTATATCTCTCCGTTTTAACGATGATTTACTCAACGGTAAAGTCGACAGTGCAGCAGGGAAGCGCGTTTCAACCGATCGATGAGTTCCAACGGCACGGTGAGACCAACATCGTCCATCGCTTTAAAGTAAATACCAGAGTATCCGCCATAAGGGAATAGTCGAGAAAAACGGGCAGGAATTTCTATGAATGTTACTTCAAAATATACTAGGATAAAACTATTTTTCGACTTTTGTTATTCCTCGACTTGCAGTGATATTACTGTTCCGTTAATAATATCGATACAAAAACATGCCCGACAAATAACGTGTACTTTTAATTGGATACACCGAGTCGAGTGACTTTTTTTCCCCCTGTCGCAAGATACGCTATTTTCGTACTCTGACTCCATTTCTGCAACACAACGCCTCTGCGTCCGCACACATCCATCAATTCGATACAACGAAGAGCAGCGGAGTCGCAAAAACTCTACACACAGTATTGACACTTTTACGCACTAGGAAAAATACCAGGCTCTTTGTTTTTACATGGTCGACAGCAACCCCGCTCCATCTTCCTTGCCCAACCTCGCATTCTCCGCGTACTTTCAACGGCGCAGCCGCTCGCTACACCGCATCCCCCTTTGTACACAACGTCAGATATACGACACTGCGCGCGATGTCGATGTACAGACGAGCCCTCGACTCCTGCCCGTCGTCGTTGTCGTCGTAAGTACAGAAGTTCGAAACAATGTTTCACTCGCGGGTGTTTGGAATCGGGAGTAGATCAGAGAGGGTAAAAGGCCCTGGGGGCGGGCACTGCGGTTTACGGATAATGCGCGCGCGAGTTGATAACCTCCGAGTTATTTGCGCGACAATCGACTCACGACGATTCAAATTGTCGATACTCGAGACAACTCTTGATTAAATTATTTCAATGGAAACGAGGTGAGAATACCATAAACGCAATTTCAGAAAATAAAACTGAGCCAATAGCGCGCGTATTAAAATTAAATTTACTATCCTCTCTTTCTCTCTTCCTCTCGTATATTAATACAATATTATTACACATAATATACATATATTACACCAAAATAGGGAGGCAGAAAGCCAACAAGATCCTAACGTATTATACAATATCAACTGATAACAATATTAATAAACAAAATTAATAAATGCGCTACTGAATATATTTTGATTAAAATGCTACAAAGTATTCTACAATGAATAAAATATAAAAATCATAACAAAATTATAAATTAAATAATATTGCTTCATTACTTTTTCAAGCAATAATATATTTAACAATGAGCTTATGAGATTCTTATATAGGTACATGTATTTTCAACATCTCTAATATTGAATTATGTTTGTTAGATACACTTAGATAAAAGAAGCAGAATTGAATTATGTTATCTTCCACTAATTAACATATTGATTTCTAAAAATAAAAGATGAATGTTTTTGAGAAAGTCGATAAATGGTAAGGTTGATTGCATATTACTTTCAGTGCATGGTATTCGAGACGTAAATCAGACGCGACTACGAAAGTTCTTTAAGTTGCAGGAAAGCATTAATTAAATCTCGCGTTCTTCGATCAACATCTTTTTCCACATAGCTTCAAGTTCCATTAAAACCACTTTTCTTTCGCTCAATATTGTGCGCCATACTTTTGCACTGAATAACAGCGAAAAAATTGAGGTCAAATGGTACATTAGTTTTAAAAGAACATGTCAACGTATATATGAACGTATCTTTTTCGAAAGCTGCCACGTACGTGAATATATCACTTTTCCAAAAAGTATAAAATTAACAACACGAATCTAACGGGCAAGAAAATCCTTGCTTTCATGAACTTTGTTCACTGCATTCTTTCTCGTGATCTCTTGAGAGATCTGTAAGAATTGTGATTTACGAATTAACGGCATCGCTTCGGATCGGCCGCGTTCTTCAGCAAGAATCCGATCAGACGTTGGTATTTCCTGGCAGAATACCGACACGTCCGAAAGAAAATTCTCCGCGCGCGAGAATTGTTTCGTTATTAAGGAAACTCGTGATGTACGCGTGATCGTTGCGCTAATTGTGAATTTTTTTCAAGCGACGTGCGAACGAGTACCCGTGATAAATTAACGCGTGTTTAGCTGCGCTGTAGCAGCGCAATTAAAAAGTTTGCCGTCGCAAGTTTCGGCTCTGCGATACTCTCTCGCCTTTGTGATGCGAGAGCGAGCGTGCTTCGATAGAATCGCATGGTCCGTTTGATCCAGAAAGTTGAAACAGTTGAACGTTCCTTGAGAGTCACCCGCGCTGTTTTCGCGCAGCCTGCCTTTCTGCCGATCGAAGCGCGTACTTCGTGAACGTGTAATGGAATGAACGGAATTAGATCAGGCTAAACGTACTTTCCAATTTATAGTTGTACAAGTTCCGTGTTAGTCTCTCTCGATTTCCAATTTATACTTAAACAATCGACCGCTTTCAGTGTATTCGGAAAATAGTGCCGCGATAATTTCCTCAACATAGTGTCTCGATATCGATTCGAGCTTTGCTCAACATTTTTCCAGGATAAAACGTATATCCATTTGAAATAATATCAGCGGCATACTTTAAGACAAATTTTTCGAGGGGGAATTTTTAGGAAATTGATTAATTCCGAAAAATTGTTTTACAAATTTTGTTGTCAAAAGAATGGCCTCTATTGAACACTATCCGTCCACGTGCATAAATTTTTTGCAAAATTGTGTGTGCATGCAATTCTAAATATTGCAAATGCCATGCATGCGTACGGAGATATGCGTGATATGAGCGAAGGCAGTTGGCTCTGTCACGAAATACGTACACCCGATATACGCGCATGTAAATATGCAAGTCGTATGTAATTCTCGGTGCGCGGAGCTAAAACGATGAACGTTGCACCCTGCTATGGCGTGATTTACGAGGACGCATCTGACTTCCTGTTGATGCGATTCGATATTGTCGATACCGTCCCCTATGTCGTTCTACAAACTACAGCAGTCAATCCGGCAGTAACAAGGTTCGATCGGAAGAGTCAAACCCGTGACTTGTGCAATTAAAAATCTACCTCGTTATTGGAAACTTCTGTGCCGGAAGATAACGAGAAATGTCTTTTGAAAGTAGGAACAGCGAAAGATAATGCCATAAACTCGGCCATAAATAATGACAATTGTGCGTCTGCAGAATGTAAAATAATTTGTGATATTTCATATCTTAATCGCATCTCAACTCTTTTAAATTATAAAAGGGGAAACAAATTTTTTTTCCAGTATTTCGCATTTCAATTGCGGAATGCTGCTCTCAACTAGATTCAATGTTCTTACAGTTTCTTAGTTGCTTCTGGAAAAAAAAGCGTGTAAAAATGCGCTTCGTTCTACTTTTCGACTTTACGAAAGATACGTTTAAAACTTGGATTTCCAACTTTTACTAATTGTTTCGTCTATCGCGATACGCGCTTACTTTATAAGAGAAGGACAAAACTTTCTTTAAACACAAACTTATATTCTACTTCTCAAAATCAATAAACTATCTTTTGTCCATTATTATGTTCGTTATTTAGACGTTATAATATTTATATTTATCATTTTCATGGACATTATATCTTTTATACATATTATCTTTACACAGCAAAAGATTAACAAGTTCCAAATTACATGATTAAGGTTCTGTAGACAGATAAAATCTGATAAAATTTGTAAAGTCGTTAAAATCACTGTAGTTGACCATAATTCATTCCAAGTAGATTTGAGGACTGCGAAACTCTATTCTTCATGACAATCTTCCGCTTTTATGTGTTACATAACGTTACATAACGTCCGGTTTAATCTTGTGAATTATGATGCCGACACGTTAATAGTTTTATTCAATATTAGAAGTTATAGACACATTAAAACGATACGACACTAGTATCTAACAGTATACCGATACGCGCTACCGAATATTTCAAAAAGTATGTGTACTGGAAAACCAAGCAATATATTTTACAAGAAATTCGAATAAAACTTATTTTTCTAATAAATTTGTTTCATTACGTTATTTTTAACAAATATGAAATTTATATACAGAAAAGACGAAAGGTAAATATTCTGAAAAGTAATGGTACCGATCATTTTATAAACAATGTTAATATAAACGTGTGTTCATATAAACGTCTACTCCGAACAGTTTCCGAGATAAAGCTATTTGAATTTACAGTTGCAAAATTACTGATGAGAAAGAAACACTAGGTATTTTATTTTTATTATTATTCAAGTGATACATTTTTAAACTACTTATTAAATTTTTAAAAATTCAACACTAATGTATTTATCAATTTTTATGTATTTTCAATATTAAGCAATTTGATAAGAAAAATTTGTACAAATTATTTACGGGAAAGAAGCTATAGAATTATTAGAATTGTTAAAATTTCATTTACGTAAAAAAAGGACAAGATGCAGTGGAATTTTATAAATATTTTACATTTCGCAAATCGATTTTATTATCCACCATTCAAAAAATGTTTGGATTTATCCTTCTATAGAACTCGAAATTTTTATATTCTCTTATTACTTCCCTATATTATGAAATTCTAATAGTTTTAATATTTATACACAAACTTTTTACGAGAGATCCTGTAGATATTCGGTTTCGAGCGGTGCCGTTACGACGTCATAAATTTGTTACACCAGCCGTTAATGGCAGCCCGTGAATCATAAGCGCGGCACCTTCGCCGGACCTACCGGTGTTTTCGCGAATTTCCATGTCGAGATTGCGCGTTCGGCGATTTCGCGAGCGTTCGAGCTTTCTAGGTACGAGCTCACAGTCACTAATGGAATTCTACGAAATGCAGTAGAAGATCCATTTTGAGAGAGATTTATCTGGTCATTGGAAAGAATCGAATAATCCGATATCCACGTGTTATGAATTATTCGGATACTCTACCGATTATCATCTATCACATCTAGATCTGTAATTCACGGCTGGTGCGTCATGTGTTCTTCAAGTTAACCGAATCTCGTGCAGCTGTGGAATCTCTCCGGCACAAACGCGCAGAGAGGGGGGAGAGAGAGAGAGAGAGAGAGAGAGAGAGCGGAAGCCAGCTCCGGCCAATTACAGGCATGCTCAAATTGAATTCCGATATGAGAAGACACCGGGATTCCAGAAATTACAAGCGATTGTTTTCGATAACAGTCTTCTAGCCGGCACTCCTGTTTGTGACATTTTAATTCATCAGTAAACTCGTGAAATATTGTAGCGGTAATTAAAAAAAAGGCAATTTTTCAGGTTGTATGCATCTAAATAATAGAGACATAGAACAAAAATAAAAAAAATTGATAAATTCTCCGAACAATATCTCGTTTTAAATCTGTTGCAGACAGAATTGCAAAAATAAAATACTGTCTTTTTTTTTCCTTTAATAGGCAAACCTTATTCATACATATTTCATCTTCGATTTCTCAGGCGGTTTTCATTGTTTTAATCAAATAATACCATTTTGAATAAAACCGCAACTAACGAAGACAACTTTGCACAAGAACGTGATGTAACTCGCGCTGCTCTTCATTAAACCTGGGAGCTTTTCGAAGTTGGAAGTAAAACGGACAGAAGACGACGCGGTTAAGAACGAGCGATGTTGATCGAATGGCAACGTGAAGGAACTTTCGTAACGAGTGGACAGTCGAACCGACGTCATTCCTCGTCTTTGTCGAGGTTACTACCACTGTTCCCGTCGTTAATTAATATCAAAGACGGTAATATCGATTCGTGCGACTGGCTAACGATCGAGAAAAATCTATCAATACCACGTAATATCCGAGACGACGTAGGGTGCCGCGGCTTAGGATACCTGACCCTTGAGGATGAAGATTAAGGGATGAAAGGATAAGCCAGATGCACGAACGAGGAGGGAGGCAAAGAGAGAATGAGAGGTTAATGCAACTTAGATACAAAGTTTCGATTGTTCTCACGAACTCGTCCAGATGCTCGGCTAGAGACTTAGATTTACCGATTGCTCGACTGACACCCAAAATCGACTGTGCCTATTTGGAAAGGAGTCCAAGTTATATAACGGTTATCGCGCACTTTGCGGTTTGATTCTCGCTAAGATTGTACCCAATATCATCGAAGTTCGTAAAATTGAATCTTCACGTAATATCCAAGATTACAATCTAAAGAAACTGTTAAGCGTAACGAATATATCATTGGTCCTTTTCTATAAAATGTATCCTTCTTAAACGTATATTGCCAATTGTGCGAAAAACTCGCTTTTATAGCAACACTAATTTCATGGCTTACACTGATTGCACGGCAATCAGTTGAAAAGCGTTATGTCGTTAAAAAAAAGAGGCGTCACGTTGATGCCAATTTCGTAAAAATCCTACAAAGTCGCCATTCAATCAGAGTTGCGCTATTCGCCGGTGGTAGAAAGGATGAGTTTCGGCAGAAAACTCACCGACGAAAGGATCGATTTAATTTTAAATCCCACCGGTTCTCTGGCCACGTCTTCCGCACGATGATCCTTTAATTCAATTACAGCGAGTCGATCGAAATTCTGTCTTTAAATTGAAATCGATCTAATAGAGTCGGTTTTACTTTGCATCCTGCGGGAGAGCGCCGAAAGGAGAGAGAGAGAGAGAGAGAGAGAGAGAGAGAGAGAGAGAGAAAAGGAGGAAGAGATATAAAAAATACACAAAGAGCGTTTTTTAATCAGCAATCGATAATATATCGATCTTCGCAATATCTTTCCACATTACTTCGTTGTTAACTGAAGCGAGATTCTATAGCAACGTTTCACGTGTCAATAGCACGAAAAAAGTTCCAGTAAAATCTCGACTGCGATTGATTTCCTAAGCGATTATTTTTGCTCCTCTGTTAAATCTCCCGATTTATCTTTATTCTTTTATTACGATTATTCCTCCGTTGCGTTGATTGATAATTAATCTACATAAATTTTCCAAGTTTTAATTTCATATTATATTATTTCATTTAATAGTCATTTAATAGGAATAACTAAATTGTTGATAAAAATAATTTTTAAACAAAAATATGTGCTATTTACTTTTTTCAGAATTCAACAAATTTTGTGAGTTAAGCTTTATAAATGACTTTATAGAAGTTATTTTTTCAAAATTAATTTAATATTTCATAAAAGTGATAAATTCAATGTTGAAATTTACAGTTTATAGCTACTAACTCTTCATTAAGGAAAAGCTGATTTCAAAGCAACTAACAAGAATATAATTAGAAGAAATATTCGCAAGCAGAGCAAATACTATTTATTTTTAATAACGGAAAGATATTTAACTGAAATGATAGGACTCGATGGTGTATGCTAATCATAAATCAATAGACATTTGTTCTGTATATACACATGTAAATAACAATTTGCAATCAAATTGTAATAACAAGAATATGATTAACAAAAGTCTATTTTCTCAAGAAAAAAAGTAATCGAGAACGTTCATGCAAAGATGTCGAGTTCTCTAACGAATGCGTTGTATAAAATTTGTCAGGAGAGTCATCACTGTATATACTAATATAGAGATAATAAAGTATCAATCAACGCAGGACGAAACATAGCGGCAGCACGTATCGAGAAAAATTTGTATAAAGCTTAATATGAAAAAATTAATATCGATCTATTGGGATACTAGATCTTGCGATTATCTGGCACGAATGTATTTTTTTAATTAAAATTTAATTGTATACTTTTGTCTTGAGACTATAAAAATTATACTCTCTTTCTCTCTTAAAGTCAGCGATAAATCCATTTATCGTACAATTTATGACTTCTTTCTCTGCGTACTATCAATTTTTATTCGTGTGCGCTGCATTTAATCGGACGTATCCGCGATGGAATTAATGCGAGTCACCGTTATCCGGAAATAGCGTAAAATTATGGTATACGTGAAATAATTTCTCTTTGTAAGTCGTAACGGTGAGATCAATACGCGAAATTAATATATACCTATATATATAAAACTTCATATTCTTGCTACTCTTTGAATTAAATCAACTTTTGGAAGGTTTCCAAATGCGGTCTTTAAAGAGTTATTCTCGATTCGGTGTAATGCAAGCTATATATCCATCCAAAGTTTGATATACATTTGCGAACATCTATTTTTCATATACACGGTTTATAATTTTCGGTTTATAAAAAGATATTTTGAAAAAGAATAAACCAGATTTATATCGAGTTGGACTATAAAATATTTCGCGCATAGAGATAAATTTACATTTCTTATCATTCTTATCATTTGATATTAAATTTCGCAAGTATAAAAAAGTAATATATATATAGGCAATCTCTCTCTCTCTCTCTTTTGAATTATTATATTGAATTATATATATATATATATATATATATATATATATATATATTCATCAATTCAAAAGTTAAATCTCTAATGTATGTTTGATGGAGATGTCCGCAAAGCACGATGAAAATCTTTGTGTAGAATCGATGGTCTCGAGCGAATCGAACGCATTTGCACAAAGCGCTTCTTGATGCAAGCGGTGCGACAAAGTGTATTTCGCGTAGGTGGTGATCATTAGCCAGTTTATCGAGAGTGCAGTGCAGAATCAATGGCACACAATGAGACCGTCCCAGCCCTCCGGCTGTTGCCCGGACTGTCCACACGTTGTAGGTGTGAGCGCGAACACGTGTTCTGAATGCGTCGTTTGGTTCGGATAATCGTTCGATCGGAAAACAGACGTTCCGATAATCGACATTCCGGCGCAGCGCGCGTTTCGTGCGAACCTACAAGCACACCCGTCGGAACGATATTGTCGCCGCTACGGCCCGGATTTCTATGGCCAACGAAACGGCGAATCGGGGCGACATGGAAAATAAATTATAATGGTGTAAGTGGAGCGCGTAATTAAAATCATGCCGGCACAATATCGCGTGGCACGGATTTTTCTAAAAGCAATTTACGTAACGTTCAAAATCCCAAGACAAATACCGGCTTTCACGGCGAGCGCTTTGCGGCTGCAATTTTTCCACAATATACAATATAAAAGTTATGTAAGATACACGTCAGGCATTGCATGCTTTTCGCACGCGGTGCAGAAACTTGTACATTTTATAATTACATTCTTGTTAGATGTTATACACATTTACATGTACATGTATTATATATACATGTATAGATTATGCAGGAGTAATATTGGCATCAGGCAAATTAATTCAACAAATTCAGTCTTCTCAATATCTATAATAGAGAGCCTATACATATAGAGGAGAATATCTTTCACATGATGGATTCATTCATTGTAAAGTTACATTACATAATATATATCATATGACTATTCTCCGTCATTAAATATGTGACGGCGAAAATGGATACTCGTGGAAACTTTTCTCTCACGACACGTATACCGCGCGTAGTGTGTTTCGCATAACGTAAAATTATATATTTTCTTTCTTCGTCATGAAAAATATCCGCCCTAAAAACATCACTTGTAAAGCGTACATACACGAAAATGTAGAAACGCAAAATAAATAAACGCGCACTCTTGTGCGTTTGACTTTTGCCAACAAATTTGCATAAATTAACATTGTCGTAAAAGTTAGACGCGAATCAAATGTCACGGGGTGCGCCAAGAAGAAATTCGTGCTGCAACATTAGATTGTAGTTTGAGAAAAGGAGCTTAAACGAGCTTAAAAAAATATGCCACATCACCGGTTCGCAGCATATCGCGAAATGGCAGTCGGTTAATCGCGATTTACATCGTTGGCGCAACGAAAGCCCGAATGCCAAAAGCCCGATATGCAGGTGATGCGAATAAAACGGTGAAGAATAACACAAACGGAAATTTCGAATAAACACGAGCACAACATGAAACTGCTCAACCGAGAGCAACGTCCATAAAAATGTCGCTCGACGCCGGTCGATTTACAAAACGACGGTAGACGGCAATAGCAGCCAAAGAGCGATCAGAAAGGATTTAATTAACCGAGTCGGGATGTTCTTCCTCGTAACTCATGTTTTTTCTTTTGTAACAGGATCGCGGCTGCCTTCCCCGCGGCGATTCACTCGCCACGTGACGGTATCTCGCCATTACGTCGGCGGCTAACTTTATTATACGCGCGATTGATTTTCGCGAGGAGAGAGAAAAGAAAGCGATATAAGCGGAGGTGCAGGTCGGAGATAAAAAGTTCGCCAAGGAAAGGAAAACATCGCCGTGAAAAGCTGGCGGAAATTCCCGACTGCCGGTGTGCTTTTTTGAGAACTCTCCGCTTTCGTTCTAACTCGTTTCGATGTATTTTGATAACTCTTATTATTCGAACTGCGATCACAACAGCTGAACAGCGCGCACTCAGTTCTCTCATGTTTGTGCTTGCAGGCACGCCCCGCACGCGCAAATAAAATGTGAGCGCGTCGAATATGTACGGGGCAATTTTCTCTCTAATTCCTTTCATATCTTTTTTGAAATCAAGCTTTACGCGGACATTCCCAGTGACATTTGAATTATTCGTCATTGTATGTATCACAACTTTAATTATGAAGCGCGGAAAAGCTATATTGAAATTAATCTCAGATAATAAGAGAGATATTCACTTTGTCAAAAAAACATGAATCCCAAAGACTCGATACAAATAGGAATAAAAGAAATGTGAATTAGATGAAATAGCAAAAATAATAATACGAATGCAAGACTTTTAAAAAAAGCTGTATGTAATAAATATCTTCTATTCTCTCTGAAAAGAATAGTATTTAGATTTTTAAGTTTAAAACAAGTAACAGGAAAATTTACTTTGAAAGTCAAATGCAGTTTGTGCGTGAATTAACGTGAATTAACAACAACAACAAAAATTTAATTAGTATTCAATTAACAATTCTGTAATAAAATTATAAATTGTACGTTTCGGCTTTCTCTACTTCAACTCATCTCTTCAGCGACGCGATGATAAACAAGTTAGAAAAATCTCAACCTCTCCGACGAGCATAAGGTAAATTAAAAATTAAATATCCAAGAAGTGTATAATGTCCGAGAGAAAACACTCGAAAATTTTAATAATAATCACTAACTCGTTTGTGAGAAAGTTTGTTAGAAAAGCTTTTGATTTAAGAATTGCATAAAGACAATGACAAATGTAATTACCATCAATTTTATCGTACTTTCATTTATTCAGTGTTCCTATATATTAGATCCAACAGTTGATAAGAGTCAATTTTTCAAGAAGAATGCAAACCGAGGTAAAAGCCACCTTCTCCCCATAACCGTTCCGATGTGCGTCGTAAGCTATGCCGTCTTATTAAATAACTATTATGCTAATTAGTTCGTAGAATACCGTACTTTTAATCCGCTTAAAAGCCTCTGGCGAGAATTAAAAACCCGCTAGAGGCGCGGAGAGCAAATTCCAGCGAGGCCGAGGGGAGGGACGGGAGGACAGCGCGCAGGAAGGTAGATGTAGGGATGAAAGAGAACGGGCAAAACGCCGGAACAAACGCAAAGGCTGCGGAATGACCTCCATCTGATTCGGAGACTAACCTGACTGGTATGTACACCCGAATACCGAATGACAGAACGCTCGCGATCCTACCATGGTGGATGCACGCTACATCCCCGGCCGTGTCACATAGCAATCACTGGCAGCCGGATTATGTGGCGTTTATCCTCGTGCACGCACACATCGGGGCTAAATCCGCTGATTCAGCGGTGTAAAAACGCGCGAGTGGGAGAGAGAGAGAGAGAGAGAGAGAGAGAGAGAGAGAGAGAGAGAGAAATTGGTCAGTAGCGCGAATCCGTGACGAGAACGATATTGCGGGAGCGACTGAGCGCGAAGGTGCGGATCAACGGGAATGAACGAAAAATACGATCACAATTTCACCCCCTTTGTGCGAACGTTACGGTTCACGAGCATCGAGATAAAGAGGCGCTTTCATACGACGACGCCGCGGCGCCCGACGTCGCCGACCAAATCGACAACGCCAGCGATGCTCGCATTCGCGCGGAGGCATCGGCCAATTAGCGAGGAATTAATCACGCCATTGTTACGGGAAATTCTTGCCGTGGCCAGGCCGTCGGTTTCTTCGATTATCGACTCAGCCGTTTGAAGCCTACAATCGTAATCGGCTTGATTGCACGTCCTCTGCAGAATTTCCATCTTTCAGACGCTAGATAGCTTTTTTCTTTTTGCGGTGAAAATTTTATCTTTTAAACTTTAATCTTACGCTCGATATATTAGCGGGCTTTCATTCATTAGCGATATTGCCACATCGTCTAAGCTGAAATAATTCGATAAAAAGTATTCTATTTTCCAAAAATAAAATCTGTAAAAACATTCTACGTAATAAAAATTTAAAATGTCAAAGTTGAAATGCATAAACACGTAACTTGCTTAAAATTTCAATTGAAAAAAGATATTTTATTCTAAAAATAAATCAAATATACACGAAGTCCGTAAATCGTATATAAAAGAAAATATGATGCGCTGTCTACTCTTTCATTCTCTTATCATCGATTGAATAAATGAGAAGAAGAAATATGTTATTTTAATACATTCATTTTAAGTCTTTTTTGTTTACAAAAATAAAATTTTTCAATGTATAATACTATACGTTTTTTCCATGGCATTTTAAATCTATCAAATTAAAGGGAATAAATCTTAACATAATTCACTAAATCTCTGTTAAACAGAAAAATGAAATAATATCGACTACGCGTTTTTTAAATTTGTGTCTTTGGTACAAAAATATTTTTTAAAAAGCGCTACACGCATTATATCACGTTATTACGTATTTCATTATAAATTTGTACAGGGAAACAACAATTACAATCAATAATTTGACGATGATGCTCTTTCTTTAATTTTCCCGTGAACTTGCGAACGGCGGCGTATAAATCTTGTTGCATTGACACGCTGCCGTAAATCAAACGTTATGTGTCAGAAGAAGCGACATGCCAATTTTTTTAACTGATATTCGCGATTTTTTCAACGCATGATACCCGTCGGCCCGCGTTCCTGCGCGGAAGAAGGGCATGAATGTTTCATTGCATCTCGCGCGGCAAAATTCTGTACAATGCATTGCAAATTTATCTCATTTTCTATGCATTACTTTTTCTAAGCGTCGCCGCAAGCCGAATGGCCGACGGAATTTCCCGAATAATAGACAGCATCTGGCTGACATCTATTTTTCGTTCCGCCGCGCGACAACACGCGAGAAGGAGGAAAGGGCGCACACGCGGAGAAAACGCGTGTCGCGCTGCGAATTTAATTACTTTCGATCGAAGACGCAAACTCTCCTCTCCCTTACGGAAGTTTAACGTATCGGAAACGCGCTGGAGCGCGTGTGAGAAGCGAGAAGCGACAAGAACTACTACATACTACGAATGCGCACAACTATATACTCTGCTCACAATCAGGGTGTCGCGATGAACTTTCTCACTCCGAAATGTGATGCTACAGTGGTCCCTTACGAACCGGTTGAAAAGAAACGGACTACACACAGACGCATGAAAGTCTTTTTGACGAGTCGTGGAATGCGGCATAGTCGAAGCACTGATGCTCTCCTTTCTACCCTACACTCTTTCCACTCATGAAAGAATTATGATCTCTGCGAAATAAAGTTGCGCTGTCTGAACTAGAGTTTGTTAATGTGATCTATTTCAGAAGTTTCGTCAGTTTTTTAACAAGGCAAGAGAATAGGCGAGTATATGTATATATATACATATATATATGACGGAAGTTGACTTTAAAAGCACATCTGAGTCTTCATTTTTACTTTTTCGTTCTTAACATTTCATTTATTTCACATTCACATTTAGCAACTTAAAAAATAAAGTAAAAGCACGATATAAAGGATGATATTTTCAAATCGCTCAAATACTAACGCTTTTTCTCTTTTTAATAAAAACGTGTAACGCACCTTACATTTAGAAAAGTTACGCACCATAGAGAATTTCTGACAAAGATTGACGTGATTTTCGAAAGAGTCAATTTTCAATTTGTCTGCTAAATAAACTTTATCAAGCCCATAATGTAAGGATGTAACCAGGTCGGCAGCCTGGCGTGTAAAGCAAAGCAAGAGAGCCATGTGTTAACATGAAGAAGACGTTACACAGAAAATCCACCTTCCTTTCTTCCTTCCTTCCTTCGGTTTCTAGGGCGCAAGAGACTCGATTCTCAGAAAAGTTTTCGCATTAATAATTCCGAGGCGCATACGGAATTATAAATCGGCCGGTACCACGCCGCGCCCTAATGGGACTGTTTGAAATTCCCCCGGTTCTCGAACTGGGAATACGGCCGCGCGAGCGTGTACAAGTCGAGTACAAAGTATAATACGAGGAAAAAGAAGCACTTCTTTCTCGCAATGCACGGCGGCGTTAGACTCGATGAAATATTCTCGTCCTTTTTTTTTCTAATCTCTTTGAATCCCCGTGAACACGGCGGAAGTAATTTAAAGTTCTGATGGAAAGTAACGTCCTTAATCACGAATTTACATGCTTGAGACATCTTTGCGTCGTGCACGCGCTAGCTTGGAACATCGCGTGCTGAAGTGGACAAAGAAATAAGTGATAACTCTCGTAATCTTCGACATAATTGTATTCGTAAACTACATTTTGCCACGCAGCAATCCTAATGCGTTCTCTTTTTATTGGTCTCTCGTTATTGTTGCATGGAGCAGAAAAAATATAAATTTACACATTTTTAACGCGCGATTGCGAGTAAAACTTTACGATAAAATGGAGATACATTCGCTAACGCTTTTGTTTCACGGCAAACAATGTCATGCCGATAAAAACGTACGCGTATGTCTTTGCAGCATTAAATCAATTGACCATTCGTATGGCAAACATCGGTTTGCACTATGCATTGTATGCAGTGTAAATGTCAACATAGTGAATTCAACAGCTAAACAGATTTATGCATTCCATATATTCTCTTGCTTGCACGGAAACCGCAGCACAATGAATAACAAAAGCTAAAACGAGTGCAGTCTTTCCAGTGCATTGGGTAGGTAAATGGATGGACAATTGTTCGTATCCGTCCAAAGAAGTCCTTTATACGTGGAAGATTAATTTTCTTCTTACGCGTGACTATCTCTCGTACAATATATTGTCTAACAAATAATTTTATCCGTCTTTGTTTTCAATCTTCTACTCGACGATATGTAAATGCATACTTAAAAATTAAATATATCGCATAAAAAGATCTCGGATACTTGATATTTTAATTTAAAATAAATATAAGCTACAAATTTTCCAATTTTCAAACTCAACTTTCTCACAAACGAAACTTTGTACGTGAAAAGACTTGTTCCACAATTTCGATATATCTGTGTGTATTTGTTTTTAAAATCATTCCATGTATACTTATCATTGTTATCGCCTTGTGCAGTAACAAGTTCATACATCTTGATACTCGTGTAATACAAGCCATAAAACTCCAAAGCCATAGCGACACGACGTCGTAGTACTTTGTTACTCAAGAATAAGGAAGAGCTCATAATAGATTCATGACAAAAGTTAGTGCGCCATCCGATACGTCGCCATTTCAACTATATTACTTCCGCGCACTATTCCCGTGGGAATAGTCGTCGAACAAAATCGACGTACGACAAACGTTTATCGCGGCCGACCGATGTTCGCAGGAGTGGATACGTTGCCGCGCGAAGAATCGACCCTGTCGTCTATCTCGCCCCATTAACGCGGTATTCTTGTGCGACAAATACCGGCAAATTTCCATTTCGCGACGCATAATTTAAATTTCCGCGTTGGTGGGATTATGAACGGTGCGCTCTTGTGTAACCGGAGACGATTTGCATCGAAAACAGCGGGCTCAGGCGAACCCTCGAGCAAACCGTGGCGAACTCTCGAAAAATGCGCCAGAGAACGCTTGCATAAACATGCGAGTGCACCTTTTATGAAATCATTGCAATTCTCGGTGACGCGCGAAGCGACTTGTCGACAGCTGCGTGTTGGCGAATTTACGATATTTCAGACATTAATTAATTATTTATCACTTTTATTGTTTTCTATTATTCTATTTTATGACTCTTATGAATCATTATCATGGGATACACAGGGATAATTCCTATATTATCCCTACATTGAAGACTGTTAAGTAACAAATATTATATTGAGTTGGATCTTAATACGTCTGACATCCAAAACGCGTCGCGTTCCAATCCCAAATGTCGCAAATATTGCTCACCGACAGAGCCATAAAAGCGACATATGCGACGGAGGGCGCGAGTCGCCATAATTTTCCACCGTGCTCCGCGAACATCGCCATTTGAAATTGCATTATACCTTTACGTGCAAACGCGTTGACAGGGATCAGATTCATTATAATTCCTAATGATTTTCACTGTGAGGTTGCAACGAATAGCATGCAGCAGTTACTTCGAAACTTTCGTTACAGTTTACAGTGAATTAGACTTGTGAGAGCGGATTACGGAGCTGTATTTTATGGGCGCACGAAGTCTGTAACATTTTAACTTGTAGATATCGCGGATTGTATTATCTCTTGTGTTTCGCTTTAAATATCATTCACGCGAAGATAAAAGTTTTATTGTACGAAAGCGCAGTGTTATCTAATTAATGATAACTAGAAAATTGATGAATAAGTTGTAGATTTCTAATAACAGTTACCTGAATTCCATTCAGATTTAGCAAATCTATTTTATCTACATATTTTAAATTTTTATTTAAAATATTAATTATACAAGATATATAACGTTTACATATCTATTTATCGATTACACAGATCAATGGCTCATACTTAAATTTTTGTTTAATATTCCTTTTATACGAAAACAATATAGTTAATTATATAAACATTGTATAAACAATAATACTTTGAATTCAAAATGTAATGTAGATAAAATAATGCGCACGCTTTTCCGTCTCTTTTATCTTTCCAATATGGAAATAACGATATTATAATGTGATGACATCGGCAGACCCAAAGCGTTAAGGCCGTTAAGCGCGATTTGAGAAAGCAGGAGTTACGGTCAATGTTCGAGCCGACATCGCACCGCGTGGACGATAGGATTCGCCGTTGCGTCGTCACGACGCACGCGTTACGAAAGCTATATACGTGCGGTCGTAAAACCACCGGCCGACATAAAAAAAAACTAAGGGGCGTGCAGAGAGGCGGGAAACTCTTTTACGAGGGATCCATTTGAATTTATTCACTCGACGGACGTTTATTCGTCGCGGCGCGGCGCTCGGTCCCTTCCCATGAGTCACGTATTGTATCTACCTAACATCGAATTTCACGACTGGAATTTAACTATTCAGATACCCTTATTGTTTAAATAGAAAATATTTAATAATTATTAGAAAATATCCACGCAATATATTATAGTACATATAACAGTTAACAATTTAGATTGCTGTATCGACTTTCTTGAGTTCTTGAAAACTTTCTAATCGAAGTGATTTCATTTTTCATATCATTATCGATATTTGGTTAGTATGTATTTCAGATGACTGAAAAGTTTCTGACATTTCGCGAACAAGCAGAAAGACGATTCTGATTGAAATGTGGCTTCGGATATCGTCATATCATAATTGGCGTATCATTCATGCAGAAACACTGAATTTTAATCAATTTTAATCAATTTATTTCATGAATTTAAAAAAATATATAAAACTCAGACAGTCAAGAAATCTGAAAAATTCTGAAAAATCTGAAAAATATTAACATTGACGTGTTATGCGCTCAGAATATTTAAACTAACAATGGTCTTTAAAAAGTTGAAACCCAATGATATATTGAGGTTTCTCTGGAACAAATAAATAAAATATATTTGTCACAGAGAGAATATATAAAAGTAATAAAATGCGCGACAGAATTTTTTTTTTATTTAATTTGTGTCATACGCAACGCGATGCAACAAAGCATTCATACGCGGATAAATATTGAAAGCAAACAGCTCGTCGCTTTTAATCCCGCAATTGCATTCGCACGGAGGGAAATGCCAAAATGTATCAAGTAGCTTTGTACTGCTGAGAGTCATCGGGTATCGCAATACTGTGTCACAGGGCCGACGCGACGTTCACAAGAGTTTTGCGATAAATTTCGCCCTTGAGCTTGATTCGTGGCCGTTACAGGATGCAATATTTTCGCTTTCGCGACATATGCACAAAACCCGAGAAACCAAAGGAAATAATTCGATGGATATACGTATACATATGTACGCGCAAACACACTGACAGACACTGTCCGCAAATCGTTTAACTCGACGATTCAATTAACATGGAAACCCTCGTATAGCCTCGTCAATATTTTCTACCTCAGTCGTGGGATCAAATGCGCCGCACAAACCATTTGTGGAAAGGAATATCAATTACGCGCGATCTCTAATTCAAACCATCACGCGACATTAAAGCACCTACCCCGATCTACGGAATGGACTTCGCACGGTAGTTTATATGTACCAATTAATATTGCATGAAACGCACACTGCAAAATCTGCCTCACGCACCTTAATGTCATACTACAAATCGAAAGGTATGTTTTAATCAGTAAATTCGATGTACCTTAAGAAATGTATCTTTTTTCTTAAATACGGTCTCAAATTTTAAAGAAAATTTATATGTTTATAATTTTCAAAATTTATTATCGTGTTTATGTTTATATACCTTAGAAAGATTAGATATTAGATCTGCAACTTTTGCATTGCTACATTTTAATCTGCATGTACAGTACATTTTTCATGAATGTTTCTCTCTCTCTCTTAAGAAAAAATCGGTCAAGACAAGAACGACAAACGAATGAGAAGTAATATCAAATTAGACTAAACTTTATATATTTCGGTTTACACTTAAAACGATACAATCAAACGAGTCTGTGTTCTCTCTCGACTCAATACTCTGAGTAAGAGCAACCCCACGGCAGTAAATTTTTACGAGTGAGAAATCTTAACGAATTCAAGACAAACGAGGACTGAAAATAAAAGATGCGGTTGTTCCGCGGAAACTCGCTGGAGAAGAATGTAGCAATTACTTAAGTGCTCCCACTTGTTTGCGAACGGAAAATCTAGTTTATGGGATTTGTATGCCAACAGGTGCTAGCAGAAAGCAGAACCATGCTAGACTTTTCTCCACGTAAAAGTCATTCCGCCTTACGTCGGACTTTCAAATCGTTCACTGCAGTTTTCCGTCCACTCCTCGTAGATTGTGTTGCCTCAAACTTTCGTTGCTTGTTGCCGAATAAACAAGTATTAGAAAAAGAAGATAAATCATCGCCACGCGTGTACACTTGCGTTCTCTATTATCTCGATTAAAACGTGTACGAAGATGTATTTACATCCATCCTCTGAAAGGTTCCTTTAAAACTCTTCCTTATTCAACTTGAGAATTCATGTCACGAATTTTCACAGTAAAAACACAAATTTCCATTATTTTGTACGACATCTCTCGCATATCTGTTATTCGCTGTGACAGTAGCTGTGAAATAATTTACCTCTTCCAAGTAAGACTCATTAAAGGCTAGACTGCGTCGGTTATTTCATCAAATACCGCCGTATTGTTCATACCGACAACGCAGGTATGAATAGATGAGTATCCTCGTACTTTAAATTTCTCGTTTCCGCGGAAACGAGTGTAGCTACTATTCCCGCGTTTAGTACTGTCAGAAAGTGTCCATTACATCAGGAATGACTTCGCTGGCTCGCACGGAACTCATTCGGCTTTATGTTTGACTTTTAAATCACCGGCGTTGGCACTAAGGCGACTTTTCGAGCGGCTGATAATTCCGGATTTCAAGATTTTTCTTTGAACAAGCAATAAGCGTTTATCTTCTTTTCGCGTTATTAAAATTCCTCGAGGTTCGTAGCAGACGGAAAAAGATCGTCGCCTGTTATAACATGAAACGTAATAAAGAAATAGAATCAAGTAAGGATAAATTGTATTTGTAATATAGTACAATGATATAAGTAATGTATTATAGTGCTATATTTTTTACGTGGCCAACAGAGACGGTTTATCTTTCCGCTTTTGAAATATTTCGCCTTAAGCAGGATGTTTCTGCCATTTGCGGCGAAAGAGTGTCCATTTCATCAGCAGCGACTTCATCGCCTCATGTAAAACTCATTTCGCTTTATATCTCGCATTTAAATTCCAGATACTTCCTCGGTGCTTTTTGCCCTCGCGCAATCTCGTTTCCTAGATTTTTAGATACACTTACAGCCATCCCGTATTCTCAGATTCAACCTCGAAAATTCATATTTCTAACTCTTTCCTTACTGCGCATACAAAAACGTTGTCCGTAACAAAAAAATCGCGCGACGAAACGCGAATTACAAAGATAACGCCGTTATCTGACTGAACAGTTTTTAAGAAAGAAGAATATATCGTGAAGCTAAAGTATACGTTTTATATGAGTTATGTGTATACTTTTAAGAAGAAAATTTAATGGATTTTCAAAAAATTAAAATAACTTTGCGTGCATAATTTTTCACATTAGCGTTAATGATATGCCAAAAGTTTTAATATTTTTTAATATTTTTTTCTAATCAGAATATGTAGAAACAATCTAAAATTAAATTATTAACTTTTAATTGTGTTATGCAGAATCGAGTTAAGTAAAGTTAAATAATTCAAATTGTATAATTCAACTACTAGCTTGTTCATTGTAAATAGCGAGACAAGAGAAAGATGTTCGCGCAGTTTTTTTTTATCACATTTTCATTTTTATTACATTTTTATGTTTTGCCCGCGTACAACACGCGTGGACATATTATTTTTATTTCATATGGGAAACATTCATTCGACTCGTTAATCTTAACTTTTCCCATTTGTCGTATTTGATCCTGGAGTTAGCGCATCTGGGATAACATCCAATATCGCGCGAACGTTCTCACGGGAAACTTGAACAGAGAAATAGTTGAGAAACTACAGATTATCCTTTTCTTCCGTGTTTTCCCATTAAACTCAGTTAACATTGCGCGTGGACTGTCTTACAACTTATTAGAATTCCATTCCTACATCCTCGGCACCTTCATTCCTGTATCCTCGAGACCTTCCGGTCCCAGGATTGTGTCATCGGCCTCAACCTCGCTAAATCCCTCTTTCATTAGAAAGCGATCGAAAAAGTTTTGATTTAACTGCTTAGGTAGTTTCATAGGAAGCACGATGTCGGTTGCGTCATGGTTTATTTAATGGCATCATAGATTATGCAAATGCAACGAAGAACTTATCATAATGGAGAATCGTGAGGTGAGGCTAACCATAAGAATAATTAAAATATTTCTTGAATGATAAAGAGATCCCGTAATAAATTAAAGACACGGCAGCAAGAAGCGGCAATTCTCAATATAAAAAGAACAAAATCTTTCCTGAATCCTTACGTACAAGTATTGCTTCACTAGGATTGTGTGATACTATTGTACAGAATATATATATTGGATTTCTTTTTCTCGAAATATGTCTTTCGATTCGTCATGGTCTTCGCGTCTTCCTTCCTAGGTAGCTTTTTCTCGTAGAATGCACTTTCAACCCTCAACGAATCAAGTCGCTACATTTCGTCGGATCTTGGATTCGAATTTCAAAATTCATGTCCTACCGTCGTTGCGCGCAGCCTTTTATCTGTCTTCGGCAAGCTCCTTGCAATCTGGAACGAGCAATGTTTCACGAGCACGCGTCCCGCGCGCGGTCGAAGTTTAATCAAACTTCTAAAAGACTTCCGGCGCCGGCCCGAGACGCGGACCCGCATTGCGATTCGTGGATTCAGGACGAACTTCCGGTTCTACCTCGCG
The DNA here is from genome assembly GCA_928718305.1 of Tetramorium bicarinatum. Lineage (NCBI taxonomy): Eukaryota > Metazoa > Arthropoda > Insecta > Hymenoptera > Formicidae > Tetramorium > Tetramorium bicarinatum. The sequence goes on from OV788320.1 coordinate 6,735,868, forward strand.
CTCTATCTCGTTCTCCCTCGCGTCCTCCCTATTCTTTCTGTCGCCCATCTACTCAGCATCCCACACCCTGCATTCTCTTAGAGCTACATTCTCAGTTTCCTCCTCGCTCGCCCGTCAAGCCGATAGCGCGAGAGTTGCAAGACTCGGCGGAACGAGGATCGCCTTTCGGGAAATTGAATCCCGTTTCGAATCCGCCGGGAGTCTTTCTAGCAACATGTCTGACACGTCGTGCAACGAGTCGCACTTCGGTTTCCTCTTTCACGTCGCTACACCGGAATGTTTATGCGTTTGGCTAGAAAGCGGCCTGCATCTCGTCCGAATCGATGATAGGTCACCGGCTAACGATAGAATCTCGCTGACATCTTTTGCAAAGGAAATATCTACACTCAATAGTTTCTTCCTTTGTGGAAATCCTTCCTTGTGGAAAAAAAAAACAAATAAGATCGATATCTGTGAAAGAATTCCTAACAACTAAGCCTTTTCCAAATGTGTGTATCTTTCTCTCTATTTTTAAATCCACTTGTATTAATTCTTTAGAGAAATAAAAATGTAATATAATTTACTTTTTATGTATGCATGAAACAGCATGAAAAATTTTTAAGGCTAGAGACCTGCTATTTGGTCGCATTTTCCATAAAATTTAAATTAACCACAGATAAAGCTTTGAACATAAACCAACTTGCAACTTGCAGTTGCGCCAGTGTATCTTTCATTTGACGCCGTAGTCTGGTTGTTACAACTTGACATCTTGTTTCTTGATATACCATTGTCTGTAGCTACCTCCCTGTTTTGCAGGGTTTACGAGTCGCTGTCGCAAAGATAGGAACACCGATTTAACTTTGAGAGATGGTTTTTACCTTTTACAGCCCATTACATCGCGTCCGCTGGTTTCGATTAAAAGTATAATTTACAAATTGACCTTTTTTCAAGTTAAAACAAGACAAGAGTAAGGAAGTATCAACGAAGCAACTTGTACAAGATCTTTCAATACATGAATAGAGCAAGTTGTACTCGCTATTGCGATTCAAGTATTTTCACGTGAGATTGCGCGCGATCAAATCTAAGACATATATCGAGTTCGATCGATCGTCGCATGGGATAATAAACCTAATACTCTTCGCCCGTCCGCGAAGTGGTACACGATTGGGAAAAAAAAGGGGAAAGAGTCTTGAAAACAAGTTTCGCACCGAAATATCGTTTGACAGTAGCGTAACTCGGAGCAAAAAATCAAAGTTCCCGCAGATCCGTTCGTGCTGACAAACGCACGTATGGCTATCACGTATGCAACTGTACACGTAGAACTCTGTAGAGATCCACGCGACCACGTATGTCTCGTAGTATATCCGGAAACATTTAATCGCGATAATCACTGCCCCGCGCGTGTTTCTCTACGTCCATCAAAAGTTCTCCGGGGCTAATTCGCTTAAAACAGTCGGAAATGCAAGAGGTGCGTTGAACCCTGCGTCGCAGTAGCGGACCACATCGTGCCACGAGTTGCGACTCTAAACCTCGAACTCCACCCTTTCACACCCACGGACCACCTAACCAATGTGGGTCAATTTTAGCCTATATTTCGCACCCGTGGTTGGGGTAATGCTCGTTAACGAGGGCTTGGTCACGTACAAACAGTATGCTTTGCCCTGTAACGCGTCTAACGCGTGTAACGCTAAGTGCGGTGCGCATGTTGAGTTCTGTAAATGTCAATCGAAACGTGAAACGCCTGAAAAAGGTTTGCGGAATTAATGAGACCAGCCCAAAAGAGGACAATTTGATTACTTCAGCGTGAATGGCAGAGACAGTATTTTAACGTATACGAATCGCAATGTGCTTTTTGTGTTGAATTCTTTAATTCTTCATAGAGAAAAAAATATCCTGTCCAAGTTAATATAGTAAAATATCTTGATACTTTCAGTAACGACAGAATTGTAACGCATAAAATTATTTTGTGCCGCATACCTTTTTTTAGTCATAATATTACATTCTTATGCACGTATAGCGATATGAGGCGCATAGTACTGAAAATTAATATTAGCATGCGCGGGAGAGACAAAGGAACCTTCCATAATAAACAGCGTAAAACAAAAAAGTATTAGGCACATTCCATTCTAGACTACTTTCACTAAAATATTATTCTAATAATCTAAAAAAAATTCCGCTGCAGATGCAATTTTCTCCTCTAAAAGAAAGAACATAACTCAATTAATTTCAAACTGAACGTAAAAGTTAATGCGCTTTGTGTTCGCGCGTAGATGGACATTATTTCCAACAAATGGCTCGGGTAATGTTGGAAGCTGGAATATCTGTTGTCGACAAATCGATGACATAGTATTCCAATTGAAAGTGTGCCGTCTGCTACTACGTTAGTATCTCTGAGAACCAATCCCCCACGCCTCATATCGGAAAACTTACGATTTCAACGATTCTATTTCTCGATGATATGAATCATTTTTCAAAACTTTGCAATATCCTGAGACCTTTTTCGGTTCACTCTTAAGGCAAACAATAATAAAACATTTTATCAAATAAAGTTATGAATATGTGGATATGTTTTAATTTGCTATAATAAATGTGCAAACGCGTAATCTTTGTTTTTCAAGTTCAAAAATTTTTCTTATTAAATTTACAATAATGAACAAAAAATTAATGCATATTCCAGTATCAACGTTAAAATTAAAACAACTTTCAATCAAGAGGCTTTCTTTATGAATAAAACTAGTATAATTAATGAGCCGTAGAGTTTAATAGAGAAGAACGTTCATTTTTCTTATTCTAACGCATGTGTTGTGTAGGCATTGGTATAAAAGATACAATCATGTTAAAATTTAACTTTAACTTAACTGTAAACATTTTTTTAAACTTGGAATTTTAGATACTTTTTATATATTCTAAGTTTTAATTTTTAAATTGATTGTATCTTTTATACCAGTCACTACACAATACATGCGTTAAAATAACATACGTACTTCTCTATTATAGGCTATACAGTTAAGTTTACCAATTTTGATATGAATTGTTGATGTTATCAATAGATAATTGCTCAAAGTACACAATCGGAAACTAGAATGTCTGTCACTGACAAATAACGTTGCAATTCCCTTATCAATATCGATCACTCGACAATTTTCACTTCGTGACACCGCGAGTCCTTTTTTACGAGCAACAACGACTTAGCACGATATTCGAACGCAAAGATAACTAATTGGAGACACAAGACGGTCGCGGATGGATGTTTCCTGAGAACACAGGAATAGCGACGAGTCGCAGAGTGCTCTTTTCTTCGATGAAAAAGGAAGGGTCGTCGGAAAAATACAAAAACACGCCCGCGCGCGAGGGAAAATGTTTGCGGAGTCAACGAAATGTGCTTTCGCGATCGCCCCGCGTGCTTCTCTCCCCCTGACCCCTCGGGTTGAAAGCTCGGACGTGTTACACCTGGACGAAGTTTCTCGTTGCTACGTTTAAAACGCGATTTGGAGGCCGCACATTTCGCGTCGCAAAGGTGTGTTTGTCGAGAACTTCAAAGTGCACAATTACGGGACTTCTGAGAGGGATTCGCGCGGATGTTCAAATATTTCTTTGTCAACCATTGGCACTTCTACGACGATGCTGTAAGTAAGAGGAATATTATGTACCGTTGCGGCAGAGCTCGGAATTCTGAATAAAACTGAATAAGTTAAAATGGATTATTATTACTAAGTATTGTACCTTTGACAATTGCACTCGGTACAGATAGAGATATTTGCAATGGTGACTCGTAAAAGACGAAATTCTAAGGCTTGATTGTTCGAGAAAACCTATCGTCAATTTTCACGACAGACTCTTTGGTCATCAAAATTATATCATGTGTCAAATATATATTGTGCATTGAATATACAAAGTATGCAATTTTTTAAATCAAAAATAAAAGAATTAATTGGAGATTGTGTTACAGAGACAGTTTGCCGGATTAATTCTCAACGTACTTCCTTGGAAATAATTTGTCGAGGGGAAATATTTCATCGGAATATGACATCGGTCTAGCTGACAAATTTCGACTACACGTAGACTGGGTTTGTTAGAATATGGATGATAAGGGAGCTGTTAAGATAATCAAGAAAGCGACTTGACATTTAACATAAAACGCTCGAATCTACAAGTTAACTGCAGAGTAATTCTATTCGAAACTCCTTGCTTAATATAACGATCTATTATTTTATATTATATTCGTAATACTCGCAATATTAGTAACAGAGGCATGATAGAACACACTCTGTATATCTCGTAAAAATAACTCCGATACAGGTACATCCTTTAGTTTAAATAGCGAAGGTAATCGATGTAAATTCTTAATCGCGTACTACAATGGAAAAACTCGCGGAAATGGTAAAAGCCGCACATCGGCAATTCTCCTCTAATAGCGATTTATCAGTGCGCGTCGGTTTTGCGGTACACGTGTAGAGAATTAAAAAGATAATCCCGTCAGCTGCGAGTAAATCCGGCGATGTAACTAAAAGCGTTACAAAAGCCGCCCGTGAAAAAAAAGTGTGGATATGTCGTGTACCGACCTACAGCGGAAAAACGGTAAGAGAGAGAGAGAGAGAGAGAGAGAGAGAGAGAGAGAGAGAGGATGGGGAAAGAGAGACGGAAGAATGAAAGGACGGATGATAGAGATTCGAGTTGGTAGGGGTGATACAGAAGAGGTGCAAAGGGTACACGAGTTCGCGTTTATCGGTCGACGAACTGGGCCGCGTCCACGGTGTCAGCGTTATTCAAAATGCAATTTGCATCGGTGGCGCTTGCTTGCGGAAATCACAAATGCGCTCTGATTAGAGCAAGTTTTCCACCATTCGTTGCCGGAAGATAGAAACAGACCAGGCGAAAGAGGGAAAGAGAAAGAGAGAAAGAGTTTTGAAACTAGGGAAACCGAGTTACGCGGGGAAGGAGAGACGGCGGAGAAAAAAGAAATAACAGACAGATAAAAGAGAAAAAGAAAAGGAAAAAGATTTCCCTCGGCTAATTGCATGAGATACGCGATTGTTTCATGCATATTCAGCAGATCTTCGGGTGGGAATAGCTGATCGCCATTCCTTCGAGAGAGGATCCTCCTGTTTCTTTCTTTTTCTCTTTCTCTCGGTTTCCTACTTCGGGTCGCGAAAGAACGAAGTATGAATCTCGAGGAGTCCTCTCTCTCTCTCTCTCGCTAAAGAAACCCGATCATTAAATACAATCGTCCTAAGCCGCGAAGTGCACCACTCGACGGCAATTAAACGCGACGAGTTCTGCTAGTTTCCTTGGTTACCCTTGTAATCAACATACCGATCAGCTATAGCCAATATACTATTAATCAATTATACATTATATATTTTTTTTAAATAAATACAATTTATACGCGACAGCTTGTAGAATTATGAACAAAGAATTTTGCAAATCACAATTCGACGGGCAAGATCTGGAATGGCAGTTGCGCCATTCGCGATCGATAATCGTGATATTAGCGCGATTGGCCCGTTCGCCGACTTTTTGTCCGTGTGTATGCGCGTAACTTGGGCGTATGTGCACCGCGGCTAATTGATAAACACAGCCGTTCGAATAGCCGCGTTATAACCACGTCGGCACGGCCGACGCTTTGTCGAAAATCAACGGCGATTCGACGGCTAATTAATACTGTTTTTGATATGCGCCCCCCCGCACCTGCTCGTCAATCAGAAAACCATCGATGTCGTGCCACCCTCCCGGAAATCTCGCAATTCGCGGACCTCCCTGCTGCCTGCCTCTGTTGAACGTGTCACGAATGTCGATGGATATTTTTTCGGCAATGATGAATATTAACGCACATTATTGGAGCTTTATCAAATCCCGCGCAAAAAGTGATATCGCTTTATTCTATACATTGCACGTCCTACACATTATTTCGCAAATAGATTTATCGTATAAAAATTAGCATTTAAAAATGTAAAAAAATATATTTACAAGAAATTAATTTGAGGAAAGAATATAATGTAAAAATATCTGATTCTCATGTGGTTGATTTAAAGAAACTTTAAGAAATTGATTTAAATTTTATTTTCACGACATTATGACTTTCATATTAATCTGCAAATGGAACAATCGATAGCTTTGTTTGTAATTTGGATATTTATATCTCGTACGTATAAATTCTGATCATTACTTGATTCTTTGACACAATGGGAACAAATCGCAGGAATCTGTTAAACACAGCTCCGAAAAAAAGGATGAAATTCCGTTTGAACCGATATTTCCATTATCGATCGGCGCGTCAACCTCCGCTTATAGGGATTCGACAAATTGCCGGCCGCAAGCAATATGGACCGTGCGCACGGCGGATGGTACGATTTGGTAGACGACGAATGACGCGCTCCGGCAGACGTGATGCGATTTCCTATCGGCATAGAACTTCCGCGAATACAAGTATTCTCTTCGTACGAATATTATCCAGAATCTCGCCGCGCACGTACACGCACGGATACCCGTATCCATATCATAATCGACTTTGCCTCCGTGCGACCCGACAGAACGCGCATCGGCCCTTTTTTTACGCGCACTCACGTAAATTACTATTTTTTTTTTGTTTTTATTCCCGACCTCTCCCACGTCGCGTGCAATCTAACGATATTTCGCGAGAGAGAGACATATATACACGTGAGGTGATTCGATTGTAATGGATCACGAGCGTAACTTTTCGAGAGACGGACGGACGAGCGAAAAATGCGCTCTCGGCTCTCTTTCGAAAAAGGAAAAAGAGAGAGAAAGGATAATCATCGTCGCGCTTGCGGAATGTATCTCGGCAAGCCGCGAAATATGCGACGTGCGCGCGATTTGTTATTGGGAGAATTTTCTATCGGTCGAGCTACCTGCCTTGCCCGTACTTCCTGCGCCGAATGCCCGGCCGATGATTGATAACGGCAAAAGCGGGTCATCTATATTTTTCTTTTTTTTAGGTGAACGTTTTACAACGGCTTCAACCCTTTTATTCCGCTCGCGCGCGCTGATTGCGAAAGCGAACCTGTGCCGGACGCGAGCGCGTGTTTCGCGTATGTTTCGTCTCGGTGTGTGTACCTATCTCTTTCTCTCGAGTTTGTCCTTCTTTGGCGAGACTCACGCGGTTCATCGAACGATATTTCCCGGAGAAATCCGCACTTTTTGAATAATTCCGCGCGATTCTAGGGACGGGAGGAACCTACGCGCGATTTGCAACGCGCTTATCCGGAAAACGCGATCCGACACGGCGGTAGAGCGAATTAAGAGGATCAATCGCGACATTTTTGCAACTCTTAAGGCTCGTCTACAATACGAAGTAAGAGTAGGTTTAAGCAGGCGTAAGAAGGTTACTTCCGGCGTAAGCGAAATAAATCTATTTTATATCTTACTCTTACTTCTTACGCCCGTCTTACTACATGTATCGTAGACGAGCCTTTACACCACCGATTCATCGGATTACCGTCCGTATCTTTCTTTCGTGTGACGCTATATCGCTCGGTTCGAAACTCCGATCGAGCTCGATCTCGTAACATCACTATCGTTTCGCGTGACTTTATGATTTAATGCACGCGTCCTCGCTGCCTCTTGAATTTTTTCAACTTCGTTCGGAACTGTTTTTATTTCCTATACAGCGTTTTTCTGCGATGTTTCGTTTGTCATGACCAGTATTCCACGCGAATTCGTTTTTTCAAATATCACACTCGTGAAATAACACGAGTTTTCGAGTTTGTATAATGATAGCGCGGTTTTAATGTAGAAATATGTTGTGAGGGAAAATAAGAGAAAGAGAATATCTTTTTTATTGTGAAGTGCAATTACAATTGAGATGACAATAGGTATTGTCATGCGGCTTCATAAAAAAAAATAGGAGAAAAGGGACATCAAGATGATTTTGCGTGCATTGCCAACAATGTTTAAAATTGTATGATATCAATTTTGCTGATAACCTCATTTTATTTAACATGCTCGCTTTCATATATTTTACACTGGCTACTATATAGAAGCGAATTATGAGAAAAATAATGATTTTCAATTATAAATAACGCGTTAGAAAAGATAGAAACTACAAATTTTAGAAGCAATCTTAAAATACAAACGAACATTTAAAGTAGAATTTTATATCTATGATAATTTTAAGTAAACTTTCCTTTAAGTAAGATTTGATTACAGCAATTTTAATTCCTTTTACGTCCAATTATGAACGTATTTAATGTAAGAGAAAAACGAAAGAATTCCAAGTCGAATTCATACTAAGAATATATTATTTAGAATTTTATCACAGAGTCTATAAAAAGAATTGCACAGTTTTTCAAAAAACTCGATAGACGCTTAAATTTTTTGAAAGCGCTTCGTATATAATTTTAACGCGAAACGCAGCTATCTTTCTACAATCTCCATCAGAAATTCTATCAGCGCCTCGTGTGCCACGGAATACCGTGTGATGATTGATAGCGAAGAAACTGGGTTAACGGGAGCTCTTTTTTTCTCACGTTTTGTTTCGATTGCCGTATCCGTCTTCGTGCGTGCAATGCGCCGCAAAATGGATACCCGGGCGAACGTCACTTGCGTTTCACAAACGAAGAACACTTTAAGGCCCGCCGGAACGAGAGATGAGTAAATGTCTACCCGCCGCGAATGAGAAACATTAAAAGCGAAAACGTGTCTTCTTCGAGGGCGCGTAAAAGGGTGGACACGAACTCTCTCTCTCTCTCCCCTCTGTTCCCTCGATTCTACTCCAAACGAGATTTGTCGCTCACTTTTTAAACATTAATCCACTTCTCCGATGCTAGATTATTTCGGTCGATTATCGCGAATCTAAATTTCTGTATATGTAAAAATCTGTACATTTATAAAGCTTCTCTGTAGTTCTACATTGAAAGAACAAATTTACGCGATTGAATTATGCGATTTGAATAAAAAATTAAGGATATTCTTTAAATATTTATAAAATAAATGAAATTATAATGCTTGAACAACTGTATGCATTATTAATAATTCTAATTTTTATATCCCATTTCCATAATATTTTTTACTACATAGATTCTTATAACAAGAATTTAGATATTTTTTCAATTTAGAGCTTAAACGCATGATTTCTATTTTCCATAATGTAAAAAGTAATATATGTAATCGAGCGTATTAAATTCATAAAGATGTGTTGTGCAGTATTACATAATTTAATATTACGAGTGTCTTTTTGGGGCCAATCTCATCCCCAGTGAATCAGAAATAATTGTCGAAGGTGGTACTGTATTTTTCAAGAGCACGTGCGTGGGGGGCCGATAATAAATCTCACGACCTTTGCGTCCACTCAGTCTGATTGCAGAAATGCTGATACGTTTGCCCGAACAAGAAAATCAATCCGCTTTCGTCAAGCCGAATTTCTGTTCTTCGCTTCGTGCGAATTCAGCGCACGCCTCGTTTCCTTTCTACCTGAGAGATGCAGTGGCTCAACAAGTCGCGCGCGCGGCCGCCAAGAAGTCATCGTCATGGTGATGTAAGTAGATATAGAGAGCAAAGAAGAGACCGTAATCAGAATCACGTTTGTGTCTTTCGTCTACTTGATCATGACACAGCCAATTTATGTATTTCGTAAAAATTGAGATTAATTTGCCAACTTATATATTAACTTGCCGTGTTTTCATTGTCGTGTATAAATACACAAATTGATCCTAAATTTTCGTGAAGGAAGGAGCACGGGATTCAATATTTTATTTGCAAATTTGCTAAATGTACTTGCGATGCCAAGACATTCGATGTTATTCATAGTAGACTGCGCATGTATTATTTAACGCGGTGATTTCTTAATAATTTATTATTTGCTAAATTGGTATGGCAAATTCGTTCATTTCGATATATTGATTTAAATCTTTAACCACTTATTCTACCAAACTTTTCATAATAATTAATGCAACCTGTCCTGCCTAATACTCATTTTTTGTTGCCTCATTATTGTATTAATTATATTTTTTCCCTCCCAATAAAAATCTCGGATGGAAAGAGTCACAACATATTTCAGGTAACAGTAATGCAATAGTAAAACATGTTCAATCGCAAGGTCGTTACGTGACTTGTCACGTATTAAATATCGAAACGATAGCCATCACTTCTCAGTGATCACGCGATATCGAGACATGCACATGTTGTTCGAACGCAAATATACATGTGAGAAATTACTCACCCCCTATCAGCAACAGCAATAAAAATCGGCACGTCGTCCTTGTCATTCTCGTCATCCTCGTCGCTCTACATGAAACGATCCAGCCTGCCGAAGCGAAGATCCAACGACGTCGTTGCCACTCTCGATCGACGACGGTCCCGCGTCCTTCCCGCGACTGTCACGTGGACCCCTCTTCCACTTGCGAATATTCCGCGGAGACTTTCGCGCGTGGAGCCGAAAGGAGCGATCGGCCGATACTCGTTTCTCGCGTTGACCGCGACGGAAGTTGCACGAGGACGATGAACAGGATCAGTGGCGGATGGATGGTGAGGGAGAAACAACCGGGGAAGCTGCGCGGGCGAAGTCTCGCCGTCGACTGGCGCGCTTCCGCGTATCCGACCCCTCTGATAACCGGCCGGCACCCTCTGCACCCTACCGCATGCCCGCCCCTCCGCCGTGGATCGCGGGCAGGGGCCGAACCCCCCGCGGTCATCCTCCGCCGCGCGCTAATTCGCGCATCACTGCGAATCGCGATCGCGCGCATCGTTTTGCCCTTGCGATAACACAAATTTCCCGAGAAGTCAGCTAAATCTCCCCGCTTCTCCATGGACATGGCAAACGACCTGAAATGAGCATAAAATGGAATTTTTACCAACGAGAAAGTGGAATTTATCAAACAATCGGGCAATGTTACGCGCAGTTTTTCTCGCGTTAACTTTTTCTCGTAATGCGCGTTACATTATCCTATTGGATTGATTCGTATAATTTTCGCATCTGTTTAAAAATGTTTCTTTTTCGTTCACATATGTCACAGCAGGTCGGATCAAAATAGATATTATGGATATATTATTTAGCATAAATGGGGATTTATTCGAAAAAATCCGGCCAAGCATCCATACATGTTTGGCCGCTTTTCCGTATTTTGAATTTTCCAATAAATGATATGCCGAATTTAAATACATATAGGAGCTTTATATATAGGAATAGATTAAGAATATAAAGTCTCAGTATTATTCTTTCAGTCGTTTTGAAAATAAATGATCCAAAATGTTGCAATTTCAACAGACGATCAGACTGCAATCTTTTGGACCATTTATTTCCAAAACGGCTGAGAGAATAATACTAAATCTAAGTTAAGGTTGAGTACTAAAGTCTCAACTTGATATTTTTCTATTTGTCTTAAGTTTCAATTCGGTGAATTCATTTATTAAACAATTTTAAATACGAAAGAAGAGATCAAACTTGCACTTTTTAACCGTTATAATTTTGCAAGTGAAATACAGGAAATTGCGCGAAAATTAATATGAAATATAATTCCCCTTTATATTTGCCACATTATAATCGTGATTGATACAACAAACGTTAATAAATAAATTCTTTCATAAAAACCTCTGAAATTGTTATGAAAACAACGTCGAAAGGTATAACAATTTTTATCACGTGATTTTGTTATTTATATTTAATTACATTATTGTTTTAGTTTTACGACGTAAATTTTGTCAATTATATTTCAGCTTGATATTCTCTTTACTGAAATTAAAAATTAAAAAGAATAATTAAAAAAATGAAATCTTTACATTTGCATTCCCCTTCGTGAAAAGTTTTTGTTAATAATGTAAATTGTACACGCGTCGGCATTCTAACGATAAAAATTTTCACCTCCGCAGCTTTAAATGAGGAATCTACCAGAGGATCTAACATCTTAAACGACGAATCTCTCAATTGCCTGTCCGTAAAAAGATCATTACTTACCAAAGTAACAACGCGCATGAACGTGCGCGGTTTCAAGCAGGCAAAACTTTTTGTCGTGAATCTCGACAATTTCACGCGACTTCGCGCCTTCGCGACTCTTCGCGCGGGGGGGGGGGAGATGAATTACCGGCGAAAGCGTCGTATACTCGGCGAAACGCGGCGCGATTGACAACTCGCGCACTTCTCGACAATAATCCGCGACTATGGCGAGCGATTATACGGTCGGCCGCGGTATTTTACCCAAAATTTTGGCGCAACGTTTACCCGAAAAGAAGAGCCGCTCGCGCGCCGTTACTTGCTCGTCCGCCATATTATGACGTCATTCGCGACAATCACGTGACTTCCACTCGCCGCTGAGACGCCGCATATTCATGGAACGTAATAAAGAGCGTAATTATACGGAGAAAAATGTTTCTTTACCTTAATATATGCGTTCGTTTGATATTTGTTCCACTAAAAAAAATATTATTTCATAGAATAAAAACTTGATAGTTTCGTTGCATTAAATCAAACATACCGTTTGACGGAAAAATAACTATTATTTAAAATAGTATTATTAAATATGTCTGCTTCAAGTAAGAACTCTGTTTGTTTCAATTAACTTGTTATTTGAAATTCATTAACCTTATATTTGTTTAAGTTGAAAAAGCAAAATTCTTTCAAAAAATATTTTGTTCAAAGTAAACATGTACGTTTTTTGAAAGTCTGCCGTATTTGTCGGTTCGAATATCAAATAGTTGAAGTATTTTAATGATCAATTTTCTTTGCCTGTAATAAAATTCATTAAATCTAAAGAAACATTTTTCTTTGTGTAAAAAAAATCAAGTAGCAAAGTCAGCGAGATAGCGAACAAGGAAAATGATGGAAGCAAAATTGTGAAAGATGGTTGCGATTAAATTTATCATCAAAATAAATGATTATTTGCTTTTTTGAAAATTTTCAGATTTCACTGACTCTTGACGTATCTGAAATTCCTTTATCCGCAAACTCTCGAGTGCAAAATAAAATTCTTTCGAAAACATCCTTTGATGAAATATGTTTGAAAGCGTTGTTTAATGGAATGGCACGCATAAATTTTGAGCGCTTGTTTAGTGAAAAATATACGCCGGCGTGAATCACAGCATGGTTCTTTGTCGCTTTAGACTCTCGCGACGATCTCGTAAATGCCAAGGAATTTTCGTACCTCGTCGTCGTTGATTGTCAATCGCCGTGAAGGCGACGTGGGAAGGGAAAAAGGAAGGACGACGGTCATCTTAAAAATCCTTCCAAGATCCGCGATATTAATCCTCCGGGAAAACATTAGCTCGGCAACCGTCTGGGATATTAAACCGCGGAATCCAAAAGTTTCTTAACACGCCACAGTCGGATTTATGAAACCGCGTCGTAATATTTACGAAAACGTCCGCATTCGTTTATTAATTTACCGCGAAAAGTTAAATATTAGTCGTCCCGGGGCCGTAACATTTTTTTACGAGCAAACTTACAAGCCCGTCTGGAGCACGGAAGACTGTCAGGCTCGATTCAGCTTACATACTATAAAATATACAAGTCCGCGAAAGCTACGAGTATCCGAATGCGAGAATTTTATTTCTCACTTGACGGAAACAACGAAAGAGACGAGTAGTTGTAAACGTACATAAATGGGTGAGAAATCGTCTAAATGCGCTGCTTTCGTAAGGCTACGCTCCTTCTATCGGCAACATTTGCTTTAATCTTTCGACGACCGCGGACTCTTTAAAGAACCAGAGCCATTTCTTCTTCTTCTTCTGCTTTCTAAAAAGAAAACATCTAATTATGTCTAATTACAATCCGCACAGTGTGCGTAAGAAAATTGTTCCTCTCGGCGAAAAAAGGTGGTTTCTCAAATACTGAGAGCAAAATATATTTATCCTTGGACCCATAATTTTATAATTTCTAACACGAAATATGATTAATTTAACTATATGCATCATTGTGTTAACCATTTCTAATTATCATTAAAAATATTATAAAATTATGGTTGGGTCCAAAAGTAAGTAGATTTTTTCTTTCAGTGAAGGGTTAACGAACCTTGTGCGTCGCAAGAGATGGCGTGCGTTTTGGCGCGCGATCACACGCAGCACGCTGAACGCAGCTGCGAGAGGCGATCGAGCAGCAGCCAATCAGTTCTTCGGCAAAAGGAGCTTCCTCGCCACGCGGATTTCTGCCCAAGCCGTCGTGCGCGAGCCGCATTCAAATCCACCAATGAGAATCGTCCGCAACGAATGAAGCAGCTGTGTCGGCTCCGCGCCGCGCGTATTATTTTCTCGTCGTCGTTTTCTCGAGTTGCGCAACAGTCGCGAGGCTTTGGAGCACTGTAACTTTTGGCGCCAACGGAGCGAGGGACGCGATTTATACGCGATCGGCGAGAAATCGCAGCACGAGTGAGTACGCGCGTAAACGCCGATGTTAAAAGCACCCGCCGAGATGCGGGTGACAGTCAGGATAAGCATTTTACGAGCACGTTCGCGAACCTAACCTAAAAATGTTACAGTGCCACCGCGGAAAGCCAGGAAACGGACGGCCGAGGACCCTACGCAAGCGGAAAAGGCGCCGAAGCAGAGCAAACAGAGCAAGAAGAAACAAGGTAGCGAGCCAGCGATTTTTCTATCCCGAAAATACTCTCCTTTTCCTCAACTGTGATATCGGCATTAGGTATCGTAATCCACGCACGCTTCAACGTTCCGAGGGAACACGTTTTCCGCGAGTATGAAGATGTAGAGTTTCCCAATCTCTCTTGCACTAGGATTGAAAGTAGAGATTGTGAAAAAGCTTTCAAAAAAAGATGGCCTGATACAAATCCTTTTCCCATCAGGAGATTACTAGCACGAGTTTAAATTTGCACAAATTTATCTTGCACAGGATTGAGCGTGAAACCTGACCTGCGATCACTTTCAAATGGCGGCGTTATGCTTGTATTCGGACAAGGCGATTTTGGACAGCTTGGCCTGGGAGAAGACGTCACCGAGAAAATGCGTCCAGCAGCCATATCTGATTATCCAGATATTGTAATTGTAGCAGCTGGCGCTATGCATAATGTATGCCTGAGAAAGACGGGAGAGGTATTGACTTTTGGGTGCAACGATGAGGGAGCGCTTGGACGAGACACTAGCAAGGAAGGATCTGAAACAGTACCGGGCATCGTTGAGTTACCTAGTAAAGCCATTCAAGTGACAGCAGGAGATTCGCATACCGCCGCATTGTTGGACGATGGACGAGTGTTCGCATGGGGCACATTTAGGGTATATTATCTTCATAATAATTTATAAATTTGCCATAATCAAGAGAAAATGTCGCTTATGTGATAAATTTATTTTTATGCAAATAGGATACACATGGTTCTATGGGACTAACATTGAAAGGAAATGAGCGATTTCCTGTAGAAATGTTACCTAATGTAAAAGCTGTCAAAATAGCATCAGGCAATGATCATTTAGTTTTACTTAGTGAAAATGGACGTGTATATACCTGCGGACGCGGTGAACAAGGACAGCTAGGACGAGTAGCTGCACGCACAGCCAGTAGAAATACACGACAAGGAATAGGTCTGCTACTGACCCCCGGCGTAGTTGAATTTAAAATCAGAAAAAAATTATATTTTGACGATATATGGGCAGGACATTTCTGCACTTTTGTTAAAGAACACGAGAAAGGGGACATATATGTGTTTGGTTTAAATAATTTCTATCAAATTGGTAAGAAATATTTACAAAGATCATTATACTTTTCAATTTTAAGTCTTTTTTTTACATATTTGTTGGAAAATATTTTAGGTTTGAAGAGCAATGATATTCATTTTCATCCACAAATATCAAAAACCTTTAGTGGCAAAATATGGAGACATATCAGCAGTGGAGAACATCATACCATAGCCCTGGATAACGCAGGACAAGTCTTTGTAATGGGTCGCAAAGAATATGGTCGTCTCGGGCTCGGACCTAATTGCTCAGACATGGAAGAACTTACGTTAGTTCCTGCACTAAGTTCTATTAAATGCATTGACATAGGCGCAGGTAGCAGAGAATCGTTTGCAGTCACAGAATCTGGTAATATAACGTGTAAATATAATATTGCTCATTATACAATATCGACATAATTCGGAAAGCAAAATTTTCCAAAGAAATAAGTTTGAATGTTGGATTTGTTTAAATCATTAAAATTTTGTAATATTACTTTTAAATGCAATTTTGATGTAACTGTTGTAGAGGAACAAAAGTATCTCACAATATGTATATCAACTCTTCATTTAAAGTATTGAGTTTTCATAATTCTTTGTAAACAATTTAAAAATTACAATTTTTGAGTTATTGTAGCAAGCGATCGATATAGCGTTAACTAAAAATAGTCGATCATACATAAGGTACTAATTTTTATTACAATAATTTAGGTGATTTATATTCATGGGGTATGGGAACCAATGGAAATCTTGGAACCGGAGATGTAAAGGATATCGAGGAGCCAGTATTAGTTAAAGGAAAGCAATTGGAAGGTAAAACAGTGGTACGAGTTAGCGGCGGCGGCCAGCACACTTTGGCTTTGGCAACAATTCGTCCGGTAAAAGATAAAACTGCTGGTTAATATTAAATGTGTATTTCAAGACATTGTGATATGAATTTAGACAAAAACAAGGAAAACCATTTTATTTTTTAACATCCACGATGTTTACTTTCCCGAACAGGAAATATAAAAAAATTTGCCGTCAGTCAAGTCTTCAAGTTGTTTTCAGAAACCATAACATTTAAATTTGTATATACACGGTTACATTGTCATAAATTCATTCATTATGCTTACAATAATTAATATATTGTGTTCTTGTTGTACTGTTAGTTTCATTACTTACTATCATGTTATATTATGTATCGCCAGAACAAACATTTTTCTACTTACAAAAAGGTTTGTATCTAAAAATACATGGAAGAAATACTTTAAATGGACAAAAATTATATTTTGAATAATCAATAAAAACTGTTAAATGTGAAAGATGATACTTGAGCCAAATTCTTATGCCATTTAAGTTTAATAAAAATTTAGGTAATCTAACTGAAAATAATTGATTTGTGTAAGGTAATGTATTATGCATTATTTGCATTTAAAGTTATACAAAACATTGTACAAAATCCTGGAGAATAAACTATGTAAATGTGTTCATCTACATTATAGTCCTATATTAAAACTTTGATATAAATAAATTTCTCTTTCTACAAAATAAGTTCAACAATCACGTCGTAAACTTCTTTGGTAAAACGGAACAAAATAAAATTTAATATATTAGAGAAAAGGACGTTACAATTACATGTTTGAGAAATTGGAAAATTAAAAATTGTAACATATCATAACATTTCGTTTATTCACAAATTTAAATACAGAATGATACTACTGTTCATAAATTTTAAATCAGTTTACAAACTTGTAAACCATATTGTAAAAGAAAGATTGAAGACATTTTATAACGAACAAATCATTTGCAAACGCAACTAATAGATAATAAATTTAACTTGGCTTTGGTTGCTCGGCAACTTTTGCATCTTGCATTGAAAGCTGCGTAAGTTTCTTGCCGATACGTTCGTGTACATCCAAGTATTTAGCAATACAACGATCTAGACATATCGATTCCCCTTTCCCTAGTTCAGCCTCAGTATATTTTGGTGCTATACACTTTCTATGGCAGGCAGATGTCATACGATTATACATGTCTGACATCATTTCTATTTCCAGATCCTGGACCAATTTCAATTGCTCTTGATCTAATGTCGCCATTCTTCCAACTTTGTACTCTTCAGTTGCACTTTCCTCTCTTAGAAACCTTATATCCCTTAACAATAAGTTAGTCTACAACATTGGTATCGCGCAATCGTTGTCTAGCTTTCATAATCTCATATCTCCTGGCATTGACGCTTCTCTTGGACAGCACAAATGAGTAAAGTCCTAGGACAGTTGCTATGGACCTACGAAACGTAAATTTATCATTATACAATAAAGCGTGTAAAAATGATTTTTTTTTTAAACATCTACGAGCGCGAAATCAGAAATCTTGGAATTATATAAATGTGAAAAATGTAAACGTCCGAAATCACATATTTTGGACGTGATAATCATTGTACTTTGATTTTTAGGTTAACGTGATTTTCGAAAATCAGACGCGAGAAACACGCCGCGGGAATTCCTTTCAAGATACCATGCACACCTACCATCCAATTCCTACCTTCGCCCAAGTTGGCAAAGCCATGTTTTTATTTAATCGTTACGATATCCCATTTACAAGGTAAAAAATTTCATGTACCTGAACGTGTACGTACACCACAACACCATGCGACCGCCGGCAATAACTCCTAACCTCTCTCGACTCACGTCTCACGTCATATCGCATATATTTATCTTATTTATCACAAGCAAATATTTTTTCGCGCGACGTTCTTTGATTTCACGTCAAAATGCGTGAAAATAGACTACCTCGATTATAAAATTGTCAAGTTTTCAAAGATCTTTTTCGTTTCAAACTCGCGAGTTCTTGGTTATCTGATGGATGTCGAAAAGCGCGCTTTGAAAATTGCCGGATTTCCTCCTTTCACGTGATTTTCCTCTAAATTTGGAAGTTTTCTATTTTCACTGGAGAATAAAATTTAACTCTATTTAACAATAATTATATTTAATACTCTAATGTATTTACATTTTCTTCTTTCGTGAAATGTTATAATTTTTATACAAAGTGGATAGAGCTCTGTCCACCTTGCTTTTATATTAATTAATAAAAATTTTTAAAATTAATAACTAAAACATGATTGTATATTTAATTTTATTAAGCAAAAATTTAGGAAATTTATTTTTAGGATTTTAGAAAATTTTAAGATGTTAGGGGAAAATGTAGGAAATGATTTGACAACACTGATCTTTGGCATATATACATATAACCTAATTGTGAATTTCGTGAAGTGCAAGCGAAACGATCGCAGCAGACTGCAGCGATAACAAGCGATAACGCGTCGAAGCGAGATAAGCAAAGGTAAATTTTGCTTTCGACGATATTATCTCGATAACATAGGATCTCGAGCGTCTCTGTGAAGACGATGCGTCAAGTCTATCGTTTTGAGATTGCGCGAGCCATCATTTTGTCTCTGCCAGTAGCCAAATTCTTTCGCGCGGCGTGACGAGGTGCAGAGCAACGTGTTGCTCGTCGTTTGCAGCGTCATTTCAGACATTTCAAAACACACATGTTACGCGTAACTCCTGAAAAGACGAATATGGACTAGGAAAGAGGGATATTGTAAGCATTTTAACAACACAGAGCGAGTACAGAGGAGAACGTGTACGGTAATCCAAGACAACGTGCGACGTAGGAAAAAAACATGTCTTTGCAACAGTGGATGCATATACGACACAACATCGATATACCATGGAAGAGCTTTGTCAGGGAGTCACCTAATCTACGGGACAAATCTCCAGAGAGATACATTCGTCAATTGGCTTTCCAAGGAAACGAAGCGAAGGTTGCCTATGAAGAAATTATTCAGCACACTAGTAATAGCGGTACTCCACCAGTGAGACTAAAGCATTTAAGATCAAAAACCGCTGGGAGTCAGGGCAACTCTGGCACGAGTTCTGCTTCTATCATACAATCAAAGAAGATTATACTTTCTGACGATATTTTAACAAAAGTCACGACCAACACATTGTTAAAAGCGGTGGAGCAGAAGGACCTAAAATTCTTGCAAAAACACATGACGATGGAAAATGTGAATGTGTCGGATGACTTTGGTTGGACTCCGTTAATGTCCGCCGCTTATTGCGGCCATTTGGAAATTGTGCAATTCTTGTTAAATCTCGGGGCTAACAAAAGAACTAGGGATAAGTCTGGTCTCACTGCAGCCCAATTAGCTTTAAAGAGGAATTATTTGAGTATAGTCGCCTTGTTGAAGAAAAAGTCTGACTCGATAAGCAGTGTCACGCAGTTATCTACAAATATTTCAAACATAAATAATATAAATGCTTTATCAATGAAATCAATGCCTATAGAATCTTCAATGGAGCATAATAAAGACAACATTATAGAAGAGAAGACGCAACTAAAGCAGAACGCAGCGTTTTACTGCAAAATTTGTAAGGCAACTTTTCAAGAAACGACGCCTCAAAAGCATGAAAGTTCTACTCTACACATCTTTAACACAAAACCAAAACTGAAATATGCAATGTATGGGATATCAAGGCAAAATAAAGGATATAGAATGCTTTTGAATACAGGCTGGGATGAGGAAGCTGGTCTTGGTCCTTCTGGGAAAGGAGTAAAATATCCAATCAAAACCTGTTTGAAAATAGATCGCAAAGGATTGGGACAATTGACGGAAAATGAATATAAGATTACTCATTTTAAAGCGGGCGATACAACTGCTATTAACAATCCTAAAGTACCCAAGCAGAAACCTTTGAAAAAAAGAGACAGGGAAAAGTTGCTTCACCGAGAGGCCTGGAAAGAAAGAGCTTTGCGTATAGCGTTATCCTAAAGATAAATAATTCTAGAAATTTAAATGTAATATTTCAAAATTGAATGCAATAAAAATAATTTTTATTGTTCTTATCTATTTATGCTTGTAAGTTTATCTTCAATATTTCTTTAATATAAAATAATCTCCATGTAGTAATATTGTTTATTTTATTTCTCTATCATGTTATTAATTTTTTATCTCATACTACCTACTTTAATAAAATTCTTAAGAAATGTACAGAGATAATTTATTTCATATTAAAATTAGCAAAAAAATGATAATTTTTTTTGTATATATAGGTATATATACACACAAGTAAGAAATAATATATAAATTTACTAATGTGTTACAGATGGCGAATGAGCATGAAAGATTACTGCAACATTTAGAAAAAGTTGAAAACAAAGCCGGCGAAATTCTCACTGATCGCGAGGAAATAGTCGCTCTAGATAAGAGAAGAAACGATGATCGTGTTGGAATGAGAGCACTTCAAAAACAGGCGCATGAAAAAACATGGATAACAGTGGGACCGTTGCTTTTAAAGATGCCATCGAAAACAGCTGAGGAACTGCTTGAAAAAGGTAATTTTAAACAAACAGGCAGGACAAGAAATTCATTTCTATTGTATATTTTTTGTGTCTTATATTGATTATTATATTGATTATTACAGATCAGAGAGAATGTAATACTGCCATTAATAAATTAAGAAGTGATTTAAAGATAAAAGTAAATGAACTACGTGATTTAGAGTTGGCTCCACCAGTACCTGGATTAATGTTGGAACCTATGTCTCGCAAAGAGATGGATGCGATCGGGCAAATTTTAGGTCGAAGTGTCTAATATTTAATTAAGTTTTATTGATTAGAAATACAGTTAAAATAAGAAATGTATGAACATAAAATATTTAAGTTCAATTCCATACAACACTTTTGTATATAATATGAAATAAACGTCAGATCTATAAAAAATTATCTTATGTAATGTCACAATGACAGATACAAAATAAAAGAGTTAAAAGAAAAAGTCGCAATATATAAAATACGTTGTACGTAAGTACGTACGCCGTGTCTGACATATTTCTTACATTTATATTTGAATGATATATGTATAATATCTGATATATATGAGAAATATTTCTTTTAAATTACTATATTTACTAGGAATGCTTGTATTCCTCTGCTTTCTTAACAGACTACGGCTTCAAAAAGAAATACATTTCGTTATCTGGAGCTTCTTCGTTATAACTTACATAATCCATGGACGGCTTCCAGTGAAATTTGTACATGTATTCATTATGATTTTTAATCACAAACTTTTTGACATTGTCTAAGAATATCTTGCAAAACGATGTACACTTTCTATCATCGCAAGGAGGCTGTAGTAAGTAATTTCACATTAATATATATCTTTAAATCTTGTTATACAATTTTTTACACATAATTATTTATCTTTGAAAGTTCTCAGATCATCCACAGAATATTCCTTTACCGTATTTAATGTGTTAGTTGCGTCTTTAAATCCAACTATTCTGTTTGACTCAACCAAATAATTCGTACTCCAGTACTTTGATACAATGCCAAGAGTGCTGGGATTGTTTCCACTCTTCTGTCGCAACAGTTTGAATCCGATAACATTAAATTTTTTTCCAATCAGTGTATCTGTTATAGACTGCTGCGAATAAATTTCATCTATTTTTGCACCGCATAATAACGAATAATTGCCAAAATATGCTTTAAATATGCTATGAAATTGTTCGCATTTACTAAACTGAACTGATACATCTTTATTTGATGGATGATCTATTAAAAACGTATATAATTTAATTAGATTAATTGTCTAAATTCAACAATTAATTTTGCTTGAGATATATATACATGTATATATATATATATACATATGAAATAAACGCTACTCATTAAATTTTTATATATAGGTATATCTTAATATGAAATATTAAACTGTTATAGAGTGTACAAATTTACATCTCTGTGATGGAATTACTATATTCTCTAATGTTTGTTGTGTTGACTTGTTCCTTTTTACATGGAGGAAATTCGAAATAAATATATTGTACCGCGGTATTTACAAGCACAAATGATCCATTCGTTTCATTCATTTTTTATATATGAGGTACATAATATTCTTCTTAATGTCTCATGAAAACAAATGAAATCGGCGTGCAACCTAATTAATATTAGCTCTGATTAGATTGATATTGATATATTGTACCAACGTTCTTTTTGTGCTGATAATGGTCTTGTAATTTGATAAAAATGATCGGAAATCCATTGTAATATCAAATTTGATATGCAAAGGAGACTTGACTTGCGACGGGTAAACATACTCGTGTTCAGATTGAAATTCACATTATTAGGATCCGAGGACGGAATATAATATTTTAGTTGCTAAAATTTACTTATTATTTTACTAAACTTTATTGTAAAATATTTAAAAAATGTCAAAACCAATCGAAATTAAAGTTGTCTCCACTTTTGATTTTTTGTCGTCATTCCGCGGAACGCGACCGACGCAAAATAGACGATCTCAAGCTGAACGGCATCCCGACGTCGTTAATCGGTAAATATAATTATCGTTTACTTGTATTTAGCTAAATCTTGGAGTAATCGAGATCCACGTAATGCAGATTTGCTCGTGAAACAACGAAATTTCGTCGAAACTTCGTGTATTCGTGATATATTGAAAATAATATTTAGCGCGGGGCACTCGACGGCGCGTCGCACGGCGCTGGCACGGCGCCTGC
Source organism: Tetramorium bicarinatum (assembly GCA_928718305.1). Taxonomy (NCBI): domain Eukaryota; kingdom Metazoa; phylum Arthropoda; class Insecta; order Hymenoptera; family Formicidae; genus Tetramorium; species Tetramorium bicarinatum. The sequence goes on from OV788320.1 coordinate 6,759,011, forward strand.
GCGCCGCGACTCGGCAGCGGTAGGCGGCTCGGCGCGCCCGACGCGCCGCTGACTCGGCAGTTCCCGCGCAGCCGGCGCAGCAGTCGTACCGAGCGCTGACTTACTTGATCGACCGTCGAGCTCGCAGGGCTCTCGAAGCTTCGTTTTCCGAAACGCGATATTTTACGAAATACAAATTATTTCGCTGTCGCGCGACGATTCAATTGGACTGATCTGTGACAAATAAAGTGTTTGTAATTTTTATAATTTGTAATCTTCGTAAGTCTCTCGTGCGACGAATCACGCTATATCGGAGTGAAGTTAACAGTGCTATTTTCGACGCGGACGACGAATGAAAAAATGTTGCAGGTGCGAATGGATTGAGTGACATTACCATACGCTCGCGTAGTGAAATATAATGTGCCGCTTAGAGATTCGCGTTAATCAAGTAGCACAAGTGTCAGGATTTATATCGGCGATCTCCTTCAAGGCTCACGAAATTCGAGAAAGTGACGGCGAACGTACTTTGCAGTGCTTTCGTGGCTGTGTCTTCAAGATTTTCGTAAGTCTATTCATTCTCATTATAAGTTATAATGTGAGATAATGATCGCGTCATTCGGAAAGTCATAAGCTGCTCGCGTCTTTCGAAGCGCGGGAAATGAAAAAGAGTGCAGGGCGGGAACGCGCGCGCTTCTTTATTGTCGCTCATTGCGACCGTAATTTTCGTGATCCAGTGTTCCGTGTATCGAGACGCGATCATATTTTACAGACAATTATCTGTCGATTGTGTGTATAATTTAATCTCTCGATCAACAATCTATAGAACGTGAAAATTACAAATCGAATTACTTTAACGGTGACTCGCGTAGTGTCGCGCCAATTCGTCGCCATTAACGCGGTGGGCATGAAACGCGACGAATCGGAATAATACGCGGCGTCGCGGTTCTGTCAAATTTCGACGAGAAGTCTATACTGGAAAACATTTAAATATTTCGGAGAATATGACGTCATTGTGTTCGGAGAATGATATGCGGCGCGCTTTGTGGACACAGGACTGCTCAGCGAGCAGTGCAGTGCGTCGTAACGTTGATATTTCTCTCGAGATCGCTCTCCTCGTGTACAATACGCATTTACGCATCGCGCGGTTAATGTTCGGCAGTATCGAAGTATTGTGAGTGACTTGATTGAAAAGTACGTAACGTTATCGTTCTATTCTAAACGCGCGTCGTCCTTGCGAACACGTCGCGCGAGTGAAATTAATTATCGCGTTACAATTAACGAACTTCACGTGACGGCTGTTTCGCGACTCCATTCGTTCGTTACGTTAGAGATTAATAAAAAATGAGAGTTCGCGTATATCGTTCCATTGGCACATTATCGCCAGTATGTACTTTTTTAATTTGACACGTTTCTCATGAAATATATCTCGCGCGCATTAATTTTTTGCACGATTTAAGCGTTATAATTCCGACCGTCTTACCGTTTGCGGAGAATACGGAGTAACACTGCCAGCTAAATTGTTTAAAGCAGTGAAATATCATACACGTCACGTGTGAAACATTTCATAAATATTTTGTATTAAGTATTTCGCGAAAAAGTACATCGCATTTTTAACATCGAGAGTGTCGAACTCGTAAATATAACGTACGATTTTAATGTTATTAAATTAATACAATTAATATCATAAGTGGACATGTTTATATAAAATATTACGTTAAAGATTAAAAAATTTTCTTTAACGGAGTTTTAAGACGTTGCACATTTAACAAATCGAAAGAGTTCGGTGTATAAATTGCATGTAATTTATCGTTTTGTCTTTTAACTTTGCAGTTTCTTCAATTTCGGAAGTGCTGTACGAATTTAAGTTTCGCGAGTGAGTGTCACGTGAGTGCAATCAAGGAATCTGAGAGTAGGAGAAGGCTTGGAAGGCATCGAGAGACGACGGCGGAGCAACTATGAGGTAAGCGATATTTTATTTTATTTCGTATTTGCTTATTTATATTATTATGTCTTGCGTATGTGTAAATGTGTGTATGTGAAATTCATAAGTTCCGAAATATTTATAATACATTGTTCTCTATTTTCCATTTTAAAATATTTTCACTTGAACGAATTACAGATATGTATTCTAATATAAAATTAAGATAATTTTAATAATATTCGTATTAAATCTTGTGAATAGAGATAGCACAACGCTAAGATGATATAATAAGAAGATGTAATAATAAATTTTCGAAATTTTGTTACTTAGTTCAAATCTTTTTATAATATAATAAATATTTTAGAATTATAAAGAATATTCCGCGTTATAAAGGATGTTCCGCGAGGAGCTCCGCACTGACACATTACACTTCATCGATAAAATCTTTCAATTAATAACTTGTGAGTATTATTTCACTTTATAATTTAATTTTTCGATAATTGTTGAAAGATTCAATTCGGTACAGTCTGCGTACAGTTTTTACATTGGTCCTTGATACGTGAGACGCGCCGTTCTTTTCGTCGACAGTTTCTATTTACTAATAATTTATGAAAATTATTTTATTCTGTAATTTTATTTTTTTATTATCGTTGTGAAATTAAATTACACGTCTTGCGTACGTGTATATGCGTGTATATGAAATTAATAATTTTGTTCTGAAATATTCATATAATATACCGTTCTCCATTTTACATTATGTGAAACGCAATGCATGTAAAAAATTTTTGATGTTACATATTTTTAGAAAAAATAATTAAAGTATAAAATATAGTGTGTAATATAATAGAATACATATATATACATATAGCGTATAATGTGTATAATATTTTTTCATGCATATATACATCATGTACACATACGCATTTATACTCTTCATACATGAAATTAATTATTTTATCTGTGAATCGATTCACGAATGATATAATCGGTGATTTCGAACAATCGTAAGCTCCTCTCACGCAAAGGAGCAGTATCAAACCAATATCGAAATTTCGTGTGTAATCTGAGGTATATCGCGTGTACATCTGCGCACAAGAACATTTGCACACGTAAAGAATAATAGATCTAATTAAAAAGTACGCGTCTCAAAACCATTAAAAGCTTTGAATATTTCTGTTTTTTAATTTATATATTTTCTTTAATATTTTATATTAAAATTATTTTGTAGACCTATATTTAATACATGTCATTTCTGCAGTAAATGTCTTTTTTATTTAAGATATTTATATTTTTATATTAATTTCTTCGTTATGCATAATGTACAAGAATTTACAAGCGTTAAAATATTTCGGGAAATAATATTGTGACTAGAACGCGGCCTGTTTCTTTTGTCGAAACACGTGCTTTACAGACGCGTGATTATTGCGCTAAAATGAAGTTCTTGGGCCGCAAACAATACGGTGCCTTCGCATATATCGTAGTGTTACCATCTCTTAAACATTCTTCGCATATAGTACACCTGCCAATTAAATGTTACGTTCGACGATATCAAAGTGATATATATTTATTAAATGAGTAAAGGTATTTCACGCGCGATCTGTTCACTCGTATAAACCGAAGTGACACAGTTGCTTACCTTCGAAATCGAATTATTAGCCATAAATGAAATGTATAAATGGAAATTTATACATTTCGTGAAATTGCTAGCATTATCGAACATTTCATTACATTATTAATGTAACACGGTGGATATGAATCGAATCGGGATAATCGGCGTCGCGACTCTTTCAAATCTGCATGAAAAATCTATATTAGAAAGCATTAAAATATTTCGGAAAATAATATCGTGATTGACACGCAGCCTCGGTGTTTTTTTTTGTCAGCATATTTTCTTTATTAACGCGTGATTACCGCGCTGGAATGAAATCTTTAGAGTGCGAGCAATACGATATCTTCGCCTTGTTATCGTTTTGTTGGAACATTTATACATATATTTCTTAAAGAATTTGTATAATTTATCTTGTGTTATACAAATTTATGTTATACATAAATATTATTTCGCGTATCTCTTTGGAATACGCATTGTATTTGATACAGATACCTTTGTTCCATCGTCGCGAATTATCAATTTACGTGCAATAATAATTAACTATGAGTGCAACGAATTCTAGAAAAGAAAAAAGTTCGAGAGACGTCAAACGTTACAACTCGATATGATGATTATTCAGCTGCTGCGCAATCTATAAGTTATAATTTTTATTATTTTTATTTTAATGAACAGCAATAATATCAGTGGTAAATTAAAGTATTTCCCTCCCACGGGTACGACCTTGTCGAGGTGGGAGGGCTCTAGTACTCAAAGAATATTACCCAAGCAAAACTTTTGTTCTACTTGGATAATATTCAGAGGAAGCTAACGTACCCTCGTCGCCGATTTGATTAAATGAACGAACCGCTGCCGGTTCGTCGGGTTTGCTTCGGGAGTGCCGTTCAAGTAATCGGACTAGAGACTTTTTCGAAGATCATTCCAAGGAATAACCTTTCGCGAGAGACTTTCACTGATAATTAGTCCGCGCGCGATTGTAATTTATTATCCGTGTTTTTCGCGAGTGTCTTGTGCGACGGGAGAAAAAGAAGGAGACCTGACAAGTTCCAAATATTGTGAGAGGAGGTGGAGGTCTAGGACAGACATCGGGCCTCGGCGCAGCAATCTTTGGGTGAGTATTGTCTCTTATCTATATGAAATTAGCAATGTTTCCGATTAAATTAAATTATTTCATCTGAATAAATTAATAATTATAATAGAAAGAGTAATTATCAATAAATTTTATAATAGTTTTTCATTCTTATAAAGACGTTTTCAAAACAGTAAATAATGTCTTAGTAAATATTTCATTTAAAGTCCCGAATTAAATTTTTATAAATGAGCATAAGAATTAATTTTTTAAAAGTTGATTATTTTGAACGGTTTTTTAATGTGAATTTTATATTTGTATGTGCAGTGCCATTGTCTGATGACGACTCCCGGATGTTGAGAGGAGGAGGAGGTCTAGGACAGACATCGGGCCCCGGCGGAGCAACCTTGGGGTGAATATCATTTGTATTAAATTAATAGTTTTTCTCTATTTATTTTTATTTATCTCGATAAGTTAGAAATAATTAGAAAAAGAGAAATTTTAAATTTTATGAAAGTTTATTTTGCTAAAAATCATTTTCGGAAAATAGATAATTATATATGAGTATTTCATTAAAATATGCTCATAAAAATTATCCTTCGAAATGTTTATTATCTTGAAAGCTTTTTTAATTTGAATTTTGTTTGTATGTTACAGTATCATCGTAGCTGCGTTGCAGAATAACTCCGCCCGTTGCGCATCGGATCGGTGAGTTAAAAATCTTTTTTACTGAGGTAACGGATTTACGATTAAATATAGAGCAAATGTAACTTGATATAATTACCGTCGAATTACGATAATAAATAATAGTATAAAAGTATTAAATTTCGTAGATCCGTTGCCTTAAAATGGACAAGAATAAAATGGATAAGAATAAAAGAATAAGAAATATTTTGTTTTTATTATGCATTTTATTTGATTGAAAATGCAATATTCGTAATAACGAACAATTAATAAATTACTAGAACTTTTTTGTAACAAAGCTTGAATTTTTCAATATTCTTTTGTAGTCTATCTATCTATTTTTAATTAAATCCATTCTATTCTTAATTAACAAATTGGCTTTATGATATATAAAGTCGTGGAATATAACGTAAGATTCCATATATTCTGTCGAGAAACGTTGAAAATAATTTTTATAAAAAATTAAAAAATATTTTTACTGATTCTATAATTGTGAGGAAAATTTATTATTCCTTCCGAATCTTACGTCGTTCATCTGAATTTCTCATCTCTGCATGCTTTTGAGATGAGATTCAGCAATGACTCGTTCGAATCGATAAAAATACGTACATGAGCCTTGTATTCTTTGAATCTGTAACGCGTCTAGCAATTTTCATTCATCTATTTTCAAATTCAAGTTATATTTTCTTATATAAAGTTTATTTGAATTTAATATAAAGTTTATAATCACGAATCTCTTTGAATTATAATGCCGTTGACATAACAAATTAATCGTTATTAATACCGTGATTAAATTAATGGCCCCTTCACGACGCGTTCGTGTTTCGCGCATCACACAAAAGCGTAAAGTCTTACGTTTATGTCGGCGATAGAACAGAAGGACAACAGAAGAAGTATTTCTCCTTTCTGTCGATTTCTGGCTATAAAGCCAACATATTGGCCAGGATCAAAGAGAGATATCTCTTCATTCTGGCCAGAAGAAAGAAGACCAAGAGGATCATAAGGTGGGTTGGTGTACAACACCAATCGAAACATATTTTGTTTTTATTATGCATTTGAAGGTAAATGGAATGGTATGTAAAATTTTCTCCCATTCGATTACACGTAATCAATGACGGGAGATGTTCTTCCATTTTAAATTAAATCTATATTTTGGATAACTTAATTAATTAAATTCAACTTTTAAATGGTCACGATTTAAAACAAATTCGAGTACAATTTGTCGATTTCGGATACTCGCGGTCGTAAGTATACTAGACAAAAATGCAGATTGTTAGGGAAATTATGTAATTATGTAGGTAAGTAGGAATGAGGGTAATAACTTGATAAAAATCGAGTAGATAGGAAATTGAATAAGTAAATTATACGAGTAGGTAGGGATAAGTAGGTAGGGATGTGCAGGTAGAGGAATGAGCATAATTGGACAATAAAAAGAATTAATTTATTTTATTTTAATTTCAGGAAATTTAAATATATTTGTATAAAAATGTTATGTAATGCTAAGATATTAAAAATTAAGATTAAAATAAATATAAGGTTAAGAATTATGTACAGATCTGTACAATAAGTGTTCGAACAATGTATTCTGTTGCGATAAAATTTTATTGTATAAAATTGTATCTTTGACTTGTGTAATCTGGATTACACGAAACATATATAACATAAAATTTCTAAATCAAACGTATTAAATTTTTTTGAAAATTTTTATTTTGTATCCTTTTTTAAAATAGCATTTAAAATTATCACTAATTTTTATAACGTATAATAATAAAAATTTTTTTAAATTAAAAGAAAATATTAAGTAACCTTTTGATTTTAAAAATTTTGTATAAATTTTGATATACTCATCTTGAACGTTTTCGTATAATCCAGAATTAATAAAATGTGTCTTGTATGTACACCAATTTAATTAATATTTTACATAATACTATGTAATTTATATAATTATATAATTTATATAATTATATAATACTATGTAATTTTATATTGTTTTATATTATGTTATATTATGTATTCTGTAATAAGTTATATTAATTATCAATTGTGTGTATAAAAAAAATAATACAAAAAAGAGCTTATATCTAAAGAAAAGAGGACCGCTGTTTGGAATCAGCGGGGATGGTGGAGGGCCTCTACAGGTTGGTCCGTTTTCCGGAAGGCGGAAAGTCTATTTTAAACTTCAAATTATAGAAGTGTATAGTTTGAGATAAATTAAAAATTTTTTTAAAGTCTCTTTAAAAGCAACTATATCCGTAAAAACGGAGCAACCTATCTGTGAATATATCTGTTTTATCTTACATTCTTATATGGTTTTATATTTTTAATATTTTCAAATACTTAATAAAATATTTATTTTAATTATATTAGAACAAATATTGTTTTAAGCCTTAAAATACTGACCAATCACAGAGGAAGATGAGAATAATTGATTGTCATTAGTCAATTTCTTAAAGCTTAAAGTTTATTACATCTATTGTAGATCCGGGCTAAAGCAACAACTGTTCTTCCGAGTTCTTCATTTCTCTCTTTAGGTAGGAAATAAAGAATTGTAATTGGTTAATTTTCTTATGCGTTATGTATTATGCGTCATGCAAAAGTCTGTGTCGCAGCCTTTACAATATTCATTGCCAGTCTATAGTTTGTGTCACGCACATTATAAATTTTCAGTATTTGCAGTGAATTTCGGAACGCAGCCATTGTAGATGGTCCATAAGCCGCAACTGGCTGCTTGCGATTAATGTAGAACGGGCTTAACAAAAATATACACCAATCAGACACAAGAGTTCACTGAGTGAGTGGTCGTGCTTCTGGATTGTATTATTGTAGTACTAAACGTTATAACAGTTCTGTTTAGAACACAGGTTTCTCTTTTAATATCACCGTTTATCCATCATTAGTTTATTATTGGTTTTCAAAGGTGGAAAGGTGCGAGATTCATCTTGATTTCTGTCTCTCTTTCTCTCTCTTTCTCTCAATCTATTATTATTACAATAACTCCAACATGTCATTAGCTTGCAGACGACATTCTACTCCTATCGTTCATTTTATCTTTGAATTAGATTAATAAATAATATGTATTGTGCGAAAGAAACCACAGATGTATAATGTAATCAGTGCAAATAATCGTTACTATTGCAGATATTTGCTAGCATGACTGGCCTGGGCATGGACTTTGAGGACGATTTCTTCTTCGAGGAGGATAAAATGTTGGTTATGTACAAGCTCGTGGAATTATTTAATTGTTTATTAGTACAAAATTTTCTACTATATTCACAGTCTTTATATATATATATATATCTTTCTTTTGCGGTCGTAAGATGCATGCCTGAATGCCATGATGCGGTGGGACCAGTTTAATAGGAACGGTCTAGCGATTCAGCTATTCGAACCACTTGAACGCAAATACTTTGGCATGCTTCGAAACTTGAATGAATCTACTTTGGATGAGGCTTCTATCGCTCTGACCAAATCTAACCTAACTGTACCATCGACTAACATGAACTTTCACCAATTAACTATGGTGGAAGATTATATGTACGCACTGGTTCTACATTATACTGCCATTTCTTGTATTTTTTGCTTTACGTTTATTTCTGTCTTTTCTTGCGCCAAATTTCAACTTCTTTCTCTTATGTTCGCGCTTATGCTTATCGGGATCTAGAACAGATGTAGAATTGATTAAACAAGATCACTCTATACAGCAGCAATCCTGTGATCATTTGTAAGTTTTGTTATTTAAATATTTTCTTTCTCTCAAAGATGTTTATATTAAATTGTAATTTTCTATCTAAATAGTACAAGAAACTTGAAAAAAAGAGAAACTACGAATATGTACTGCCGCCAATGAAATAGATGTTATGACTGTTATGATTTTTCTAAATTTAAAGAATTATTTTTTATTGAAATGTAAACTTGCCTAAATTTGCGTGAAATTAAATATTTTCACAACTTTAACGAACGTTGACAATTTTCCATGCTTTAGAGTATAAGTCGTATGTATAATGGCTGTTTTTATACAAGTATATGTAATTATATCATATCTTTAAATTATTAAGAAACATTATTATGTATCTTTTACTTTACTACAAATGTTTGATATCAATAGATATCGCTATCTGAATTTTCGAAAAACTGGAGCAGTTTTTAAATCATACATTTAACAAGTTTGTTGTAAACTAGAAATGTATATATTGTACATACATACATACATACATACATACAGATTTCGTACTATTTACACGTGAAGGATTTACGGTATGTTACTTGTCTTTCGTTAAATTTCAGGGGCATGACAATCACATCTGGGAATGTTGTAATACAGAAGGATACGAGTAATCTGATCGGTATAAGCATAGGCGGTGGTGCCCCACTTTGCCCGTGTCTTTACATTGTACAAATTTTCGACAACACTCCGGTTGCTTTAGACGGCACTCTTCAAGCAGGCGACGAGCTTGTCGCAGTCAACGGAGCATCGGTGAAGAGTAAAACTAAAGTGGAGGTTGCAAAAATGATACAGTCCTGCGACTCGCAAGTCAGCATTAATTACAACAAGTTACATGCCGATCCAAAACAAGGCCGTACGCTCGACATTGCTCTAAAAAAGGTGATTACTCATATGACAGTTCTCATCCTGCATAAATTGTGTGTGTGTGTGTATGTGTATATATATATATATATATATATAATATATATGTACGTATGTAATACGTAGCGATGTAAGTAAATTTTCGGACTTTTAGGTGAAGCATAGACTAGTTGAAGGAATGGGTAGCACTACAGCTGACGCTCTTGGACTGTCGCGAGCTATCCTTTGTAACGATGCCCTTGTCCAAAGATTGATGATGTTGAAACGCACGGAAAATTTCTATAGAGGCCTTGTCATGCATGCTAAAGCAACGTTACATGCCTTTTTCGATCTGACGCAAATTTACAAAGGTACAAGGGCGTACGAAGAACGAACAAACGAATATTATATCGAAAGCGGCATAGACATCGTACAGTACGTATTGTATTTGTTCATACAATTACATGTTTCGTTTATTCTAGTGTTTGGAGATGCTTTCGCCGCGATAGGAGTGCGAGAACCGCAGCCACGTGCCAGTGAAGCCTTCAGACAATTTGGAGAGCAGCATAGGCAAATGGAAAAGTTTGGAGTGATAATGCTCAAGAGTCTGAAACCAATACTAAGTGACTTGGGAACGTATCTCAACAAGGCTATACCAGATACCTGACTATTAGCAAGTACACCGATGCAAAATTTGAATATTTGTCCTACTATTTGAAGGTTAAGGAATTGGATGACGAAAAGCAGAGCTGCGCCGCTCTACAGGAACCCCTTTATCGCGTGGAAACGGGCAATTACGAGTATCGTCTGGTGTTGAGGTGTTGGCAGGAAGCTCGCGCCAGATTCGCCAAACTTCGCTCAGACGTGCTAGTGAAGCTGGAGTTGCTCGACAACAAGCACGTTCAAGACGTCGTGTGGCAGTTGCACAAGTTTGCGGCAGGTCTAGCCAAGTATTATGCCAACACGCGAGATCTGTTGGCGACAGTAACGTTATTCCCGGTTGAAGTCGACTTGTCACATTCCGCATTTCAGTACAAATCTACCGGGCCGCAAACTTTAACGGATTCGAGCGAAGACATGGAGGAGTATGAGAAGAAGCAGAAGAAAAGCTGCAGAATATACACGAACAGCTTCTCATTGACACATCAAATTTCCCACCAGATTCAACCGATAATACATAGCGATACTTATTGAGGAATTTGAAAGAATTTCGGGATAAATAAGGATTTTGTTACAATCTATACAAGCATATATATATATATATATATATATATATATATATATATATATATATATATATATATGAAATTCCTTACATTTATTCTTGACCATGAATGTCAGAAGAGGTTAGAGGCGCCTTAGGTTAGAGAAAGAGATAGTGAATGAAAGAGAAGTGAGATATTCACTTCTTTCTCTAACCTCACCTTCTCTCTCGCAGAATTTTACCAAAACTGTCGAGTTGGCCAGACTCTTATTACAGGACTCTACCTTCACCGCGAATCTCAAGCCCCCTCTTGCCTTAATCGATAGCTAATGCTCTGTCTATCTATTCATATGTCTATGGTCTTGTGTGACAGAATCGTATATACCTGTATATACCGAATACCTCGTGTTTCTCTTAAAATAAGTTTTTTTATACTTTTGATGAATTATATGATTCCAAGGGTGAATTGAAGGTGCCACTACCAGGTGGAACTTGAAGAAAAAAAATTGCCGTACTTGCTACAAAAGTTTGTATGCTATATTATATGAATAGATCAGAAACACCTTAACCTCTACTGACCGATGGAATACAGGCAATCAGAGAACTTTAAAATATCGTATATCATTTTGCAGAAAATAAAATATAAATTTGACAAACATGACAACACGAGAGATTTTAACCATTCAATTGGGCCATTATTCGAATTTTATCGGCGCACATTGGTGGAATCTACAGGTATCGGCGGTATTTTGTTGATAATCTTAACGTGTGTCTAAAAATTGTAATATATCACAATCTTTTTTCGCAGGAATCTAACTTTACGTACGATCCGAAGAATACGTCCGAGGTGAATCATGACGTATTATACAAAGAAGGCGAAAACATGCGAGTAAGTGTAATTGTGAAAATGAAGATTGTTTTGAATATATTTTGCTACTTCTTTTGGTACAGATAGGCAGCAAAAATACCTCTGAATAGCACTAGAAATGGTGCAGCTGTCTATAAGAGAGTTGTTCGTATAGCAATTTTTTCCCCAAGATTAGAATTTCAAGAATTCAAGATTATATTTAAATTGATAACTGATCACAGAAATTTTTTTCGGAGCATTATATTTTTTTTATATGTAATTTGATCAGAAGAAACTAAAGACTGTCAAAACATTTTTCTAAAAAGTATATATTTCATTGCAGTTAATATAATAGAAAAAGGAACAAAAATAATTTTTTGAAACATAATTTCAATATGTATATTTAAAACATGGGAAATATGTAAATGTAAAAAAAATTAGCGAAGAAAGCCATTCATATTATATTCATATTTCTTAATTACTTCATATAATTAAACAAATTTGAATTGTAATATAATTGATTAAATTTGAAAAGTTATACTATAAACATACATGTTCCGTTATTATAAAATGGTAATTACTACTTAATAGTTATGTTTTAGAAGCAAGTTACGTTCACTCCAAGATTGTTATTGGCAGATTTAAAAGGAACGCTAGGCTACCTAAATGAACAAGGTTCTTTATATGATACGAAATCTTCAGATAATCAGCTGCTATGGGATAGTACAAAATTGGAAATTACTAACGCCGAGCCTAGTCCTAAAACATCTTTTATTCAGAATTTAGATGCACTCGATAAAGCTGCAGATTCTGAAATCTATGATTTTGAAAACGACGTAAAGTCATGGGTCGACTATCTTTTACCACAATTCCATCCAAGAACTGTAACAGTTATTAAACAGTATTCACACAATTGTTCACAACGGCCGTTCAATATATTCACGTATGGTCGCGATTTATGGACTACGGAACAATTCTCTGACAATTTTACAGACAGAATACGATCATGTGTTGAGGAATGTGATTTAATGCAAGGATTTCAGGTAAAAAAAATTTATATATTGCACGTAATCTTTTTATTGTTTACTAAATAATTATGTCATATTAGTAATACAATATTTCAAAAAAATAGGTGCTTATGGATTCTACCGATGGCTTTGCTGGTCTTGGAGTGTCTTGCATTCAGCATCTACGTGATGAGTACGGAAAGAGTATTTTGGCATTTCCATGTCTCGACTTTAACAATGCCGAACCCAGTGCGTCGGACTTAATTAAAGTTGTCAATACAGCATTATGCTGGCAACACATCGGAGAACATTCATCGCTTTACAGTCCACTTTCTTGTGGACAAGTCGGTTGGCCATTTGCGGCCGATTCACGTAAATTCGAGAACATAACGTACAGTCCAGAACTAAAATATCACAGTGGCGCGATATTAGCCACCGCTTTGGACACATTGAGCTTAAGATATAGAACTAAAAAGTATCCGAGTGCCAGTTTATCCGATTTGTGTGCCGATCTAAACAAACTGGGTCGCAAAGCCGTGGCGACTAGTCTGAGCTTGCCGTTTCCCATGAAAATGAAGATGGATTTAATAGACATGCTGGATGAATTTGAAGGATCTCTATGGACAAGCCTGACACCAAGTTGCGACATATCGATGGATAACAATATGCAAAGTATAGCATTACGAGGAATTCCCGAAAACAGACTAAAGCGACCCATTCATGAAGCTACCAAACAAATATCCAAACCGGCATACAGATGCTCCAGTGCACACGAAATGATGACGTTGTATCTAGCGTGTACATGTCACGCATCGGCTACTTATTTATCCAACATTGAAGCACCATTAAAAATTTCTTTACCGTATCCAAAAATCTTCAATAATAACGTAACTGAGGACGGAAATATCGCCGACTGGCCCGTAGGAACCAGTACGTCTTCTTTTATTAATATGAAAAACAAATTAAATAATGATAAATAACAGCATTTTCGCTTTCTCTTTCAGATGTAAAATCAGTTGCGGTGATGGCTGGAATGCACAGCAGCAGTAGTGTTGCAACAATGTACGAATCTTTACTTAAGCAAACCAAAAGGATAAGAAGTATTAAGAAATTCCATGCTTTTACGGATTCCGGACTCGAGGAAGACGAATTTACGGAATGTATTCATAATTTAGCTGATTGTAAAGAAGCGTATGAAGATCATTATATTTAAAGAATTATATTGGATTTATTGGTAAAAAAATATTGTTTATAATTTCCATAATTCTATTTTATGCAATTTAGGATTATATTTGCGATATTTTGTATAATAAAATTTTTCATAATAGACTTACAAAAATTCTTATGGATTAATATATTCTATTAAGATTAAAATATAATTCTTTTGCAATTGTGTACAAAAAATTTAGTTAATTATCTGTAATGCTACACTTGAAGGTTACACTCTAATTGTAATTTGTTAGGTCTCTGTGACTTAATCAATAATTTCCATTTACTGATTGTATAATTTCATAAGCGAAAAATTGTGATTTTAAGGGATTATCATCAGAGATTTTACATGTTTGTATTAAGGGAAATGAATTGTTTCTGTACAATATTAACAACAAAGTAGGTCATAGTTGCTCATAAATTTAAGATCAAAACGTCCCTGATGGTGGGAGTGGCGAGACACACCCTGGTTATTAGATTGCACGATTTCGTATCGAACATCGGGGATGTGAAAACTCAGTCCTCGCTGTTCTTTCGTAAATGTAACAGGCTTTCTTAATCCGGTTTAAACAGTTCTTCAAATTAATTTTCTTAGTCTCTTTCTACGAAAAACATAACCGAAAAAATTATCTCTTAAATGATAGATAATAATATTCTCGAATCCAACATTTAAAGCAATACATAAAGGAAAGACTTGATAAAAGAGCAATGGGAAATAAAGTGGCGACATTCACCGAAGAACAACTCGAAGATTATCAGGATTGCACCTTCTTCACGCGCAAAGAAATCTTGAGGTAGTATCTTTGTTTGCATTACTTATTTTAGTTTTTGTTTCGTTTGAAACTTGTTCTTTTTTTCCAGAATATTTAAGAGATTTCGGGAAATAGGAGATCCTGGAATGATACCACGTACCATGACGTCGCAAGAGGCGTCGTCTCTTCGTTTGCCCCTGTCGTACTTGGCTCGTATTCCCGAATTAAAGGTCTGTGTTAAATATGAAAATAAATTTAAACACAAAAAATTCGATATAAGTTTTATATGTGTACACTGTGAAAAACTTTATTTTATTTATGTAAATCTCTGTCCCTTAGAAAGATATAATTTTTTTACATAATTATTTTACATAATGTATATATTAACATAGTTTTATTTCAGTTTCACACATGCATGTATAATTATTTTAAGCATTATATTTATGCGATTTTAGTTATTTATTTATATAGAGAAATCTGTACGAATATTTTTATACTTTTATTAGAGTATATATTTCATGTATTGTGCTCGCTAGATAGATAAATATATCATTAGATATTAGATTAGATATAATTTTTTTTAACTTAAATTCTATTTCAATGAGTATTAAATAATAATAATACTTAAACTTGTCTCTTCATTTTAACTAAAAAGAAATATGTATCTTTTCATTTTCTCGAGTTTTTATTAACAAGGAGATATTTCTTTTTAGGAGAATCCATTTAGAGAACGGATCTCGGAAGTTTTTACGCAACGTCAGGATTCAGGACAATCAACGTCCCTCTCCGAAGGAATCTGTTTCGAGGAATTTCTCGAGATGTTGTCCGTGTTCTCTGAACAAGCACCGCGAGATTTGAAAGTCTTTTATGCCTTCAAAATTTACGGTACGGATCACCAGGTGAACCCAGACGAACAGACAGACGGGCGGATGGACGGACGAACGAACGAGCGAACGAATGAACGAACGATCGGTCGAATGAACAAACGAACGAACGAATGAACGAACGAACGAACGAACGAACGAACGAACGAACGAACGAACGAACGAACGAACGAACGAACGAACGAACGAACGAACGAACGAATGAACAAACGAACGAACGAATGAACGAACGATCGATCGAACGAATGAACAAACGAACGAACGAACGAACGATCGGTCGAACGAATGAACAAACGAACGAACGAATGAACGAACGAACGAACGAACGAACGGACGGGCGGACGAACGGGCAGACCGTGAGAGAGCCTGGAGGTCGACCTCACTGTACCTATAGTTGTTCCATGGGATGAGGAGTACATACGGCGTCCAGACACGACATCCACGATGCACGAGAATATTTGCACGGAACAACCGATCGATTTTGCCGCGATGCAACGTCATAATTATACCCTCATGCGAGTGGGGTGTTTTTTATTCACCGTAGATTACGCGTTTTTGTCACGTTGCTCCTAGCTCTCATAAATATTTTATGATTAGGCTTAAGTGAAAGAGCATTCTCGATACAGAGAAGAACCGCCGCGAGGTCCATTCAGCCTCGCTTGGACAATATTCCGACGTCGGTCGTTGTTGTATCGCATCTATCAATTTGTAATCTTCCGCGAACAGATTTCGACGAGGACGGGGTGTTGGGCCTGGGTGATTTGGAGCGCACCTGTCGGCAGCTGACTCGAGGTGGGCTAAGTGCCGAAGAGGTGGCTACCGTGTGTCGAAAAGTTCTGGAGGAGAGCGACATAGACGGCGACGGAGCCCTGTCTTATCTTGAGTTTGAGCACGTTGTGACCAGATCCTCGGACTTCATGGCAACTTTCCACATAAGAATATGAATTGCACGAAATCAAAGTTACGCATCAAAGACATACGTGATGTAATATATCTTAAACACGTTTTATTGTCAATATAAGCGGATCTTAATAAAAAGGATTAATCCTGGCTTTGATAAAGAGACGTGTAACAAGAAAATTGATTTAGAATAAATCCATACTTTGGTAAGGCAAAGCAGAGAGCGAAGCTTCCATATTACAGCTTCAAAGCTGTAATAATCGACAAATAAAGTGAAATATAAAAAGTAGTCTGGGGAATAAAAAGAGAAAGCCGATGTGTGATTTGAAAATTATATCGCGGCAACGGTGGATTAACAAATACCTGAGAAATTATCTCTCTCTTCCGTTTCATTTCAGTTCGCGCTTCATGCAATGTAATTAATGCTCATTTGCTCATTTTTGCTTTAGTTTAATGAAGATTACCGGCTCTTTAGCCGTGCCTTTCAATACGTCGAGTTTACGTCCATAGTCGTAGAGAGAAAGAGAGAAGACGAGGAGTGTAGTACGCGGCGAAGGTCGCTCGAGGCGGAAAAAGAGCAGTAACGCCTAAATAATAACGCGTCGGGGCCTATAACAGTTTCTTGACCCGCGACGTTCCGCGCCACGTTAATTTATCGTCGTGGCGTCTCTCGAGGTAAATCGAGAGGAGAGTAATCTGCATAAACGCGTCTGCGGATCCCCGGCGACGCGCCTATGGGGCCGCATACGTGACGGAGTTAATATCCTTCACCATTAAGTCGCTCACTGATTGCGGACTCGCGGAAAAAGTATCGCCGGCCGAGCGTCGTCGAATACTCTTGGCGCGCGAGCGGATCTTCCGGGTTGTCGCGCGTCTTCGGGGACGCGCCGGAAGCTGGATGAGATTGTAATAACGTAAGCGTACTCGGTGCCACCGCAAATCGTCTCCAAATATGACTCTCGAGTGCCGTTCGACAAACCAGCTTTCTTAATGACGATGTTTCCTACCGACGTCTGATCCGCGGAGGCGCATAACGATAAACGAAATTGCCCGGGGGTTCTTCTCGTGAAATACCGCGGATGAGACTTTCGCAAACTCACCGACGTAATTATTAGCTCGATAGACGTTCGACCGATGTATCGGGCGAGTCAAAAGTCACATTTTTTCCCGACGACGTTTCCTAATCGATTTCTTTCCTGAAGGAATACCGCGGAATCTCGCTTTTCGTCGCCGTCCTCCCTTTCCCCCTGAGACTTGGATTTTAAAAGAACCATTGTTCCACCTGTAGCTCGAATAAAGGCGCGCCCGACCTTTGGGACACCCTGTATATCGCTTTGTACGCGCTGCAGATATACTTTCTTTGCGCTCTCACACATAAGTTGCCCCTGTTGAACAATAATGAGCGATGGCGAGCGAGTAACCGGGCTATTCATTCTTGCCCCAGACAGGAGTCCCTCCCGGCGACTCGCGGGAGGGAGGACTCGCGCGCGAGTGCGATTTCACGACTGCGTTAATTTATACGGGACGAGTGGTAGGCGTTCGTCCTCCGCGCGGAGGGCGGAAGAGCGCGCGCGTGTAACACGTTGCGTTTCGTTCCCCCGTTATTTCCGCGCCGGCAAACCGTCGCGGCGCAATTTACGCAATTGTACCTGCCGATTTCCAAAGGCTCACTCGGAGTGACTCGAAGCTGAGTCGCGAGTGGAATACCGCGCGATTCTCGCGCGTCTCGGACGCGGCAGCGCGCCCGGCGCTCGAATAATGGAATACCGCGCGTGAGAAGCATGCCAGTCTTTTCCGCTTAATTGCGATTAAGCTGTTAAATCGGTACGTTCTTGCGGTACGTCTTACAAGCGTGAGCCCGTGCAAAAAACTTGGTTTCGGGCAACGATGCGCGTACCACACGCGTAATACACAATACAATTAAGTCGCGAGATAGCTTCCTGTGTTGCTTCGATACAATTAATCGCCCTTAAGCGAAACAAGATTCTAAATCCTGTAAAAGCCATGTCACAATTGTGAGCAGCGAGAGGATTTTCGCAAAGCCCAGCCGCTACGTTCTCAGCCTTTTCGAACGAAATACGTGCGCGCACGTTTCGCGCATTCGTCGGCACGTCGTGTCGCCCCTTTGGACGGACTTGGCCCGTCGGGCCCCCCTTTCTGCCGGCTGGCCGGCCGGGTCCTGGTCCGGTCGTCTTAAAAAGCGGTCGAAATCGGAGATACCGCCCTGTGGCCAGTATAGTCGGGCGCGCGGTAACTAACCAAGTCTCGGGACCAAGGCCATCCGGTCACTTCCCGGCCCCTACTCGGGGCCGGGGCCGGGGCCGGGGCCCCCGCCGTTCCACCGTCTCTCCTCGTCCTCCCGGCGGGTCGCGGAGTGGCCCTCGAGGCCCCATGAAGGCTCTCTCTTTCTCCCGCCGCCTCCCCCTCGACACAGGTCCACCGTCTCCGCTCTCCGTCGAGGAAACCCGGCTCTCTCGAGAGGCTTCCCCTTTGCGGGGCTCGCTCACAGCCAACCACCTTCCATCCCGTGATGTCCGTGCATTCTTGGACCTCCTCGACGCGGCTTGTCGCGACGGGTCTGCGCGGAGGGACTTCGCCGAGCCTCCCCGTCCCCCTCGAGCGGAGGCGAGACGAGAAGTCGGAGAAGAGGAATGAGAAGGCAAAGATCGCGGGTGGACGCGGCAACGAGGAGGAGAAAGAAGAGGCTGAGCTAGAGGGAAAGGAAGAGGAGATGAAGAAGAAGAAGAAGAAGAAGAAGAAATGAGCTGCGCCGGGCAGTGTAGGTAAAGGGAGGGAGGAGAATGCACCGGTGGTGAAGCCGGTGGAGGTGGTTGCGAGGAGCGCAGATTCGAACTCAACTTTTATGGCGCCCTGGCGTGGGCGAGATCTTGCGCGCGCGCGCGCGTGCACGAAAGAGAGATCTCTAGAACTTTCTTCGATGTCTCGACCCGAACGTCTAGCGATGACACTGTTTGGATGGAAATTTTTCGGTGGCGACTGCGGAGAAATTTCAGAGCTACGTGGGTGATTCGGTAGATAGGTGTACCGAATCCGTTGCCAGGCGACATTCTGAAGGCCGGAAAGGAATCCCTTGAATGAATGTTTCATTCTCGCGGAACACGGTGATGTTAAGCTTCATCATCTCTAAGTTCGAAAAATTGTATCCAATCGTTATATCATATACGTATACATACATTAGTTGAAAGTCAATGATAATTTCAATGATAATGCGAAATAGGAAGGGAAAGTGTCTCTGGTTATTACTCTCCAGAATGTCATTATAGAAAAAGACGAAAAGGCCTTTATGCTGCAATTCTAAATAAAATCGTAAAACTTGTAATCTGTTTTCGTAAAATTCATAAGAACTTATGAGTAGATCTTCAATTCTATGCATACTGTACATCATATTCTATGCTCAGTTTTTTATGATCGCTTCGTAAGCTACGACTTTACGATTGATTCCTATATTTGCTTAGAATTGCAGCATTAATCACGAACAGTCTTTTGATAAACAAGTCACATAATCAATCAGAACGAAAGAACAGTTTCCTTTAAAATAATCGCTAATGTCAGGGAAATCTGATGGCAGAGCTGGTGCTAGTTATTTTGGCACCTGGGGTATGATTGAGCATGAAATTGAGCCTCCTGAGATGACCAAAGTAATTCCCTAATTACGCAATCATTGATCATGCAAATAAAAAATACAAGATGTTGGAAAAATGTATTTTATTTATTATACTAACATTCATTTTAACAAAGTTTAATTTTCCTTTTACAGTCGTAATATTATTGATTATATTATCAAAATTAATATTATACATTTTTTTGCATCAGATAGACATACATTTGACGAATATCACTAACTAATAATTGTTTCTAAGTTATAGAACATAAATAATTTTTAATTAATTTCAGTTTACTAAGATTCTTCAGATGTGATTGAAACAGATATAGTCAGAAAAATTTTTTAGCACATTTCTAACAATAAGATATGAAATGCTCATTTCATTTATAAATATGTTTAAAATATCTAATGATATAAAAATAATCTTTTTTGATAAGTAAAACTATATCTTCCTTTGACATTACAGCTTAACACTTTTTCGGTAGGCAGGAACGCTCTAAGCTTGGGCTCCCTATATCTTTCACCGATTCTGCTTGTTGCATAAAATATTTCAAATATAAATTTAATCCCAAAGTAACTAGAAATAAATAAATTGCGATATAGTTTAGATATATCGACATCTAAAAAAATAAAGAAATCTTCTATAGCAATAATAAATTCTACAACTTCTCATTGATAAAAATGTAGCGATATAAGTGAATATAGACAAGCAAATAATTAAATTGTTAGATCGGCAACAAGAACAGTCGAGAAAGTAGTTAAATCAATCGGAATCGATACAGATGATTTAGAACAGTCGATTCTGCGAAAAATGTAATCTCCTCTTGATTCGTTTCGTTGAAAGATTTCGATTGACAAGCAGTAGTCGCGTACATTATCATACATTATCATACATACAGCCAGCAATGCGTGAAATCATGATGAAATTTTTTTCAAGTTTGAAGCTTAAAATATTGTATATCTATCCAACCGCCTATAACTGGAATAAAATTGTACGTGATTCCACGGCCTTGAAAGGCGTCCTGTGTATAGTCATCGCGGACTACCGTTTTGCGATAATATTATTCAGAGATGATATTAAATGTTACGGAAATAATGACGTTCTCTCTTTCCCTCTCGCGCTCGCGCGCGCGCGAACTAAGCGTGAGATACGGTCAGGTCTCTCGATGGTATCTGCTAATTACGTTAACTGTATTGCCACGTAGTCGCACATTAGTCGCAACCGCTTTACGCCGAATGTATTATCATTCACCGTGCCGTTAAGGGAAACTTGTACCGTGTCAGTCGACATTGTAACGCGAGTTCATCGCGATCGACTTGCCTGGCAATAATTACGTAAGCGCTCGCATTAGTCGCACACGGTGCGGGTACCGCGCATGGTAACCGGCGAGATTCCGGCGTTAATTAAGCTCGATTTGCCATTAGACGCGCCGCAAAATTACGGCCGAAAATCGACGATCGAAAACCCAGCACGTCGAGCGATGCTGCGTTAATGTAAAAATTGTTCATGACGATCCTTAAATTTTTCAAGGCGTATCCGAGGATCTTGAACCTTTCGAAACCGGACCTAGATATCTTCTGTTGCTCTTTCTCATTCTTCCTCTGTCTCTCTCTTTCTTGCACGCTTCACCTTCTCCTTCATACCGGTCTGCTATTCGTGGAGCCGGTCTTCACATTCAGAATAAGTCAGACGTACCGTGGAAAAGTCGGATACATGTCCGTTGCCTTTAATCTCAGTTGTTGCAAAAAAACGACATTCTGGTAGGCGGGAAAAACGAGGAGAAGACGTTGATGAAAAATGCGTCCCGCGGAAATGAGGGAGACGTGCAAACGATCACGCAAGTTGAAGAATCATGAACGTAATTCATTACTTTATGTGATTATCTCTTCTCTCGTCTATAGTTGGTGCGAGAACATACTATTAAATTCAAAATGTCAAATTATATTATTACGGCTATACTCAATTTAAATCATTTTAAACTGTTCCTTAAATCTGCTCCTTGCTTAATATATATCGTTAATTTAACTAAAACAATGTTGGAGTTGAGTAAAATGTTAACTACATGTTTTGTGTTAAAGTAATAATTTCGACTCACACATGGTAGTTAAAAATAACAGGGTATTACTTTTACTTGACTCAAGGAATTGATTTAAGTTTAAGCCTTTAATATTTAACAGTGCAACGTTACTCACATTGCAACTATCAAGAGACTATAGAATCATATTAGTGTCTCATATTCACATCTTAATTTGACAAAAATTACAAAATATATCTTTACGGCATTGTGCTTATCAATAAATTCATACGTAATGGAAAGGTCGAGAGTATAAAGGTGGTAAGATTCACCGAGCGAGCACGACCGAGACTCTTACAGAACGTTCGATATTATTGCCGCGTGCGATCGGCGAGATTCGCGAGAATCGCAACGTCTGTTTGTTCGACAGGCGAAGAGGTGCCTACGTACGACAAGGAGCAGACATTCGCGACTTCGGCAAGGTTACGTAGAGCGCACGTAGTCGAAATAATATTGGCGCTCTCGTGGGCACATATCGTTGTGGCTCATAAAGAAGCGAGAGCTTGTATATAGGGAACCATCTACCAAAGAGGGGGAGGAAGGGTCTGGAGCGACGGAATGTTGCTTGACCACCCGGCCATCTCCTGCCTCTCCTCCAGCATCGTGAATCCATCGAGAGAGGTACGGGAGAGGAGAGAGTGCGAGAGAGAAGGAGACTGGACCAACCGCCTTTGGATCCTAATGGGCTCCATTGGGGTGCACGAATATTCTTTTACTATCGCGGACATCTTCTCGGGAAGATTCGTAATCCGCCATGCACGAGACGCCCCTTTTTTTTTTTCATTTTCACCGAGGTACCTGTTACTCTCGAATTGTTCGCGTGAGATTTACGAAGATAGAAAGCCGACAACTGGAAAATCTTGCGAGATGCACAGAAGCCTCGACGTAGAAGGAGCGCAAAAAAATTTGGCGAGTCCTTAGCTCTAAAAATATTGCATACTGTGAACTTTGGACTTACTTTATATAAAAACTTAACGTGAGAGACAGGTTTTATCGTTAAAAATGGAGGATATTATACCTCTGGAAAACATACACGTATCTCCATTTACGTGAGGATCTCTCTCTTTTAAAGCGGATTATGAAAAAGTACAGCAAATAAATTCGGACCGCTTAAAAGCACTCGCGAACCTCCACGAATCTATATAATCCTTTCTCCTTTCCGCGGATCTGACACTATACCGGCGAGAATACTATCGAGTGTAAATTCAGCGAGATAACGATCGCATAGAGCGATGTATCTCAGGAGAGGAGTTTGGTCTTGATAAAAGGCGCATGTTCCTTGTGTCTCCTACGCAGATTCCACGACGATAATTTTATATCGCTTTTATCTGCCCGTGGTATCGGCGGGCGCAACGCGCGGCGATTGTGATTTAGCAGAGTTAAAGAATTTCTGCAATAAACTGGCGTTAATATGTATAAAGAGTTTTGCGCTCGCGCGCAAACGAACAGGACTTTAATTGAGTATCTATTGAGCATCCACACAGCCGATGCAGAAATATATTATCGTGGGAAGAATTCGCCACGGCGCGGCGCGTCGTACCCCGTGGAGCCCCGCGTGGTTGCATCCTCGCGAGAGACGCATTATCTCTCGATACGGACGAGACAAGAACGAAAATGGCAGTGACCTATGAGGCTGTCCGTCGATGACGCGAGAGACTTAATCAAAGGAGATGCACGACTGACACTTTCACAATGGACGCGCGTACGTCCGCGCTTTCTGCATCGACCGTGCCGAGACGTTTCCTCACGCACGCACGCAGGCACGCCAGGATCGTTCAAAGAAAATCGCGAGATCGTTTTAATTCTAGGAAAGCGCGGATGCATTGCGAAGATATACTCGCGCCGGAATTATGTCAACAGTTACGACCGGTTCGCCGTTCGTCTTCGCTCCGAGTGCTTAGCGACTTGCTCGCGAGTGCCTGGAGAACGATATGGAATATGCGGAGCTACGATCGTCTGAGGAAATCGATTTGCATAATCTTCAGATGTTTATCGAGACGTCTGCATGATAAAGATATTAATCTTGAATATTTCTCGATAAGAACGACAATTGGCGGCCGATTATCATGGTCAATTTGCATAGAGTAGATTTGAAATATCGCTCCAATTATAATACCATGAAATCTGCATCAACGTCTCGTAAATTAAATAGAAATTAGCGTTAATTTCCCATTCTGTGATCAATCTATCTCTCTCTCTCTCTCTCTCTTTCTCTTTCCTATACAGCACAATGATTCGCCTATTATTGACATAAGTACTTTGAATACAAGTTTGTCAGTATTCAAAAAAGTTTCGCAACTGGTCGCGGTTGGCGGATCAGCTTTCTGCTCGAGCACCGCCTAAAATTATTCCGCGAGCGTTCTGTGCATTCGAAAGGTACCATGTCGTCCGCGGAATATTACGTGATTTCCACGTTTTCGGCAAGCGTTTGCAGTTAACCGACGCAAGACTAGTTGTCTAGTATGATAATGCAGCAACGTACAAACAGAATGATAACAACAACCGCTGGCATTACATCAGTATTCAAAATATATCACGTGCACATGTACTGTTTCATACGATAAGATGCCCAGGCTATTAAAAACAACAATAATCGCACATAAAACTATAACATAATAAAAAATACGTATTCTACTTTTACTGTATTATGAAAATTAATCTTCTAGTGTCTTCTCAATTAAACTTATTTTCCAAGACTGAAGAATTTTTGTCACAGCGTACGTAAGATCTCAGGTAGTCAATTTGTTTTCTTAAGCGTTTTAAGTCTTCTCAATATTGTTATCTTTCTCACGTGCATAAAACTTCCTCTTACTTAAAGATAAAAATAATCTCATTCGTCGCGTCTGCAGCTGTATTAACATGGACATCTAAAAGTAATACGCAACTTTAGTTTCCCATTTCTTTTAAACATGCTGTATTAATAAAAAGTGAATAAATTCTCAAATCATATCCAAGTTAAAATCTGAAAATCGAATCATACAATGAGTTAAGAATACAGAAAATTTGTGGACGAAATTTTGATGACATAAGGCGATCGAATGATTTGGTTGTACCCCGCTGAGGACTAATGAGATGCTCGAAACGCAATCGATTTGGAAAACAATATTTTCGTCTGTCACCTTCGTCTCGCTGGTTTTTGCGAACGCGGACTATCGTCTCGCGGCTCGAGCCTCATAAGCAAGCGTGACAAACGCGAACAGCCGTGCCAATTATTTGCACAACATCTCACGTTCCCGTGGTCAACAAATAGCACCACGCGCAAACGTTATCGTCTTTTTTCTTTCTCTTCGACGAGAAATGTCGAAACGAGTGACGCTCTTGTGCACGGAAAGAGGTCCCGGAAACTTTCGAGATCTCGGTAATCGATGGATGGAAAACTCTCCGACAAACGTTCCAAAATGATGAGGAAATTGATACATTCTTTTTTTTTAAGCAATAATGTAGAAAGTTGCAACGAACTTTGACTTTTACGCATCGCATTCTCCTGCATCGATGTAACATTTCTGTAACGCAGCTCGGTGCCTCCCCCGCAAGCAACGCTCGTTTTATCTCGAAATCGAGAACCGGTAGAAATCAATGATCTGGAAAGTTTCTGGTCCGGATAGCGCAGACAACGACGACAACAACGCTGATGATGATATAAATCCATTGGCGGCGGAAGAGTTATTTTTTTGGGAAAAAGGGAATGCAGTCTCTTCATTTTCTCGAACAGATAGATAACGTCAGAAGAGTTTAAAGTTCTCGCAGTTTGTAGAAATAAAAATTAAAACAAAATCAAATAATAATCACAAAATTAATCATTTTAAAAGTATAATTTCTGTAAAAAAGCAGATAGATAATATTTTATTTAAGTGGGATCTTTCTGGTGGAATCTTTTTGGTAAAAATATTCAATACTTCTTTCGATTTTTTAATGACGTTTTTTTCATCATAATGCTGGAGACTAAATTTTGAGAGTCTCCTTCTTCCCTTAACAGTATATTCAAATTTTGAGAAAGTCGGAGGATACCGCAAAAATATAGGATATGATAGAAAAGTTTTCAATATGAATATTAAATATACATTTTTTCTATACAAATAGAGAAAATTATATGATGGTAGAGGCCTTCCACCGCCAATGTACAAATCAAAAATCCTCGGACGGAAAATGGGAACGAGACGCCGTTTGTCGCGGCTCGCGAGCTGGCGCATTTCTTTCCGCGGCAGTAAAATGGAAGGCAATGAATTACCGGCGTGGCTACTTAAGCGAGAGATCTACTTAACCGCCGCCACCATCGCGGCCACTTACGAGCCTCAATATTGTTGCAGAAGTGGATGCTGCTGCACGCCGTAGGCAGAGAGACATTGATTAATGCGCGCCCGAATGCGGTGCAGCGTTATTATTACCGGATTGCAAAAACCAGTTTTATTGAACGATATGCATAATTGTCCTCTCGCGAGCCTACGAGAGCGAGCAGCCGTCGATTTGTCGCGATGTCAATCATGGATGTCGGGAGCGGACGCGATACACGGTACGTGGTTATCACGATAGTCGAGTTACAGCGCAGATGGAAATCGATATTATCTCGAATAGCGCGGATTTCCGTGCGACATAGAAAAAATATCTATGTTTCTACTTGGTAATAATAAATTAAAGGTAATGGTAATGCTAAAATGCGTAGAATATATTTTTCCGTTTTGCACAGCCTCCGAGAGCGAGTTTAGTGAGAAAAATTGTAGCAGTTTGAATCTCTAACTACGGCCAGACTTTCTCGAAAAGTTCTTCCTCTGCTTCCCTTGCATTTATGAGATACGCACACTGTACAAAGATTTATTTTACCATTCTTAACACGTGTAAAACATTTCTAATCAGGATGAGAGAAAACCTCTCGTTAGAAGCGTCCCCGGACGAATAAATTGCCGGCAATTTAACTATCAACCCGACGTCACGTCCGCGTAAAATCATCGCCCGATCTGTCTGCATGAGTCACGTTGGGATTCGAATCGAATGCAGATGATTCTCTCCGAGCCGGGACAACGAGCGAGTCGTGCCGAAAATTTGGACGCAATTTTATCGAAGGAAATCGCTAATTATTCCACGCCAATCGCAGCTACGGAGATTGAAGAGTCTGAAGGAAGAGTCTACAAGAGAAATGGGACATTCGCGCCGATTTAACGAGACATCCGTCGAGTGACGGATGATGGCGGCGATTTAATCGAAGCACGGCCGCTCCGGCCGTGAGTTATGTTCCTCAAGCTCGCCATCTCGCCAAAGTTACGTATCCTCTTCCTTGCAAGCGGAGATCGCGCAAAGGTATCGCGAGCAGAACGAGCGCTACCGTTAACTTAGTCGCATTCCCGATCGATGTTATCGATGACGACGCGCCTGGCGATCGGCGTGATTAAATTCGAGTCGGAGAAACGCATTCCGTTGAGCGAGAGTAAATCTGCGATTATACTCGGTTGCCGTGTCACATTTACGCCCGTTGTTCGCCACCTCGCGTTTATCGTCTCGCTTCGATCGCTACAATGCCTTGCAATCTCGCTCTCGGGATACTTTATTAGGCGGTTCGCCTTCAATGAGAGAGAAGCTCCCGCGAAAAATATTTCCCGAAAGAATCCATACAATGCATCGTGTCTCAAAAGGACAGTTTGATACTTTTATCAAAATAATATCTGTAAAATGTTCTTCAGATTGAAAGTATCGTGTTTGTAACTTTAGAATGAAAGAAACGATTGAGGAAAAGTTAGAAAATTTCAGAAACCTTTACACAAGAAACAGGGTATTAATCTTAAAAATAGAACTAACTAGTATTTCTAATATTAAGTCAACTTCTTACGATCTATAAATACATATGTATTTGTTTGTCGAGTATGGAATTAACTCAACGCTGTCTAAACAGTATTATTAGCATTATTATAGACTGACAAATAAGGAAACTGTGCATGTCGCGTTTACGTGCGTGCTTGCTCGTAAAAAATTGAAAGAAATTTTTCAAGTAAAAAAAATACATGTCCTAGTAAAACAAAAAGAAAATTGGAGACACTAATAATACGTGTTCTCAGAGTAAAACGGGAGTTTCAAACCGCGATGTCGTATATAACGAGATCAATCGGCGAGACGTCGAGTCGTCTCATCGCCCTTCATCATCTCCGAACCGATGGTGGCGACTCGCTAGAGCCGAATCAATGGCGGCATCTCCTCCGCAAATAGCTCCGTCTTGGCCGAACGCAGGATGGAAGAGCTCCTAACCGTTCTAACGGCCACGAGAAACGCCACATGACGACCAGGAGGAAAAGGAGGCGAAAAAAACGCGCGGGAGAAGGTGGAGGAGACCGGCGAGAGGATGACGTGGAAAGAGAGACGAGCTTACGTACGAACATCCGGATAACCGCGCGTAAAACTAAAGCAGCGGCGATCGCCGGCTGCGGAGAGCCGGAGACAGGAGTAGCCGCGACGGCAACCGCGAAAAAGAAGAAGAAGAAGAAGAGGAAGAGGAGAAGGAAGGGAGAAAGGGAGGAAAAGAAGAGAAGGCGGAGGATGATAGGTGGAAAGAAAAAGAAGAACAAGATGTGAAAGAGAAGAAGAGAAGGCGATGTACGCGAGAGGGAGCGGGAGGAGGCGAGAAGAATGTAGAAGGAAGGAAGAAGAAGATGGCGCGTGTTCACTCGCGGCGGGATTGCCGAGGAGGTCCAGACCGGGCCTCCATCTGCATAACCGGTATACGCCGGCAACGTGGTCCGGCGTGGAGGCAGAGTCGAGCGTGTCCTCGGTACGTTATATCGCTCGACTCGTCCTCGCGCGATGGCAGACTCTGGAGATCTTTCGAGTTGGTGAGAGGAGGAGCGCGGGGAAACGGTGGAAGATACGGAAAGAGACGGAGAAAAACGATGGTTCGGCAAGAGGAGGCTGCGGTGCCTCTCTCTTTCTCTCTCTCTCGCTCCGTCTCTCCGCGCTGCGCACGTTACGGAGAAGGAGCCATGCCGGCGAAGAAACCGGCGAGAAGAGCGAGAAAAGCGTAGGCGCGGGTACTCGACGACCGATGACATCATCGGAGCTCTTTGCCTCTCGCGAGTCATTCTCCCGAGGCAGAAGTCTCGCGTTCTCTCCTTCTCTCTCTCTTTTCCTATCTCGATTTTTATTCTACACCTTCCGTCCGCTACATCGGACTCACGCGGGATCCGGGATCCAGGAAAACCGGATGTTGGATCGAACGTTAGGCGTATATTCCCCGGTTACAGAATCACTCGATCGTGATCTTGTAGCTAGGACGCGGACCTGTTTATCCAGGAACTGCT
This sequence comes from Tetramorium bicarinatum, assembly GCA_928718305.1. Taxonomy (NCBI): domain Eukaryota; kingdom Metazoa; phylum Arthropoda; class Insecta; order Hymenoptera; family Formicidae; genus Tetramorium; species Tetramorium bicarinatum. The sequence goes on from OV788320.1 coordinate 6,788,614, forward strand.
CCGGCAATTCGCCGAAAACGAGAGATACGACGAGAATGAGAGCGAGCGAGAGCAACGCGTTTCATGAAGTCTCGGCTATTTTAGATTTCGAAGCAAACAGATAAAATTCGAGGACTCGTTTGAAAATCCCGAGGACCCGTTCAGAAATAGCGGGGATAGCTCGTGATCTTCTAAGTGGAATAAAAAAAGGTGATCTTGTAAGCAAGAACACTGTACATCGGTATCTAGGAGATATTCTGCTGCGGGCGACAGTTAGCTTGAGAGATCAATCTTCGTTCTCTTTGCATTTATAGCTTGTGTAGTTAATGGCCAACGTCCTACTTCCATGATAAAAATTTTATTAGGCATAAGATAATTTAAGACCAGTAAATAATCTCTCTTTACATTTTTCAGATTTAAACTTGGTTACGAGACTTCGAATATACCTGCCTGAATATTAAGCTATCTGAGACAAATTATCATAACGTAACGAAAACGATGTGAAAATTATTTACTAATTTTTTTGCTTTACTTTTTAAAAACATGCGAGAAGCTCGATAGCTCAATATTAAGTGACTTTTTAAAAAGTGGAGCAAAATAATTATTTTTAAAAGCAAAAAATAGCAAAAAAATTGGCAAATAATTCTCATGTCTTTTTTACGTTTCGGACGTTTCATGACTTTTTTATTACGGATCTCTACATTAAGATCGATCGTTAACACTTTGAGACAATTTAGAAAAGTAAGGAAACCTTCTGCTTTCTGCTCCAAACGAATTTAGCTTAAGTTATTACTTTTTACGCAAAAGTTATGGCAGAAATCTACTCAAACTCTTCATTTCAGTGTTATAGATTTAACCAAGTGCAAATGCGTTGGCAAAACCGCATTGTGATTGCGTCGATCGAGCAACGTCCTCGCTGCTGGTCATTATTATCTATTGGCGTGGAGACTTCAATGCCCGCACAACCGCAGCCGCAATGTCGCATTCTCGGTGCATCCACGCAACATTATCGATACCACTAACCACTGCGATAAATCGTAACAACTGGATAAGACAAGAAACGTTAGGATAAGAAAGGTAAGACAAGAAGCTCGAGAATTTAAGTAGCTTTAATTTTTATTAAAAGTTTGAGAGAGAGAGAAGAAACAGTAAATTACCGAATCAAATTATCTAATTTAGTTTATGAATGGAATTTTTCCTGCGATTGATTATTCTCACTAATTATATATTGTATATATTTTTTTTTCCATAGATTGTCATCGAGGTTCATTGGAATCTTCAACCCTCGATATAGCAATTTCAAACAGTATCGATCAAGAGAAACTGTGCTTGTTCATGAAGAATTTTTATGCCTCTTTATGAGACGGTTTCAGGTTCAGAAGTTCTCAATTAATCTGAAGATTATGAAATCGTATGTAAAACTGATTTTTTTGCACATTTTCAGTCCTCTTTTCCACTTCTTTTTCATTTTTCGATTCGTAATTACACATGAATAAAAACGCATGAATAATACGAGAAAGCAGCGACAGACATTATAAAAAAGTTATTTGAAATGTATAAAACAAGGCAAAATATTGCTTAAAAATAATATTCAATAAATTTAGCCTCAAAGTCACAGCAAATCTAAACAGGTTTGTCTCCACTGACCAAAATGCCAAAAATTTCTACCTGGAATTCTTTCTTTTAGAACTGGAAATCAAAAAGGGTCACAAAAGTCCTGAAATTTTTTCCTGAATTTTACCTGAAAACGATGGTCAATTATTATATCTCTATAGTATAATAATAAGGATAGGAAATATATGGTAATCTGTAAAGAACTAGAGAGGACTCTAAAGAATATATAAAGAACTATAGAAAAGTATAGATTTGAGTTGTGTTATCGTTAAATACAAAATAGTATAAGTAGGTTTTTGTGCTTACATACACATGAAGAATACAACATATACAAAATAGGAGGAACCTTTTTGAAAGAATTTTTGGTTTGAAATTCGTTGAATCGTTGATCATTGTTCCCATATTTGACATTGAACGAAACGTTTCCTTATTCTCTCAACATAATATAATTTTACTAGATTTATTTCTAGAAATCATCTCTAAGGATTCTGCACAGGAAACATTTTGTAAATCATCGGAAGATTACAAAGATACAAGTAAACTTTTGGTCCTGTATAAAATATCTTTTTTTCAGCTCTCTGCAGATTACTAGTTTACTTCCATCATTAAGGATGAGATTTAACTGACGTTGTTTACTTCTCAGGAAATGCACATTACCATTGTAATGTACACGTAGAATTTTTGAATATTTAGTTATTCAATAGAATGCAAAAACTGATGGAAAATTTCAGGTGTATCCTTTAAAGGCAAGATGATGATTGACAATGGAATCAAGCCACATTTCACGACACAGTACTACCCCTCAATGCTAACCCCTGTATACCTGGTGCACAAAGAACGCAGGATATGGCCTTCAAGGATAAAGGGCAAGGAACTCTGTTCAAGACTGTAAGGGAAAGTTTTCTCTACCTGGGCCGGCAGGTGCGAATATTTCTGTATAGTTCTCAACATGTAGACGTCTCCGTAACCGTATTTATCTAACCGTTAGAAATATAACCGTTTTTCTGTATCTTGAGACGAATCGCACCACCCGCGAGACAAAGAAAAATCCACATCAAAACGCATAATTAATACGCCAGATCGATCGATGATTGATGAAGCAAGATGCAGATAGTTTTATCGAAATTAATGATCCTACCGAGTTGGTTATTATCGTACAGTTAGTAGAATAAATACACTTTTTTGATTGTAAAATAAACGTTTCGTGATGATCGTGATCGTGATCATAATCTCTATACTTGTCGATCTAAACTTACATCGGAATCTCGATTACAAAACATAATAATTATATTTGTGTGCAGTAATTCAAAATGTATTATCTCTATAACTATTAAATCAATATATATGGTTTTCCTTCATTTTAATTTTCGAAGACTAAAGATTGAAGAAAAAAAATTGCAAATTTATCGCAAACTGCGGAAAGTATTACATTATCCATTTATCCATAGACTTATTGCTTTTTGCTACTATTTCTACATTAGTAAACTGTGCGCTTAATCAATTCACAAATTGTCTACGCAAATCACTTTTTTCCGCACTACGCGTTTCTATTGCGCAAACCATGGCATCACCTTTCGCGTAAACGAGACGAATGAAAATGAGAATTTCGATTTCTCAATTCACAAAGTACGGTTTATCGAGTGATGTCAAACACAGAATAGCTTTTTAGTGCAAATAATCTTTGTGCAAAGGCGAGAGTCCTTGTTAATTTTAATTTAAGAATTGTTATAGAAATGTACATGTATGTATAATATCCAAGTATATGATATATCCATACATACAGTATGTTTGATAAATAACCGGACTGAATTTCTGTTCTGATAACATAAGCGTCATCTATTTGGTTTTATTCTATTCGATATGTCATATGTTTGAATCATGTGTTTGAGCTATCAGCTGTTAAAATTTTAAAATGGACGACGTGTTCAAAAGTTATCGCTACTTTAATGACAGTACTTTGGTGTTAAAACACCAAATGGAGTAAAAAGAATATATTGAATTTTATTTTAAGTTTGGAAAAACGACCACCCAGACGCTTAAAATGTTGAGGGAAGTTTATGGTAACAATTTCCTATACAAGTATTTGAGTGACATGGATATTTTAAAAACGACCAAGAAAACTTTTGAACGAACAGCCAAAAGTCGGCGAATAGCGACGAAGTCATGCAGAAAGTGAATGAACTCTTCGCTATGAATTCAAATGATGGCAGAGGAATTTTTGGCGGTAAAGATCTATAGCAGCTGGTTTCTCATAACAATGCACCGGTGTCCAAGACTGCCTCCGTCGAGCAGTTTTTGGCTCGAAAACAAGTGTGCATTCCCGACTATTCATTTTATTCTTCAGATTTAGTATCGTGCGATTATTTTCTGTTTTTAAAATTGAAAGTGCTGATGAAAAGGATCCGATACAATGTATATACATACAATGATATTGAAGCAATCAAAGACATCGTGATTAAAGGGTACGAGGCAATTGTAAAATCACTTAAAAAATCGTTCTGTTCATTACTTGGTCGCTTTCAATGCTGTATTGACCAGAAAAATATTTCGAATAAAAAAAAAACAGATTTACATCGATACGGCCGTTGTTTCATTTTTTTACAGCGTCAGTCCGATGATTTATCAGACAGATTGTATATATAATGCATATATTTAACAATTAACATAATTCAGATGATACATGTATTGTATTCACATTAATTCCAAGTTACTAAATTTTTTATATTAATTTAAATCATCTGTTTTATATTTTCGACTTTGTTATTTTATCACAGATGCGTATAAGGTTGATCGAATCAGTGGACAATTCGGTTAAAAGGTAAGTTATTATTTTTTATTTTTATTGTCACAAATATTACTTTTATAATCGATGTAAACGTACATGTGTTCCTATAATGATCATAACGTTAAATTTCTATTATTTTTTTTTTTAAGGAAAAGCAAAATTTCTAAGAAGAACATAGGTTTCGCAGAATCAAATCTGACCCAGCGAAATTTTTCTCGAATGCTTCTGAAATCAAAAACAGAACGAGGTCGACGAGTGTCTCGTGTGCCATATACCTGTTATACAGACGCAAGGTGCAAGAAGCGGGATAGATTGTTAATCGAGCAGAAGGCTACATGAAATAATAAAAAAATCAGATGCGTACAGAAGGAAAACGGGAGAATGCCGAAGCAAGGACGACGTACATCCGGCGGAAGTCGAAGGGCGTCAATTCACGATATCTGACTGTGTCAGCTGACCTGTTCTACCTGTAGCAAATTGCCGAAAAGCTAAAGAAAATCTATAGAGAATCTATAGAAAATCTAGAATATGCTTTGAAGAATTCTAAAGAATTCTTTTTTTATAATGGACACTGAATCATGAAGGAACACCAAATCGATATATAATCGAAATAGAAGGACCGAAAATATATCATCATTGACAGGTAAACAATAAAAAATTTTTTCATCTTTTGAAATGCAAGTGCACGCGTATATGTGAATCTATGGTGAAACGCAGAATTTTCGTGAGAAAATTTTTCCCTTTTTTTTTCCCTCGGTTCAACGAAACAGAGTTCAATCCAGCTGATAATCTACGCCAAATTAATCTCACCCGGCTATTAGTGCAATCTCGCCACGTATTACGCGGGCACGCGTAATTGGCAATTCGGACGAATTAGTCGAATAACACGGCGGAGGTTCACGAACGCGAAATTAATAATAGCGGAGGCAGCATTTTGCTATCGACACGCGAGACGACCTCAACATTCATCCCCGCGAGATGAGACGCTTCAGGGAGGATTAAATTGCTAATTACAAATTGAGGAAATTTTAACACGGTCGGGGCCGAGAATCAATTAATTTAATTACGACGAGGGAATTCGATTACACGGCGCCTCGCGCGCTCGCGAGACTTTAGACTGTCTTCGTTATTTGCCGCGTCTCGCAGCACTGCGCGGAGGAACTCGTCGAAACTCGAATGTTTCAACGACAGTACTCCTCGCGCGCGCACGATCGCCGTCATCGTGTGAAAAGCGAACGAAGAAAAAGAGAAGAGAGACGAGAGAAAGGAGGAGAGGAGGTGGAGCGGCGGCGGCGACGCCGCGTGTATTCGCGCGAGCAAATTTTTCGCGTGACTCATGAAGGCAGCGACGTCGACTGCGACCTTCGGGGTCCTGCCTCGTTCTCCCGCCATGAGGGCCCGATACGCATGCGAAATTTCATTCACGTAAGTGTCACGTACCGCCTGAACGTTAGCAATAACATTCCGGGAACAGGTCGCGATCGAGACTTCGTTTCGCAAGGCTCGGCCGGCGACACACCGCTTCGTCGTTGGTGATTCCTCGTTCGGCCCGAAGATCGAACCACGATGAGATATTGCGATGAAAAAACAAGAATTGGATATGCCTCGGTATTTCTCGGAATTCCCCATTTAGTCTTCACGATAATTTCCTTGACTAATCTCGCTTTCTTCTTAATTAAAATATCCGAGACGCCCCTCCAATAATTTTTTAATTATAATTTATAATAAATTGAATCGCATGTTACGGTCAAATAACAAGATTTCTGAGTCCATTAAATTGCTTGCAAACAAAACTTATATTCTTTAGTTTTTACTGTAAGATTATCTGAAAGAGAGAGAGAGAAAGAGAAGTTTTCTTGATCGCTTATCTATTTTCTCGCTTCGTCTTGTATTTGCGTTCCAATTGATTATATTTCTAATCAATTGTTAATATTTAATTTCATATCGGTAACGTTATGTTTTATTTCTCATTTGTCAAGTTTTCTTTTTACATTTGATCATGTCGCGCGGCCCTAATCGGGCAAGGCTCTCGGCGAAATCCGTCTTCTATTCACATCGGCAAGACGAAGGCGGATTACACGCCGCGTAAGGCGAATCGTCGATACTTAATCATCGTTTACGGCCATTGAGTCGGACAACGGAAGAGCGAAATTACGTTGCGTATCGAAGACGTAATCTTGCGCAAACAGCACCAAACTTGGATGCCGCCGATTCTCTCGAGGAGCAATCGAATCGAATTAAAGACCGCGCCTGTAAGAATAGATCGAAGTCGCGGGCACGATATTCTATTTCTCACGTTCCTATTTCTCCGAAACTGCTGCGTGCGCGATTCGTAACTTCCTGATTACAACTGAGATTCATTGTGCTCGCGCCTATCCTAGAAGTAGTGAATTTATCATTCCGCGATGATCCTTCTTCCTCGCAGAAGAATTCTCCTCCGCGGCGATTGTACTTAATGGCGAAAGATAAATAATAATACATTTTTGTTCGATGATTTTCAGAACTGAAGAAACCAAGGTGGCGTGCCTGCAAGGTCACGAAACGTATCCTACGGTCTCGACGACGTATAAGATTACCGGGTGGATATAATCTTAAATCGTTAAAATTAATTATCGTGTGCAGAGAGGAAATCGGATACCACGGAGAAGACCGGGCGCGATACCTCGAAGTATACAACACAGTTGCGTATTTTCACACCTCGCGATGAGCCGCGAAAAAATCGCTTACATATTTCTAGTGTCAAACATTATTTGCAGTAAAAGTGAATGCTTTCGATTTTTATTCTTTCTATTTTTTTTTTATTTAGCAAAGATGTCAGGATAGTAGGGAGATTCAGGATCGATATTTTTCGCGATAAATCCTTTACAGTCGTTTCTGAAGATGCATAATAGCATCATTATTATTAAACTGGTTATCAATTTAATTATGTATTTTTCCAGCTTGAAACTGTTTTTCAAGATCGATTTACTCGGCGCGCAGTTTGCTGAGTAAACAATGAGTTGAAAAATGTACATGCAAAAATAAGCACAAAAACGCATGAACAGGGCATTTCCATTATTTGTTTTTTTTTTCTAAATATATTTACAATTGTATTTATAATATTTGTAATTGCAATATAAATGAGAATTCGTTTTCGCTTCAGAGCTGAGAATCTGCAGATCGATGCCGATCGAAGAACACGTTCTGTTTGCAGATAAAATATGCACCGATGATATTTCAGAAGATTAAGAATCTGTCCCAACAGCTCTCTCGGCTCGAATCGTCCAACGAGAGCTCGTGCGCGTCGATCATCGCGCGCAGATTGCACTTTCATCGTGAACTCTACCCACGTTGAAATTATGCTCGGGCACTCGCCGACTCTGCGGCGTATCTTCCATCACCCGGTACCGCCTTCCCCGCAGAGTTTGAAAGTTTGAAATCTTCAAAGTCAGAACGTCAAAGTAAATAGAAAAGTAAATCAGAAATAATACGACGGCGAGGGGAAGAGCGGCTAAGGTTCCCGATCGAGGCTCGCCTTTTCCCTCTCCGAATCCCGTCCCGTCGAAGGAAAGCGGTCGCTCAAACATTATTACGGCGTCGCTTTGTTCGAAAAACCATTCGTATTCAAAGCGACGCCGTCAATTTCCATGCCGCCAACGTATACGAGACGTTCGCGCGGCGGTTGTCCCGCCGCGAAATTAACGAAGCCCGCGGGTCGCGCGAGAAGCCATTCGGCGAAATTTACGTTAAATGCCGTCGCGCGCGAGGCCACGGCGGATATTTTTTTTTTTTCTCGCGAACGGTAATATAGTGGCTACCGCGATATCCGCGGAATATGTAATCGCCGGGGTAATGGAAGATACGACACGGCTCTTACCGTCGTACCCCACGCTCTCGCGCGCGATGGAGGATAGGAATTCCTGACGGATCCGCGTGCGCGCGCGGAGGAGTAGTCCGGAAAGCCGGGTGCGAGACCCCGCGGTTTCAACCAGCCGTTTCGAGTTTAGTAACGCAGCGTGCTTTCCGCGTCACGCACACAGTCCGCCGATTAATGAGCGAGAAGCGTGCGCGGACGTGGAGAGTCGCGTGTCGCAATTTTTCTCTCTCCCTCTGCGGTCAGAGCGCGGCATCCGGGTCAAAGTATCGCGCTCGCCGAGCCGCAATTACATTCCGCAACATATTGCGCCGGCTGATTATTATACGCCGGGACGAGGAGCACCGCGAGCGCGAATTCCATCTCGCGTCCCGAATTCCGCGAGGACAGATTCGACGCGGGGGAAATCAATGTCCGGGCGCGATACAATCGCGCGGAATTCGCGCTCGGGCAAAGAGGTAAAAGTTTCTCGGCCGTTGAATGCACGCCAGAAATTCCCACGCAAGGTATAACGCGCGCGAAGGGACGGGTTGGAGCGGCTCGGTGCATTCGGCAAGGGTCGCGGAGATAAAGGGGGAACGAGCGCGAAGATCCGACCCTCCGCTGCAACGATGTCCTTTTCGAGGAACCGGAGCCGCAATGGCGCGCGTACGCGCGCGTCTGGATCATTCAGCAGAGAGAGAGAAAGAAAGAAAGAGAGAAATTTGCATTTCTTAATACGCGCACGCACGCTTCTCGTAGCTTCGATCATGCGGCGAGAGCCGTGTCGAAAATTCATTCACCCCGGGATTCCCCATCGAGAGATTCATCTGCCCAAGTATCGACGCGTCTTGAAAGAACGCCGAGGTCCGCCGACGGAATCGTGACGTCGGTAGATCTTGGTCGAAAGAGCCTCGCGAGAGTCGTGTCTATCTAGGTACATACGAGGTCGAGTCTTCACCTCGATCACCCAGTATATACATATGAGACTTCGTGCGCGAGAGGGAGAAAACGAGCGGGCGAGAGCAGGCACTGAGAGGCAGGAGGCTGCGGCTCGGATACGTGCGGAGAGACGCTGTGTAAGAGCGAGAGCGTGGCCGGCGAGTCGGGGAAAGATTCGGAGGAGAGCGAGAGCGCGACGAGAGAGAGAGAGAGAGGAGGAGAAAGGAGAGTGAAACCGCGAGGGAGAGAGAGAGAGAGAGAGAGAGCGAAGGCGCGAGAGATCGGTAAGAGGGGTCATTGGTTGTTCGTTGCACGCTCAACGTATGGGAATCGTTATGGACCAACTACAGCCGTTGGAATGTGTTCCTTTTTCCTTTTTGTGTCTCCCTCGTATACCTGGCGGACCACTCTCCCTCCGTATAGCGGCGGCGGCGGCGGCGGCGGCGGCGGCGGCGGTGAACCTCTTGTGGGCAATCCTGGTCGGCAACCGGCAACCGGAGGAGGATCAAGTTCGATCTGAAGAGAAAGGGAGCGAGAGCGAGAGCGCGAGTGAGAGAGGCAGAGAAACGAGGGAAGGAGGCGAACTGTGTAAGCAAACGAGGAGGAAAGAATGGATACGGACGACGTGTTGGAGGGAGAGAAAAACTCAGATCGATCGCCGTAGAGAGGAGAAAAGAGTACGAGGAGAGATTGGTCTAACGGGGTGGCGAGGGTGTAAGCGGCCGGGGAGCCGGCAGAACCAGGAGGGACAGCCGGCAGAAGGAGAAATAATGGGACTGCGAGATAAAAAAGGCGATCAGGAGGTAAATCGATGATCATCGACGGACGAGCGATAGATCGAGGAGAGAAGAGTCGGCTAACGTAAAAAGGTTGTGAAAGTTCGAGTCGAGAAAGAGGTAGGTGCGCGTGACAAGGTATCAAGGATTGGTAGATAACAGAAGAATAGAGTAGGATAGATGAGAGAAAAACGGAAGGTTTTGACGGGTGAAAATAACGTATTCATAGAAGCGACGACAAAAATTGATCACTTCCAACCTTGAATTTATAATTGTAATTATAAATTATATCGTAAATGAAGACGAATTTATTATAAATCATAGTATAAATTATTAATACAAAGTTCTTACTAAGAAAGGGTTGTATAGAAATAAGAAAATTTTACAAATTTCTATACATGTATAAAGTTTTAAATTAATTTGATAAAAATTTACAAAGGTATAATTTAAACGCAACACTCAAATATCTTAATTACGTTAGTGATTATGAAACGTTTAGAGACATAATCAGTAGTGCACCTTATAATGATATATGAATAATAAAAAAAAGAGTGCATGTTCGGTAAAAAAATTTCACATACATAAAAAAATTCCACGATTGCAAAAAGAATTGGAAAAGATTGGAAAAGGTTTTTTACGGTAAAGATAAACTTGCAGCTGCAATAATCGATAAGTTAACCGTTTATTACAATTTCGTAATTAGACGAAACACGCAATCTATGGAAAAATAAAAAGGATACTTGAACCACTTTTTATCATATAAATTCCATAGTATATTAGTGTCCGCAATTTAATTCTTGGTGTTAGCAACGAACGAATGCTTCAGATTGAAACGGAGCAATATTATTTTAAATCACTTTCTCTGTTACAAAATAAAACATACTAAAGTTGCGAATGCAACTGACCCAATTTATATTAACTTAAACTCGGAAAAATTATTGGAACATTGCGTCGGAAATTTTATTTTTACTTTACTTTATATAGCAAAAGAATCGATCCTAAGAATCCTAAGAATGAAAAACTTGGAAAGATGGCTAAACGAGAAAAAAGTTTGTTGTTAAATCAATTATCGATTTAATCATATAAATTTACTATTCCAACAAGACTGTGTTTCAAGATGAATAATTGGCATTTGCTGAGTGAAAAAAATGTATATTAATTCACAAGAACATTACTCAGATTACATTAGAAAAACTCAATTCAACCGAAAAAGTTACTCTTTTTATTTAAAATGTGATGTCAGATCGCATTAAAATGCAATGTTTTAAAATATGTAAATTACATGTCGTCGAAAAAAAAAAACGATTATTCGGGATGTGATATAAAAGTAAGCATTTGCGGGATTAGATTGCAAGAGTACCAAGTTCAAAACGTGAAGATAGCGGAGGAAGCGAACGGTGTCCGAGGGCACCGCAAAGAACAAGCTCGAGAACAAGAAGAAGGCCTGCGCAAAGGCGCTCGACCGCGGGGACGTTCGTCGACGTCTCCGTCTCCGTCTATCGGCACTCGCCGCGGATGAACTTGCGAATCGCGGTGTTCAATTAAAAAAAAGGGAAGAAAAAGAAGGAAATATCGGAGCGATTATCCTCAAAGAGAGGCGCGAGAATAAAGCGAAGGACGCCGAAGAGCGGGACCAGGAGACCGGCGCGGAACCGGCGAGAAGTTGTGAATGCGAGAGCGAGAGACCAGCGCAGACGGGGAAAAAGGAGGAAGAAGGAGTGAGGGAGAGAGAGAGAGAGAGAACCGGAGAGTAAGGAAGGAGAGACTTCCGACGCTTCTCGTTTAAGAACGGATCTACCGGGTGATGGGAGGGAAACTCGCAATGGGATCCCAAGGCAGATCCGAATGGAACCGAGACGGACCGACGAACGGCGAACGGACAGACGACCGGTAGAAAATGTAGGTAGAAGGACAGGGTATGAGACGTGGTTCACCAAGGGAAATGAGGATGGCGAACCGGTCCTCTCTCTTTCTCTCTCTCTCTCCTTCTTGCTTACCTCCCTCTCTCTCTCCTCTCTTCACTCTGCTCTCGCTCTCTCTCTCTCTCCCCCGTTCGTCTCGCCGTAACGTTGCGACGACGGTTTGACTCGCTGACGTCACAATATGGATTTGAACGGGCCAATCGGTACTCGAGCTCTTGCTCGCCGGTTACACACATGTTGGGGGAATCGCTGAGCTCTGAGGAGCACATCGACGTACGGGGGATCAAAATGATGGTGGGGACGCAAAAGGTGCGTCGGCCAAGATGCGGGCAGTCCACGGCCAGTTGTACAGTGAGTGCGGTGGTTGACTCATCTGGTATCGTACCAGGTGGTCTCCTCTTTCTTTCTCGGTCTCTGTGTGTCCTTGGTACGACGGAGACAGTGAAGGACTAAACTTTGGGAAATTGTCGTCTCCGTCTTCGAGCCGTCAAGTAAATCCGTCCCGGGACAGGTATGGTTCCTCACGCGGCAACACACAAATTAACATGTACCTGGAGATGCCTTGCCATTGCGGCTCAAACCGTACCGCCGATCGAGAGGGGGATATATTTTCTGGTGGTAGATGAGTTTAGCGTAAAGATAAATCGTACGGATAGAGAAAGGCAAGGTATCTCCAGGTGTATAAGTCCCACGCAAGAACAGTACGTTTGTCGTAATGCGCAGTTTGGAGAACGCGCGGTGGAGAACCACTCGAAAGTCTGAAAATTGTCGATTTTATTTCGTACTCGGAAAGTCCGCGCGAAGGAGTAGTGTTAGTTCAAATATATAAACATTTAAATTACAAATTTTCGATTTGTTCTCCTATCTCTCTGTTTTCACAAAAGAGGAAAGAATTTCGAACGTTTAGAGTTTACAAAGCAATTAGTTTTCCAAGGTCGAGGGAACGTCCTACGTAGCGAAACCGCAAAGTCACTTCGATATACAAACGATATACAAACAAAATATTATATACTATTCTAGAAACTTGAAGAATTGCGAAATATAGAAGAGAAATATGAAATATATAGATGAATATAGCTAAAGAATTTAAAGATTATATTTCGATGATTCGGTTCAATTCGATTCGGATAAAATTTTGTCGTTTTGTTTTGAAAAAGAAAATGAAATTTCATTCGATTAGACATAAAAAATTCTCGATTCGCGAATTTCTACTCACAGGGTAATTAATACACAATTGATAGGATAATTAGTAGTCTACCGGCTGCGCCGGTAATAGGAGAACCAGGAAATTAAAAGAAGGATTTTTTGCTTATGATATTTTACATTGTTCATAAAAATACGCATATTACTGAATTGGCGGTTCTTTAATTTGTTTAAAAAATTGCGTGCTTGGATGATTATCTATGGAAACTATCTATCATATTGAGAAAGGTCAAAATCATATTAAAAAATAAAAAATACAATATATGTAATATGACTGACTAAATTATCATGATGCAAAACGAATTTTTGCAAAATTTATATTAAACCATAATTAAATTTGTTTCATTGCATCAGAACCATGTGAATCAAACATTTCACAATTGCAATTTTGATGAGAGGGAAATTGAAAACTATTAGCCAATATCTAAAAAACAAAGCTGTTTTAAAATTACTTATAATTATTATGACTATAGAGACTTCTATCCTTCAAAGGACATTTTCACATTCCAATTCTTAGCATCGTATATGCGAGATAGCAAGTCCGAAAATCGAACCCGGATCTTTCGTTCGACGAGCAATTGTTTTAATAACTATTCAACCCTCCCAATAATTACAAATTATCTTAGAATCGGAAACTCGGGTAGCAATAAATTAACGAATTTTCCGCGGCCAAACGTCGTAATTAAGATAAATCCATATCTATTATCAATATAAAAATTAGTACGTTGCGTCAGAAATGATGATAATTTAGAAAAAATAACGAGAAAATAAGACAATTAGAAACAATTCCCACAATTAAAAATTTCGGATTTCTTTGAATGCTACTTTTGCATAAAGCTATTTTTCGCTGATGATCATACGATCAATACGTAACCGAGCACTCTAACTTATTCCAATGACCTGAGATAATAAGAAATCCCTGGTAAATTAAGAAATCTTTTCACAAATTTACGAAGCAGTAAAAGATTAGTTGTACTAATATTTAGCCGTATTTTATGAGACGTTTATCTGAAGAACGATATGGAGAGCTAATGTCTTTCTAATCTTCGTCCTGCCTGAGAATTGATATACATGTACACATTTTTCTACCCGCATCGTTTTATGGAGATTCATAGTGTTTCAGAATTGGACTTACATCATTCTCGATGTAAGCAACTCATACCGGTCGACACGAGACATACATAGTTGAAATAAACAGTTTTGAGAGTACCGAAGCGTGGAATACCTTGATTTCGTGTCTAATAACTGACCTCTTGCCAAGAACTTTATTTACAATCAAGATTTAACCGAACAATCGACATCGTGCATACAATATTCTAGTCACAAAAAATATAATCAGATCAAGACACTTTCTTCAAATCATAAATTTGTAACGTTACATTGTTCATATTGAAATGAATCTCGAAATCTTTAAAATTTTTACATCGTCGAGAGCATAGAACACTTATTTCCTACTCATCGAATTAATAAATTCTGCACATTAATCAACATTGACATAAAGATCTTTGTGTTCATGTATTCATATTCGTAAATCGGTAACTTGTGTGCGCAATTTAAAATTAAATTTATTATTGGTACATATTATTTTTTTCATTTATATATATTGTTTTTTGCCGGTTATTTTATACAAAGTTATTGACTTTCTTCTGCATTACTAGTACCTTTTCGTAATTATGTATATACTCCACATTTATTAAGAATTATTTATGGAATACGCTGAAATTGAAATTCTCGGTTTATATCCTGTCACGGGATGATGAGATTCTACAATACTTGCATTAAAAATTAGTATTCCTTGTTTAAAGAGGATGCGTCAAATAATGATGCAACAGACGTAATCGAACGGAAACGAGATAAGAAATGAGAAAGCACGAGGATATAAGTTCGCGTATCTCGATGCCACAAGATATCGGAGAACTTCTTCAAGGCTGAAACGTCAGATACTTTGGTCATTTAATTACTCGGTTAATTCGAATAAATCATAATGATGAGAACGACTTACGTGACAAGATCGAGGAAATTTTTCTACATCCTGAACGAGATGAACAGGAATTATTAAATCTCTAATCCTCTTTCTAATCTTTAGATTCTATTAAAGAGCCGTCATTTCCGTTTTTTATACAAAAGCACTACTTATTCGCATCCATACATTTTAAAGCGGATTAGAATTATCATTTAATAAATTAATGTTTAGAATAAATCACGAAAAAGAGAAATAGTTTCTGCTTGCAAAAAGAATTCGAAAAAGAAATATTTGGGCTCAACGCGATTATCGGTGGACGAGACAATTTTATACTGTTTTAACAAAAAGAACCGTTCAAGATATCTCTTTCCCAAAGACAGAAGAGAGAAACGCGACGTCGAGTGCGTAATATGAAAACCATTAGTTTCTAATGACGTAATCGATCATACGAAAGTCAAGGAAGTTTTATTAATCGAGTTACGTTCTCGCGTTATTAATGAGAAGTTGGCATTGCGAGAAATCTGCTTGCCTTATCTCAAGAGAGTCGAAACTTTTTATTATCTGTTTATTAATTAATCTCACCTGCCATTAATGTAACGTCTAATCTCACTAAGCTGAGCTTTCGCAAATTTCTCTCTAGCGACGCATTCCTCACGTATTTCTTTAATTTTCATACGTTTCGTTTTATTTTCTCCAAGACTGATCCGCTGGTTCCGCATTCGCATCGTCCGTGCGCACATCCTCATCGTCGGCGATTCGCACCGTTTCGCGTGCGAATTTCCGCGGGCCTCTTAGCAACAAGTTACGCACACACACCTGCCGTGGAAAAGCGGAGCCGCGCGAACATTCTCGTTGCGGTGTAACTCAAGCAAGTCTCCTGCTTGTCGCTCGACGATCTCCGTTACATTATTTTCGTCTGCCTCGTGGCTCGTAATCGAGTTTAACTATTCCGCTAACGAGATCGTTGATATTTCGCTTAAGCGCTTTCTCTTCCACGCCGAGTACGAGTGATGTATGTATGAGAAAATTGCACGATATGCAAATTCCGTATTTCAATTCAAGATCCTTGCTCAATCAACCGTATTATCTCAAAGTGTGCTTCAAAATTCGACAGAGATCAAAATGTGACTCTTCTTGATGTATTTCTTTAAATTCTTCTGGATGTATTTTGGTCATTATCTCGAATAATTAATCAATATTTATTATTTAAATTTGTACATTTCTCGGGAAATCGATTAAATAAATTTTTTTTATCATTAACAATCAATTTTTCGCTTGGCTTGATACTAGTATATGTTTGGATCTGTACAACTTACTCTGACACGATAAAAAAAAAATTGTTCTTTTGAATCTGATAATAAATATTTTCTCGCAAACGATGTGACTGGTCATATCTTTATTTCAATATAAATTTTGCAAAAGTTTATCACGTATTGACGCGCATGATAATAATTTAATCATTCATACATATCTTGTATATTTTAATATTTATAACTTATTTAACTTATAAATAAAATGAAGCAAACAAATATCTTTCATAGAGTCATCCGAGCACGTAATATTTTTTAAAGAACCTAGATAATCTCAATAATATATTCGTAAATAAAAGTATGCAGAACTTTTATTTGTGATATGAGATATTATGAACAGAAAAAGTTCTGTACAAATTTCTCTAATATTTAGATCGTCCCTTCACCGAGTTGGGAATGAATTTCTCCCTGGCGATAAATCTCTCTCTGTTACGAATTCTTAACGTGCGACTTTAAATATCTTACGAACCTTGCGTACTATCTGAAAGTAAGTACAACACGTTTGTTCACATCGATAAGACACAACCATAGAAGTGACAATAATTCACAATGTCGTATCTCACGTTAAAAGAATGTCAGCGTCATTGATTGTCCGTTTACTGCGTGTAACATGCACCGCCGGTCCGTGTTGAGGCACACGTGCGTATTATGCACAAATTTGCACGCAACATCAACGACGGACCGTTTTCGGCACGGTGTCGGTTAAAAAGCAATATTGGACTTTCTTCTTTTGGAAATTTCTCACTTGTGTCCATTTCTACCGATGCAGGTTAACTTTAATCTCGGTTTAACTTACTTTTTACTGTTTTCTAGTTTTAAAAATTGAATTAAAATTCTAAAAGCTAAATTGGTAGAAATGGACATTAGTCTTTCCCCTTTTTAGATATATAATTTAATTGCCTCGCATTTATTTCTAATTGTAACTCCTTTATTTTTCCATTTCTGAAATTTGATTTTTCGGCTGGCGAAAGAGAGAGAGAGAGAGAGAGAGAGCCAGGTCGACATTGGCAAGAAGCCGCCTCTGCGTGGCCGCGCACACATTTGCCGAACACCGCAACCGGTATTATTGCCGCGCGGAAGCCTATATCGCATGCGATCTTCATTGCGTCGGCGAACACGTCCGAGATCGGCACGGTAGAGCGAGCGTCCGAGAAGCAAAATGCAAACGCGCCGCATCTGCTCGTTCTGCATACGTACGTATATACGCGTTCCGCAAATTTTCGTTCAAAGATCGACGCGCTCCGGAAACGCGAATCGGATCTAGACCAAAGCCAATTAACGCAGAATTATTTCGACAATGCCCGCCACGAAATCCGCGGGATTCTCGTTGTTAGTTACGTTGAGTTGAGAAATTTTTAAGTAGAAAATCACATAATTTCAAATAGAGTTCTCCCAGTCTATTCGTCATATTCGAATAAAATATTTATTTATTTAGATCTTGAAAATTGTCCTAATGATTTTGTAAATTTATATATCCATTGATGTACGCTTCATCTCTTTAGGATAGTTTTATCTTTGCATTTTGAAAGATAAAAATATCGCAGCATCCAGCGATAATCCAGACGTTAAGAGTCTTATCAGTTTTATTTTGTCGCTTACAAAATGTAGCAAGAATTACGAAGAATTTATCGCCAATATTCCCGTCTCGATCGATGACGTGTAAATATTTATGCATCGAAAGATTATTTTTTAATCAGTTTCGAGGCTCTTTGCGAATCGTCGATAAGAATACAAGAATACAAAAATCTATTTTGAACATGACTGATTTTTAACTAAGTTTCATATTTTCGACGATTAATGATGAATAACTGAGACACGATTTACTAACTATTAACAAACGCAGCTTGGGACAAAAATTATATTTTTAGAGAATTTTTTAATTTAAATTGCAATTTAATCAATTTAAATTGTTTATATATCATGTAATATATAAAGCATTATTTTTTATATTTAAATTTAATTAATTTAAATTATTACTTACAGTATATCTTACTTAAATTAATCTAAACATTTTATTTTAATTTTAACTTTAAAAAAGTACGTAAATTTGGATGTAAATCACATGTCACGTTTACAAGCAAAATTTATGTATTATTCAGTTTCATAATTTAATTGCAAATTTATTTAGCTTCATAATTTAATTTATTTAGCTTCATAATTTAATTGCAAATTTATTTAATTAATATGTTTAAAATTATCTTTTGAAACGCCATTTCCATAAACGGCAGATATAATTTTCGCGGAAGAATTATTTTTTTTTTTATACTTGGACGCGTTTCTTGCTTTTCTTTCTTTCACTTTACGTTTCTCGTGCGTCTGCGGGGCGAGGAAATTAAATCGAGTGCTTGATAAGTGTCGTCACGGTGATAATGATAGTGAGTCCCTGTGTAGCAAAGCGGCGGCTATCTCGAGTATTCACGCAGCTGTGTTTGCGTAAACGGTTGAAAATCGCATTGAAAATCCGAGCTCGTTAGAATCGGAATTCATCGGCCATCCTCGACGAAGTCAGAACCCCGATCGAGGAGACATGCGAGTTTTCGGGTACTTGCGTCGCGCGGAAACGGCTCGGTTATTACGAAACGCTTACGCGAATTCAACGAGATAACAGGTACGGTCAACAGGCCGTATCGCCTGGAGACTGCTGAACCGCATGGCGAAGCCGCTAATTAGATCGGCAAAGCGACGTCACTGCTGCGAGGACTCTAAAGCCGTCTCGAATCGAAAAGTCATCGTGTGGATCGAAATCATGCGGGAAAATCACGTAACGAGATCAAATTACCGAAACAATTGTTAAAACATTAGATAATATTATAGAGTTACTTTCAATACGTGACATTTCATGATTATTTTTTTCTTTCTCGTTGCGATTGAATAATTTTAGAATCGTGTATTCTGCAGATGAGAAAAGGATTGTTTACACTTTCAAGTGAATACGAGATGATATATATTTATTCATATTTAAATATAATTCACATAAAATATGTAAATATCCTCGTATTTTATGAAGCTTTAATAATCAATCTATCATTTGATCGCTTGCTCCTCTTGACATTATTAACGTATTATGGTAATCTTGTCGTATAAATGATTCAATTTAAAAAATTTAATTTACCATTTAGTGCGTTTTAAACTTTTCGGTTTCAATCATTTCGGAGAAGAGACATCGGAGTCTTCGACGTTCACAAATGTATCGTGAATTTTTTTATCTAATTCGACGACGATATCGCCGATCGGAGATTAAAGCTCCCAATTTAAAGAATTTACACGTCGCGATGGGATCGCATCGGGGGAAAGAATTGTTAAAAATCTTTATTAGCGGCATCAAGTAACTTGTCCTTGAATTATTCGGATCGACGCTTTGATCGCATATCAAATTAGCAACGATCCCCTCGGCCGTTCATTGATCTCGCAAACAACTTTGCCGGGCCTTATCAGCGACGCGCGTGTCTTCGTCCCGGCGCGTGTGCCGCTGCTGGTTATCGTCGCGAAAATACTCTCTGAAAGGTGCGATAATAGTCGAGCTGCAGCGACGGTGGGCGGACGATCGCGAAAAATCGAAGGCCGGCTTATCGCCGACTAGATACGTTTCTCGCCGTATGTTTACCGTAGCTACGCGACGTCCGAGACACGGATAAGGCGAATCCGACGATAGGATCGAACATCGCTGCGTTCGGGGAGAGGGAGAGGGGTGCGAAAGGGGGGAAGGCCACCGAAATCGTCGAATTTCGTCGCGTCGAGAGAAAAAGAGAAAGAGAGCGCCGCGACCGGCGGGCTCGCCCTTGACATTTTGCACGTTGTGATTGCGTGATAATGAAATTAAGTTGTTCCCAACCGAGTGCAAAGTGCCGGCGCAGCCGAACGGAGGATCCAGCTCCGAATTTCGTCGGACACTCCGCGACGCACCGGCGGGTGTGTCACTGAACCTGATCTGACACGTGTACAGTGTCCAATGCTGCCTGCAAGCGACAGTTTGTGACACCATCGGAATCCGCCCTAATCAGTTCTCGAGAGCACCCTTCCCTCACTCGAGTTACATCGCAATTGCGAGGAACACGTAGGTCCAGGCCGCGCGCGCGCGCGATCGCGCTTTCCCATCCATCCATTTTTCTGTGCACCGAGCGCACGTCGGGAGATTGTACGTAATATCGCGACCGTGATAAGCGTGCGCGTTAACGCGCGAGGACGATAACCGGCCGTCTCTTCTTGCGACGTATAATTTATTGAAAAAAAAGAAAAAAAAAGAAACGACTTGTCGATAAAACCGACTCCGATTTCTTTTTTGAAAGCAGAGATTTATTTTAAGAGCAGAAAGTTGCGGCCGGAGCGAGATAAAGATCGCGGGAGAGGAGAAAGAGAGAAAGAGGGCGAGAAGGTGAGGCGCGCGAGGGAACGGTCTGAAAATAAAATCGACGCCAGACACGCGGAGCAATATGGTAAGATCATAACTTTCTCCGAACGGTTCTCCGACGGCTCTTACGAAACTTTGTACCGGTCTGCAACGCTGCGCTGCCGGGCCGCGCGGGCTCTCCGAATGAAAAGTGCGCGCGGAGTGCCTTTTAATATCGGCTACGCGTGCGTAACGGAAAGAGTGCGCGGATAATATCTCTCCGTACCCGTAGGGGAGAGAGAAATAAAGCGCCGCGCGATATCGCGATAGTCGGCGTACGGACGTTACGCGTATAATATAATATCGCGCCGAAATCGCGGCCGCCGCTGTTTGTAATTGCGCCCGGCGAGCACGTGCGCGTTTCGCAGATGGTCCGTTTAAGTGATAATCGCTGGAAAGATCAGATCGGATCGGAGCTTTGTATGAAGACCCGACGGCGCGATCTCTCGTGGCGTGACCATATAAAACGCGGAAAAACGGACTCCCGCGAGTCTTACTCACGAGTCGTTCCGCGAATCACGTGCCGGCCGAGGAGAGAATACGAGGATTCTCGTTAAATCGAAACCGGCGAGGCCTCATTGTCAGTGACGTGTCGGCGAGCGCGGCCGAGCGAGAGTGATTATGACGTAACGGAGCGCGTAACGCGGCCGACCACATGGCGCAATAACGATATCCTCATTGACGTTAAATGAACAAATGCTGCTCGGCGATCAGAATCGTGCGGAAAAGGACTTGCGCGACACGTGCCACGAGCGGATATCGAATCGAGCTTGAACGAGTCGCTTTCATCGCACGTAACGCTCTTTTTTTTTCTCTCTCCTTCTCTTTTATCAGGCGTCTCGCGGCGAGAAAAGGCCGGTTCTCTCGGCGCCGAGTGCCTTTTACAAGGAGTTTCCAGGTGTATGTGTTTAGTCATCGGGACATTATGTATGTATCCGCGAGCCCGAGTTACGCGACTTTCACTCCGAAATGTCAACTGCTGTTTCACTTTTCAGTCTCCCCTTCCCACTTCCTCCCCGCCGCGCCGGGCACCGATCAATCCGATTACGCACAACAAAGGGACGACTGTTGTAAAGCGATTTACGATTTCTCTCTGTATCTGTTTCAGGTGGCAGATACGACGGCCGCGATCCGCGGGGCGACTCGTGATCGGCGGCAGAGCGGAGGGGGCGAACGTGATCCCCCGACTGGGAAAGGAGAAACTCTCGAAACCGAGCCGGCCTGCGTCTCATGCGCGATTTATATTGATATTCTTATCATGTAATGTTATTCAAAAATTATCGGAGAAAGGCACGATTTGCGGAGTGTCTCTTGGCAAAGCGAGAAACCACCATTTTATCGCGATACTTGTACACTGCGAATTGTATTTATCTTCCTTTAGTTTACAACGTGATCCGAAAAATTGTCGAAAAATAATGTTTGGAGAGCTTTTTGTAGGAATGAGCAAGAGAATTTAGTGTGAATGCTTCAAGTCTAAAGAGAGATGTTAACAAAGATAAGAATAGACTTATTCCGATATCTCTCTTATCAAAGGGCCGAGTCATCACGATCGGAGATCTCGTCATCGTGCTCAAGAGGATCTTGGCGCGGACATTCTCTTTGGTTATCTAGCTGTATGAGTTTTATTCACATCATAAAGCTAGGTTACCGGAGTTAAGCTCCTCGCCATATCAACTCCAGCTATCTTCCCTTTATGCGTTTCCACGCTTCAGCGAAAACAAAACCCGAATACTGTTCCACCCGACCTGGATGTGTCGTCGTCGTCGTCGTCGTTGTCGCGATCTATCGAAAGAACAAAGGCGCAGAAAGGCTGGGAAAGGAAAGGGAAGATTTTCGTTGGGGCGAAACGTGGTACATCTTCTCAGCGGCAACGTCACTCGATGATAATTTGTACGTTGAGATAATGATTGCGGCGACGCGCGGACCCTTGGAATAAAGCATCAGCCCCGAAATCATTCCTCTCCCACGTTCCCGAATAGGGTAGGATGCCTACGGTCGTGTACGGCCGCGGGCAGTTTGCAGCCGTTGAGCCCTTCACAATGGGCCGAGTGTTCCGGCACGGGGACCCACGGGGCAAACACGGGATCCATAAAGAGGTAAGCGACACTGCGGGCCGGTCCCGCAATCGCGACGGCGACGGTCGTCTAGCTGTTGCACGGCTCTCTGTATTCCCCTCGGGCACTCGCGCAACTACGAGCCGGGCATTTGTAATTGTTGTTAGTGTCGGTCGCTCGTGACCGGCCTGTCGAAAGAAGGAGGAGGAGGAGGAGGAGGAGGACGTCGTCTTGAGAGACGCGCGTTATTTCGCACCTACATCACGCGGTCATCACGCGGCTGAAGAAGACAATTTCTGCAGCTACGATAATCGCCTTGGAGAAAGTCGCGCAAACGAGAAGGGGGCTGTCCCAATTTTCGAGTCTTCCGAGACTCGGAGTAAATCCGACCCGGCCTCCGTCCGCGACCTTCTGGCTGGAGGGAAACAATTTTAAATTCGTCGAACGACCCGCGATTAAAATTCAACGGCGAACGGCGTGTACGAAGCCTGTAATTTTCGGGCGCTTCTCGGTTTCGCCGCGGGAGTCGGGAGTTTTATTTTCGAAACAATTCCATTGGCTTTGATAAAGCATGCTTCCTAAATATTGTGTTCACTCGTGACTGCGCGTGTACCGTTATTAATTCCTACTGCTTATTGTATTGTTGTTATTATTGTAGATGTAGAAGCATGATTTCTGCGCGGCAGCCGCGTGATAGACAGCTGATGATTTATTACGAAGCCGTTCGACTTTTTGCGAAAAGTGCAAAGATTCATGCACGGCATTAACGCAACGAGGGCACGACTCGAGAAAGGAAAGAGTTGTTTCATTAAACACACGCTGTGCCTATGAAACGTTACATTTTAAGTGTGTGCCGACACGGTGCGTGACGACGATGGTTCCCACAATAAAGAAGCCAGGATATGTTTACCAATTATACATATGTATATGCGACCACAGGAACGAACACGTCCGGCGTGATATTGCAGGAAAAACTACTGGCTTTGTTTAAATTGTACATAGAAATCGAAACAATACAGTGAAAACCTTTTGATTCTCTCTCTCTCTCTCTCCGCAAAACCAATTCTCCAGAATGGCCAAAGACAGCCGAATTTTCCCTCTTTCTCAACACGCTTATTTTTACAAACACATGCGATAATTGCACTAATTATTCGCAGAAAAATCTTTTATATATTAACTCTGTATGTAATGCGTTTAATTAAATAAAATATATAAATGCCTTTCTTCTCGCTCTTTTAAAATGGAGTTGAAACCTTGCAGAGGAATTTGACAGGTAAGAATAAAATAAATTGCGACAAAAATCAAAATTAACAGTTAAATAGTCATCTTTAATTTATTTGGAGATTTTCTTCATTTTTGTTTTTCATTTTGAAAAATTATTCAAAGTCAAATTCAAATTCGATAAATATATCGTAGCTTCATAATCTTGGATAAATATATCATGAAATTAATAAATATTTATAAGAATACTTTTACACCAAAGGATAATTAGTTGTATGAAAACACATATAATTCTTTGCCTCGTGTCCCATCCCCGTGTAAGTTTCAAACATTATACCAACTATAGAGGACAGCACATTACGGTGCTGTAGGAAAGATTAGACTTGTCGATGAAAGTTTCTTATTTATAAAATGCTTTGACCCATATTAATGTAAAATTCTCGTCTCGCCTCATGTTTTACTGATTCAATATTGAAGCGTTATTTTCTGTTTGAAAAAATATAAATATTTTTATGTCCAGCTTTCTACTTTTTGTATTTTTGTCGTAATGTCAATTTCAAGCAATAGAAAAAGCAATTCGCTACGCGAGATGGCATCAAAAACTCGAGATTGACTTCCATCCCCTTTGAAGTAATCTTCTTGAATTTTGATACAACGATCCTAACGTTTCAGTCATGCTTCAAACGCTCTTTGAAAGAAACGCTCGTTCTTTTTTTATAGCGTGTCTAACATCATCTACGACCTCGATTTCCTGTACCGTTTCGAAACGTCGCCCCTATTTTCATGCTAGGGAACAAAAAGAAGTTACAAGGGAGAGGGCTAAAATTTGGCAAGAGGGTGCGACCGGCATATTATTGGCTGCCGAAAACTGTCGTTTTCAAAGCCGGATGTCAAGAGACTGGGGATAAACTCGGTAGCGATGTTCAAACAACGTTTAAATCGCAATGAAAATCGCCTGGCAGATTTCATGTAAAATTCCAACATTGCAAATGTCGTAGACAGTTTGAAATCGCAAGCAGTGTTTTTAATTATTACAAAAAAAATGCATAGAACGTTTGAAGCATGGCTGAAGGCTCTTTATGATATGCATGCTGCAGCATTTCAGTCGACACAGAGTCATTATCATCAGTGACATTACATCTATATTATAATTTCGCACTCAACAATGTAAATGTAATATAACACATGCTGTTATATTACATTTACATTGTTAAAT
Source organism: Tetramorium bicarinatum (assembly GCA_928718305.1). Classification (NCBI taxonomy): domain Eukaryota; kingdom Metazoa; phylum Arthropoda; class Insecta; order Hymenoptera; family Formicidae; genus Tetramorium; species Tetramorium bicarinatum. The sequence continues at coordinate 6,813,818 of OV788320.1, forward strand.
ACGAAATTATAACATGCATGTAATATCACTGATGCTCTGTATCGAGTGGGATGGTTGGATCGCTACATCCCCTTTAAAGACTTTAAAGCAGTTCTCTTTAAGCTCTTCTTCTTAGAAGAAATCTTTAAATCTTAAATCTTACGGTGATTATTTCGAAGGGTATGGAATTGTGAATGTATTTTCACTTTCTGTAAGGTCGAGGAAGTCGATTCTGTCTATAGAGAGCAAAATAAAAGTAATTCAAAGTAAAATGAGGTACATACGGGATAAGGAGCCACTGGGATTTGCGAACTCAGGATCCTTCGTTACTACCAGTTACTGCGTGCTCGCGTTAGCACAGAGCCACGCCAATGACAGTCATCCCAATAAAAATATTATCGCGCAAATCGCAAAATCTTATTTCGTTTCTCTCTTTATCTGCCAAACATGTTCGCCCGAAAGGTGTGCCAAAACGCCATCTACCCACCGCCGCGATGCGTTGAGCGAAACTCTTCTGCTGCGGACGGAATTAGTCGTCAAGTATCGCGCGCGGCTGTCCTCAGCTGTTCTCTACAGAAAAATAAATTATGATGGCAAACAAGGCTTGGAAGGTCAGTAATAGCGGACCCTCGCCGGAATCTGTCAATCGACTCATTTCTATGTGATAACGCGCGGCAAGCGACTCCCGTGGTACGCAATCCTTGACCCAACGTTTACTGACGCCGGATCTTTTCGCAGGTGGTCCAGCCACACGTGCCGATGATCAAGTTCCGCAAGGGTGGCATCAATCACGCAGGTAACGTAGACAAGATCGGCGTGAGCGATCCGTCGATTATTCCCCTCGCGAGAAACAGCAGCCCCGCCGACAAGTCTCTTGATCCGTATTGTTGGTTAACAGTCGCAGGCACGATGGTCGCGCCATCTGGATCACGGTCAGGGCCGGTGCAGATGCAGCAGAGCGCGGGCGGTGGAACGGGCCCCCAGGTCATCGTTTTGCCGACGATCGAGGACACTCACTTGCCGCCGCGATATCAGAGACGACCGATAGATCAAAAGGAAATTGAGTATATCAATGTAAGTTTTCATGATTGTTCGAACCTCTTTGTCACTGCAATATCTTTTATTTATGCAAGCGCGTGTGATATATAAAGTTTTATAAAATTTTAAAAAGTTTGTTAACATTAATCTTTTTTAAGGATCAACTTTTTTGTCAAGAAAAAAAATTGTATGTCAATGAATTATGATTAAATGTTTTCTTTTACAAAATTCAAAATTAAATTAAGTAGTTAAAAGTTTAATTTAGTAAAGTAAATGCTTAGCTCTTTAAAGAGCCAGCTTCTTAAAGGATTAATATAATATTTCTTTATACTTTAATGTTTTGTACACATGTACTCGCTTGTTTGCGTGTTTCAGCGTGGCGGACCAGAATGAACTTGCAGTGCGAGCATTTAGGAAACTCCATATTTAATAAACTTTATTGTTATTAATAAATGAACGTGACAGAGAGAGAGAAAGAGAGAGTACGTGCAGCGAGTATCATTTCATATTTACACCTATCGGGCAAGGTCTCTTGTGACATTGCCAGGGCCTGCTATTTCTGGCCACAACTTTCAGCTCATTCCAATAACGACCGATGCCTGTTAATCCTGGATCTACGGCGATAAGATTCTAGAAGAAAAAAATACCCCGTCCTATTGCGATTGTCCACTTGCGTTTCTCGTGACTGAGGCAAGAACGGGGATTGTTTCTTGATTTCCTACGATTACGCGATCTGCGATAGATAGATATAAATACTGTGGCTCTAAAATAAATCACTATTCCTGATCGTCTTTGATTCATGGCTGTTGACGCGACAGGAGCGTGCAACAAGTCTACAAGTTTCACAACTTACAGGTCGAAGTGAAAACGTTTTTTGGCATCTGTCGACGTGCAAGAAAATCTTGAACACAACTCTGTTCTAATAGAAAGAATTTTGTTTTTTTCTCTTATATTAATTTAATTATATCTAAACTTTTTAAAAATCTAGATGGATTTATTTGCCTCTAATAATTAGCGTAATATTTTTAGGAATACAGGACTCGACGATTTCTCTCTCGTTGCAATGATTTTGCGGGACCGTTTTCGGAGCTTGGCGGAAAAAGTAAAGTAAAAGTAATATTCGGGGCGACGGTGCGCGGTGTCTAGACCGGTCTAGACACGGTCCTGCCGCGACACGACGAAAATAGCAGACGACAGTGCGCTGCGACTGCGGCGGCTGCCGTCCGTCCCGCCTCCTCGCGGCGGTCTGTACGTGAGCGGTGAGCGCGGAGGAGACGATCCGCTTCATAGTTTTATCGAAAGTTTTCTCGAAGCGCGAAATTTTTACGAACGACGGGCCCAACGTGCGAAAAATGGCCGAGATAACGGACTTCGGACCGAGGAAAACGTTTTTTATACTCGCGATCGTGTTCGGCTGTTTCACGGTGCTGTGGCCGAAGATTCTGCAGCCTATGTTCATAGGATTTGTCACTCCACATCACTCTGCGTCGGACAGCTCGGGTAAGACTGGAGGCTGTACGCCCAAGGCCGTCGACGACGATAGGAAAAAAAAGTCGCTGAAAATAGCGCGTTATCGCGAGAATGTTATGCTTTTTACAGTGATGACAGAAATAACAGGTACCCAGCAGAAAAATGATCAGTTCTCAATTACTGAAAGTGAAACGAATTCAGGTAATAAATTTAGGTTTGACATTGCACTTTTGTATCATTGTCGTTTACTGAAAAATACTAATTTTTGTACTTGCATTATACGGTTGAAAAGAATACCGTCTTTTCCAAAAATGGTCTCTTTCTGCTGCGTACCTTTTATTTCTGTCATCACTGTATATAAACAGTTTGGATCTTCATGCCGTACAATTTAATAGACGAGAATTACTTGAGTAAAATACTTTGGAAAGAAATAGTTTTCATAGTGCCTTGTAAAGTCGTTGCTAGTTGATTGATTTGAACGATGAGATTCGTCAGAGGAATATTTTACTATTCATATTTCGCAGTGTGCTGCGAAGTGATATTTGAGAGCGATGTCACTGCGGTGGACATCATGCAGGAAATGTGTCAGAACATATTGAGGCATCATCCGATTGATCCACGCGTGAGAGACGCGCTAAAGCTTAGCAAGCTGACCCCACAGACCGCGAGCTTGTGTAGAGAGGAGGTCCTAGCCAGATGCGGCATAGACCTATCGTCTTTTCTTGCCGAGAGAGAAAGCTTGGGGAAGACCTACAAGCAAGTGCTGGAGGAGATTAGATCGTTCAATAGCTCCCTTTGTCTTAAAATGAACTTTGGCGTGCCACTGTCGCAATTAGGGACACCTCACCTTATCAGATATCATATCTTGATGCCGCACAGTAAGAATTGCAAGGATACATAAGAATTGTGCGCCACTAGCTGCAAATTAATTAAACTGTATCACCAATAACTGGCGTTGGCTCTTAGTGCCTTGATTTCCACTATGTTTTGAATTTATTTTAATATAAACACTCTTTCTACATATATTTTCAATTGTGTTTAATTAAACTGACACTTTGTCACACCACTCGGATGTTCACTAATAACTAATTAACTCTCTGTAATTATTCTTGAGATAAGTTTGTAAGTTTTATAACAGTTTGCTATACATAATGTTTTGTTATTGAGATCAGTTGATTCCGTATTCATATACTTTGATCACACACATGTGACCACATTGCTTGTAAATTGCTTATATAATAAGATGAACTTGGAAAACTGTGTCTTTAACGCATCGCATCATCAGGTATATATGGATTTGAGTTATCCATTTTGCTTTGGCTGAACGCCAAGAAAATGTGCGTAATGTTTGGCAGACAAGAGAGCTGGCCTATAGTCAATTTCAAATACATCCCTACTAATGACCCATTATATTTTCCTTACTCTGGTTTTCAACCAAGGTTTTACCCCAAATTTTATTGAGGTTACTCAATAAATTTATAACGGTGTTTTTTTTTCTGATTTCTGAATAAAACATTTACTACATATTGCAGAAATTAACGCGAGCTCCTATTAATCTTTAGAACGTTGATATGGAATAAAATAAGTTTTCGTGAATTGAGATAGGCAGACATGTATTTTACAAACAGTCTTTTCTATGTATACAGATACTATACCACAAGAGCGTCGTACTCCTCCTCATGCAGGCGGAATGCATCCTGCGTTGAGAGAAAGGGGAAGGGCCATACCAACCTCTCATATTGTACCAAAGATAATGGACAGATCTGACCACGTTATACCAAAAATGAGGCCACCTCTCGGTGGTGCTGGCCATGTTGTCCCAGCACCCAAAGGAAACGGTACAATGGGGATTATCATGCCACTGTATACAATAGGAATAGTCTTGTTTTTCGTGTACACCATTATTAAGGTAATGCTTGAATCTGCAAAACAATTTTAACAAAAATTTGGATGTTTAAAAGTTTGAATTAACAAGGTTTATATCAATAAGGTTCTGAAGAAAAATTCCGATAGCGAGATTATTTCGGAATACCCGGGAGCAGCTGCTGAAAAGGAATTTCGGAAAATGGTATTCAGTCCAGAAGCTCTTGCTACTGCAATGACTGGAGGTACCCTACACTATAGAGAAAGATCACCGCACAGGACTGCTCCGACCATTGAGGAATTAAACGATCGTAAGTGCTTGTACAAATGTCTTTACTACTACAAACCAGATTTCACTTACATTGTCATCAACGCAGTGTTTTTTTGCGAGGAGCTATTTCTTTCGAGGAGAAATATTTAGAATTAAGATATGCTTTCTTGAGTATCTGAACAGATTTTTAAATGGTGTTGCATGATGCAAGGTTTGCACAATTAGAACACACACGTATTTATACGCGCGGATATACATTGCAAGATTCTGAATAAAAATGTGCATATTGCAAGTATTCGTACTTATATTCTGAACACGTTTGGTAATGTTCTACATGCTGGAACACAAGAAGCGGCAGGAGACATAGAGATAGATCAACTGAGACAACGTTTGGTCGAGACGGAAGCAGCCATGGAAAGAATCGTTGTCCAGATGGGCAACATATCACGTTCAGTAATGCATAACTCGAGCTCACAGCCAGAAATCAAGGTTTATCAGATTAATTTTGATGCCATTCACAGTTTCAGTTTATTAGTCGTTAGAAATGTGCACGTCGCTGTGTTCTGATTGCGTTACAAGCTTGATCCATCCAATGTACATTAAACTTGTTGTACATCTAGTATAAGACCTTATCTTCAATATTTGGCTATTTCAAATGTCGATGCTTGCGGATAACTATTGCGACAAATTGTTGGTTTAAACGTTTATAATTTACATGAGATACATGATGTACTAGTCGAGTGCGATATTCGGCATATATGACATATTTAAGTCAGAATATACAGTTCAGTAATAGAATTCACGTTGTATATTTTACATTTTGAGTAGTAGATGGGTCTCCAAAGTCCAATGGTCTGGCAGGGGTCGATCGCGGTTCTAAGGTATATCCCCTTGCCTCACAGAAAATATTTCTAACAAGAGTAACCAAGAGTTTGTGGAACACCTTCTATTTCTAGTGCACTAGTTTCACGAATAATGAGTTTATCACAGTAAATGTTTCCTTAGGCTTATATATGATAGTTTCGTTATGATTCTACAGTAACAGCAATATTTTAGCGTTTTACGTGTTATTATCATTTTACCTTTGTATAAATAAAAGACAGACAGATTTTTCTCGATGCTAAATATTGTTGAAATATAAGTTAGTGAAATAATGGTTGCTCCTCCTAGAGCTTCTCAATTAAAAGTGCTAATTGTGTGCCTTGCATGATAGACGCTTATCTTGATACAGCATATTAGAAAATGTATATAATACATAAGGAAATTACATTTGTATATACATATATACATGGATTTTTATGACATCTCTTTTGTGTGAGAGACTCGTATATATAATTATATAATTATATTATGTTTTTGAAATAGATGTAGAATCTTTAACATGCGATATTTTTTAAATCTGAATGGTTTTTGTTTTTGTTATATTAAACATTGTAAATGTAAAATAGCTCTTATTTTATTAATCCGCAAAATGGCTTTGATATTATTATTATATATTATTGTGTTATTACATTTTTTATTTAAAAGATATGTAAAAACTCGGCGTGTAAGAAGCAAATATTAAATAAGCAGTATATTATGAATTTAATTTTTAGGAGGACACTGCAGATCAGGAATCACATAGTAGAGAAGGCGAAGAATTAGATGTAGCGGAACAATCACCAACAGTTAAAGTCATGGGTATGGAAATGACAGCTAGTTGTGAAAGTGGACAAAAATGTAGCAGACCCACTACTCCCATTATTCCTACACCAAGGTACTTGCTTTTTTTCTCCTTTTATCTTGCCTTTTTTCTTATTCATATTATTAGCATTTTACGATTAATTTATTGAATATTATTATTTTTGTTTCAGTAATGTTGAAAGAGAAAAAACGCCGCCAACACCCATATATTTAGAGGGTGCACTTCCGCCGCAATGTGAATTACTCGTAACCGATTCAGAAACTCAAGCTGAGAAGTCGGACGATGACGACGCTCCAGTTGTTCTCTCAGGCAAAATGACTCTCTCGGTCATCAGCCTCGACCAGATTCCAGCTGTAAGGAAATATTAGAATTACCAACAGAATCAAATGAATCTGCGGAGCCTTGTTTTATTTGGTGATTCTTTCATTCATTTAATTGTTTGCCTAACTTCTGTATAGGTTACTTAATATAGAGATCACAAATCACAGGAACTAAATGCAGAACTAAGTGCAAAGAATGGTTTCTTGGCTATTACATGTATGGGTATGAATAATGCGCTGATTTCATCGTTTATTATTTCTATTCACATTATTCTCTGTGATTTGTTCGAAATATTAATAACTAGTGCCTTGTACTTCTTATGTTTTGCTAATATCTTAATTTTAATACAAGATACACTGGCTTGTTATTAGTTACAAACTTAAGTTCTGTCAAGAATACTGAATGCTTCTGATATAGATTGCCAAACTTGCCAACGTGAAAAACGTATTTTACGGCTTGGCAATCTATTTCAGAAACAATTTATATATTTTGTTTAAAAGGACATGTAATTTATATTTATGTAATATTGTTTTTGTCCCACGTGTACACAAATTATACATGACTAAACAGAGTGAATTTGTTTTTCATTTTATTTTTGTAATTTTGATAAGTTTATGAATTCTTATATATAACGCTAATGAGATGATATGTTATGCAAATTGCCTTTTGCAAGAAGCGACACTATAGCATTAATTGTACCTACATTCACATTAACATATTAACCATTACAATTATACAAATAGTATATAAAATAATATATTTTATCATATTTAAGGTATTATATACCGCTATTTTTATGTCACTTAATATTGACGTTAAAAATTTAATGATACGTAAAATGAGTCACATAATTTAATCGAATTATTTTTTGCAATTGATAGCAGAAAAAAATAATAAGAAATGTTAATCTAATAATGCCTAATTTTTCATGACATTTCTTTATAAATGTGACAATATAAAATGCATACGTAAATTACAACTACATTAAAAAACGACGAATTAAAAAAGTTTATTATAATATATAAATTATTCTCAGTATTTAATATGTAGAAGTAAGTTTTAAGGCTAAAATCATCAGAAAGGAAATATTTTGCAAACCATTTCAGTTTATATATATTACAAAACTGTTGAAATATTTAAATTTCACATAATAAAACGTTTAGTAATAATGTAAACTGAATATTGTGTTTGTAAATATTCGAGATACCTGTGCGCATATATATCTTACAAGCTCGATTAGTTAATGACAGATAATGGAACTGATAATGGATTCGAACTGTGTAGTGCAGTGGAGAGATTTTCAGCAATCTTTTCTAAACAAAATAATCAGAACATTTGGAAACGTAAAGAAACGGTATTATGTTTCACAAATAATAAAAAAATTGTTTAATATTATTATAATATATAATTTTGAGTGAATAATTGATGAAGGCTTCTCATAATTAATTTGTAACATCATTTTATATCTATTGATATGAAAATTGACTTTTTATCTCATTATATTGTATTTGTATTTAAATATTTCAATATTGAGAATATAGATTAATTAAAAAAGTTTTGTACTATAACTTTAAAAAACTTTTTATACTCATACACAAAGATTAAATAATTCAAACGGTCAATTGTTTTATTATCATCAAATTTAAAATAGGTTCAACTCGATTAAAAACTGTGTGACTCATCCTTTATTTTATTTAATAAATCATTTATTTCTTATGTTGAAATATTTTACTTTATAATTTAAAATGCAATTCTATAAACAATTATATTTAATATGTAGGATTCGGAGGCTGAAGATCCAGATAAAAAGAGAAAGAAGCTGGACACTCAGGTGGAAATTAGGGATGTAAAAGGAAATAGAAAAGTAGAAGAAGAAGAAGAAGAAGAAGAAGAAGAAGACGAAGAAGAGGAGGAGGAGGAGGAGGATGACGAGGAGGAAGAAGAAGAAGTAGGAAAACAAAAGGAGGAAATGGAATTCTACGGCGAAGAGAAAGAAGATTATGTGGATTATGTGGATGAAGATGCGGAAGATGAGGAGGAGGAGGAAGAGGAGCAGGAGAAGGAAGAGGAGCAGGAGGAGGAGGAGGAGGAAGAAGAAGAGGAAGAGGAGGAAGAAGAAGAAGAAGAAGAGGAAGAGGAAGAAGAAGATGAATCCAATGACGAAGAGAAAGAGGAAAAGATGAATATGAAATCAATGGAAAAAATGACGCAGAAGATGAAGAAGTGACATAAAAACTTAGAAAAGATACCAAAAAATAAAAAAAGCAGTTAAGAGTGAAAAGACTTTTAAAAATAATTCTGTTTCTACAGTTGGATCAGTGTTTACCAATCTTTAATAAGCCCTTTTATTATAATGAAAATAACTAATGATTACCGTAATATGTAATATGTAAGAAAACTGATACTCTCACAATATGAAGATGCATAAATTTGTTGGTTAAGCACTGCCAGATACCTAAAATGTTATATGCATCACATTTTCGTTTTCTTTAAATCAATATATTTCACATTTTATAGAATCGTAAATTTATTAATCACAGGGGCCAAAAGAAAGAGAGGCAGTGCTGTCTGTGCCACGTTACAATGCCATGATGGCATAGATACGTTGACCTGTAACATTACTACGTGTAGTTAGAAATTTATGAAATGTGTTTTAGAATTGTCCGACAAGTAAAAATAATAGAAAGAATCATGAGAATCTGCCCAATCGTAGCATAATATGATATGCATGTCAAATTCGGTGATTGGCAAGCACTGATGCACCTTTTACGAAAGCCAAAAGTCTTTGCTTTTTTGTACTATAGGATTCATTCTCATAAACTTTTGCTTCACATTATAATGATCATTATTCTCTAAATGTTTAATTTTATATTATATCGAAGCATTTTTGTGCTTCGTATTTTAATATTATATTAAATTCTGTAACAAACGCTTTCCGATTTCTGTATTTACTGTGAAACATAGATTGCTTTATCATTTCTATAATTCTGACCTCAGTTTGTAAATGTAAATTAAAATATATTTATTTAAAGTATGTAAAGAAATTATTTTATTACTAAAAATAAATTTCTCATTTACAGATTATTTTTATCATATATAATTATTAATATTTCATAAAAAGTAATTTAAACAATGGGATGTACTTGTATTCGTTTTGTTTTAGAATAATTTGTGGTGTCAAATAAGTTTGTAATTTTAATTGCTTTTCCATAAAAGTCAATACGGCAAAATATAATGAAAAAAACTAGACATAATTGGTTAAATAACAAAATGCGGGAGTTGTTATAAAATTATGTAAAGATATAGTTGATCTATATTAGGCAGATATGAGCAACATTCTTGATATAGCTATATTTTATATTGCATGAAAATATTACCGTTTTCGTAATAATATTACATGTTAAAAGCATGAATATTAACATGAATATATAACACAACTAAACGAAGCAGGATATTCTTTAATATTCTTCGATCTTTAATACGTAAACCTATTGCATTTTTTTTAATTCAACATTATTCAGAAACATCTATTTATAATTAATTAGATCCCTTTGGCTTATATCCAAATAGCTTGTAAGTGGAAGTATTTATGCGAGATGATGATGAGACTAATAGTATTTACATTTATTATTATAGAAAATGCAACGTAGATATATTTTAATGACAAAGCAATCTGTACGAAGGGTAAAGTGTTCGAATGCAATTAAATATTACATAACTTATTAGATAATAGTAGTTGTTATTGGTTTGTATTAAAAATTAGAAACATTTGTTTGTGTAATAAAGACAAATGCTATTAATCATCCTTATGCAGTAATCAAATATTGTTATTTTAAAAAATGACTATGTAATCTTAATATATATTTGAAAATCTTATATTATTGCTATTTGCATGCAAGATGCTATTGTTTTATCACATATAAAACGTTTTATATTTCTCTCATGCAATATGAAAGAAAATATATTAAAATTAAAAAATATATGGTAAAATGAATTTTTTTTTAAATCTTTTGTTAGAATACATTTTATATTTTAAGTTCTCTCTCGTTAATTTATTTTAAAAAATATACTTCTTTCTTTAAAAATTGCATGTATGCTATATAATTATAGTTTGAAAATATAAAGATATACAATCGTTTCTTTGACAAATATTACATAACAATTATCACATAAAATGAATGTTAGAAATTTTATGTAATATTTGTCTTAAAAGAAAAAGTGCGTAAATTTATTTGTTTCTAGATTAATTTACAAACTTTATTTTATTACATCATGCATAGATTGTACATTTAATTTGATTCTGGCAGTCTTGCTCTTGCTTCCATCAGCACAGCCTGCACGTGCACGACTTGTGACGGTATATCGAGAGGACAAAATTAAAGTGATCATTAAAATGCCGTGTGGGATATTTATTACATAAAATATAATATATTGTGTTAGTTTAAAATTCATTTTTAAGGAAATTTCATCACAGAGTGCGTTCCGAAATTTCGTACAAAAAGCTGGACTACCTTTTTGTCCATATAAACTATACACGCGCGCACACCCAATTTGAATATGGCATCTATTCCCCACTCTCGTCACGTGACCTATTTTAATTCTCTTTTTCCGGAGGGACAGAGCCAGGCGGCGCTGCGAAAGTGTCCCCTCACTCCCCTCTTCTTTCAAGAGAGGAGTCAGGAGTTTGTCCCCCTCCCCCCCCTGGCTTCCACTCAGGCAGGACAGTGTATACATTCAAATATTTTATGTTTCCTACTTTTTTTCTCTTTTCATTTTCCTTCCAATTTGACAGGAAAAGGAAATAGTCTTTCCCACATATATAGAATATTTCAATTTAAATTACTGAATGTTCTCTTGACAAAGTACGGGATCGGGTGCAATATATAGGAAATTTGTACATATAACCTATATGAAAGGTTACATTATCGTTATACTATATTAAATATTATGTGATATTTGTGCCGATATTTGAGATATTAAAAAAAAAATAATAATAAGTCACACGGGCAACGTAAGTGATGATCGATCCTTCGTACTGCCGAACCGAGCACATTGAGGACGGAAGAGCACTTCGCATGTGTCTCCCTTCGAAAATCTGATAAATGAGAATCCCACGTTTCTTACGCAATGTCTTAATAGGCGTCCCTATCGGGATCGCTTTTTGCGACACAGTCGGATATGTCGCGAGGGTGGAGGGGATCTCCATGCAGCCTGCGCTGAATCCGGATCTACGATATCCTGATTACGTGTTTCTGAATCGTTGGGCCATTCGGAACCAAAACATACAGCGTGGCGAGATAGTCTGCATCGTCTCTCCCAAGGTGCCGAATCAGACGCTCATCAAGAGAGTCGTGGGACTCGCTGGGGATATTATAGGCACGCATGGATACAAGCTTACGGCCCTCCAAGTATGGATAAAATATGTAGAAGTAATTGAGTATATAACAGTGTGTAGCAGACTGCTTGGGCCATGAGAAACTGTTATCGAATCAGTCGTGCTGTTTTTTATCTGTCAATTAATTTCAGTCTTGTGAATACAGGTACCAGAAGGGCACTGCTGGCTGGAAGGAGATCACATTGGACACTCTATGGACTCTAATACCTTCGGGCCGGTATCTCTGGGTCTGGTAACAGCAAAAGCTACTCACATAGTCTGGCCGCCAAGTCGATGGCAACAGTTATACCCTGTACAATCTAATCATGAGGGCTGTTAGCTTCGTAAAGAGACTGCAATGGGAATTGCCCGGTACTGTATGCAGGTAAGTTCAATCATTGCCGTTTTAGCTGAATGAATGGTTTACAATAAAAATTACTGTGCGCAGGCATGGGTTAACTGTAGGAGATGTTGATAACGATGGTGATAACGAATTAGTTGTTGGCACTGCCGAAGGAGAACTTTATATCTTCAAGGTAAATATGTTAGTGGTTATTTAAAATTATAATCTTTCAAAGTATAAAGTATGGATAATATTTATTTTTGTATAACAGGGATCTGAATTATGGCAGAAGATCACTGGCCTCGGTCTTATAACTAGTGTAGCGATTGGAGATATTTTTAATTATGGACGCAATGCGCTCGTGGTCATCTGTGGCGATGGATGGACGCATATATTCTATAGTCCCAAATCTGTTAATCCTAACAATCCCAACATGCTTGTGAGCCAACATATTGGTAAAGATACAAACGAGCAAGACAACTTGAAAGCAAGTACTGGTAAGCTTGATACACTTTGTAGAAAGATACACTTTGTGAAATAACAAAAGATTTAGATAATTCTCATAAAATATATTTGTTCAGATATAGGAAATTCCCAAAGCACAGAACATGCTGACAATACTAACGAAGTAAATGAACTCTCTGGGAAAATGGAATGTGTGCACGTACAAAGAATCCCAACCAATACAAAGATAGTGCTGATAGCTGATGTCGACAAAGATGGTGCTAATGAGATGATACTTGGTCTGACAGATCGCGTTGTGAGATCTTACAGATGGTCGAGTAATGCAGACTTAGAAACAGGAAAATTAGTTGGCCTAAATAAATGGGAATGCACTAATCAAATAGGCACGGTTACGTTGCAAGTATGTAAAAGTGAAACAAATAGATTTCATTGTATGCTATATAAAAGTGTATAATAATTATACAAGTAGGCTTGATGTTGATGCAATACAAATTTTTATATAGCATACTGGTGATGGTACGCCAACTCTACTGGTTGCACAACCTGGTGGCACGTTCATGCGGATCAAGTGCAATCCTGAAGATTGTCAATCAAAGAATAGTTCCTGCGAGGCTGTAGACTATCAGACATTAGGAATAGCTAGAATGCGCAATCAAAATATTTCAACGGAGATTATCGGTGATTTAGAGCCGGGATTAACGCCGTTTATTTCGACTATTGAACCTAAAATGTCTAATTACATGCCTAAAAATAAGTTGCCGAAGCAAAGTTTCACAGACGACAGCCAACTGGAGATGAAAATCTTCAAACCTGCATCGCTCGAATTCAAAAGAAACTACTCGCAACCGGCGTTTCGAAAAAATAGTCTGGATATGGCCGGCGAGTATGGTAGAGATTTTACAGCAGAAAATCAAGGACCAGTTAGATTTTATAGTCCTGTCGAGTCTTCAAGCACTGATGAAATGGATGGCAACTTTATCGGTGGCAATGTTATTCTCGGAGAATATGACAACAAAATTATGAAAGATACATTGTTACCATCTTTTACAAACTTTTCCCACAATAATAATAATAGTGAAAATAATAGTAATAATAATAACAGCAGCGATATCAATAAATCGGAATCAACAGAAGGAAATCAACAGGGAGGAATTATAAAACAAGATACGGATTCAAATAATGAAGTTATCATTGAAAATCCTCCGAAGGGAAAACCTTATGCCTTGGCAACGCTTGACGGCACTATTATGTTAGTACAAGATGAGATCATTTTATGGTAAGTAATTACGCGTAGCAATGTTTTAGCTACGTCTGTACGTTTAATAAATTGTATTGTTCTGTTTTTACAGGGCTATGCAAGTAGATCATCAGATATTCGCTCTGTGTCGATTGGACGTCACAGGCGACAGTTCCGACGAGATAATCGCCTGTGCCTGGGATGGTCAGACCTACATTTTAGATCAACAGCGGCACAGTGTACGCTTTCAATTTGAGGAACCGGTTAGAGCTTTTTGCACGGGAAATTACAACGTAATTCCGGGAACATCTAGTCCTAGCCTCGTGTACAATACTTTTAACAACAAGGTTTCTATTCGCATACAAGTGAATTAGTCAATGTCGTGATTGTAATAATTATTACATATATTTTTTTATTTTCTAGATTTTTCTTTACTACGACATTACTCTGCCAAGCATGACGATCACGCCTTTAAATCCCATAAAGGACTTTGAATCTGACGAAACGCAAGTTTTAGAGAAATTATTAGGCGAGTGTAATATAAATGAGAAACAGCAAAAAATGCAACAGTTAACAGAATGGTTGCTATATGGCGTATCTTAGCATATATAGCAGGCAAATGTTATTATAATTACATATACAGCGTGATTCTTATGTATAATAACATTATATTTATTTTAAGAATCACTTTGTATAGGCAAAAATGTGTAATAAAATATATACATATTCTGGTACATATTTTAAATTATTATTTTTGTTTTTCTTAAATCTGTACATTTTCATAAAAATTAATCGATAAAAGATATTTGTATCTAAATGCGAGTCTAACTGTAACTTAAACTAATATTATTTCCAATCGGAAAATGTCCGATTCTGATCGTGATAACAAAATGTGTTTCTACCTCGGTGTCTCTCATATTCGATAGGAATCGCATATACGTTCTATGGGACACGTTACTGCGTTATCGCGAAGGATATACGACCGAAAGTCCGTGCAAATTTTTGGCAAACAAGCAACCGACGATATCGGTGATGAAATTAATTTTGGTGTAAAATGCAGTTAATAAGGTGCCTGCCTATTTAAGGATTCTCGTCTATTTGCGAGTCGCAAAGTTTTATCTGTGATGCTGTAAATCAAACTGACACTACGCTGAATGTCAGCCTAACATATAGCATCGCATTGCACGTCATCATTGCCAGTGGGTATTCAGATTTCGTTCGGTACTTTTCCAAATTCCAGCAAAGCTGTTTTATTATTAGATATATACATGATTAGATCGTGGACGCGTGAACGACAGTTTTCCGAAATTCAGTCGCTTTATTGCCGGCGTAGTGCATTATTCCAGACCCTAATGTGGAACTCAGATCGCTGTATAATAAGAAGAAAATAATCGAAATATGTACGTATAATTGATAGTATCAAAAAATTTAGGATCATCTAAGTTACTTCTATTCGAATAAAAAATAATAATTTATCTCAATAAACGAAAAATAAATTAAGGAATCTTTTTAAGATAAGTAATTAAAAGTAGCATATTGTGAGTTGAATAATTAAAAGTAATATTATTAAGCATTATTAAAGTTTATGAAGTATACTATTGGGAATACTCCTAATATTTAATTTAAATATTATCTCACAATCAGTTTAATGACTCAATTTAATTAGCGTTTACATAGCGAAAGATTAATAACACATAGCTTCACCCTATCTTTACAACGTTTTTTATGTAGAACTGTAAATGCGAGATAATCTAGCGGCTGTATCTTTTGCGCGTGTAATATCTCTGAAATAGTCCCTTAACGCGGATCTTTTGAGATAGTGTGAATCCAGGATGATCGTCGGAGCCAATAGTACGGAGCCGTTTTTCGCGGGCCACGAACTGAAAGAACTCACTTTTGGATGGACCGATTATACCCTATTCGGTGGTCTGCTGGGCATCAGCGTTCTAATCGGCATTTACTTCGGTTTCTTCAGTACGAAGCAGGACAACACCACCGAATACTTGCTCGGCGGCAAGACTATGTCCTTTCTTCCGATTAGCATGAGCTTGATAGCCAGGTGACTTGACGCATATCGTCCATCTTATCAATGTTCTCAAAAATGTTGTTTTAAAAAATGCAACTTTTTAATCACTTATTTGAAAGAGTGTTTTTAATATAAAATCTATTAATTGTTAAAGTTTAAAATGGATATTTTAAAATTGCATTATGTGTAAAACTTTATTTAAATTCATTAATATACGTTTGAAACCTTTATTAAAATTTATAAGAACGTCTTCTAAAGTCATTGAATATGTTTTTAAGTTAGGATCTTTTGGTACAGTTTAAAATTGATTGTTAGCAAGGGCGAATATTATAATTACACAAAAATATCTTTCTACTGAAAACAAAAGCACGTTTAATGTACCTGTTTTGTTTTTATTTTATATAATGTTTTTCGAGAAAAATTAAAATTTAAAAGAAAGATATTTGGATATAAGAGAAAAAATCGAGTTAAGATTGAAAAAGTCTTGATCAAGAACTTCAGTTGGACTTAAAATTTTTTTAAATTAAAATCTTTAAATTAAGTCTATTAAAATTAAGTTGAATTTAATTAAAGAATAACATTTTATTGTCTACTACTTGAAGTTTAGTACAAGGTCCTATCATTTTTAATCTCTAATTACTTCAAAATTATTTGATTATTTTCTCACAACAAAAGTTTTGTCGATGAAAAATTAATATCAAATTGATAAAAAAATTAGTATTTAAACACTAAATTGAAACACTTGGAATATATTAAAGCAATTTTTATAATATTTCGTTAATAATAATCGTTAATAATATCAAGAGAAAGGTTCATTTCTAATGAAGACAAAATTTATTTCAGTCACATATCGGGGGTGTCTTTACTCGGCGTCCCTTCTGAGGTATACCAGTACGGAACTCAATACGCCGCGTGCATTTTTACATCTTTCATCAGCTGTTTCATAATCATATGCGTATACCTCCCGGTGTTTTACAAGCTGCAGCTGACGAGTACTTTCGAGTATCTGGAAATTAGATTCGCCAGGCCGGTCCGGCAATTAGCGTCCTTTCTCTATACCCTCGCGCTGGTGATCTACGTGCCCTTGATAATCTACGTGCCAGCGTTGGCCTTTTCGCAAGCGACCGGGATGAATCTGCATTACGTTGCGCCGGTGATATGCATGGTGTGCATTTTCTACACGACCATCGTAAGTGATGCACAGACATTTCGATTATAATTATTCTTATGTCGAATTTTTATATGGATGTTTGTGGATTTATCAGAGATTGTAAAATCTGTATTGCTTCTTGAATTCTTTGAGAAAGAGAATGTTCATAATTTTTGCGAGTTTACATTTTCGGACGAAAGGTATTCTGTTCCTCAATTCGTCATTCAAGAATTTGCCGGAAAATATTGATCATTTATTAACGTTTGCACGTGCTGCATATTGAAAGAGAGATTTCCCGAAATCGTACAAATCATAGAATCACGTCTAGATAGTTGGAAGGCCAGACCGTGTTTTGCATCTTGCACGTCATCTTGAAGCCGTGACGTTATCGAGGAATATCACAATCTAATTAGATGAAACATACAATTGCGACGACCATCGAATAAACGAATTATTTAGAGAAGAATTTGCTGAACATGCCGTCTTATCAGTCTCGCAGGTCGCTGGATTATTTACGATGCGCCAACAAAGTAACGACTACATCGCCACGCCACTTGAACAAAATACACAAAAACGATGACGAAACTGATCGTTATTTGCCTTCGTCTTGGGCTTGTTTAGATAATAGTACGCTAGATAATAATGTGTGTGCGAAATGTGCATAGGTCGCGTGCATCACTTCGTAGAGATAACTCTGATATTTCTGGAGATCGGCGATAAGGAAGAGTGAACACTTCTTGAAGGCTCATTATATGCGACAACATTAACATTTGCTGATGATTACTTTTTTTTTTATAGAATACACAAGCTCAGATAACTTGGGCATGTATGCGTGCGTTGTCGTTTATGAGATTTACAAACCATTGTAAAATCAATCATTATTATTGAAGTATTATAATATTATGCGCGTTGCGTAGGTTTCTTGACATATGGATCTTGATAAGATTTATATTGATAATAATTTATAAAATATATGTATCGTAGCGTGTTGCATTGTAACGTCATTATGCAATTGTGTTACGATCTCTCCCTCGGGTTTACGTTTCACCGACTCCCCGTTTGATTCTGTACACGTCGCACCGTAACTGACACTGATACCTTTATTGTGCGAGTAATCTCTCTTTGAAAAAAAAAATATATCTTATATAGGGAGGTCTGAAGGCTGTCGTATGGGCGGACACGGTTCAGATGACGGTGACTGTCGGAAGTCTCATTGCCGTTTTGATACTGGGAACGATCGCCGTGGGCGGCGTCGGTGAGACCTGGAGGATCGCCGAAAAGGGTGGTAGAATTGTATTTTGGAAGTAAGAGAACAGGTGTATTTTTTACAATTTATTTACAACTTATTAAAATTTAATTAGAATTTATTAATGAAACAGAGAGGGAAGACATTGTTCGTTAATTAAAATTGTGCCGACTTGTACGTATCTGAGTAGAGCATCGCTTCATCAAGAATCATTAAATCGAGATGCATCCGAGATTGTAAACCGATCTCGAGAAAAGCAAAGACGCGCACTATTTCTGACGCATATATTTAAGTTTTCGTAAATATTTTGTAGATATACGTTGTACTTCAACGTTGCTTGCACAAGTGTTGTATTTAACGCACGTTAATTCCTTTAGCAAACGTGTTGCCATCGTGTTCTCTTTCAGTAAATTTTTGATACAGTGTATTTATAATAAAATAGCATGTTTATTCAATTCAGTAAAATTTAAAAAATATTTCTCATGATTATGCTCAGTGTGCAATCATAAATTTAATATCGTGACATGTTTCTTATTACAATTAATTAACTCGCAATCTAATATCATTATTCTAACTGTTTATATTTTATTCAATACTTTGACTAATCTTTTCAATTCTTTTTCATACAGTATGGATCCCAGTCCTTTTGCCAGAAATTCGTTTTGGGGCATGACAGTGGGAATGACAATGACATGGCTGGCAGGGTTAGGTATCAGCCAAGTTTCTATGCAAAGATTTTTGGCAGTACCTACTATTAAAGAAGCACAGAAGTAAGTGCAAAATTTGTCTTTACAATCGCATCATTGAGATGTTGAACAGTATGTGTCAATTTCAATGCAGATATTTTCAATTTCAGTTTAACTTATATTTTTAATTTTTTCTAGTTTCAATAAATTAATTAGAAAAACATAAAAAATATGTTAAATCGAGATTAAAGTTAATTTGGTAGAAATGAACATTAATAGTAAAACAATTATTTATTAAACGAAAAGTTCAAAAAAATCTTGCTATGTCGCGAATAACATAAAGAATTTTGAATAAAAAATATATTCCATCGTGATAAAAAGTCAAAAGTTAATCCCAAGAGGTTAAATAAATTACGATATGGTGTCCGTTGAAGGAAGAAAATCCAAATAAAAAGATTAAGAATAAACAGCATTGTTTCATATATCTTCGCAGGTCGATATGGTTCCTGGCTGTTGGCCTAGTGTTTGTAAAAGTGATTTCCGTTTTCACCGGCCTTACAATGTATGCCCGATATCACAAATGCGATCCTATAACTGCACACGTAAGTTTCGGCTTCATTGTTTATTAGTCTTTATCGTATTTTAACCCGCACGTTAAATGTATAAAATAAGGCTTGTAGAGACGTCAAACGAAGTTTTAAGAAAATGGCAAAAGTATAAGTATATTCGACTAAAGTTAAAGAAATATAAGCAGATGACTATACTAGAACCGATCGTCATCGAAAGATTGCACATGCAATTTTACTGTAAGTTTATAGTTCGAGGCAGTTTATAAAGTATTCTATTTAATTCAAGCATCACAAATGTTTAAAGAAGAAATTGTTCATTTCGAAAAAGAAGAGTTTGCTAGAGTTAACAATATATTTTTTCAAAATTATTCTTTCAAACATTTTAATGTCATTGTAATGTCTTTTTCAACTCTTAAACAGTGCAAGGGATTAAAGCCGTGGTAGAATTTCTTTCAAATTTACTTAAAAGTAAACTTTCTTAATTAGATTTATCGTATCGTTAAACTCCTTTCTGAGATTCCTTTTATTTTATCTCCTTCAACGATACTCGTGTCATAAAAATGTAATAAATTCTGCAATTAAAGTAAGATTAAAAAGTTGAGCAATCAGGATTAAACGAATCGCCCCTCATGAAGATTCCGGTACAGAGAATTAGCTTGTTTTTAGGTGGTAGCAAGAAGCGACAAGATATTGCCGTATTACGTGTTGGACGTAGCCGGGAACGTTCCGGGACTTCCTGGCCTCTTTCTCGCCGGCCTGGTGAGCGCCGGTCTCTCGACGATGAGTGCCGGATTGAACACAGTCACCGGCACGATTTACGAGGATTTCATCGATCCCTGGATGCCACAGAGCAATGACAAAGAGACTAGAGCCGCCAACATTATGAAGGTACAAAGGCGTAATAATATATTGCGGTCTGAAACCGCAAGGAAAATAAGTCACTTGGTCCTTCCTTTCTCCGCCAGCCTTCAGAAAGCAATATCGTTAAGCGAGAGAGATTCGCTATAAACAAATCAGAACAGAAATAATATATATCTCTTATAGTTCAATTCTGAAATTAGAAGCGTGTCCGCGACACTCGGCGATTCCAGATTGATTTATATCGTCCCCAGGTGACGGTGGTGCTCATAGGCATTCTGTGCGTGGGCATGGTGTTCCTCGTGGATCGTCTCGGCGACATCTTCCAGCTGTCTCTGACCGTGACCGGCATCACCGCCGGTACCATGATGGGTCTGTTCTCGCTGGGGATGTTGGTGCCCTGGGCGACGACCAAGGGAGCGGTGGTCGGCGGACTGGCGTCGATGACGACGATGATCTGGATCATCGTCGGCGCGCAATGGTATATGGCCAATCGTCGTATCTATTACGAGCCGCTTCCCTCCACGACGGAGGGTTGTCTGAGCGTGCCCGGTCTGTTTAATCGTACATCCGTAACGACAACCACGCAGAATCCGACGCAGGTCGAATCTGTGGACGAGCCTTTCTTCATGTACAGGATATCCTTCATGTATTATACATTATTGGGGGCTCTAATCGTGATGGTGATCGGCACGATAGTCAGCTTCATCTGCGGCGCTCCTGATTTAAGCGACATTGACCAAGATCACTTTCCACCGTTCATAACCAGGTATTTCGTTACAAAGTTTAACTTTTCGTTTAAATGTTTTAAAATGTAAAAAACATTTTTTATTTTTAAATTTCCAGTTCCAGATTAATTTTAGCATATTTTAAGCGTGTTACATCGTCAAATATTTAACTTTGACTGTTGAAATCAGTTTATTTTCAATATTTTTATCGCGTTTAATTATTTATTCATTTACACATGTCTTATTTCTTTCATTATATTCTTATCCATATATTTCGTCATTTTCAGATTTATGCCACCAAAAAAATATAAAGAAGTGTCGTTGCATACGGTGCCAACAGCGTTAGTAACTAATCCAGAGAAAGAAGAAATCTTGAAATCTTGAAACGTGCATCTTATCCCACCCTTATTTCTTCTCCGTGACTTTACAAGACTTTATTAAAACACACACACGTATACACACGCCATCACGCACACAATAGAAATGCGCTTAAACGTTTGGAAAGTCGTTCGATTACAAATTCTATGATCTCTGTAATAATATTATATTATATATTGTATACATTGAATACATTAGTACATTAGAAAACAGTATTCTATCGAAATCTTAGTTTCCACCGAATGAATTTATAGGCTAGACCAATAAATCAACATTCAATATACGAACATTGATACAAAGATGTTTAGAGAGAGAGTGAGAGAGAGAGAGAGAGAGATTTCCGTAAACCGTTCATGGTAGAAAGCTTCAATCAATAAATCCTTAATGACATAAATTGTTCAGGAGACAGCGATCGACAGACAAGCGGACGCATTTGCCGGGAGATAACTGCATCTAACTAGCTCGTCCGGAGTTGAAAGCACCCATTAGAACGTCGATGAGGGTGTCAAATTGACTAGATTATATATCTGCCCCACGCATCTCAATACAAACAAGTCCCAGGCCATCTGAAACATCTGGAGGAACGATGCCTATCGGATTAGAGAATGTAAATGTGCCGCGGGAGTTTTTGTCGAGTCATTCGTCGAGTCTCTCTCTTTAAAATCCGCGATGGATCGATCGGATGCCCGAGCGTGCCAGCCGCGCAGCGGACTCGTGACAAATTCCCAAGACCTTTTCTCGGTCTCTCGAGACGCGCGCGAGGCCACCGCGACTTGACTCACTTGACAGGGCACATGGACTTCGCGCTTCGAATTCGGGACGACGAAAGGGAGGACCGTTTATCAGCGCGATCGCTGACTCGCAGACGAAACCCCGAAGGAAACCCCGATCGAGGATATTCCGCGGGAAGATTCCACGTCTCCAGCGGAGAAACGACGGTTCTGTCTCGAAGCGGCGCGGCGACCACATTCCACCGCGGAGCGGTTTTATTTTATTGGACTGAAAGGTGTCAAATATAGGCGGCAGGGACCCATCTACTTACATACCGATGCGCGAGCTTCGGGGAACCCTCCGCCTCTGCCCCCCTCGCCGTTCCCCTTTCTATCCGGTCTGATTTCAACGTGTGGGTAAAATCCCGAACTGAGAACCCGGCTCGCATTGTAGGCCGGGTGACAGATTTTTGACAGATTCTGTCTGATTTGGTGTCGAGTGACAGACCTGAGAGGCCCGATCGTGCAGCCTCCTCGTGGTTGACGTTGTCGCATCGTCTCCCCCCGCCCTTCCTCCTTACACCAAATATCTCTTGAAAGCGGCGCTTGGTTATGCTCCGCCCCCGGTAATCCTTCATACCAATTATTATTTTTATATTTATTAAAGTTGTGTGAATTTTTTAGAAACTGAATCCGAAAAAGTATAGCCTAATCAGAAAGCAAAAACTAATTAAAAGTAAGTGGTGTAACTAGTGGTCAATTCATCTTCCTAATCTCAATTTATTCAATTTCACGTTTTCATTACATTCAATTCGGTACAATTTATTTTAATGTTCTTTTTATTCTATTTTTATCTGACGCGAGTTGTGTATGTGTGTGTGTGTGTGTGTGTGTGTGTGTGTGTGTGTTTATAATTTAACTGCCATATTTCAGAATCAGTTACGATTTGTATATAGCTTGTAAAAATATCATTATATGACTGTGATGACTTTTTATTTTACAACTCTTTTATATCTTTATGGCTTTAAAGAGCCTTTGATTGTCGAGTTGTGCGCCCCTGGTCCGCACCGCCAGACTTTCGCTGCGGACCTGCACATAGGTCGAAGACAAATTTCCAGCTTTGGGTCGCAGCTACTATACGGTCAAGGTTTCTGGGGAGTCGCTGTATACATGCGAAACGAGCATAAAAGACCAGGGAGCTGTCGTGTGGGATACGGCTTATTTCGGCGACAATGCGCACGGTCGGGCGCTAGCATAAAGACGCATAATGCATCCCGCTAACGTGAAAATTATTCTGTCAAACATTCGGGCGTCGGATTTATACGGGACACGCTTTTTCGGGAAGGACACGCCAATCGCGATTCTCTTTGGCAGATGCCGAAAGGATTTCTCGGTCAATGAGATGCACGCCGATCCGCCCCGTCGCGTCGCCGATATTATTAGACAAGGTTGCTGCTGCATCGCGCGGGTGTCCAATTTTTAAATAGTCGATTCAATATATATTTTCTAGTAATTGGATGTTTTAATTTTATTTCGCGCATGCACTCGTGATTGCGTATATCGTAACCTATCTAGCGATAAAATATAATAAGTATATCGTATTAAATATTTCTTTGCAATTAATAAAATAATTATTATTAATTGCATGATATCATGTAAAAGTCCAGATGGAAAAAAGTTGAAACAATATTACAAAATAACGCATTTTTGTTAAACGTACAAACGGATATTAATTATTTAACATTATTTCAATTTGAAATTATTATTTGGGCAAATAACAATTTAATTTATATTTTATATAGTGTTCAAATATTAACAGGTATAATCATCGATATACTTATTATATTTTATCGCGAGATACGTTACGCAATCATGAGTGCATGCGCGAAATAAAATTGAAACATCCAATCTGCTTACTTGAAAGGCTGTCAAACTTTCCGTCTTCGATATCGCTATTACTACTTTCGTTGTAAAAACTGTCGCGTGATGAAGCGCGCACAATAGCTTTCGAGGAGCGAAACGAGAAACGAAACGAGAAGCTACAAAACAGCTCCCGCCAGCCGACACGCGGAATATTGTGACGTTTCTTTTCCGAGTGACATTCAATTTCCAGGCTGGTAACGTCTCGTGCCCCCAACCGCACGCACTGTATACGCTACAGAATGGAAAATACGATATGCCCGTGCATCCCCAACCACCCCCTTTTCATAGCGTCGAGGCAGCTCCTCTAGGCGCAGCCGGGGTGCTCTCTTCGTAGTAAACACAAACAAACAACAATTGGCCTCCGTTTCTGCCCACGAGACCGACGCGACGGGTGAAGAGAAAGGTATATCGTATGTAATACTAGGACGATCGCAACCGGCAGCTTCAACGTGATCCTTCGGGTTCATGCTTGGAAATTTCTGTCGAAAAGTCAACCTTTTGTTATCTTGAAGATTCAGCATCGGAAATCTTATCGTACCACCCCTCTCAAATAAAATGCGTTCAGTTTTATTTAGGACAGGCGAATACTATAATCGACGAATATTAGATAAAACTATTTCGGAAAAATTCGATTAATAATCAATAACCCTCAATTAAAGTATATTTTGAAATTTAATTGCAAGACAGGAATCTCTTCTTTGGGGAATTTTTAGAAAATTGTAACAAGAAGAAAATATTGTTCAATCTGGGAATAAAACTTTGTATTTTATGTGTTTTATGCCAGGAAGTAAAATAAAAAATAGACGATAAAATAAATTAACCTGTTTCAAGTATATGCAATATTGAGCCTTTAGCAGAGAACTCAATAATGAATACGAAAGAAAGAATTATTTAATCTTTAAGAGTTTCGAAAATAACCTACCATGCTAAAAATATTTCTTATTTACCTATTCTAGTAGGTACTATTTCTTTTTCAAATTTGATACGTTTAGTTTTTACATTAAAAAATATCTTTTTGTATAAAGTAAAATGCATACATAAAAACTAGGTTGAAAACATTGCGATATAAAATATTATTCAACATCTGAATTTTTTCATTATATTTCATTTTCATTTTCTACCATTTTCTAATTAGTTGGTTGAGGATTCGAGGAAAACGTAATATCGGACTAGATGAAAAGCGAAGTCGCCTGTTTCTCTATATCGTGTGGAAATACATATATACGATATCGACATAGAGCTATATTAAGCTATATTCGGAATATAGAATATTCCAGTAGCGAGATCTCGTAAAGAAAGTTACGATATACACTGGCTGGCTCCAGACCGTCGCATCGCGTAGAAAAGGTCACGTTTATTCTCGTGTAAAACGTGCCTGGATAGATTGTCTCGAAAACATGATGTACTTTTCCGAGTACAGCTATTAGAAGACGAGCCAAGAAAAATGGTTTCTTTCAATGTTGGTTGTCTTCTCAAACAACAGAAAATTGAATTTTCGAGAAAAATACAGAGTAAAATATGGTGGCTCGATAAACTTTAAATGAATTTTATTTTAACAAAAAGGCAACCTAAAATTTAAATATCTACGCATTTAATGCTACAAACTGAGCAATTGCAAAAAGGATTAATTATTTTCAAATTTTATCATCCCGTTGTCATATTTATGCGGAGAAAATTTTGCTATAAAACATCCTGTATGTATCGCGTTATTAGGAAAAGCAAACATTGTCACATGAATACGATGAGGAATAGATCTTTCAGAGATATTTTTTTCACAACGCACATTTTGATAAGAATATGGAAACTAGTAGTTTAGCAGAGAAAAATGTTTACCAGAATCAGCGTTTTCTAAATTATTGAAAAGTAGGATAAATACTTGATTTATCGCAGATTGTATAAAATAAACGAATAAAATTTGAAAAAAAAAAAAACAGAGCAGATTACAATACTTTTTGTCGCAATTTTTCGCAGTATTGGAAAATGATACAATTTAAAATATATGAAAATATATAAATAAGGAAATGCAGAACGTGGAATTAAACTTCTTAAAATAAAAGGAATAGTGCTAACGTGAAAGAGAGAAAGTTAATTAAATTTGATAATTCACTTGCTCATTTTTCTGATTTCGCCCTAATATATCGAAATCTCTGGAAGCGTCTCTGACAAACTCGTACGTATTCTCTCTCTCTCTCTCTCTCTCTCTCTCTCTCTCTCTCTCTCTCGCTCCACGAGCTCCAACTATTCTACCTCTCAACCATCGATGTCAATAGTGGATGCGCAAAATCAAGCGTTCGCGAGATCTGGAATTTCCGGGACTTCCGCCAAACACGTTCGCGCGCGCGCGCGCGCGCACAAACACATCGGGAGGCAAAGAGAGAGAGAGAGAGAGAGAGACAGAGAGAGAGAGAGAGAGAGAGCGGAACAAAAACACGCAAAGTCCCTGGACACGGCGCGCGGGTTTTTGGCTTGACCTCGCTTTGCCACCAATTAGCATCTCCCTTAATGACGATCGCCGAGCGTGCACGCGCGCTCGCGTGACGGTGTACGCGCTTATACGCACACGTACGTACGTATGTACGCGCGAGGCGACGAAGGCGCGAGACGGAGACAACGTGAGATCCATAAAAAAGTCCTTTGCCCCCACCGGCCGCGCGGTTTGGCCCCCCTATCGCGATCTACGCCCTACCAAAAGCGCATACGGGGCGCAACGTGCGCACCCCGCGGGTTCCCCACTCCCGCCAGGCTACGCCGCTCTCTCTCGCCAGCCGCTCGCTACGACGAGAGATCTTTATTTTGATCGTCGACCGATTAACGGCCGCCGAGCGCGCGTTCTCCACGCCTCCGCCGTCACCGCTCAGCCAATCGGCACGTGTGCCGCCAGCCATTTTGGTCCATACGGATGCTGCGCGCACGTGCACCGTCCTTTTCCCCCCCTACGCCTTTGCGGCGAGCCGCGTACCGCGGAGGGTGTACCCTCGTGGATGTGTCATCCGTCTGCGTGTGTGTGGGCGCGTTGCAAGTGCCCGCGCGCGCGTTTGTTCATCGAGGCAGAGCATTTCCATTAGAGAGCAGGAGACGCGCGAGAAAGCCGCCGCATCCCTCACTCGTGAACGACAAGCGCGCTGCTGATGTTTCGTACGATTTTCAAGAAACCGGGATGGGCGACGCTATCGTTGTTGAAACTGCGCGTGGTTTCGCGATCGCGACATTTCGTTTCGGTGCAAACGACGAGGGCGAAAAAGAGGGAGAGGGTTTGCGTCCGATTAAAAAACAATGGCAGCAAAATACATTGTCCTCATTGATTTTTTTCTCTCTCGTGGTGAACGCGAAAGGGCAAACTACCCGAATTCTTTCTCGCTCTCGTCGCGTGCGCTGCGTTACGCGTAAACAGTTGCAACGATCGAAGTCGTTGCAGGGAGAGAGAAAAGAGCAGAGGGCGACTTGAGAGCTCGCGCTCTTCTTTCCCCTCCGTACGTCAAACGCAGTTCTTCGTTCACGTACGAAGGATATCGTTCGCGCGTTCACGAGAACGCGGATGTGCCCAGGAAGGAAGAAAGGAAGGAAGAAATAGGCGAATCGAGAGGGTGAAGAGATTGCGCAGTCCCGTAGCTCTCTCCTCTCGTGCGCGCGCGTATGAATCATCCGGGCAGAGCTCGTTTATAACGATAGCGGAGGGAAAGAGAAAGAAGGAGAGGGAAGACACCCCGAACTACCATCGCGAACCCTCCGCTCGCCCTCCGGCCACGCACACTCGTATTCTGGCGGTGGGGTGCTCGCTCGGGGAGCTGGTTGATAATCGAGGAGTGCATTGGAAAGGCAGGACGAGCTTCGTGTGTGTGTGTGTGCGTGAATGTGTATGGCGTACTCGCGGGCCGCGAATTCCCCGTCTTCGCCCAAGCAGTTCCTCGCCGTGGTGTTGGTGGGCCCTCTCCCCCCCTGCCTCGTCGTCCAACGGTACACGTACAGCCCGCGTACACAAGCCCGTCCTCCACGTATCGCGCCGCACGAATGGAGGCAGGCCGTTCGTGAGGACGGAGGGAGGGGAATCGAAGGCAGGACGATCTCTCCGCGACCAGCACACACGTACGCGCGCGTGTGTCCCTGCAGAAGCGAGGGAGCCTCGACCGTGTACGCGTGTGTAGTCCTCTCCCCTACCTCTCGGAGCCAGAATATTCACGCATACGAGCGTCAGCCCGGGGCCCATCCTCCGTATACTCGCCTCCACAGCTGCCTCTCTCTCTCTCTCTCTCTCCCTTCCCTTGGGCTCCCCTCGCTACCCTCCCTCCCTTCACGGCTGGTCCGCGGCACCGAGTATCTCCCGGCAATCACACGGACACAGGCAGACGCGCCACGGCAGCCGTCCCCGGAGCGGAGCGTGCGGGTTTCCACCACGGGGAGACGCAGGTCAGTTCGGAGGCTCGCGGATGACAGCGCGGGGAACGTGGTGAAACGGGGTGGGTTGAGAGGGGGTCGGTGCGATTCAGGGCACGACGCGTTTTCAGCACCGCCAAACGGCGGTACCACGAAGCGCGCGCGCGCGCACGCGACGCCGCCGTCGTCGTCGTCGTCGTCATCGTCGTCGCCCTGCCACCATCGCCGTCGATCGACGCCGTCGCCGACGCGCTGAGGGAACAACACCCAGGACGTGACGCTCGCTCGCTCTCCCGCGCGACGAGTACGCGAGGCGAGTAAAGCGGAGGAGCTGCCCCCGGCACCGCTCGACGGCGACGCGTCTTCCCGTTTTCCTCTCCACACCGCACCTGGAGGGAAGAGCAGGGGCCCCCGCCGACACGGAGTGAGTAGTCGTCCGCTGGTAGCGGCCTCCTCGGCGTCCTAGAAACGCCGATCATCCGCGTACGCCGCCGCGAGTACTCCTGACGTTTCCGACGTGTGACGCGCCGTTCGACGGGATTTTCGCGATGAGCAAGATTCGCGAGTGAGGAAGAGACGTACGAAGAGACGCGAACCAGGAAGAGGCGCAGGGTCACCACCGAGAGAGCCAAGAGTCACGTGCGTGAGAGTATCGTCCTCGAGGAACATTATCCATTCCCAAGGATATCGTCTTTGGTCGGCACGGAGGAGCGGCGACGGCACGCCGAGAGCACGTTGGAAAAGGTAAGCGGGAGCTCGAGAGATTGAGTGGATGCACGAGATTGTGTTATGTAAACACGAGGGGGGAGAGGGGGATCCGGAGCGGCCGAGCGTCGCCACCCCGTGGCGAAAGGGCTGCGAAATCTTCCTGACCCGGGGACCTCTCTCTTTTTTTCTTCTCGCCGCGCCGCGATTGTGCACCATGAGAGGACAGCGCGACGTGACTGTCAATTTACGAGGCGGCTCCGCGAGACACGCGACGAGCCTGATTCCTCGTCTGCTTCTCGTGTCGAACATGTTCCTTACACTCCTTTATGAGCGATTCGAAACGAAGGAATCACGCTGCTCCGAAAGTCCGCACGAGTGAATTGGCTATCGACGCGTTGTTGTTGTGACATTATTTTGAAATAATTCTTCTCGCCTTGTACTTTCTTCATGATTGTTCCTAAATTTCCATTTCCAGTGCGAATATTAATTTAATCGTAACACAAGTCAAAACACGTGAGGTCTTGAGATATATATCGAAAAAAATCTTGATTATCATGAAA
Source organism: Tetramorium bicarinatum (assembly GCA_928718305.1). Taxonomy (NCBI): domain Eukaryota; kingdom Metazoa; phylum Arthropoda; class Insecta; order Hymenoptera; family Formicidae; genus Tetramorium; species Tetramorium bicarinatum. The sequence continues at coordinate 6,843,776 of OV788320.1, forward strand.
CGGTTAGAAATGATTATTATCAAGAAGACGCCCGTCGGCCTAATTAACGAACATGGGACGAATCTACTTTCCGCTCGATGCGTGCAAAATTCATATTTGAACACGTTACCCGAGAATCTTAATACCGCAGTAATTCGGTTACTAGATTTCGCCATTTAAATATATCCCTTATAAAATTATATATGATAGTAGTAGTAGTATAAGATGGACGGCTAGATATAATAATCTTTAACGCCACCTAAAAGTTAAAAGAGTTTTTCTGTGACTTTCCGCTGAAAATGGAATGTATGCGGGATGAGAGACCACTGGGATTAGAACCCAGGACCTTTCCGTTACTTATATAGTATAAAAATAGATTTATATATAGTACAAAAATCAATTTATATTCTTTGAAAATAATATTTATTCTAATTTTCAAAATTCAAATGGCAAAGTATTTTAGTACGAAAAAGTGCGTTTTACTAAACCTCAGACTTGCAAAAGCCCCGCAATGACTGGAAGTTTGGAGAGATTAACTGTGACTATTATTATTATTATATTTTAGATTTAGGATAAAAATATCAGGAAAACGTTAATTCTATCGAGATATTGAGATGATACAATAATATAAATTTCAATAAGTCGTAAATGTACATTGAAATTGGATTGTGACTCGTATAATAGTCTTTATACAATTTTACCTGAAAAGCTTAAGATTTGTATAGGCCTCAAGAAAGACGCGGTTGTATCGTTTAGTTATACACAAATAAGTCGATTGGCATAAATTTTAATGAGAAATTTTAACTTTATACATCGTTATCTTTTTAAAACACGCATGCTGTAATTTGACCGTATTCTCTTTTTCAATCAACGATCGAAAAAAATATATAAAAATAGTAAATATATGTGATACAAATAATGAAAGCTGAAAAACGGTATCATTAACATTTCTGTACATTTCTGTACATGTGCGATTTCATGTACATTTCTGAATCCGATCTTATACGTGAATCAAGATTCCAGTCTTTGATACAACAAAAATATAATCTAATTATAATATATTAGTGAAACATAAAAGAAAAAACGCGCTTAAAACTTACATTTTGAGAATAATTGCTATCGATTCTTACTGATAATCAGAACTTCGGATTTAATAAATTTTCGCAGCATTCCTTCGGAAATTGTAACATTTCTCCTTAATGCAGTGACTATGCGAGCCCGATATTGCATAGTTGTATAACTTCAATACTTTTCGTTTACAGCAAATCGCGTTTTGCTCAAACGTTGGGTGGTCAAATATCTCGAGTATCACACATAGATTCAGGAAACAAACTTGGTCTGCTTGGCATACGACTCGCCACGAATTTAATTGCTAAAAGCATTCAATTTGTCAATAGACCTTCGTAAACTATCGTTGTCTCGATTTTTTAAACATGTTTTCGATCAATTTATCTTGCCGTAAACTGTTTGCAACGATGTTTCCAATAACGCGACGACACTAAACATCCCGCGATAATTGCATCCTTAAATTAAGGCGTGTCTGGAGGATGGGGATACAAAAATTATTGCCGCGGTAGAGAATAACTGGAAAAACCACTGTGAAAATTAGTGGGCTGTTCTCGGATTAGATTTCGGCTGAAGCACGATGACGATTATCCCGACACGCCCTCCGGTCGTTCGAATCACGGAGAAGTCTCGGATCCTCCTTGGTTGGAGCGAGATGAAAATCCTGATTCCTGACACTTATCTAGAGGCCATAAATCTTTCCCCATGAGGTCAATGTACGTATATTCGTGACAGCTCCCGGCTTCTCGTGTTACGTCGCATTGTAATCAAAATATGGAAATGAGAAAATATTGCAACGAGCTCCCGTAGTCTCGGCAATTACGATACGCGAATCGGTGATGATTAAATAAAAGATGTGTGTGACTCTATATATATATTTACATATCTACTACTATTTATATTATTGATTTACGTTGATAGTAATAGCTTCGGCGCGTATAACGTGATGTAAAAGAGAGGAAGAGAAATCTGCCCTGTTTAGAATAACGAAGATGAAATAATCTCGGCGATAGCGTCAGACGGAACGGCCGCGCGCACGCGGATAAATAGACGAGCTTAAAATCTCTCAATCGCGGCTTCGTCAAACCGCATGAAAGAGAAGCGCCGAGTGTGCGTACCGAATGTTGCACGATCGTTACTCGCGCGGCTGAAATTGGCGTAACGGTCGTGGCTGCGCGGTGGAGTCTTCCTTTCCGCGTCGCGCTTATGAATCCTCAGGACGCGCAGGGGGGGGGGGGGCCTCTGATAAATGAAGTCGCGGAAATCGGCCGTGCCGAAAGAAAGCGGCGAGCGGAGAGCGGCCTCTTGCGTAAGAGCCCCGGCGCGAATATAAAGACCGGCGCCTTTTCGCACGTATCACGCGCGTGAGTGGCTCCGGTAGCCAGTCGCATGCTCGTCCTGTTAATTGTCGCCAATTAACGAGGTACAACCTCTCGTCGGCGTCTCACCTTGCTTTGCCAGCCACCTCCTTATCGGCTCTATTCAGGATCGCCGCCGTCTTTTCTCTCCGCCGGCTCGTACACCCCGGCGAGCAGCGGTAAACCATCGTTCGCGCTTTTGTCGGCGTAACGCCGCGTCATCCCCGCTAATCGTCACGAAAAGTACGCCGCGTTTATACGACGTCCTCTCGATAAAGACCGCTACCGGCCGCGCGAGAGTGAAACGCGCCGCGCGAGCATCAATCTTTGTACCGATTTCTTTGGCCGACCGGCCGTCCTAGCCGCGGCAGAATCGGTAATACGAGTTTAGTTACCTATCGCCTCGAGGTTCCGGCACCGAAATCGCCGCTCGTTAGCGTGGTACATTCGCGCTCTTCTCCGGTGAGAACTGCCTAGGCGAAAGACTCTCTCAGATTTCCTCAACATTCGCCAGCCTTATTCCCAGCCTTCTGCGCGAATAATATTATCGTTCTTTTCACGAGAATAATACTTGCTAAATGAGCTTTGAAAAAACTCGCGCTCGCGATGCTCCGAATGAATGTACTCTACAATTTATTCTCATTTAAATATTTTAATAAGTAACCTTTAGTAGATTAAATGGGTTTTTTTTTTATCGAGTTAGATTGTATGTAATCTTAATTGCCGAGTGATATATATTTGCAAGAAAAATTTTTGCTCGCACTAAATCTTTTAATGTTGAGATTTATATGACGTTGCTAATAAAATTTATTTTTATCGAAATTAAACGGAACGATAAATTTCAATTAGAAACTGATAGGCTTTAATATATTAGATGATGTTTAAATGGGTTATAATTACTACCTCAACTATTAGGCTAATCACAGTTACAGTCGATCTGCGAGAGGTTTAATTGATCAACCTGTTTCTTTAGATATTTATAGCTCGATTCGTAAAGCATCGTGTCATTTCTGTTTTAATCAGCTTCGTTCGCTAAGAATATATGTATGTTTGTATAACTGTAAAGATCATAAAGATACATATGCAAGAATTTTTAATTATTACTTAACAAACTTTTTAGAGAATTATTTTTAGCAGAGGATGCTTTTTAGACACATTAGATTAAAATGCCATTAGGCATATTTGATATTTCAATTGATATTAAGCATTAAAATTTACAAAATGTCTCTGACGTCTAAGATATAATTACAAAAGATGCTAGATTCTATTTCAATACGTAAAAAAATCAGTAACAGTGAATTTAATAAACTCAACTAGTATAATCGGTTATTACGTCAAAAACGTGAATACTTTTTTCTCAACAAGTTATCGTCCAGTGATAATTTTTCCAATGAACAAACAATTATCGTATTTGGCTAATATAGCTATATAATGACGTGGTAATCTAATATTCCATTCGGAGATGGAAATAATGAGAAGGCAATCGCGATTTCAATTGTTACGTCTTTCAACATCGCGACAACGGACATCGTCGCCTCCGCTTCACTTTCACTCGATTCTCGCGTCGCACCCGCGCGTCGGTTCCCGCAAGGTTCCCGACGCACCAGAGCGTCATCGTCGGCCCGTAGCGACTCGTGGTGCCCTTTTTTTCACGAGTCATCTCCGTAGGTGCCGCGCGCAGTTTTCACGGCGAGAACTGGACGACGACGGGGGGTTTGGCGGTTGTGTACGTCTCGTGGTCCCGGACCCGTAGGCCCGAACGAGCTGACGGACAAACGCACAATGAGAACGAGGAATGCCCCGCAGAGCCAGACATGAAGACGTCACTCAGAAACGGTAACGGCCAGGACACGGGGTCAGGCCCGATCTGACCGTTCCGGGCTGGCTTCGCATCAGCTGCGTTCTCTCGAGTGAGTCAGCGTCGGTTCGGCCAGTCCGTGCCTTGCCGTCGCTTCGGAGCACCTTCTTCGAGACGAAATTCCGAGGAAGCCCCTTCGGTATCGTCGAGTTCACACGTTAATGCACGATTCGAAATCCACACGTTTTATGATAGATAGGAGCAGAGAGAGAGAGAGAGACGTACTTTTAATATTCTGGAATCTCCGGTCCTCTTAAGTGCTCGAGATAAGATGTGTACGATGAACATTTATGTGTATTAATAATGCACCAAAGCGGAGGAGAAAAACATTTAAATTTCGAGCGACAGAAAGTAGAAGAAGCTGAAAGGCGGACGAATGTAGCTAAAGGAGCAATAATTTTGTGAATAATGTAAGTGAAAGGGATATAACATTTATCAATACTGTCATCAGAAATGAGAACTGAATTTCTCTTATAAACCTAGGAAAATCATAAACGATTGAAAATTGTAAAAAGTTAAAATTACTCCGATTTCTTTAAATATAATTATAAAATAAAATCACATAAACGCAGTAACAATAAAGTTTACGAAAATTCTCGACTGATTTATAACATCTGTCATAAGATTTCCGAGGTACGTCGCGCCATTGTAATCGGCCGTAACAAATGTTCATTGAACAAAGTGCGCATTCGTGTTTACTATCAGTTAGCGATTCCCGAAACGCCCGTCTGTCTCGGAATATGAAGTAGGATCTGTCAAATTTTTTCGAAAATTCGACAGTGACCCCGACGGAACGCAATGATTAACGCCAGTGAGGGGAGGAGGGGGCGAGATATAAATCTTACGCAATTTAAGCTCGAGCTTCGCGTGGCGGACAATGAATGGCGAAGCGCCATTTCAGCGCTTGGTTGGCTCGTAATGCGGCCGTAAATTAAGTCCCGCGCCGATTGGTATACGTCCACGTCCCGTGATTTACAAGCGACGACGCGTCCCCGTCGTACACGCCCAGAAAACGCCGAGATCACTCGCGTTTATCTGTCCTGTTCCCGTGACGTAACCGCCCGCGAAAAAGAGCCAAGTTTTACAACGCCCCCGCGACGCTTAGGAAAAGCAAGCTTCGCGCGAAACCTGCGTTTACTTATTCAGCACTTGGTTATTCCTGTTCGACATTTCCAGCGGAGCCTTATGAATCCGCGAAGCATGCTTGCGCCCGTAAAATATGCTCGCCTCCTGCAATCGTAATAATTTACTTGGCGATAAAAGCGTACCGATTCATAAAATATTATTATTGACTGCAATCATTATTACGGCTCGGGCTTAATCGGACTTTTTGTCGCGTACTACATTGAAGCGAAAATGTTGAACGTCTGGTTATTATTCAAAATATTTTAATGCCTTTGCGTTGCAAAAAATGTAGCTTAATTTGGCATTAAATTTAATATTACGCCGTATAACTCGGGAACTGAGACTCCGGTCGGAGTCTGATTATAACTTAAAAAAAGTTGATAAAATATTAACTTCAGTAAACTACTGACTATTTGGAGTATCTTATATAAATGTTAAATTACATTAATAATGTAATAATTTTATGCAAACTTTGAAATATGCAACTATAAGTGTATCCATGTGTCAATGAATGCTGATTAGAAATCACTGTTGGTACAAGAAAATCGTGCAAAATTTTTCAAGCCAGTCGACTCCTTCACTTAAAATCCTCGACTAAACCTGTTTCAAGAAATGAACACCTGAATTTGGTCGATAGGCGTGTAAATAGTTGCGAACTGAAGAGCTATAGGCAAGACGAAACTAAGATTATTTTTGGCACGCTGCTCAGGCTACAATTTCTACAAATCTGGGGACGCTACACAGCACGCCCTTTTTGCAATTGCAAACAAAGGTTCCCTGGGTAGAATAATAATACTTTACTGGGGTTAAAATTAATTATTTCATCCGGAATTTTTTGGTAATGATCTTTCAATAACTAGCAGTTTTCTATATTTCATAGCATGACCTTCCTTTTCCTTTTTCTTTTTCTCAACACAGCACGCCCTTTTTGCAATCGCAAGCAAAGATCCCTTGGGTAGAATAATAATACTTTACTGAGGTTAAAATCAATTATTTCATCCGGAATTTTTCGGTAATGATCTTTCAACAACTAGTAGTTTTCTATATTTCAATGCATGACTTTCTTTTTCTTTTTTTTTTCTCTAGCATCATCAATTCTCTCCGAAATAGTGTTGACATTTCAGATAAAACTGTCCAACAAGGAATCGTCAAGATTGTGAATTGTACACCCTTTTGTTGGACTACTTTGATTCAAAATAGTTTTCAGTTTTCTCGAATATTAAAGTTTTTGTTCGTTGATTTATGTCTGAAAAGCATGATAATTTTTCGCAAATAGTAAACACTAAGTCTTTAACAATTTGATGTTACTAAAAGAAAACACTTTAGATAAAAGAAAGAATGGAATATTTATTCTAAATATACTAATATGTATTGTAAATTTAGTATAACACATCACAAATGTGAAATCTTTTAAGTTAATATAATAATCCCATCGAAATGACTGTGTAATGTTTTCGATATTTTCTGATACAATTAATTTTTCCTTTAAATGTATAGTGTTAAGAACTAGTACTTTAACAATGATATACAGAGATTGTGTAATTTTATAATCCGAGTTCAACCAATTATATTGAGTTTAAAAATTGTTAGAATGCTTTTGAGTGAAATGCATTTTGCAAATCTAAGAAAGATATCGGACTCATTTGAAAGTCATTTACGCTAATCTGAACAGCGATGACGGCTAATATCTATGGCGTTTCCATAGATGCCTGAATAGAAGGATCGTACTGAAAAAAGAGAAAGAGAAAAAGAAAAAATGATCATTCTATTTCTGGACAAATCGAAAGTGGGACTACCGATGTTTCTGCGGATTGGGGGACACGATGAGCACAAATCATTATTAACGACTGCTATGGCGCGACAGCCGTTGTACGTTTCGTGAAATATCGCAAGCGGCGGAGCTTTATTAAGCTGCTTTGATCTAACCTGCGGTCTGCGCTCGCCATGATTCGCGCGAATCACAATATTACTTTCTACAGCGCACTACAGATATTATTATACTCCAGTAGCCGTGTTTCACTGTTGCACATTTTGCTACGCGTCGATCGCGTACGAAACTTATCACATCGATAAAATGTCGATCTGATAAATCGATAAAATTAGCGACGTTGCGTAATTTCGAAACGTAAAATGCAAACTTTAATGTAAATTTGAATGTAAATTTCAGGCTCTAAATTATACGTGAGATCATGCCTTAATAAATAGACGCTGTTACGTCTAATCACCGCTCTCTCACGAGATACACATAAATCTTTCGGAAGATAGCTTCGCGTCATAAAATTCGAAAGATCACCGTGACCTCAAGAATGGATTCTTGGACGATTTATTCGGTATATATTTGGAAAGAATCAACGCGTATCAAAATAGTGAAAAGACCGTGGCGATGCACGGAGTCGCTATTCACGACACACTCGGAAAAATTATATCGCTGCGTGACAGGGAAAGTGAATTCGGTATTTCTCCTTAAATAATCACGCGCTCATTTATCTACATAATCATCGAAACTCACGTTCATTAATTATTCGATGCAGTAGTCTAATCGCAAGTCAGTCGTCATCATTCTCTGACGTCCAAGCGTAGGAATCCTCATCTACCTATTTACCCTATATCATACGGGGACATAAAGAAGCGTCTATTCACGAGAGAGGGGGAGACGAGGAGAAAAAAAAGAGATGGGATAGACAGAGTTGTTCGAGGAAGGTGGAGAGACGCGAGAGAACTCCGAATTTCACGGAATCGCCGCGACCGCCTCGCAGTCTCGCGCAGCAGCGAGAATAATTCAAGGTAGAAGGCCGCATCGATTTCGTGGATAGGCGTCCCATCCGTGGCGAGATGCTGAGGCCGCCGGCTCGGTTTATAATAAGGCGCTATAACACGCCGAGGTCTCTCTCTCTCTCTCTCTCTCGCGCGCGCGCGCAGGTGTAAGGAGGTGTCCGGCACCTTAAGACTTCCAGTAGGGTCGAACGGAGCGGCATATTTCATCCATTGTCGCCCCTCAACTCCGGCGGCGGCACTTTTCAACTTTTTATAGAGATTTTTATACCGCTATATCTATACCGTCTCTCTACGCGCGGCTACGTGAGGGAGAGACGCTCTCCGGGAGAAACCGTGAGGAAGCGAGAGAGGAACCGCGGCGGGCGGGACGAGGGCGCAGGACGCGAAACGAGGGGGAGGGTTCGCCCCATCGTGCCTGAATATGAATATAATAATGAGAACGGGTTTCGTCGTCGTTCCGCTTCTCCGCTTCTCGTCCTTCGGCTTCGCTCACGAGATTTCTTCTCTCGCAGCGACGACGACGACGACTCGCTGCGCTCTCCGCTCCTCGTCCTCTCCGGCTTTTTCCGCACTCTCTGGCCGCTTCTACCACCCCTCCTCCCCTCCCTCCTCGTCCTCGCCCGCACGATCCTCGCGGACTCGCGTACGCGCGCTTATGTACGCACCGCTCGGCGGTGACAACAACAAAACCGGACGCGTGTCATTGCGCCTGCTAAATTGCCTCCTCGTACCGCATCTCGCCGGGCCGATGCGACGCGGCAGCGAGATCCCTCTGACGCGAATCGATCTGCCGCCGGTTATTGAACATCCGTGTGGACGTCGCACCTGCTAATGCATCCTCGCGCTGCATCCATGCGAACCGTATCGTAAGAGCAGGACGTCTTGTGTGTAAGAGTCGGACGTAAGAGCAGCCGAGATCTCTCTCCGCGGACGGGTTTCCGATAGTGGCGATTTCCCTCCTCGCTTTCTTTTTCGTTATTAACGCCGCGCATGCACGCCGATCGCACAGCGGCCGTTCGCTTCTCTCCCTCTCTCTTTAATACTTTAATCTTTCCATTAAATAAAAGGATAATAAAAAGAAAATTGAAATTTAAACAAACTCGACATTTACTTGAAGCAAAATGAAGAGCCGTACTACATCAAGATTGTACTGTGACTCTGACACTGTTTTACGCGACTGCATTTTATTTCAAGACAAGAAACTCCCGTCCATCTATTTTTTTCATAATCTTTATATATATTTTTGTGTGTTCTATCGTCTCCGTAACTGCAAAAATTACAAGGTCGGTATACCGAAAGAGTTTACATGCACAGACAATTGTTTATTCAACAAATATCATAATCTTCGTAAGGCTAAAAAAATATATTTCATAGGGCACGTGCGAGAGGCGCAAGGATTAGAAGCGATTAGAAGACAGTTGGCTAAGACAAAAAGTGCATTAGGATTGTGTTTCGGAGTCCCTGAAAATTAAACATCGCGTTTAATGCTAGAACAGCTAATTCCCTTTAGTCAGACACAGCTGTACAGCGATGCACAGTTGTAAGATTAATACTTCATTTGTCACGTTTGACGAGATTAGTTATCGGACAGGACATTTTTTCAAGCAGCAGGAAAATTCTCTTGACTCTCTAGAAATTCTCTGTTCAATAGACAGTCGATATGTCCAGCAGATTCCTCGCGCAACGAATGAAATATTAGTCCGTGAGATTAGCCTTACAATTAGTGCAATTAGATTTTCTTGCGAGGATCTTGTGTCTTACATCGTGTGCACATTCATCTATTGCAATTCAATATAATACTGAGAATGAAAAATACTATTTCCTGAAGTCTGTCACAAAGTTTATTTTATCGTTTCTTTTGTCCACGCAGGCGAATGCTACGTCAATTATACTTAATATCGTCGTATGTAAGCAAGAGACGTAGTAGATTTTAAAGAGAACAATCATTCATTTCCACTCCTTTCTAAACTAGTTTAAATGACTCGTTAGGTTACTCCTATATCTAATCGACACTATTTTCTTTGACTGCAAAGGTTCTAGTTCTATCTGAGACTCGATCCTATTACTGTGACATGTTATTGACATGCTGTTTCGAGAATATTACGCCGAGAATATTATTCCGAAACTACACATACGGACACAGAATAGTATCAAAGAATAGTTACGCACATCTACGCTGTATTCTTTACATTGACAATACGATTCCGGTTGAAATACTAAATGCTAAAATCATTGCTTTGTAGAAGTTTTGTATCATCGCGTTTTGAAAAACTACAGACTTGCCATAAATGCGAAATAATGGATCATCTCATTAAGTTTCGCACGCGCGACATTCTCGACAGAATGGAGAACCAGTTCGGAGAGTTCTCCTTTTTATCTGCGCCTTCTCCTGAGAAGCAGCGGCTTCTCAGGAGCTCCCCATCAATTAATTACCCGATTAATCAACGTCGAAGGCGACGTCGCATGCACATACAGAGGCAATGCGCAGCTTCCCACAATCGGCGAGCATTTGCAAAAGCACAGAGACTTCCGAGAGAGAGAGAGAGAGAGAGAGAGAGAGAGAGAGAGAGAGAGAGAGAGAGAGGAAGGGAGGGAGAGGGAGAGGGAAGTGGGGGGATGGGTGCTATACTCTCCCTCTTATTTATCTCTTCTTTTCTTTCTCTTTATCTCTTTCCTCAGGTATAGATCGTGAACCGCAAAGTAATAATGGCAAGCGAAAAAGGGAAAAGATACGTCCTTTTTTCTACGAAGATAACGAGAATCAGAAGAAGTCGGCGGAATCGGTGAAAGAGAGAGAATGCAAGAGAAAGAGAGATGGCGAGAAAATGGTGAAACGAAGGGAGAGATATGGTGTGAGAGTGAGAAGAAAGAAGGAGCAAGGAATGTCGTACACAAAGGTGTTGAGGCCGGATAGCAGCGAGAGAGCAAGAGAGCCGGAGTAAAAGCCGCTGGAAAAAAGATACAGCCGCGTACGGGAGAGAACGAGCGCGATTCTCTTCGATATGACGGACGAGAGAGAGAGAGAGAGAGATAAAGAGAGCAAGCGGGAAAGGGTCGGAGAAGCTCGCCTCATCGGCGGAGAGATGCGTGTGTACGGTTATCGATATATTACGGGGGGGAGAGAGTGAGAGAGCGAGAGAGAACAGAGAGCAGGAGGGCAGGGGCGCGTCGGTGTGCGTGCAAAAGGGTGAAAAGGAGGGACATATTTTATATTTATGGGTATTTGCCGCTACTGTGCTCTCGCGCCGGCGGCTTGCGGCAGAGAGCTAACCGACCTCCCTCTTTTCCCTCCTCCGTTCCCTCCTCCTCGCTTCTTCTTTCTCCTTCGGCACGTCGGAGAGACCATGCTCCGTCCTGTTCCCGCCGCCGTTCTCTCGCCTATCTCCGTTCCCGTCGCGGAGTCCTCAAGCGCAGGACGCGCAAGCCGGCGGCCGGACCATGTGTCATCTCCGGTGTGCCATCCCATATTCCGTTCCTACCATGATATGCTCAAGGCTCGTTCCACGCTCACGTTGGATATCCTTTATAGGTGTGCGCGTTTGTCCCACATCTATATATAGACGCGGGGTGCCGTGTACGGGGTACAGCCAATATCATAAGGAAGGCCCTCCCGGGAGGAGCGTCGTCGGGGCCGGCGGCACTTTGCGCCTGGTGTTGTCGAAGGTTTTTCGCGTAACCTCGCTTGGAAAATCCTCCGGTTAGACACGAGATACCGTAGCTTCCCTCGCACGAGAATAGAATCGTGGGCGTTGAATCGTGCAATTGGAAGAGACCGGACCGACGGTGTAAAACCTCTTGATTTCTGGCTACGGGAGGTTTTACGCAAACCTTCCGATTTCTCACTCCCGGCAATCTAATCCCTTCCTTGTAACGAAAATATAAACATGCCGCGATAAACGCATGGGAGAATGAGATGATTTTGAATTATTCCGCAGCCGATCAATTTTGCATTACGATACGCGAATCTGAAGACGCGTAAGATTCGATATGAAATAAAATTTGTAGAGTATTCTACGAGAAGAGACGCAGTTTGGCATACAATCGATAACTCATTACAAATGCGACGTAATAAATATACAGGATTAATTAGGTGCAAATAGCTATCAGTTAAAGATCCGTTAGCGGTACGCTAGTTTCGAATATGCACGTTTATTTTCGGCATGCCCGAGCCAATCAGCCTGGGAACGATTATGTAATCGCATTACTATGTAAGCCGAGAAACAGCACGGATCAGAGAACTAGTCGGACATGCTAATCAGTACACTAGGCAAGGTTAATTCCAACACTTACTTTTTAGACTCGTGTTTACTATTGCTACCCCGCCCCCCTCTCTATATTGATAAATTCTGCAACAAATAATTCAGAACTTTGTAATACGCGACATCAATACTTGACATTTAATCCGACAAACATCTTTCTCTTATTAAATTCCGGCATTGTATCTCAGGAATTAAAATTAAAGACTCGTATTTACTCGTCCTATTTAGCGTTAAACTACCAAGTTTCATTAACGTAATCAAGATCGCATTGAACGTATCAGCGGAACGCACGAAGAATGCCAGTACGCCTCTAAATGTAGAAAAACGCGAATATTTTTAGCAAAGAAAGACAATATCGCGTTAACAGGTACGGTCCTCTCGACGGAGATGCTTGTAGTGGACGCGATTTCCTACGAAGACTGTACGTTTGTCGGAGTCATCGCCGGCAGCGGCACCTTCGTCCTCCCCCCATCTTCATCGTCTTCCTTTCTATTTCGATTGCTCTTCTTCCCCGCGCACCTTCGGACTTTTACCTTTTGCATGCGTTTGCCGAAGAATTTACGAGCGTAGTTTGTGACCCGAGCCACCGGGTGCCTCATCCCTTAATTAAGGATTGTGCCACCGATGTGCCGTCCCCCATGATACGTGGATACGTCTCTTCTTCGCGCCGCGATCGTGCTGGCAACCTTGACCTCCCTCCGACCTGTATACGGCGAAACGCAAATCGCAGAATAGTCTACTCCAATCTTCGCTTAGCAATGAAGGTTTTCGCTTACGTTGCTCACGATCATTTGTCTCGGCGAACGTGTCGATGATCGCTTGTAAAATCATTGTTGAAATACGAGAAAACTATTTGTTGAAAACTTTATATTAGTGTGAGTTAAACACAACCTTGCCACAGTTTAAACTTGGAAGCATTCCAAGTTAAGAACGCGTGATTTGTTTAAATCGGAGATGGTTGCAGAACTAAATTCTCTCATTGCGATATTACAGCGTTCTTACGCAAAGAGATGGAAAGAAAAAAAAATACTTGTTTTCAAATAAAATAACATTAACCATTTGCACGTGGAAGATAAACTGGGCGGATTATATCGCGCATGGCCAGGATGCATCTCTTCTCGACGCTCCACGGAGCACATGGCACGGCGCAGCGCGTTCCTCCGTCAACGCGAGTGTCTACTCGCGCGATTCGAATCATCGAATTATATCAGCATGCGAATCGCTTACCCATCGCCCACGCACCAGCCAGCCAGTCAGTACTCGCTCGAGAGGATCGAGCGAGAAGGGAGATGGTGTCGAGCACACCGAACGTGGATCCTTAATGCGGAGCGACTACGGGCGACGAACCGTGAGCGCCCCGTCTAATGCCTTCTAAAAGCATCCTCCGACGCGCAGGCACGCGGGGGTGAAGTAAGGGTGGCTCGGACGAGAGAAAATACGAGAAGCATTAGCGCGCGCAGCTTCGGGGAGCGAAGTGAAAGCGGAATTCGAAGAAACGGAGAGGGAGAGAGGTCGCAGGGGCAGGGGAGGAGGATCCGGGGAAGTAGCGTGCGGAAGCATTGTAAAGTAATTTGCCGAGGCGTGTCCAGGGAGAATCGAGAAGTCCTCACCTTCCTCGTCCCTTCTTGTTCTCTCGACGTGATCTCGACGCGGGAGAGGAGAGGAGAGGAGAGAAACCGGCACGACGCTCCGACCATTACCGCGCGACGCCGCCACCCATGGCTGTCGGACGGACGGATGAATGGATGGGCGGATATGCCGCGTAGTGATGGTTTACCGAAGGGGTGGCTTTATTACGCTCGTCGGTTTTCGGCTCGCCCGGGCGTGAAACGTTCAAAGATCGCACTCGCGGTGACGACTTTGAAGAGGGTTGGTTGCGGCATGAAAGAGGCGCGCTGAAAAATTGCGGCGTGTGCCCGGATGCCGTTTGCGGTGTTTCGTATACTAGAATCCGTTTTATATAGTCTATATTTAACTTTGATTTCTACATTAAGTAAAACATTCGCTATATGAATTAAATATTTATAAACAATTTTTTTAGTCAATGTATCGTTTAATTTTCAAGTTTCTAATCGCAATTTTGAAGACTCTTCTAGTTTAAATTTTATTTGTCTGCATTAACTTTTTGTATTAAAATTTTTAACATTACTATATATTATCTCTATCGACTGTATGTGCATAAAATTAGGTCTCGATAAAAAAAAATTACGAGTATTAGAAAGAATCTAAGAAATAGCTCGCAATTAAAAATCGATGTCAATATCAATTGTTATAAAACCAGTTCTGCTAAACAATCTTTAAATTTATGCTACCGAATTACGTTTACCGTAGGATATATCCTTCTTTCAATCTCCAACAAAGCGGAGTTTAAACACAAAATTTCGTGTATCTCAAAGATCTTATCCTCGACAAGATGTCCGAAATTTATCCCCGGTTCACCCTCTCTTAGAGACCTCATGCCCGCAACACGCCCTATTTTGCCAGTCCTTCTTTCTGCTACCGCTACATTTTCGCCGAAAGTATCTACGGACCTATGAAAGCGCTCGACGAACCGTTAAGTGATGCAAGATACAAAAAGGTTCATTCAGAAACGAGAACTAGAACAGCATGCTCTTCAAAAGGGCGGGAGGACTCGAACGAGACATGTTAAATAGCTGCCTCGCACCACAGGCGTCGGTCGTCAAGGGTCGTGGTGAGTCTGTCGAAGATTGGATCGCCTTTGAAGAGTTTACACCGTTTTTCCGAAACGAAACCGCAAAAATGTCAATAATCTCAGCTGGGTTCCTTTGGCGACTGATCCGCTATGTCTTTTTTCCCCTGAGCGTTCTAGGTTTTCCAATTGCTACATATAAATGTGAAAAACTGCTAATAACGAGAAAATTAATGTCTATTACTATGACTATAAAAGTTTATTATAATTAATTCATTATAACATTAAAGAACCGTGAAAAAAATATAGCATTAAATGTTTAGACTTGAATTAATGAAAAACGGTGTGGTTTCCAAAAGTTTAATACGTAGGGTATTCAATATTCGTTCGCTACTACGTATCACATATGTGTAACACGCCGATCCTCATGAGAGCCCGACATGCATGACATATACGTACAATCTCAATAATATGCTTATTCATGTATATACATATAAATAAAAAGTGTAGCTTATTAGAAATCTCAATTTACACATATACATATATGTGTAAGTAAAAAACACAATAAGAGTAATATTGTGTATACTTATTTTAAAAATAAACATTTCATGATTTGATGGCCGGTTTTTCACACCAATAATGGCGAGCATGTATAAAGAACCGGTCTAAATTGTGTCTTTCTTTCTTTGTTTCTGAGAAAATTCTGAATGAAGAAAAACTTTTTTACAAGCAATTTCCAACAGTTTGCTGCACAGGTTTGCAACTATTGACAAGATTACGAACGAATCTTGTTCTTTTTTTTTTCAATGTTCATGTAGACATGCTCTTTCTGCGTCCATCAATAGTCTGTTATTAATGTTATATCTGAACATTAGTTAATAAAGAAAACATTTATATTCAAAGCATCTACTATTAATACTACAAGATGTTGCAAGCGGATGCAGATTTATATTTTACATCGCAGCAAATGTTTTTGCACATTATTTATCACTAAACGTTCTTCATTAGCTCCGACCAGTTTTCGACGTGACAAGGAAATATTAAAAAAAATCATCCAAATCGACCATCACTTCATGGCCGATCGCAAATCGCGAGCCGATTCGTCGCCGTTGCTGACAACGACGACGACGACGACGATAACGGCGTCGCGGTTGTCCAGATGGAAACCGGTTTGATTTCGAGCTCGCCATCGTAAGACGCGTGTAAGACGCCCGCTCAATTATTCCACCGTAAATCTGAGCGGCAACGAACCCCGCCGCTGAAGCGATCCTGGATCCAGAAGTCGACGCGAGGAATCGTTCTGGTTGATTTAGCGCGCGGGAGCCGCCGATAATTGAATATCTGGATAAAAGCTAGATAACAGCTATCGTTGTACATGCACGCGTTTACTCTGGTGATATTCGGAATATGCACAGATGTGAAATGGTCACAAGCGAGCGCCTTTATTCGCATTGTTGCTTTTTATTCTCGCAAGTTGCTGTCAAACAAGAATTTTCAAAATATCTCGTCGGAAAACGCGAATTGAACCTTTTATTTCACCTATTCTCCAAAATGCGCCTAGCTCGTTTACAGAAATATTCTTCGCTTCTAACACGGCCCATCATTACACCTATTCAAGGGATTGCTACCTGTCAAATCTAATCTCACAAAAACACGGATTTTACATTATAGCTTTTTCGAAAGAAAAATACATAAAGTATATGTATTCTTATTAGAAGGTCCGAATATGCATGATTACTATTTAAGTTTTTCTATGCCATGGGTCTTACAATCATCGCGTGACAATGAACGCCGCGATCTGTATGGCAAACCGTGACGTACTGACTATGTCAAGGAAACGTTGTGTATTTAGATTTTTTACATATTTAGTATATAATATAATTAATATGATTAATCATGACAACTGCTATTAGTATCACTTTATGAATCTTAAAACGTATATATTTTTTTTTCATCTAATAATAAATTTCTTATAATTTCTAATATGGATAACATTCAAGATAAAAATGTATTTTATATATTTATATCATTAGATTAGATTAGATTAAACATATGAAGTTATCCCTCGAATAAAACAAATTTGACACTATTTGTATTTACTGTGTTACTCGAAACATTTCTTTGATTTTATTTCTAGTAGATCAAGTCAATCGGAGAGACATCAATCTCTATCTTTCTAGATCAATACAGAGATCTCTCTAAACTGGACCTCGCTTAGAGCTAGTCACGAGTCACGCTAACCTATGAATGAAATTTAGAACTACGAGCGAATCCACCGAGTGATCCGAGATAAGTGACTTAGATTCCTCCCGCATCTCGATAACGCCTTTTAACGAAATCCCTTAGCGCGACTTAGTTGAATCACCTGATCGTGAAGGGCACTCCGGCACCTCGAGCAGGAAATATAAATTAATTCGGGCCGTTTTGAGGGGCGAAAGTCGTGACGTAGTAGAGGGTGGGCATCCATTCAGGGCTCCATTCATTCGTTCTAGCAGGACTATAAATCCTACGTTCTCAGATTCATTGTCCAGTTCGACGATCCCTTCGTGAGAACCGGACGTATGGATACTTTTCTCGCGTATCTATTTAATCCTTCGCGCACTTGCTTCGGCAATAAAATCTAACGTATTCGACAACAATACGTAACAATAGTACAACGCGATCGTATTTATAGTCTGAAGAGAATGATGCAAGTTTATTATGTTTTGCCATCTAAAGGATAACTTCAGCACGAAATATTTTAACTCTTTTTTAAGAGTAGGGAAAAAAATTTAATTATGTAATTAAAATATTTAATTGCGTATCCTTCAATAACATAATTAACCTTAATAGGTTTAAAAAATTTCCTATCGCATTTGTCGCAATTGCATGTCGCTTCAGTTTCAATTAAAAAAAAAAATCGACGTCCAAAAGTAGATGGAAAACGAATTGCATAAGCTTTTCAGAATTATTATCGCGTCAAGGGAATCTCTTTCCCGCCCCAATTCGCAGATAAAATCTCGGCGTTCTATTAGCGGTTCGTGCGGAGAGCGATCTTAGTCATCTCCGTACCAATAAACGAGTCGTTTGTCGATAATTAACTACGCCGGGAGATAATAGAAGTCCCCGGAGGGGCAGTCATGGGGAACAACCGTGAAGATTCTACCGTAGTCTACCAGAACGAAGAGTCGTTTCCTGTCGATACTCGCTGTTCGTCTCGCACGTTGTGATGCACACGTGGCGCAATACGCGTCACAGAGAAAAGGGCGATTTAATCCTATTGGGAGTGCTAATCTTTGCGCGCAGGAAATTCCTCCCCCACTCTGTCAAAACCTCATAAACCCCACGACGTACTGTAATAATAGTCGGATCGCGCCACCGACCGTGAAAATAGGCCGGACGATATGTCAGCCTCCGGCTCGCCTTATCGCCACTTTTCACAGCCGTCAATTTGTCGTCAGAATTTATCGAAAGAATGTCCGTAAGTGGCTCCTATGGCGCAATTATGGAAACATCTTTTATCATTTTTTTTTCCCTTTTGTACACACAAGATTATTTCGTCGATATAAATTTTTTCCAAGACAACGACCCACACAAACGTGGTAATGTAAAATTTATTTTATCAGTCGTGTTTAATAATATGTGATACTAATATTTTTATAAAATGCAGATTACCACAGTGTTTTAATTATATTCGCGAAATAGTTATTACAATGTTGTTTTCTAATTGGTACTTTGATCACGTTGCAAATGCATACGAATTGATGAGATTACATGCGTTTGTGGATAGTCACAAACAAGATAAAACGCCCGTGAATGAAAGAAGGAGAGAAGTCTCTGAACGCGCGATTGGCTCTCTGGCATTTCTTCTCCTGGATGCAGATGGAGAAACCGTCTTCTCGATTCAACCACGATTCGTGTTCACGGCCTTGTCTCCAGTCTTCTTTTCAGAGGATGTCGGAGACAGGTTGGACAGGAGGCGCGTGAGATGAAATCTAATCTCACGAAATGTAAGAAGCCATTTCTACATTTGAACATTTCGAATTCCTTCTAACACAACTCTTGATGATTTTACTGTTCATCTCATAAGAGAATGATCCGTCTACAAAGGACGGGTACAATTTGATTGAGAAAACGTTAAAGAATTCAGCTACGAATCCAGCTGAGGGCTTCGGATAATTTAGATCTTTTAAATTTTTCACGTCGCTACTGTGATTTGAAACGCTGAGAAAAATTGAAATCTGAGAAGATTATGACTTCGGTTGGGACGACCGTAGTCGTGTCAAAAGGGCCAAACATAAAATGCCATGCCTGTATGACGATATGACAGATGGGAAAGTGCAACCTGTTGTGAGAAGACTCAGTCAGCACTCGAACGCGATCGATTTCAGGGGAATACGACGTATCTGTTGCGCGTTGTTGTATCTTCATTCTCACTTTGACCGAATAAAAGACAAGAGGAGAAAAACGAGAACGTCGCCCGTCGGCGGATCGAGCAGCAGCTCAAAAGGAATCGTCCGCCCGCTTCGAATATTCGAGCATGTCCGCGTGCTCGTCCCGGTCAGCTTTCGAGAAACGAGGCGACCGGACAGGTTGACGCGCGAGATGGAATCTGCGCCTTACGAGGGACGCCCGCAGAATGTATTCTACGTGTCGCCGATGTCAAACGGTTAAAAGGCCCCGAGACACGCCCGACCCGTGTATCGCGTCGTCCAAAATTTCTCCGAGGACTTTGTACGAGGAGAATCCTCTCTTTCTCTCTCTCTCGATGCACTAGCGACCGTTATCATGACTTCTCTTGCAATCGCAACCCCTTTCTATGGAAAGTTGTTGAAGAAATATTTTTCATCGTTTTTCTTAGTTTTGACAGACGCGACGAATCCTGTGTGCGTCCGACGTTTACGAGACGCTAAAATTGTAATGAAAGATGAAGATCTATTGAAATGTCAAACCCATCTATCGAAATATAGGTTTGAGAAGTCGGGTTATTTTTTCTACTGGGATTTTACCTGAAACTTTCTATCGTTTTCTAAAAGAATCGATTCTCTTGACAGGTGAATTTTGGACACATTGTGTCTAGAATAACGTGTTTGTCGCGTCTCGTCCAGTCTCATGTCACCACTGTCGCCACGATTCTTAGGATGTTTTTTTCCTTTTGTTTTTCTATCGTCATTTATTTTGGCTGCCGGCAATTACGTGTCTGCGTAAACATGTAACTTGAGAAATTGCTGGAAAAGTCGTCACGAGAAAATCTCTAGTTTCGAATTTCAGTACCTTTCCGATTTCCGAAGAGAATGAATATGAATCGATATGATCTTTGAATATCGCGTAGTATGGATATTTGCAGATTAAAAGAGTTAAAAAAGTTAGTGATTAATATTCACGTAATTAATTTTTTTCATGTACGATTGTGAAAAGATCAGCTGAAACTAAATAATAATCTTAAATTTCGAATATTACAGCAAAAGTTTTTCGAGAAAATAATTGAGAATATTTTTTCTATATGGCTAAAATGAATTAATAATATGAATTAATAAATAATACCAAAAATATCTTAGATAATATATTAATCCTTAAAACAAATAAACTGAGTAACTAAAAATGATGATATTTTAAAAACGAAACACGAAAAGATCGTCGAAGTTATTATTGTTCTATGTCATTATTCCAAGTGTCTCTTGAGATTTTTTTCTATTTTTATTGTTTGTGTTAGCTACATCATCATTATTCAATATGTCACCAAACTTAAAATTTCTTTTCCCTTTCTTCTTGCATACTGCATAACTTGATGGGATTTTAAATCCCCGAGGGTTCTCTGGACATAATGAACAGAAATATTTTCTGCAAAATACAGTCTTACGATGATTTTGCGAAAATGTAATCTGAGTTGCCAATTTAATTCTTTTATGGAAACTGAATACCTGTCAAAACGTAAGCAAGACCAGATAGAAAATAATACATCTTAATTATTACTGTGTTCCATCAAAGCCCCATTGGGTTGTTTTGAAAAAGTCGTTTTTGAAAGTGATGATCCTATCATACGGTTTGAAAGCCGTGGAAAAAAAACTAAAACAGTTTAAGCTAATTTTCATAACGAGACTAATCAAGAGATTCTCTTTAGAAATATTTATTTGTTTGCATTATTAAACAATTTTTAAATAAATATTTCTGTACGATGTTTTCTAGAACATACTTAATAATTTTTTGCAATGTAACGAATTACAAGTGGACATATCATATTTTGAAATAAATTGAAAAAAAAACACGATTATTATTTAACTATATTAACATTTAGTTTTCTTAAATTCTGAGATTTTTAATAAGTAGAAATATGTTACTGAAAGATGATTCTTTAGCTGCTGGCTCCAAATTCTAAAAATTTTATGTTTTTAATATTTTTTGTATTTTACTGAAATGTAATGTTTGAGAGACACTGTTTCGTAGATAATCTCTATGGATTTTCATATAAAAGAATCAAACGGGATAATACAGCAACATATTGATTATCCAGAGAAATGAAAACAATGATATACTCTATTATACGGATTATCTGCAGAAATTTATAAATAAAGAAACAATATTTAAAATAATAATATAAGCCATGAAAATATTATAACAATTAAATTTTAAAATTCATTAAAAATTTGTAACATTTTACAATTGGATATGCATCTGTATAATTTTACAATTGGATATGTATCTGTATAATTGATATTTTAATGTTACAGTTATAAAAATGTTAGTTATTATAAACAAGGGATGTTTCGACCATCTAACACCGACTATACCCACATTTAAAATTGTACGGACTTTTTGGGGGAGGAATATTTCTTTTTCGACACGCGTGCATCTTCGAAGAAATTCGTAGCATAATATAGAATAGAGGAAAAAGAGAAGAAAGTAAGGGGGAGGGGGAGGGTAGCCTGTGACGGGACTCGTTCGTATTGGTCTCTAAACAGACCGCGTTTACTCGTCGATCATCAGGAGCCTGGGTAAACAGCGTTTACAGGGCCGACACAAACGAAACGCCAAATTGTAACAAACTGATCTATAACTAAATTACACGCTGTACCCATCCCGTTTCGTCGCCCTCCGCGCGCAGCTATATAAACACGTCAGCATGCTGCATTGTGCCCGACTCCCGAATACGGAGATCGAAGCCGCCTATTGTCATGTCCTCGCAACGTTGAGAACGCGATCGCGTCCCATTCTCTGGACGCGCGTCCTGCGTGCTTGTATGCGTGCGAATCCTGAACGGCGGAAGCGCGGCGAAATCGGTTTTCAAGTATATGCTGTACCGACGGTCCCAGAAGATACGTCGTTTTCTTCGCTCACTTCTTCCAACTTTTTTTCGTTCTGCCCTATTTTTTCTTCTACAAAAACGGATGTTGCCGCAAGACTAAACATTTTTCTGTAATGTACCTAAGTCCTTCCCAATGCAATTATCCTATCAAAATGGTAGATCTTTTTATACATACGTTTAACTATTGGAAATTTAATAATACTCTGTACCAGAATCTACTAACTTCTCGAAAAGGTTACAAAGATATACCTTTCTAGTTTTTAAATAAGAAATAAAAGCTTTCCAAGTTTTTATATGTATATGTCACAAATTTTTTTAAGAATTCTCTGGATGTTCTACCCAAAAAAATTTTTTTATATACGTGGAATCCTTTAAATTTTGAATGATTTTACCGTTATATTGACCTCAAAAGGAATCCTCTGAAATCAAGGAAAAAATAGTATAACAAGAATATTTAAGGGAGAAAAAAGTTTATTTTACTTTATTGAAAAAGGAATATATTTGCTGTAAAACAGTAAGTTTAAATATGAGATCATAGAAAACATCATTTTAAACGTAAAGTACCTTTTTTGGGTGTCCTTATCTGTTATATTTATCATAGACAGAAATTTGTTTGCAAAACGAAATTTTCGTATATGTTAGAACAAATATTTGTGTGACAAAATTTTATCACACACTTTGATGAATGACAGTTGGAATAAAAAAATAAAGATTTTTTTTGAGATCCGATTTTTGTTCTCGAACGAATATAAACTTACACTGCAGTAGGATTAAACGGAAGCCCGCTAATCGGTGCGTGATTTCAGTTTTAGCTCCCGGCGAAACATGTGTCCGACACTTTGCGAGTACCAATCGATTTCTTTCAGAAGAAACCAACTTTCAATGCGGAAAATCTTGTTATACGAAACATCGCCTTATTGTTTCTCAAATAATCCTCGAGCGATTACACAAATTGGCATTGGCATTTTCACGGAGGAATTTCAGGAAAGCGTTCACGTATTCCTAATACAGATCTGACAATGAAAGAAGACAGTAATATAAAAGAAATGTTATTTTCCAAGCAGAATATAATAGAAATGGCATTTTCGCTTCGAAATAATTTTCCTCAATAAATCGATCTTGAATACCAATTGAATGAATGAATGGACACAATATGAAGTGAACGGATGGAAAACATGCGGGAAACGGCTACATAGGAATCATGTATTCATCGTAGCGATACACGTTGGACAAATAATGAGATTACTACTTGCGTCCCTGACCGAGTCGGAGACTCATTATTTGATCGCGGTATCCGGTCGAAACCGGGAGTTTGGTAACGAGCTTTACATAGAAATGTGGGCGCGCGCGGCATACCTGGCGATCAAACGGGTCACCGCGCTATTCACCTTCAGTTCCCGATACTTAAAGAATCGTCAACGAGCCTTCAACCCTTACTGAGAAGTGTACCTTTCGATCGAACAATATTTTAGTCCTGCATTCGGAAGCAAATAGGTGTGTCTATATATAGCTATCGTTTATAATCTCTGAGCCAAATCTCGGGAAATCTTTCGGTTTCGCCAATTAGGCTATTCTTTCTCTCTCTCTCTTTCTCTCCGAGAAAGCGCCAGGGAGGAATTCTGCCGAAAGGATCGAAGATCGAAGAACGAAAGAAACGAAGGACGGTATGAAAGACCAAAGGTATGTAATACCTAAGGGAGAAAGAGCCGCGGCGCTTCTTCTTACCGGTGACACGGAGAGAGCCCCAGTTAACGCGACCTTTAACCAATTCATAGGCTCGGGTTAAGCCAGGATTTGCGGCTTACACTGATGGTGTTTACCACCACTATGAGAGATTTAGCAGTTCTGCGGCCATGCCCCCTCTGGACCAGGTAGAGGTGCGGAAGCACGACAGGCGTGACGCTGCTTTTCCGTCGCTTGGTCGAAACTGTTGTCTGCCGCCGCTAACCGCCGCTTCATGTATCATCGGGTAGCCCATGTACTATCGATCTTGAAATACTCTTAAGAAAACTGAGATGGGACGAACGCAAAGTACGAACGTAAAAAAGTTTAGGGAACAGCTTGACACATTTATTTTTTAACACGTTATGCGGTACTCAGAAAAATAATCAAAAAACAGTCAAGTTTAACTTGAAAATTGAAGAAATCTGTATAACAATAGTTTTTTTTATATATTACAAACGACATCGATAAGTTTTCTATACTTTTAAGACTCCCTCGTAAGGGTATTGCTTGAAGAGGCTCTCTAGGACTTGTGGGCAGATTGTTCGAAGAGACAGGCCAACTATTTTAGGGTTTGTAGGCGTGATGTCGCCATTAGCTCGAAATGTTTCTTCTTGTTTCCGCAAGATCTTGCGACCGCTGACACGACTACAATACTCCTGCCGTTTGCTCGGACAATAGAGAATAGAACCCTAGGTTTTATCGGCAACTAATGAGAGCTGTCAAATAGGTTGTATTTTAAAGCTGCTCGTTTTGGATCGCCGAGGTACGACCGAGTAAATCCGCCGCGTACAGATGCGTTCCGTAATAGCGAGTGATAACGGAATACATGAATGGACGGCCATTCGATGAAAAGGCCATCGACGAGGTTAATTGGAAGCCTGGAAGAATTATAATGGCGACGATGACGCACAGACGGACACCGATAATTCGTTATGTTACGAACGTATTTCGTAATAGTGCCGGACCGTATCTAATGGCCGGGATCCGTGGGTTCCCGCGTGCGCGAGCGTCGTCCTTTCACTTCTTTCCGGCGAGATTCTTCGCTCAGGCAGGCAACACAGGCAAGGGTACGTTACGTGGCCGTAAAAATATACCGCTATTCCGTGAAAGACCTACCGATTGCCCTTTATTGCCAATTGTTAAGTCCGCACCGTTACGCGCGAGTCATACTTTGAATATTCACGCATACACACTTGGGGTTGGGAGAGCTCGGAATTTTTTAACGCCACGGTTACAACATTTTGATTAAGTGCTCATAGACGTTTCACGCGCGAGGAAGCGTGCCTCATGCGCGCAATGAACATGCGGGTAACGTTAGCCGCAGAGCCGCACTGCGAGGGATAATGCTAAATCTCGTAATTATTTAATTTATCGGCTCAACCCGACTGACTAATAAATCAATGTTACTTCAGAATTAAATAACTTACGGACTGTCAAATTAAAGTGCATCCTTTACTATATGCTCAAATGTAATAAATCATAGTCGCAAGTCTCGCGTGTTATTATCGACTCGCAGCGAGATTGGATATAATTGATAACACTTTGATGCTCTCGTATCGTGCAGCGCGATATTTTATGATCTTTACGGTATTTTAGCAAAGCCGCCATGTGCTTAAGCGACACATTATAACAGAGCGAAATTTCCGGCGAAAATTCCCCGTGTGGATATAGTAGCAAGGCGATGGAGATAGTGCAATCTTTCGTCGACATCATTACCTAGCGTCCATTAGGGCCCTCACAAAGCAGTCTCGCTGCCGTGCCCAGAGCCTTTGTGCATTCTATATACACTCATCCACCCACGTGCAGTAAGTTTTCTCGAAATTCACGGAACTGAAAGCTCCCATCCCTCTCTCGCTTTCTCCTCTTCCTCTCGCGTCTTTCCGGAGAGGGAAGCGCTCGGCGCGGGATCTCGCCGTTAATAACTATATACCTTCATATATGTGCTTTGTACATGCACAAGCATTTATTTCGCGTCGTAACGACAGTGGCACGCAACGAAGAAAAATACGACGAGCTCGCGCTCGCGCTCGCGCGCCCTCACAAAGACACAAGCTCGTTGGGCATCGCAGATAAATATCGCCCGCGTAATTTACAATGAGCGTCTTAAAAGGGGGAAAATTTACCTCGCTTGCAACTAATGCAAGTTTCACTTTTGCCCTAATTAACTAGTGGAATAAAGCTGCCTCTCGTAGCTATCTATGCTCTCAAATTCAACTCCAATTCTTTAACGCGTAATGATATAAACATATGTATAAAATACATAGCGTATTCAATTTTATACATGATTTACAGGTTTCGACAGATAATATTCATCAAAATAATGAAAAAAAACTTAATAAACATAAGTCTAAAATTTACGGAGTTAGTCTTGATTGTTGTTCCTGGTACAAATACTTTATATTAATTTTTTTTCGAGCATTTCTAATTTTTCATGAATCTGTTGGCAGATTTAAACGTATGCTTCTTTGCTGCGTAGGACCGAATACTGTATAGAAATGACTGGCAACGTATATTGATTTTTGGACCATATTTACGAGTATTTTATAAAAATTTTTGTTATTTTAATAAATATTATTTCTCAAAGCCTATAACTCTCTTTTCATCTCATATGTATGTAATTTATTACAATGTTCATTTGTTAAATTTTTACTTCGACTAGAGATCCTGAAGATATCCTATTTAATCTCGAAATTTATCTCAAAATTTCATTTCTGTCACCTCGAGGGATATTTTCACATTTGAGGAATAATATTTACGGTATATTTTTTTCTCCAATCTAATTGGGTCGGCAATTATTCGATACCGGTAAATTTATTTGAATCTTCCCTCGCCCGCGGGTTTATCCGCAGGCGACGGCAACGGCGACGTAAACGCGTCGGAGAAAAATATTCCCGCGCCATGGAAGTCTCGAACACATGAGGCACACGCACGAGAACGAGAGGGCCGCGCCTCTAACACGCGTGTGCCCTTCTCGCCGCCGCGGCATACCTGTCGGTCGCCGTGGCCAGGTAAATATGTGGCTGGACCCGCGGCACATATGTATCCGCACATAGCAGCCCAGTTGGGCCTCTAATGATGATCTACGGTTAGCTACCGCGCACAGCTTCTATAAACCTCCTAATTTCTCCTCTATAAATTCGTCGACGGCGGGGGGGAACACCCGCTTCCTTCGCACGCTCGCCCTTTCTTCTTCTGCCCGCTCGCGTTCTTCTTGATCTTTTTCCCCCCACTGGGTCCGAGGGCCCCAACGATCGGAGGTCTAACCGGCCTCTCTTTCCCACCGGAGCCTGTCATAAATGCGCGACTGTATTTAATATTTCGCGAGCCTGTGTGACGCATATCGTTTATTATCGACCACCGCTCCCGTGGGCCCAGCGAAGACAGTGGGAGCGGGAGGATGAGAAGAGAATGATCCTGCGAGAGAACGAAGGCGAAACGAAAGAGGCGAGAGAAAAAAAGAAAAGGATGGCTCTTAGGACGAATCCGTGGTTCTGCGCGAACCGAGGAACCGAGGAGATACGACAAAGAGACGACCGTGAGACTCGTACGTTTTTTTTTTTTTATAAAACCGCCAGCTGAGAAAACACTGTTCGAAACGTCTATCAACATTTTTATTTTTGCTCCTTCGATTCCGCGCCTCACCACCATCGTCGATCGATCGAGCGGATCGCGAACGCGTCGTTGGAGATTCGCGACGGCGAAAAACGTGCGTTACCGGACGGTCGTAAAACGTTGGCGAAGGCGGCTCGAAGATTTTAACACGAAGAATGAAGGGACGTTAGGGAAGCGTCGCGCACATCCGCGAGCGCGAGTATGCGCGACGTTAGAATTTAACGGGCATTTACGGGCGAATCGTGAGTTACATCGCGATGCCTCGTAGATACGCGTAGATATAAAAGTACCAGCGTTATGATTCACCCCATATCCCATATTTGCGAAATCGTCGACCGCCGACGAAGCCCGCTCGATGGTAGTGGGCGAGCTCTATCGCGGGTAATTTCGATAAATAACCGCGCACCTCTCGCATTCGCGCGTTTTGCAGAAGGTATCAAGTTATGCGACGAGCGATGTCGTGCTACTTGCAGCCGCCAGTGCGGATACTATCGGAAGGTATAACTCGCGTAGCGAAGTAACGCATTCCGCCGAGAAGGGAACGAGATGTTGGTGGAGGTGGTCCGAACACCACGATGCAGACATCAGCCGGGAATTCCCGTTCGCAAATACCTAACTGGCAAAGTAGTTCGATCAACATCTCCGGAATTTGGAATTGAGGTGCGCGCGAGGTAGGGTGGATGGGCGAAAAAAAATGTGTGCGCCCGTAAACCGGTTGCGCGAATATGCCGTTGGAATTCGAGTGAAAGTAATGAAGCCGATGAGATAAATGATGCGAAAATGATTGTAGCACAAGTCGCAAAAATCCTTGCCCCCCGAGAAGATATGCTATTAAAGTTTCTAATGTCCTAGTTGACATTTCAATCATTTTACCGGCCGTTAATCTCGATATTGCATTTATATCTCAATTTATTTCAACAAATTTCTAAGTGTGACAAATCACCAAATAAATGTCACTCTAGTCCATCGGAGACTAAATCTAATAAATTACAAATGCTTGCGGATATTAATATGTATTGGATTCTATAAAGCGTTACTGGGTAAGTTATTATATATTATATATATTAATTTACTTACTGATTAATTGTCGATGTTTTCAGTGAATTATTGGAATTTCCATAAGCTATCTATGAATGATTTTCATATTAATAATTTTCGTTTGTTCCAAAGATTCGTTAGCTCGATATGATCAATGCCTAATTATACTTTCGGCATTTTGTCGATCCACAGAAAGACTGCAGTAAAGAGAAAGCGTTAATCTTGGCAGTGATGTAGTTAATTAAAAAAACGCCAATATAACTTTATTACCGTTCGAATCAAGAATTTGAAAAACGATTTCCGTCAGTCATCGAGATATTTCTTAACACTAACACTGGAGGATTTATCAATTTCGTATTTCTAATGTAATAGTTAGGAATGTGAGGATCTTTCGTCACACAGAGTTTAAACCGCGTAAAACTTAGCATCCGATAAGTTGAGACAATGTATTATTATACACTCGTGTAATTTTCTATTTTCTCAATGTATACAGTGCCCGCGCGTTTCGCTGCGTCTGTTGTTTAGACAGCAGGATTGCAAGTCGAGATGCCGACAAAGTACGATCCCGGCGGTACAGGAGAAATCGAAGGGCGGATAGGAAAGCCGGAGGAGGGAAAACATCAGGGCGGAGCTTGAACACGGGAGGAGGAATAAAACGCGCAAACTCGACAACGAGCGCCTCTCCTTTCTCCCTCGCTGCGTCCTTCTTCCTCTTGTCTTTCCTCCCCTTCCTCGCCGTCGCCTCCCCCTTCGAGTACGAGTCACCCCATCCGGTTTTCCTCTTTTCACTTTTATATGGATTTTTTTAGCCGCGCGCGGCCCTTCTTCCTCTCATTCGTCGAGAGCCCTGCGCAAACTTGCTGCACGAGCCCTCCTCATTTCTCCTCGCGCTCTCTCAATCTCCGTCCCTTTTCTCTTTTTATTTTTTTCTTCCTCTCATGAGTGCTACAATTCAGTGGTTTTAATGTCTCGTCTATTTCTACTCCGTTAAAAGTGGTCATCATCAAGGTTCTTACGTTGCTCCGCTTTTCTTGAATTGTTCCTTGTTATTGTATCGCGCTTCTCTTAAAAATTCGCCTCGTGAATCGTAACTCTGTCATCTGTCTGTTTCCGAGAGATATTATTTCTATGTAATCGTAAAACCGCGCTTGTATTTCACGTTGCAAAATCTTTCGAATATGTTACTGGCGTTATTGGATCATTATTAGAAGTATGGAAGACAATACAAATTTTTAAATATTTTGTAGATTTGTCAGAGAATATAATGTATGTATAAATGAGATGAATATAATGTACGTATAATATATTGTATTCAAAATGTTTTCATCTTTTCTATTTACCTAATCTTTCTTTCTTTGTACAATATTGTATATATTTGCACGTATATTTACTGTGTTGTTGAGACTAGATGCTTAGATTACATATGCATAAGGTCAAGCTGATATATTCAACAAATAACCCGAGGGCAGCAGCGGAAGCGAGGACGCTTTAATAATGGCGACTTACGTTGTGCAAATCGAAGTTCGCGCGACTTTCCGCGATCGTTTTGCTGCCCGTTCCGTCTTGACTTCCCTTGAACCGGTTGTCGCCCGTAGGAAGTTTCTTTGTTAACTTCTCTTTCCTCTCAATTTATCGAGCCCCTTCCAGCTCGGTAACGAGTCACGCTCGTGCCATGCAATGGCGGCCGCGACGGCTACTCGTGTATGAAACGGAGACTGCTTGCTGAGTCACACGCGGTTTTTACCCCCCTCCTTCCTCGGTGCAAGCCTCTTATAATCTGAGATTTGATTAATTTTCAATGCGCGTTTTAGAAAAGTCAAAATGTTCACAGGAATAGAATATCTAGTGCATTTACACTTATCAGACTAGAATAATTAAACTTGGAATACTATTTCAGAGACGTATCTTCTCATTTGTGTTAATTAATTGTAAAATTCAAACTCTTAGAATACAAACAGAATCAACTAAAAGAATTATATCTAAATAGTATTTAAAAAAAAATAGTGAAGTCAGTTACGATTTAGAAAACTAAAGATTACGATGTAACATTTGTTTCCATCAATTCGATTAAAAGATTATATCCCGTGTAATGTTTGTATAAAGTAATTAAATCAACTGTATAAATAAATTAATTCTATAATGTAGACTTTGTAAAATTTGTAGTCCAAAATTGATCCAAGATTAATCTTTCTCCTGCTAATAAATGCCAACAAGTATTTAATTTTTGATCGGAAAGTAGAAGTGATTTAACATTCGTCAATGTTAACGGCCGCTGCGTTGAAATAAAAAAAAAAAGTTACGAGCCGTCAGAGATTAATGTTACATCTATCTTGAGGAAGGTTGCTGAAATCACAGCCGTCAGCTCTTTTCAATCCAATTAACGTGAGAGGATTATTTTGGAAACACCGGCTGTGGCGACATATTAGAGTACCGCGATCGTCCTTTGCAGCGAAAGGATTAACCCATAAACGAGCGTAACGACTCGAGCGCTTTTAAAGAATGCGAAATCGTCCTCGATGTCGTTTAATCGCTGGACAATCATGCCCGTACTTCCACGAGCCCTTCGTAGAGGGGATGTCAAAGTTTTTCCGCTAGTATTCGCGTTTCACCGAAATCGTCCCGACGGCGACGACGCTAATCGGCTTTCGCGAGCTTTGAGGTGTTTAACGTCGCCGGCGCGATTTTCGCGGAAGTAACACCGATAAACCAGTGAAATCGAATATCGATCGTTGCCGTCCAATCATAAGATATCGTATACGCGGAAGCTATTGATCTCGGGTTTTCGGACGCGATCGAAACCTTATTCTACAGTGTGACGTTGCACAAATGAGAGAGCATGAAAGTTTAAGCGTGCCGAATGCAGTGGCATTGTGCTGGAGAAAAAGATTAACTGTAATGTACTTAATTTATCTTGTCGTATGTTAATTTTACGCAGGAAAAAAGAATATCGTTGCCAGATATTTTAACGAAAAATATGTTGCTTTCATTTATATTTACAATATCGACTGGAATATTTCGTAGTGACCCGCTTCTTCCTTTCCTCTTAAATTCCTCTCAAAAGGATGACTACGGATTTTTCAAAACTGGAAATTATGCAGTCCCCGGGGGAATTAGGACCCGTTATGTTTCCGTCTGAAGGACTTGAGAATTTTCTACGGTCTTTTAACATTCTAACAGAAGAACGAGCAAAGGCAGAAAAAGGGTTTCGAAAAAAATATTATCTATCATTTTATTTAGACATTATACGTAAACATAAGGATCATCGCAAATATTATTGCACACCGTACGTGGAGACGCACACTTTATAGGGATTTTAATAATTATAATAATAAAAGATCGCATATTATCATCATGATAGTTGGGATCATCATGATAGTCTATGAACAAAGATTCATGAAATTTATTTTATTGTGTGCGTGCAAGTGCGAGTGAGTATGAGTGTGATATCAAGTTAATGTTTATTTACTGAATATCTAGATAAACGCTGCCGATTGCGTGCGCAGATTGTCACGAGAGCGATCGGAGACTTGTAATCGCGCGATAAGCACTGCCCGCAAGCCAGAATTCACGCATACGTTTGCATATTTTAGAACGGAAACTTAAATCGAACCGCGATTCTTTAAATCTCCCTCATGGCGATTTTATTGCTTGCTGCAACACCTCAGCATTAGAAACTGCTTACTATAACTCCGATACAGAATTAACGAGGAATAACATAGAATAAATTATTTGCATACAGAATGTTAAAAAATTGATTCTGGATCTACGTGACATGTAGCATTAATGAAATCAAATAAAAAAAAAATCAACGCAGGTCGAGTAATTCATTGTATCTGCAAATAGAAGTGATTTCAATTTGTGACGCAAGCTTCTGCTAACCGATAAATTATACATACAGTCGAGTGCATTAACGTTCGCAATGCTCTCATGACACGAACTACAGTACAATCGATAATACAATTAAGCATTGCTCTGCAAATAATTATCGTTCCTTTAACGTCTAAATGGTTTTGGTTACAAACGCGAGCAGACTAAAAATTTGCCATCTATTACGATCGCTCCAAATCGAAGTAGCAGGATTAATTCTCTCTTTCCCCGATTTGTAACTCGTAGAAGATCGAAGTAATGGGCACAAAGTCAAAATTATTTTCGTATTACCGAGGAGAGATGTACCTACATACCTCCCTCCGGGTGGAAGCACCGGGGGATGTGATTCTGAACGCGAAGTTCCTTATCGTGCGTCGCAACGTTCTCTTGTTTAGCGTGAGTTTAGAATGAGTTTGAAATCACCGGTCACTAATTGTTCGAAATACCATGAAATAAATTCGCAAGTCCCCTTTGTGCCTGCAGATCATGTTTCTCCCGTCTTTCTACTTCTACTATTTAGTCGTGTGGAGCGAATTCCGCTCCGGTAACGCGTCTCGTCGGCATGATTTAAACTTATTGGGTGCCACATCCGCGCGCGCTTTCAACGCGTATGCTCCGACGCATACGAGACGCGTATCTTGATGTTAAACGGGTAATTTGAATTAGTTATAAATATTTATTTAAATAATTATAGTGTCATAATTATTATATAAATATAATAATTACAAGTAATTTGAATTTATTTATATGTATATATTTATATAAATAATTTGTTGTAAAACTTCTTCGTATTTTCGTGCGTATCTTTAAAATATGCGAACGTCACATTATCGCAGACGTATTGAATCGCGGGAATTCTGATCGACGAGCTAAAAAGTCATGCCCGTATCAGAAGTTGTGTAAGACATTATGGAATGGAAGCTAGAACAGCGAGATGTCCGTTCGTGCCGTTCGATAGACGTATCGGTCCGGCTTGCGATGTACTAGCGGAATGCCGTGTGTACTTGAGTTCTATTACGCCATCTCATTCTAAACAAAAACGCGAGTATCTGCGGAATTATCGCGGAGCTGTCGTTTAGATTACGAACGAGCGCACGGTGCGCAACGACAGCAGCAGCCGCACGCGCGCCATTCGCGCGCGTCGTACTCGTTGCACACGGGAGTTCACTATCTCTCACTCAATTTAAGCCTCATCCGCCGTAAGCGGATCGGCCAAGCTGGCCTTTTAACGTCGGATAGTCTCGCCTCTCGCGGCTGCGCGGCATAGACGCCTATAACAAACATTATCCGCCATAATGCCCCCGTGTAAACATACCCTACCTACGTTCGCGCGTCTGCATCTCTTGCTTCCTTTTCCCCTCCCTGGTCGCCATCCCTCTTTCTCTTCCCCGGATAAAAACGCGTCTCAAAGTTTATTTAAGCATTTAGTTTGAGTTAAGTTTCACGCCGGCTAAGCCGACTTTTCGGCACGCTTTCCGTCCGCTCCACTCGATACTTCCGGTTTAGCACGTGGCGCGCACCGTCGATTCCGCAATGGCACCGACTCCGACGCGCGTACTTTTCACGTGCCGCGCCGTGGACAGACGATTAAACCACTCGAGTCCGAGTCAACGGTTACATTTTCGTGTGCCAACTGTGATATTAATGCGTATTGCATCAATTAATGCCGATTAACGCGATTTTTACTTTTTTCAGTGAGCTTCTTAGACAATCAATTTCGAATTTCACAATTACCACAATTTTACAATGGTTTATGCACCTGCTCATCTCTGCTTTGATAATATCAAATTCGATTAGACGCACTAGTGGGCGCATTTTAAAGCCATTGTATACTGATCTAATTTGAGTGAAATGCAAATAAAATGGATATAATTTGACAAAATATTCATACATATTTTTTCAAACAGCACAATAAAGTAAATACTGAGGATTTTGTGGTTTAACTCATTTAAAAATGTATATTTATATTATATAAACATACATTTTTCCGTTGATTTATGTACGATAGTTTTAATGTTTTACCCTGAGGACGCATTAGAGCGTCTAATTAAATTTCGTTATAAGTAAAATTTTACTGGGCGTTTTTCGCATGCCAAATCTGATCCTTCGCACGATGTTTCCAATTGGATCTCGAGAAACCCAACTAGTCATCTATTCGCTACCTCTGAAGCGGTCAGTTTTCTTTTACCTTCGGCCTTCAAGAAAATGGAAAATCGTGTTGGCATCAGGTAGAAAAGTGACAACATGAGAGACAGTAGAGTAAAAGAGAATAATAGATTCACGGATACAAGGAATGTAAGATTCAAGAATGCACCAGTAACTGTGGTGAAGTGGTTCTGTGAAGATCGACTACGATATTTTCATGTATAGTGATTTCATATATAGTGATCAATTTTATATACAGTGATAGATTAAATATCATATAAAAATTAGTAACTATTAATTGTGAACTTGCCAAAGAGAACATTAGTACGATTTACCAATAACTCTATTCGATTTTATTCTCTTTAAACGACATTATACGAAGTTATTGTACTATTAATACTGTTTCACAGTGGTTGAAGTCACGAACTTCCTAGTCATTATAGCTCTTTTCTTGACCGTATCTCTTTTATGGATCTTAAAAGATACTTTCTGACACATATTTTGGACAACCTTGAGGTTACGCTCGTCACGCTAATTTTTTTTTCTTCTATCGGTCTAGATTTTTCTAACGTCAGGTAACTGTGAAATAAATTGTTCGCTAAAATAGTATGTCAACACTTTTGTCGTATTAATATATCATGTCATCGGGTTTGAAGGTAGGTTGACGTTGTATAAATGAATGGACATAGAATGATTGTTTCCCTTTAGCATATGATGCGCGTTTAGGACAAATGAACAATTGCTGCGACAATTGAAAGTCTATTATTATTTAAAGATTTGCGACGGAATTACAATTTCGACGAATGTTTAAAAATTGAAATTTTGAGGATTTCGAATAATTTTGTAAGTTTCTATAAGTTTTCTTGCCCAGAGTTTACTCCATGTTACTCCAACTTGGAAAATTTTTAATCCGAATCTGAAACTTTGGACCTTTTTACTTTTATTTTTATTGCCAAGAGAGTTAAGAATTGACGAGACAATTGTTAGAATTCTTTATTCATAATTTTTATGAAAAATTTAATGAAATAATTATTACTTATGAAGAAAAAATTAGAATTGCGGAAGCAATAATCACAATAAAATTTTACTAAACGCTGATTCTTTTACAGGAGAAAGAGTATCACTACGGCAGTGCATTGCTGGAAGAATTCACCCCAAGACCAACGGAGAACAGCGCGAGGCGGCCGTTATATGCGAACAGCGCTGCTCATCGGGTGGAGAACAGTTGGTGGCTGGGCAATCAGAGCGGAGGGAATCACGCGATAAGGGAGCGTGATAACAACGTCGCCGTGGCGGGTGACCTGGCTTCTCGTTTCCCGGGCTTCCTGAATATGGCAGGTTACCTGAAGGCGGCGGGCGCGACATGCGCCTCGACCGGAAACCCTCATCAATACCACCCACACGGTCACCCGATGGGGGTCGGCACTCATCCGCATCCTCACTCACATCCACATCCCGGGGCGCATCCCGGTTTGCCGTCGCATTTCGCTCTCACCTCGCACGCACATACGCATCATGCGCTCGAACATGGTCTGGCAGCCGCGTTTCCGCAAGGTAAAGCTCCTCCTTTCTTCCAAGACGAGTTCAAATTTCATTGCTTAGATACACGAAGCTAATCGTAAAATCTATTTGTGCTCGATAAGACTTAAACTCTGACTGCAAACTTTTACCATAATTACTTAGTGAAAACTTAATAACTGTCAATTACTTTTTTTAGTTAAAACTTTATTTAATGCAGAATCAAATTTGTCAAGCGACGTTTCTTTGCATGATTTGAAAAGTAAGTATATTTTGGTGTCTAAGCATCGAAAATTGAACTCACTAAAACTGATAATTGCATAAAAATCTGCAGCACGAGACTTTATGCAGGAGATTAAAGAGTTATACTGCATGCTATATTATTCAGAATTGGGATTGATATCGAAATAATCAGAAATCATAGACACTTGAATAGTGGCTAATTAAAATTCTTGAACCAGAATTAAGAGCGAATAAAGCGAACTGAGTTTTTAACAAGGCAATTGCGGTAATTAATTTAAATATAATGTCCTGCTTGCGGGATATCATACCTGATGTTGGAAAAATGGAAAATAAAATTGCTTGCGCATTCCTGCTCGAGAATAACGATAGGTGCGGTTATTGGCAATAATGAGACTTAATACCGAATGTACGTATACGGGATGGTCATAACAGCAAGGGATTCGCACGGTTCGATATTGATGTGCATGCACGGGAAAGTTTTCACGTAATCGTGAGGTGGCGACAGCGGTACCGTTCTCCGTATATTCGTGTTTATTAGCCGGCATCGTTTAATACAGTTCTCAAAACGCGACAACATATGAACCATGAAATACCGCGAAACCGGAGAAAAGATGAGCGAGATTTCCGATGATGATCGATCTAGCCGGCTAAT
The DNA here is from genome assembly GCA_928718305.1 of Tetramorium bicarinatum. NCBI lineage: Eukaryota > Metazoa > Arthropoda > Insecta > Hymenoptera > Formicidae > Tetramorium > Tetramorium bicarinatum. The sequence goes on from OV788320.1 coordinate 6,880,927, forward strand.
CCACTGAAATAAAAGACAAGTGTTTAATCTCTGCGACTCGGCGTTACAACAGTGTGACAGATTTTACGCCATATTCATTCAACAAACGCCGTCGGATAATCTCTCCGCGCTTGAGGGAGGGCTCCACTAAAAATTGTAACTCTTCCGCTTCCCAACAGAATAATTTAATTTTTCGATCATTTTTTTACGTAAACTGCTACGTTAAATTTCAACTTATTTGCAATGTAAGTTTAAAAGCATTTAAAGTTAGTACAACAAACTTTTGCGATCAATTCTGAATATCAAATTTTTTAGGTATTTCTCATACTGCTTTTAATAAGGGTATAGAAATTATACATTTTTATTTTTAAAATAAATTCTCTATTTTTTCGAATCTTTTAAATTTTATCGATTCTACTTCCTTTTTTATTAGACTAATATTTGATGCATACTGAAAGTAAATATTTTAAAGTATAACTGGAGGAAATCTGACGTAGATTGCCCATCAATTTGATATTCAAAGTGGAAAAAGCTTTCAAAATCTATTGTGTGTATACACAAACAAAATAAATCCCTCTTTTTTATCTTGTGCCTCCTTTACGTTCTATCATGCCCCTAGCATTGCTCAATTTGCCAAACTCTTTTCTTTTTACTATCTATTGCGTGAGGATTAAAAACTATTATTATTAGCTCTAATATATGTGAATATCTAATTTATTAGTACGATAATTTTAGCAATTTTTAACACGTTAAGAGCCGTCGCTGTAAGAGTATTTCACGCGAGCGCCGTATTCACCGTTATTGATTGCCGTGCAAATCGATGCATCGACTGAAGCCGTACGAATGTCGAGCAATCTCGGGGCTTCCTAGCTATAACTCTCGTTGCAAGTTGGCGAAAAACACGCGTATGAAAGTGCACCTCTCTCTAGCTAGCAAGTTTTAAATTTCCAAATAATAAAAAATAATAGATAAAAAAACTTTAAATATTACATAGACAATTGCATACATTTGTTCAAGCGCACGTTACGAAGCACGCGCAACATTTTGAACATTGTTTTTTATAATAGACGAGAAGATTGGGATGTGCTTTTTTGTTCGCTTCGGAATCGCGACCGAAATATTTTCGCGAGCTTGGCACGAGATTCGAGGGAGCCTCGATAAAACGAACATTTGCGAACCGTCCATTATGTCTCTCGTGATCGAGCGTAGCTTGGAATATCCTTTCCTTTTCTCTGTAAAGAGAGGGATGCCAATGTTTTCCAAGCACCTGAACGGGGAAAACCTTCGAAGGTTCGGCCGCGGCACACTAAATAGGAAGATAAAGAAGCAGTGGTTTCAGAGAGAATTCCCTCCGTGTTCGCGATGCCACTCTCGAAGGTCGTGTTGCCGGGTCGGTAATTGACTGCATAAATTTTCCAAGGTGCCGTAGAGCGCGCGTAGACGAAAAGAGATCGCGGAAGGAGGACGGAGATGAGGGTGCGCAACTGAAAGAGGGAGAGAAAGGGACAGAGCGAGAATAGAGTATAGAATATAGAATGGAACAAAGTAAAGAGAGAGAGAGAGAGAGAGAAAGAGAGAGAGAGATGGCGTGCTTTCGCGTCGCTTTCCTTTAGCGGCACGATTCGGCGGAAAGCAGCATCATCTCTCCTCTCTTTCCTGGCTCCGTCTTTCGCCGTTTCGCTCTCTTTCGCCCGCCGCTCGAAAGAGGCCCCGGCGGCGGGAGACAGCACGGGGGTGCCGGGGGCAGAGTGTCGAGGAGATGGAGTGGTTGGAGGTAGGGGAGGGGAGAGGGTCGGGGGATGCTTCGGCGAAGAAGAGTGGAGAGAACCATGAGAGTAAGCCGCTTATCAGGGTGGCAGCAGGCAGTATAGGTCCAACCGACGCAGATAGGTGGGTTTCCATGGAAACACGGATCTGTCCGTTAGGTCCCTACGTACCTACGTCCAGCGGCTGCCTCTATCCGTTGTAGGCGTGTATCCGCGCTACACGAAAAGCCGCCGAACGCGAGAGGGACAATGATTCGGGGAACGCCGCGGGGTTAGAGGACGGTGCGGTCTATAGACGGAAATAGAAACAAAGGACGCGTGGACGGAGGGACTCGAGAGAGCGACAGAGCGCGACGAGACTCGCGCCGTTCAAGACTTCGCTTTCATAGTCCGCTTGCGAGGCAAACACTTCGTTTATTAGCCACGGCCACGAGGCCGCGAGATTCACTTTCCTCTCGACAGTTCTCTCAGTTTCTCGCGGATAATTTCACAAGCTTTATATTCTCCTCATTGATATCTGCAGATATCGAGGTGTCTTTAATCTCTTCCTTACTCCACCCCTCGCGTGTAAAAATTAATAATTAGATTGCGGAGCTCGCGAAAGACTTTTCGCGAACAAATTGATTCACGTGACGTTTCGTCAACGACAACGCGTGGACGGAAAGGGCTGTTCCGTGTCGCTCGACACGGCGTTAATTTCAGTCGCGCGTCGGTGTTTATTTTGTTATGCAATCGCGCAGGCGGAGGCACACTCGCACCCTGATCGTGGCGAAAGAACGATAGCCTCCGGGCGAGAGGTTTGCCGAGGAGGCGCGAAGGGGTGTGCAAACGTAGGATTCTCCCCAGGACCCGTGGCATGCAGCGAGATACGTGGGAATCGCGTCATGTGGCCACCGCCCTTTCCCATCCGAGCTACTATTTGTTGTTGCAGAGAAATTGCCCGTCCACTTAACTTCCTCCTGCTCGTCGTAGCACCACGGCGGCGTTGCGGCTATGAATAAAGACACCGTTGTCGACGATTTCCTCCCGTCGATTGCCAATCGAAGGGGAGCGACGGAACAAGTGATTTTGATCCCGGGCTCGTACGCGACATGCGCATCTCGCCGCCGCGAGACGTAATGTATCAGTCGTGAAATGTTAAGAGATACGAGATACTGTCATTGGAAGAAGCTTACCGCGGAATAATTTCCGCCCTAAATAGTAAATATTTGTTTTGCTTGTCAAAAGATATCGCAATTTAATTGCTGTTGCTAATCTTTTTCGAAAAATCGTGGTTTTATGTTAACGCGAATGATTAGTAGTGGAAGGGTCCTGGGTTCAAATTTCGCATACATCCTATTTTCAGCAGAAAGTCACAGAAAAACTTTTTTAAGTCTAGGTGACATTAGAGATTATTATACCTAGCCATCCATCTTATGCGTAACTCTCGAAAGAATTTCTGAATATATTTCGAACAATTAATTATATGAGAATAAAGAAGCTCTTTTCTTGCTCGCTTTCCTAAGCGAGACTTGTTTTTATAATTGTAGTCTAATTATTGGGACGCTAAGAATAGAATCCGCTATTGAGTGCGAGCATCAATGAGTGAAGAAAAAGATCATGGATTAATACGTGGAAAAGGTGAAGAGTCGATGGTTCGGTACTATTTCAAATGTGTCTATTTCTTCTCGAGATTAAAAACTTTCCGAGATTATTGCGACATAAAATTAATTCGGTCTTTCTGCAAACGTCGCGATTATTGCCAGTGTTAAAGGACCAGCTCGTTCTTCGCTTGTCAATTCGGTACGATTTCAATCACTCAATTAGGCGTCAGGTTAAGGGCGGCACGTGGCGCGGACACGTGCTACACGCTCGTCGTTGCCAAGTGGCCGCGAAACGGCGAAACGCAACGAGAGAGAGAGAGCCGCTTCCGTGGCGGCGCGTGTCACGACTAAATTGAGTAGGCGGGCGTGGAGAGGCCAAACACAAATCCAAACCTAATTGCAAGACAAACACTTGAGGCTGAGTGAAATGTCACGTACGGCGAGACATCGACACTCGCGCTCTCGGAAATCTCGCTTCTTCCCATCGTCGTTTCTTTCGCATTTTGTCAACGCGACGGTCTATCGGAATTATTGTTTCTCTGTTATTGATACGCGGCGCGTTTATCCAGATTTCTCTCGTACGCGCCGGAATTCCCTTGCGCAAACATCGGCACTTGGAAGTTTTGCCGACTTTACACGCGGATTTCGTCGCCACGTTGGGAAATGAGTTGCATAAAATATATAAAGTCTTCATCTCGTGATTCCTCTACACTTCCCAAAATTAGTAATTCATGCTTGCCATCGTTACTTGATAAGCACCGAATAACTTTTCGAGAGTGGACGTTGCAAGGAGGACAGCGTCGCTTGGAACATTGCAACGCGAAACTTATCCGCTTACTCGCCCGTCCCTGACGCATGTTGGTATTTTGTTACGTACTTACGTTCATATCCGTTAGATTATCGCATGAGAACGGCTATCCGCCACGGCCACACGTACTTTGCATCTCTTCCTGCTGGAACTTCCTTATGAATGACGACTTCTTTCGATTTCTTGTTACGTCAATGCAGTATAAATAATTACTTGGCAACTGAAACATGTTAACAAAAGAAAATATAATAATACAAAATCTATTTTTATATCTGCTTTAGACGATCTTTAATTCGGGACAGATTTTGGAACGCAATATTATTTATAGTTTTATCGTCTAGTTAATAAAATATGTTTGAAAAATCAGGATACATACACACACATGATACATTATTACATTACACGCATGTCAGGATATATGTTACAAAATGATTGAAGTGAACTATTATTTGTTCTGTATTCTGTCGTAAATTATAGATGTCTAAAGTGGTTTTAAAAATATATGTATATTACACTTTTCGGAACTTTTCTTATATAAGAATTTTTAACAAAATTTTCCATTATTTGCGATATTGATCCACAGCAAATCAACAAATTTCTTACGTACCAAACCAACAAACGAATTATCATCAATTTGGCAATGGGTTTAAACACAGGCTACAGAGATATCATCCGTACTACGACCGCGAAGGTATGATTTTGAAGAAAATATGACATTAATGATAATGGTGGTGGTGTCTATGGTTACGCTGAGAGAAATAAGGTATTTTTTTAAATTTCCGAAAAAACTTTTTCAAATTTCATAGAAATAAAAAATATGTGATGCACATTAAAGTCGATTAAAAATGAATATTTTTATTAGACTATCTATAACTTGCGAACAAAATTCGAAATAGAATCCTTGTAATTTTATCCGCCATGTGATCTGCAAATGATTCGAAGAGTCAGGATATTTATGTATAGAATAAAGTTTATATTTTGCCTATCTCAAATATGTGCATTACTTTTAATACAAAAAAATATGTAAAAAAAATTTGATGGAAATGACTATGGCCAGAATAAACCTCTTGTGCCAAGAAATATAAAGTTCTGTCGCTTTTAATATGAATGTTACATTAAAAATGTTTATTTAATCTAATAGTTTTTTTAGAAATAAAAGCAAATAAGGTCATTAAAGTTGTTATTGAAATCATTATGTTTAAAGTGTGAGCTAAATGCTCACAATTGTAATGTGTGTGGACAAAAAGGTAATGAAAATAACGCGCCACTTCAGTTTTTCGTCTTGAGTCTTCGGCATTGCGATCACACGGTGGTCACGTTGTAAACGCAAAGTCGGCCAAATGTTTTCGTAGCTGATGGCCTTTTAGAATTCCCTCTTCTGTCACCGCCTGCCACGTGCTGTCATCCCACGGTCCCTCTCCCCCAATAATCCAGCCCTCCGCCCCTAGCACTGCCATGTAGCAGCCTATTCGCGTTTTAGCTTTTAATTAATTTTCGATTCTGTGTGCCCGAGCGTGCCCCGCCTTCCACTGTCTTCCTTCTCCATCCACGTTTCGCCTCTATGAATATCAAAGTAGTCCGGTTCTGCGACGAACCCGCCATTTTATGGTTCTTCGACGCTCTCTGCTCTTTGTTTACGATTTATCAATCTATCATTTTAAGGATTCTTAGTGTGTTTCATTATATCGTTAAAGATTAAAATTTCACCTCCTTGCAAGATTGTTTTTAAATATATAAATACTTTTTCATCTCGTCTTTAAATAATCTGGACAGTCAGAGTTTAAAACTGTTAAAACCAAGATATGATCGTATCTTTGTCAGAAATTGCCATAGAGATATATGGCAAAAACCAACTCTGTGGTTTAAGGGTCAACCCGTGCAAAACCACAAGGGAAAATAGTGTCGAGTTACACGATGCGTCTGCCTCAAATAAATTTTTTTGTAACCGGAATGGCGCGGACAAAACCGCGATTAAACGATGGTTGGAAACTTTACCGACACTGGCACGTTTATTATTCGGTCGACTATACGTGTAATTGCGATTAATTATCGTTAATTTTCCGGCATATCAGTGATATGTTGCACCCGAGATAAATTCCCAACACCGTATTTCAGTAGCAACGGGCTTGCCGACGTTATCTAAATCGGACATGCATTTATTTGTATTAATTTACTGCGCGCGCTTTCGCGCAAAAGTCTAGATGCATCAACAATAAGTAATAACGTGTCAGCAAATGCCGTTAATTATTTTCACATCGTTGCGTATTTTGTCACGTAATCGATGTTAATTATACACTTCATTGACGTCAATTTAATCTAACTGTAGTTTAATAAATCGCTCTTTTTCTCAGATCTTTCATCAGATCCTTGCGCATGATTTAGATGCACGAAGAAAGTTAATTTTTTTAATTAGCTTTGAATTGGCGGAATTAAAATTAACTTTTTCTATATTATATTAATCTTGATATTTTATATACTTTAATGTTTAAGTAGTAAAATATACAATTATCAACGTTAAATTTTACAGTTATTATATACATTTAAATAATTAGCCAAGTTAATATTTCTGTTTTCGGTTACAATGAGATTTATTCAATGTGTTTCGAATTTCGAACACACGCAACAGCATCAGCGGATTGCACCATCGAATTGTGCGTGAAAGAGAGATCACAGTGAAATTTTGTTAGTGGTCCATTGACTTACGCAGATGACGACGAAACGGCGAAACGCGGCGGGCGCAGAAGAATCCTATAAACGCAAAACGAATTTGCTATTAGGGTCGCGTCTGATCTCGTTGCAGGCCAATGAGGCGGAGCAACCCTTATATCAACCCTCCCGGTATCGCGTCTCACTGACGATAATAAATCGAATCATACTCCGGGAGTCAGCGGGTGTTTGCCAATCCATTAGGGTCGCTTAGCCGACTGTCTCTCTTTAAAGTACGATACGGTTGTCAAGATTTTTTGTTCGCGCATTTTAATCAGTTGAAATGAATCGTGAAAATGCTTAGGTTTGTCCTTAAATAATGTTTAATAATTGTTCAGAATTAGATTTGATTTAAAAAAAAGGTAACATTATATATCGTAAGATAAATTCGTTAGGCGAGACATAAATATACAAAGGCGAAATACAAATATAAATATATAGACAATAGGTTATAGACTGAGGACAGCGAGACCATTTCAGTTTTCTTTGACTGTGTCACACGAAGGAAATAAAGTTTAGAATTATTATGTGCGAGTGACTTACTTATCTCAGTCTTCCTGTCTTATTGGCTTTACAATATATCATCTCTATTTAACAAGTTAAACGTAACGAGCGATTGAAAACGTTTCTTCCTGATCGTGGGACTATCCTAGGTTCATTTTTTAATCGCACTTTAGATTCACAATATCGTGCTTAGAATACTCAGGCATCAGATAAAGTGGACAAAATACGGCTTTGAAGAACTTGCTCGGCGGCGCCTTGCGTGTCAAGGAAGCGAGCGGAGAGTCATAATCGGGGAACCATTGTCTTGGCTGTGTAGAAGTGCATGGCTCTCGCCGGACCGATGGTAAAGGCCGTCGTTAACAGTAAGCACAGACGCCCACTCGACAATCAGAGCGTCCTCTCAGAGCTATTCTCCATGCACCGCCACGGCGGCGGATTCAGTGACTATGGGCACGAAAGGTTCCCAATCAAATGGGATTTGTTCAACGAATAATTCAACGTGTGTAAGATCATTATATACAACTGCTGTAAGTTTGAATACAGACTATAACAAATGTAACAAATATTGAGTCCAGAGTTGTCACTAGCGAAAATAAAATGGACGTTGTTTATCGACTTCTGCATAATGATTGTATAATGCTGAGGACATTTTAACAAAATGTATGGATATTTTCTTGACACGCTGCACGTTATCTCAGGAATGACGGCGAGATTGTTTCACTCTAGAATTTCCATGTGTCCATAATCAATGGCAGGTCCGCGCCGGAGGCGGCGAGATACGTATCATAGATCGAACGATCGCGGGTGTGTCGCGTCTGTCACACGAAGCAATGGCGGTAATACCGACCACCATTGGCGTTTGTACATTGTGAGCTCGACGCAATCTCTTCCGAAGATCTACTCCGGTGCCATACTGGTAGCCCACTCGACCAGTTCGTTAGCCAATCACGCAGGTCACCGTCATCGTTGTCGTTCGTCGTCATCCTCTTCATCCCGGGCTTTTTTCGAACCCAAGAAGAGCACCCACAAGAGATGCGATTGATACGATGTTGTTTCCTCCTTCTGGACCGCTCCTTCCTTCGGTTACTTTGCCTTTGTCGTTGCTCCCATTGATAAACTATTATCTTATGTCAAAACGCTTTTAATCGAGTTGTATGGATTATATTTACTTGAGCAGGAAGATGATTTCGTTTTTCATAAAGTAAATTTTTTGTGTGATAATTATATATATTTCAATACTATGTCATATAAATAGAAAACGGATTCGTTTGTTGTAACAGAAAATTTATCTTAATATGCACAGATATGGAGTACAGATTAAAATCAATTTAATTTCTCTAATTATTATATAGCCATTTAATTAAACTTCTTACTTTCGTAGTACTTAATCAGTTGCATTCCAGTCGTTTTCATTATAATTTTTTGTGTTTGCCACACACGTTTATACGCCGTTTCTAGGGGTTACTTTGGGAGCCACTTTTTTTATGCTATTCGCATCTTTAAATCGCTGTTCTGCTTTTTGTTCTGCATCATATCTTTCCCTGCTGACGCGAACTTTCTCTTTTTTGCATCTCGATGGTGTGACTTTTTTTCTTTATCGCGTTCGGTGAGCGGTGGGCCTTCAAGTATGGCGGATCAGAGGAATGGAAAAGGAGAAAGAGAAAGCATCGATCGTCTCGTAAACAGCTGCCTCGCGTGTCTCCCAAGTCTTAACGAGACGATTACAGACATATACCTATACTTTACGAGGCGGGGCTTCACCAGTCTCTCTCTCTCTCTCTCGTGAATGACCCTATTCTCTCAATTATTCAACTCGTATGACCGTCGGTCATTCGCGGCTGTGAAATCGGATAAAACTTTTGCTTTGAAAAAGAAATATTCGCAGGTCTGAGACCCGTGCAGATTAGAACGTGTCTTGATCGAGTACTTCTGCCGTCTGAAGTTTTTTTTTCCTGTTCCTCATTAACCGCGAGTTCTCTGCGCGGAACGGCAGCATGAAAATTCGGCGCATAAAAATACTTCACGGCCCGGCGAGAATCTCGGTCCTCCGGATTCCACCATTCCGCCTGCGACTTTACGATCCGGCTTCCAACCCAGAGAGACACTAGCAAGGCGCAGTTTTCCAGTCGGTTTTTTTTATTGGTTCGCGACGAAGACACGCCGGCATATACTCAGCGGCATGCTGCCCACCGAGGGCCGGTATCGTCGTCGTTTTCAGCGGCAGCTGGAAGCGAACCGCGACTTCGGTCCTCTGGATGCTCGTGTATTCCGGGGTGTATTCCCTCTCTCCCTCTGCTCCCCTCACCGGCACCCCCGTGACCCCCTCATAAGCGGATTACGTGGGTCCCGAAACGAGCCAAGCGAGGCTCGATGGCACGAGGAAGGTAGCATGGGGTGGGCCGTAGGGGGGAGCTGTTCAAAATTACGCTATCGCGACCTCGCAACGCTCACACCCCTCCTCGTCGAGCCCCCTTTGCCGCCCTGCGCCGCGGCAACAACCCCCGTCTTCGTACAAGACATCGATGTCACAAGCGTTCCATATTTGAAGACGTCGCATCGATGGTCGTTTCACGTGAACGTATTGAAGTCTCAATATCGAAGCTTGTCTCGCGATAATGTTATCTGTATGTACAGTTTTCTGGCGGTTACAACCTTCGTTTCCTTTTTTTCTCTCGATTATCGCACGTTTCACAAAGCATATAAAATGGCCTTACAAAATCATTGATTGATTTAACGGATTGAAACTAACTCGATGATAGGTATAATGATAAATCTTTTCGAATGCTGTACAGAGTAATTCTGAGAGTGTAACGCAATAACGCGGAGATAGATACGCGACGAGATAAAATTTCTAAGATTTATGAAACGCCATAATTAATAACGAGCGCTTCCTTTCCTCATGTTGCAGGAATGAATCAACGCAAGCAACGTCGCGAGAGGACGACCTTCACTAGAGCTCAACTGGACGTGCTGGAGGGGCTATTCTCGAAAACGAGATATCCGGACATCTTTATGCGAGAGGAGGTTGCCCTCAAGATCAACCTGCCGGAGTCGCGAGTCCAGGTAATTTTTTTTCCATTTTTTTCCTTTCCCTTCTCTCGTCCTGCCCGCAGATTTTACAGCTTTTAAAGTATCGCTATCAATATAGAAATAATAATGGAAGTAGATGGAAAAGTCCTTTAAATGCCCTTTTAGCGAATAAATCGCGCTCTTTTGAGATTGCTATCGTCGATTTCGCCTTCTGTGTATTAACTTAACATTTAAAGTCATTACATTCTTTGCGCGTCAAATTGCACAATGTAAAACGCTGCGATACGCGACGAAAACGAGAGCGGAGAAGAGAGGCGAGAAAGGGGGTGGGTGAGTGAGTGAGTGAAAGAGAGAGAGAGAGAGATGGACGGGAGCGCGTTTCGTGCTTCAGCAATCGTGGGCGAGATTTAAGATATTTACACAGCGCGACGTTCGCGCCCTACGTCGTTCCATTTCGCCATTGTCCCAACCCCGCGTCTCGTACATTGATAGATGTGCCGACGAGCTCGTTGACGCTTTTATTGCGGTTCCCGTGACATCTTTATTTCGCGGCGGGGTGTTACCAAGTCACGATCTCGCGCGGATCTCGAGCTCGTGTCTCGAATACCGAGCTTCAACTGCACCCGACTCCCCCGCTATTTATATGCAATATTCAAAGAAAAGTCTCGCGATACGCGAATGGAAAGATGAAGTTACTAATCCGGAAGCATCGATGAATTGAACGTTTATTTAGATACGGAAATATGCTACGTTTCCGTATTAATAAACTCATTAGACTCTTAATATTTCTTCTATCTATGTACATATATATCTACACTTTTACGTATCTTTTTCAAAACTCGCTCTGAAACTCTCTTTATTCGGTAGATTTCGTTCATAGCCCAGCACGTTTGCTTGTTATCCGAGTCCGTTTGAGTCAGCGCGCAGATATCCTAGTATCGTAACTGGCGTTCTACCGGAATCGTGAAATATGTAGGACAGAAGCGTGGAAATTTAGCCCCCGTCGCCCCCGGGGAAGTGAAGTTTCCACATGAAGTTAAGCCGCTGTGAATGGCGACGCAACTGCAAAAGGGTGTACCGCACACTCATGAAACACGCGCGTATATACCTAACATGTACGCTACGCAGGGAAGGGAATGCAATTGACGTGTATACATCGGATATATATATACATATATGCCGTATATATACGTAGAACGGCTATGTACGTAATACATATCTATGCGAACGAACGAATAATATCTGGAGGAGGGATGCTATCTGAAAATTTTAAAGGCAGGGGAAGTTCGGGTTGGAAGACGGCTAGGGGCAGAGGTCTGATGCAGGGCCATAGGTGTGTGCATGGATAGAGATACACATGGTAGCGTGGCGTGCGAGGTACAACATATCGTTGATTTGTTCCTGGATTATAGCCCCCGGTTCTGTCTCGCTCGCGAGAGCTCTATACCGTGCTCCTCTCGCCGAGAGAACCACGCAGCTGCGTGCGACGCGACCGATGCGACGCGACGCGCCGCTGAATGAATTCCGCGCTCGTCGCCGTTCGTTCGTCACTTACGACCATCGGAAAATGTTCTCTCGTCGATGGGAAAAAAAAAACGAGACTAGGGAATCCGGCCGCACACGACGTTCTGCGTCGATGCAACTGTTGCGAAACTCTCCGAGGCAAAACGTTTGCTGCGCGAAATATTTTGCCCTGCAGATTTCTACAGTCGGAAATCTGCGATATAGAATATACCGAATAGAAGCTTTAATCTAAAACGAGAATCTTATATATATCAGAAAGCTCCTTTTTAATGACGATAGAATTGAAGCTTTAGAGTAATTTATATGTTTATCGTCATCTTCTTTTAAATTCAATTTAAATAGTTTACCGTATCAATATTCTCTCTTTCTCTGAATTTTTAATATGGATATTTTTAATTTGGATATTTAAGTCATTGATGCTTTCACAGGTTGCGAAATGAGTAAACATTAATGACACGGTGAACAGAACGTTCATCACGTTCGCATTAGCAAACAACGGCCGCGGTTCTCGCGTGCTGTTTTCTCCATCAATCCTGCGTGCTGGACGATGACACGTTCCCGGACGGGTATCGTCAGTGGGGTCGTGTATTAATAGTACAAATAAGAAAATATATTTGTCATAACAGAGTGTCAACGCAGCTGCGCCGCCTCCCCCTGGCCACTAGGGTGGTTTTCCGTTCGCTGGATGTAAACCAGATGGTGGCGCAATTTGCACCTCGGCCTCGTCGACGGTCTCTCGTGTGTATGGGCGTGAAACCGTCGGTGGTTGCCCCCGGGGGTCCCCGGATGCCACCGCGGCCTGTTTGGTTGATTTTTGGGGGTAACTCTCTCTCTCTTTCTCCTTACCGCTTCTGAAGGGGGTGTCGTTGTGCAAACATGCCGCTATAATGGAATCGTTCTCTGTCTGCTGTGCCAACCTCAACGTAGGTCCGTCTTTCTCGCCCTCTCGGGGGCTCATTTCGCCCGCGCTGATACGCAATATCCGCGCACATCGCGCCCAACAGATTTCAACGCCCTATTGCGCGGCGCCCGGAGGATGACTTTTGCGAAATGAGGATCTGCCTATCGCGGCACCACGGCGAAGCAGAAGCCAAACAAACGGGAGAACGACTTGTGGGGATGAGCGATTATAGTCTCAGAATTAGCTCGCATACTTTTCGACTTGGCATTGGAAAGATATGAATTTCCACTCTGTCTAATTCTGCTTTAAATTAAGCGTGACGCGTGAAAAATAATTTACTTCATGAATAATATTTTCAGAAATTGTAGCAATTCTTTATATGTACATATGTATATTCAACAAATATAAATATATATACGAATATTCGTAAAAGACTTGTGTATTTGTTATATATTTCGGTATATAATAGGATTTCGATATTAATATCTCAATAATCCTATGTTGCCAGAATATTTTTCTAACATAAACAGTATCTGAGACGGCTCGATGAACGATTAAAGTTTTCGTCTATTCTTTCGACACGTTTCGAAACAAAAGACGAAGGGATTGCACGTGGCTGCTGTCTCGACTGGCGAATGTGCATGCAGCTCGAAATCCTTCGTACGCTTCGGCGATTCGCGCTCTCCGTAACAACTGTTACAATGCCGCCGATAATAACAACAATGAGGACGGGTCCCGCTTTTAAAGGCGCGGGCATAGATTCATAGGATCGCACCCCTAGCCACATTGTGCCCCGGCGGGATTATAGGGGGATGCGTGAGGGGGAGTATTACGGGGAACGAAGGAGGAGGCGGGAAGGAGGGGCGATCACAACGCATTCGCGAGCTTGCGGCCTACGAAGGGTTGCTTTTGTCCCCCTCGTCTCCCCTCCCTTGCCGTCCCTTTTCCGCAAAGAAAAACCCACGTAGGTGTGTGCATCTTTTGGATGGTCGTGCGTATGTACGCGCCCCGTATTTGTAGCGTCAACGTGTAGCCATGAAGGAAAAGCCTACGTATGTGCACGTATTCACGCACGAGATGTACGCGCACTACTCGCATACATGGAAGCAAAACCAACTATTCGATCTCAGGGGTGAAAACAACCCTACGACGAGCTCTGATTCGCGCATGCGTGCCGACGTACGCCGTGGCCACCGAGGATCCCAGGGGATGCTCCAATACACGCGTATCGGGACGTCGCGCCCGTACACGCGCTTTCCCCGTACGGCTCCTCCCTTCAGATCCTTGTTATTGTTGCGATTTAATGAAATGTTACGCCCGCTCGCCCGCGATTACTTTCCCATTGCACCGATTAACTCCCCATTCGGTCGGTCTCGTCTCTCGTAGCGGGGCATCTTTCCTCCCTGGCGATCCCTGGGGCTACGGCTCTCATCCAAGACTTTGGTACCTTGTTGAAAGATATATCAATATCGTACGATATGAGAGTTTAATTGATTCGTTTTTGAATCACGTTTTGAATATCCGTGAAATAATATAATATCATAAGATACTATCTTAAAATACTATCTTAAAAATCGATTATTGTTTTGATGGATCTGTTTCACAATCTCACGGCATCTCCGCCGTTTCTCTGTTGCAGGTATGGTTCAAGAATCGCCGAGCCAAATGTAGACAGCAATTGCAACAGCATCAGCAACAGCAACAGCAGCAGCAACAGCAGCAGACCCCTCCGTCGAAGGGGTCACCCAGATCGAATCAGAATCACAGCAACAGCAGCACCGGCAGCAGAATATCGACGAGCTCGTCGACGACGCCGAGCAGACGATCCTCGCCGGACTCTCCGGCGCAAGGTAGGGAGGCACCGGTAGCGGGCAACTCACCCTTGTCAACTCCGCTCCTGTCGACGCAGTCGACATATCCTCGAGTTGGAACGACGCCAACCGGTGGCAGCGGGGCCAACAGCAATCTGACAACCCCGTCGCCGCCGTTGACACCGAGCTCCAACCAACTGCAGCCGTCGTCCTATCCGAGCGCGATGAATCAGATTCATCACGGCGAGACTTACAGCTTCGGCTGGAGCTCGGCGGGCTCCGCTTCCGTGAATCACAGCCAGTACGCCGGCCAGGGTTACAATGCTTACGCTCAAACCCCGGGCGTGTACGGCGGCGACTATTATCAGGCTCAAATCCCCCACATGCATCACAGCCCGCAGGCTAACTACCATCATCCGCAGTATCATCCCAACATGACGCTGACCCCGTCCATGTCACACCTGACCAGTCATCACCTGAATCCGGTGACTAGTCAGACGCAAGCTACCAGCAACGATATAGCGACCGCCGCTGCTGTTGCCGCTGCCGCCGCCGCGTCCGGCGACGAGACCACCGGTTACGTGCTGCCCGATCAAAAGTATCCGCCGTTGGTATAGCGGTCCGGCAGGTCCTCCGGGATCTTTCAGCGGGGCCAGGAGACCGCGAGCACGGCCGGCACCTCGATGCCCTATCATTGGCGACTGAACACAGCGATTTGTCACGAGATCAACGGCAATCTCGACTCCGATGACAATTGATCGTACGAAAAAGGGACTTCGCCGAAGCAACGCTAGATTGTGCTCCAGACTCGTAGGGGTATGATTCAAACCAGTGCGCGAATCAGTTACACGAACGTTCTATCAGGAATGACTGTGCCGACAGATATTAATATCGCAACAATATCGCGTACATATTAAAAACTTAAAAAAAAGTAATAATATTTATGGCGTCCTAATTTTAATTCGACACTACTTTACATTTATTTGAAAGCATCTTTTCAAATAACGAGCATACGCGCACGAATAAAATTGAAAACTATAAAAATACAGCATGAATTACGCGCAGTTTGGGCAGGCAACGTCTCTTTTGTCTATAATGTATTAAAGCGCATTTTTTAAATGAAATCATATGTTCTTTTTACATAAATTGATTTCCGCAATATTTTTTTAGTAGAGTGATTTCCACATATCTACATACTTCATGTAAAAGCTATGGTGAAATTATAAAGCAGTCAATAGAGCTTTCGTATTTAATTTCGTGTATATAATTTTGTTTTGCAATATTATTGCACACATGGAAAAGCAACTTTACAGAAAGTTAAACATTCTTCGTCTTTTTAACTTTTAATTGTATCATTTTGTGAATTCAATAAAACTTTGATAAATTAACTCACAGATTATAACATAAATTTGTTTTGGAATAGAGAAAACGTGAAATTTTACCGATTTTAATTATATTCCAGAGAAATATTTCATGTACTATAAACACGATATTTCGATATTATCGAACTTGTTTTTTGATTTTCTTTGTGATGATAACATTTATAATTCACAAAATGTAGGTAATAATCATCAACATGTAAATTTCTTAGTCATTTAGCAACAACAGGGTTAATTTTTCCATTTCTCTCCTTTTTGGAACTTTTCATTATAACATTATTTTTATGTCGCGCTTTTCGTCCTTTTGAAATTAAAATCAACGCCAGATAACCAAAATATATTTATGACATATTAAAAATGTGTAATAAATTGTCCTTACAAATATCTTTAATTTAATATTTTGACATTATTGAATAAAAGAACTTTGTTTTGCAAGTTTGTTACTTTGAATTAATATTACCAATAATAAAACACGATTATTATGAATCTTAGGAATGTGTCCTAAGAATCGAATATAGACAATCCACAAAATGCTAATTCTCAAGACAGGCAATTTTTAATGTCGTATCTTCAAATTCGCGAAAAATTATCGTTCCTTTTCACATTTCCGTCAAACATAAAATCCACATTCGTAGCTCATATTTAACGCTATATTCTAGATTGTCTGAATTTGAGTTTTAACCAAGTAACACATACTTTGAGGACAAATATTTTATATATTTGAATGAAGATAAGCGGATTTAGCAATAAATGTGAATTACGAATGTGCAACTTGATAAACGACCGATGTCATTCCACAGAAGAGTCAAATTTTATTTTTGAGAGAGACGAAAAGGAACAAGAAAGTAAGCTTATCCTTGCAATTAAAAGTAAAAGGCTGTATTCATGAAAATTGTCAATGGAAATTTCTCATAAACATAAAAAGCTTATACACGTCATACATCAGAATTTGTTTTAAGATCTAATCTATGATATCCTTTCTCCATTTTTAAGATTAAAAGACGCGTACTCATCACTGCCGTCTTTATCATTGGTATTATCCTTATTATTACGATTAACATAGATAATTATCCATATCAAATACGGCCATTGTAGCCAAGAAAATCTTGTAAATAGTAATAATGAATATGATCACGCGTGAATAAGAGAGAGAGGAAAAATAAAAACAGATTCAGAGTTCTATCACGAGATCTCGAGAATATCTCTATATGTTAGAAAGAGAGGAAAGGGAAGAGGAAGGAGGAGAGAGAAAGAGAGAGAGAGAGAGAGAGAGAGAGAGAGAAAGAGAATATGATAAAGTGAGAATTGCCTCGTCCCACAAAGTCTTGTTATATAGTCGTTTCTTTCTATGGTACTGTTCGTCTGTTCGAGGGACTTAAACTTTGTAAAAGTTCACATTGTACTTTTCCGCGCGGTAACTTAATTATCATAATGTGTTTTCTGATAAAAGACAGAAGTATATGCGAGAATGCCTACTTAATCGTGAGTGTATATTTCGTGTATACTACCTAATGTATATTATCCTGTAACATTACGTTAGACGATGTATAATTAAAGAATAAAAAAAATATCATTAAGATTAATGATAGGAAGGCGATAAAATCGTAATGGATATTATGGACACGCGTAGATCTAAGCTACTTTGTAATAATACGATGCAAATGTACATAAAACATATATCTCTTGTAAGATACATGATTGTTCTATCATGTGCGAAAAGGGATCTTCCTACATCAGAAAAAAAATATCGCATATTATTAATAAGTGGTGTCAATTACTTTCCCGCTCGTCGATCTCCCGCTAGTACTTCCGCTAGAGATATCCATCGAGAGCGCCGCCCGATTGTTTTGAATCGAAATTCTATCGCTTCTCGCATACGTGCCCTGACGTGCGGATTACCTTTTGAATTGTATATCTGTGACAGAGTTCCCAGCACGCGATATGCAATCCCTCTTTTCATTTTGGCCTGGCAGCTTTATAGATTGCAAGCGCGGTTCTTATTAATCACACTGATGTTCGCAAGACCCTACAGCCGCGGGCTGCAATTCTGCTAATGCACTTGAAATTAATTAACGTCAAAGCGACCGCACTTCGTTATTTGAGCGGCCGCGTACATATCGATCTTGAACCATTAAGCCTATATTAATTACAAACTCGCGGTTGCGCGTGGTAATCGCGATGCAACATCACCGCTACCTGCTGCACTCCCTAGCGTCTAATTTTTCTGCCACGCGAAATACGCCAAGTACGCGAACGCATCGCGGTACAGATAAAGGCAATTTAAAAAACTTTTTCCTGTCCACTTAATCTCTAAAATTAAAGGATCTACAGCAGCTACGTGACATCTCTGAATCTAAAATATACTTAGCTGTCACGCACTTAATTTAATTATTTACGTATATATATATGTATGAAAACATAAGTATTAATAATTAGCTGATAGAAAGATAACGGAACATACATGTAAGCGCACATGAGCATGATGTCACAAACGAGATGGAGAGAAATGCATCGATCTTAATTGCAAAACTTTATCCTTCGTACTTGATCCATTAGAAAATCACAGGTGTTACGGATTCTGCGGTAGATACGTAGCAAACAACGTTGGAAGGGTGTGTCTGCCAGTACCGTATTTCTAAATGGCCTAAACATCACAGCACAAAGGACCCCATGCGAGCATGAAGGAGAGCGAGAGCCGCCCCTATGTCGAGCTAATTGGACAGATCGCGTACCTGTCTACCTTTTGACGACGTAATCCGGCGTCCTTTCTAACTCATCAAATTAACGAGCTATAACGAATCGCTTGTTGCCCGCGCGCGCTTTGATGACCCTTTCGCATAATCGAGCGCAAATCCTCTGCGACTTTCTCTTTAAAGAGGATATCTACCTCATGAAAGACACTTGAGAGCATAATCGATTCAGTCTCCGCACTGGATTTGCGTCATTGGTTTTATGCAGTCTTGATGACAGCCGAATCCTATCTTACATTATAACAGAGAGCGAACAATGCTTTCACAGAAATAATCGTATAAAAATTCTCTGATTTACTAATTCTCGGAAATGAGAGAAAGACAGTTAAATTAGCTGTTTTAATGACGTCTGCTCCAAATTTTCGGAAACAGATTGAAGCACGAAAGAAAGAAAATGGAATAAATATTATGAAAGCCGCGACGATCGGAGATACGTCAAAAGGTTTCGTGTTGAGCTCTCGGGACTCGGGAAAGCGTCAAACCGTATTCTTAATAAAGAAAAACGTCGCGGTTTTCGAGAAACAAAGGACCTGTAGGAGGAAAGAAATGGTGTAACGGCGGGGGTGTCGATTGTCATTGCAACGCCGCGTCGCAAGGACCGTCGTCGGCCGGCGACGTTTCATTCTTGCGACGAAGACAATGGCCTTGAACTTGGCCGAGTGTCACAGCGAAGAGTTAAAATCGGCTTGCGTTTAGCCGGATCCCATTATAACAACTACGGGAGAGTCGCCGGTAAGCTTCATGCCACGGTTCCGCTTACTGTGTCACCGGGCTAAGCCCCGACTTACCTACCTATATCCTCGCAAACGGTTCTCTTACCCCTTTTCCTGTAGCGACCTTCCTGTCTATGCCAGCTTAATACTTGCATTATCTCCCTTTCCTTCCCACCTACCTAAAACTTTGTCCTAATATGGACAGCTAGTGACCTGTCTTTCGTTGAGAAAAAGGCGGCATGGGCAAAAGGCAACTTATTCACCGATGGATAACTTAGATTGTTCCACAAGTCAGCTGGATGAGTTTCCGAAGAGTGATTCCGACAATCTTGAAATCAAATCCGACTCTCTCGTCGCGACAATTGTTAGCGAAATTTAGATTTTTAGAAATTATATGAATTGTCATTTTATGTTCAATTAATAAAAATTATTCTTTTTTCTTAGACAAATGATCTCTTTACGAAAGATATAAGATTCTTTGGAAGAAAGTTGAAAATAAATCACTGAATTGAATTGCTTTCGAGGAGAAATCTAAGAAAATCATTGCATCTAACATGCATTTAAGAAAATCATGGAAAAAAAGTTAAAGAGATTCCTACTTATTTATTATTCATATCTTTATAAAGTATCGGACGTTAACGTTCCCATATATTTAAAACATATCGTAAGAGGATTGATTATAAAACGCGATTTACTGGCGATATATCTCCATCATTCGTTTAACCTATATTTTATGTTTTTCCTCCCACCGGTGAGTCACAGGTGAAAATGAGTTTCGGACAGGGCGGTCAGTATCCAACTTTATGTTTATGTACGTGACATTTTTCATCTGTATCCTTCCTCCTTCCATCGAACGCGGCGGCTTGACGAGTGGGAGTGAGTTATAAATTATAATGTACGCATTTGAGAAAAGTCTTTATACTGAATCGTCGCTGAACTCTATTCGGCGCGGATTCCTAATATTTCGCTCAATCGTGCGAACAATTTCCACGGGCAAATAGTATAAATAATGAAATCCTGCAGCGCGCCGGTTTGATAATTCGGCCGATGGTTAAATAATTAAATCGCACCACGGGGGCGTGGGCGCACGATTATTCCGCGACTTATATATTTCCGTGCGGAAAATTAACGGCAGCCGTCATATGGAAGATTAATTTATGGAGAGATGGAAAAAAAGACGAGGAAGACAG
Organism: Tetramorium bicarinatum; assembly: GCA_928718305.1. NCBI lineage: Eukaryota > Metazoa > Arthropoda > Insecta > Hymenoptera > Formicidae > Tetramorium > Tetramorium bicarinatum. Next base: position 6,901,571 of record OV788320.1, read on the forward strand.
AGAAACGGAGCGAGAGAGGACAAAGTGCGCTCTGCGAAAGCAGGACGAAAAGGATAAAGAGCGAATGAAATTTTCGCGCAATCTCAGAGGTCCGTAAAGTCCAGAAGGGAATTCTTTCTCGATTGGCAATATCCCTAACGAAAGGAGGGGGTCGCGGGAGAAGGAGACGCGAGGAGGGGGGGGGATTGGAAGGAGCAAAGAATGAGTATGGACTCGAGGGGTGAACGGGGGAGTAGCGAATCGGCAGGATCAAAGAGGTCAGCTCGTGCAGCCGTAACTAGATTTCCCGTTCCCACTTTGAGGATCGCTTAATGCTCTATAAGCGGCCGTTTTAAACTGGAGAAAATCGAATCAGGAAGGAATCGGAATCGCGCCGTGCCGCAAATTCAATTGAAAAAGTCGCTAGTCAGTGCGCATCGAGACGCCGGCGAGGACACGTTCTTGCTTCCACGTCGTACCCTTTGATCTTTCTCGGTTCTCTTTGTCCCTCACGCTCTCTCGCGTATTTCCGCACGATCGGCCCGAGCAGCAATTTTAGCGGTAAATTTGATCATAAATTTGTGTCGTCGTTAACTAATTAGGAACGCTGACGATATGAAACGACGATATGGGCGGGTAAGATGCACGAAATAACGACAGTTAGATAAATGACGATTAAATTAACTTTTAAATTGATAGAATTAATTTGAGAATTTTAGTGCAGAAAAGACCGACATGATTGTGCATTAAAATAATTGCGGCAATATTAATAATTTCTCTAACGGTGAATTTCTAAGGTCTGGAATGGATCGAAGTATAAAATAGTTACTCACGTAGCGCGCAAACGGGAAGTAGGGATTCGAGTTATTAAAAATTCAACATCGCCGCGCTTGAAAGGACCTCCGTTCGTTCGTATTGAATCGCTCGATAATCGACGGGGCTTCGCCTAAGGAAGAGTAAGAGGAAGCGTACGGTACGTTCGCCTCAGAGCCGTCGCGCGCGCAAAAAAATACATTCGATTCTTCAAGATAGACGCACGCCGCCTCATTTAATCAGCACAATATTATCGACAGGTCTCATCACGGCGGATTAGCGTCCTCGCGAGGCTTCGGGCCCCGGGAGGATCGCAACTCGCTTCGCCACGAGGATGCCTTCGTCGCGCTCGTTTACGGTACCGATGATGCGGAGGATGCGAGCACCTGTGCAACGGTGAAAACCGATCGCGCACTCGAACCGAGAGCGATTTTTTGCCAGCCTCCCACGTTCGATCCAATTTCGACCTTAATCGGCGGCCAGGAAGATCAGACGCTCCGGCAGGAAGTCAAGGGGACGTGAGCGCATTGTTGAGCTCCCTCTGTCCAAACATTCGACTCGCCCTGCAAGCGATCAACGCACCTATCCTCCGTCCCTTGCCGGCTGCCCCCGGTCCTTCTCATCGCCCCTTCCGCTAGTTGCAGGAAAAGCAGGTAATCCTAAAAAATGGACCGTCAGCTTCCGCCGACGCGGAGAAAATTCCTTCGCCTATACATCCGCGCAAATGCGTTACGCGCGTGCATCATCGATGCGCTGGGTGGAAAGGCCAATTGTGTAACTCGCTCCTGGGAGTGGATAGAGGAAAAGCGAAAAAGTTCATCGCCAATAATCATCGCAAAACGGCGAAAAGCGAGCAGCAATTTTCGCGGCGCGTGACCGATTAACCGTGCGTAATATGCATGCAATCACGGGCTCTTGATTAACGCTGGACAATTGCACCGCATATCGTGATTACCCGACAAAACTGACAAACGTTATTATTGTTATCGTCGTTTGGGATTTTTACGGTATTTTTCCTCTACGCGTCGCGAGACAGTGAGAGACAGTTTGCGGTTAATTTGTAACTCTGTGACATTTTTTGTGATACAATGTTTTAGTCGCACCTTTACAAGTAATGTAAAGTTTTGTAACAGCATAAAGCATAATTAAATTTGACAATTATTTAACATTCATCATAAACTGTAGTTGGAAGTTTAATTCATACTGAGCGATATGTTGTAACATTATTATCCGCCAAGTTCCAATCTTATCATTTTTCATCGTCGTGAAATTAAATTTTAACGAAAATTTCTTATACAAGTTTCTTCTCAAATTATATATTACAAATTATATATTATATAGCATCATATATATAATATTTGACAAGAAAACATATATATAAATGATCTAGTATTGTTTGTTACTAATGTCATCAAATATATGTATGTAATTTCACTGCCATGTTAGCGTCGTCAATATCGAATATCACTTTGCAAATCCCAAATTGCATTCTTAGAGCCGCGTTTCGCCGCGTTAAGCCGTGCACTTCGTCCCGCTATATCAACCTGCCTGAGGTTCCATACTCTTCGCTCTTACGACTCCAAAACCTTTCCCATTTTAGGGAACACTCACTGTCAGGGTAAAAGAGTATCGTGCAGTTATAAGTTCTGCACACAGAATAAAAGTATATAGCGGACCGGTCGGGATGGGGGAACAGGAGACCGCGGTCGTAAGAGTAAAAAGAGGAACGGAAAGAGGACGTTGAACGAGGTTGGTGGCAGACGATGGAGAGAGAGAACGAGAAGAGAGGGAAGATGGGAGGAGGGGGAGGGGGGGAGCAAAAAGGGAGGCAGAAGCGAGCTCGTCTCCACGAAGGATCTCTCGTGCAAGAAGAGAGAGCCGAGAGAGGGTCCTATAAATAATTAGCGAGGAGTCGCTCTCCGCTCGGCGGGCGTAAGCGGCTTACAACCCCCGCTTCCACTCTTCTCTACCTCCCGCCGCTTTCCGCTCGTTCCTCCACGAGCCACCCGCCATTCCCCTGCCCGCCTGCGCCGCCCGCGATTGCTGCCCCTCGCGACCAGCAACTACCCTTGCCGCTACACCCTCTCGTCCGGCTCCTCTGCCTTCTCTCTGCTGGCGGAACTCGCCAGCCACGATCGCTCTTCAGCTCCCTACGAGCGATCCCTACGCACACTACCGAGGGCTCCTGGCACCAGAGATAGGAAAGAGCTCGTCGTTACGCGACCATAAAGACGTGGATGTATCTACGAAAGCATTGGATATAGGGGAATGAAAAGAACGACAGGGGGATAGTTTGCGTTGAGGTGCAGTTATCAGTCCGACAAGATCGGTTCATTAATTGTCGATAATGAGTGGGTCACGTGTCGAGCTTTGATGTAAGCCTTGATCGCGATGACGGGTGAAAGATTTTTTTCACGTCTCTTTCAATATATTTTTATAACAAAATGTATATTAATTTATATGTTTTTTTATTAAATCTTTCTGTTTATTTCCTTTTTCAATACTCGTGCTATTTCCACATGTATTCGTGATATTTTGTAAAATGTTATTTCTGCGAATATGATGGAGCTTTTACTGTAATCTGAATATGTCGGCATTGTCTGAATCTGTTAAGAGTAATGACTTTAATATTACTCAAAATATTACCTCATTTTTGTCTACTGCAGAATTATTGACATAATCATAAATTAAAGCATTTTAATTTTAAATGAAAGAGGTTTATAAAAAAAATTTCAAGATTTTGCGCGACTGTGTAATCAGTTTGCAAATTAATATCTTTGAATTCTGGTAGTTTCATGGAACACCGTTTAGGTAATTATCCGAAGCGCTTGACGCCAACGACGATTGTCAAAAGCCTTTTAAAAGTGAATCAAAAGTTACGGGCGCTACTTGGGCGTTTAAACTGGATTAACGTTACCGATTGTTAAGCCGTGGACAACTGCTAAAGTTTGTTGCGATCAAAGTCCCTAATCGTCCGAGGCGGTCGCTCGGTTAAAGAGAGATCTGCGATCGATAGCACGTCAAAAGTTCGGCCGATCTACCGCACACATGAGATTAACGAGCGGGAAATGTTAAGCCGGAGATGAATGACATTATTCGTTGTGAGCTGGAGCTTGCGGCTGGGAAAAACTAGCTCGTTATCGAGATTGGAAATCGATGAGAAATCAAACGGCCGACGTGACTTGACCGATGGATATAGGTATAGTTCCCGGAGGGACGTAAGCACACGTTGCCTTCGCGAAAAGTATTACATTTTCGGATTATGATACGATGATAGCACGTCAGAGTTGACAAAAGTATCCAAGTATTTATGGCATTGCATATATAACCTTTACTAATTAATTAATTGCTAATTAATATGTTTAGAAAACAAAGAATTATCACGTATTATTTCGTAATTATTTCGTTATATTAATTAATAGACGCAAATTGTGAAAGATTTGATTCAACAGTATCAAATTCGATGTATGATTTTCATTACATAAATGTTAATTAATTAATATTAATATTAAAATTAAAATATAAGAGAAAATATTGCTTTTATATATATTATTATTCTATTTCAATTTTATCGTAAGCAAGTTATTTCAGTTTGCATTCTGTTATCTTTGGACGAGAAACAATCGGCGATGTTCCACCGGACGGGTGATCCGTGTGCACGATCGACAGGAAAAGGGGATGGCAGGGATGGGTTAGTCACTGTTACAACGGGTCGGCTTAACATCCGAGGCGCCGATGTTGACTAACTGGGCTAACAACGCAGTGGTATTTGCCACCGGCGTTGCGTCGGTCGGCACGTGGCTCCAGTTGCTCTGCCTATTCGATTAGCCAAGCTTATGCTTATTTACGAGCAACGATCGTATTCGTTGCTCATTTCAAAGTTCTCTTTCCTGCCTGTTCTTTTAAGATTTACAAATCGAGTATTTTTTTACTTTATAACACATAATTTCATGTAGCATCCCGTTATTATTTTCTGCGTAATGGATTATTTATTTACTAAAGAGATTATTAAAACATTTAAATAGACAATATTATTATATATCAAAGAGTTCAAAGTGAAAATATGATACAATGGATATGATAAATACTCTTTGTTTTCAAATAATTTTATAATAAATTGTCCTCGTATATTTATATGTATACATGTACCGTTATATTTTCGTATGCGTTTGCGTATATCAGAAAATATATAAAATTCAATTAAATTTGCGATATTTGACTAGAGAGTGTTCAAACTGTGATTGCTAATTTAGTATAATCTTCATCAGAAGTAACGCGAAAGATAACAATACCGAGGGATTCGGGACTCAGAACAGCACCGAAATCAAAGTGGTGTATTCAATGTCGCATTGACACCGGCCCATTGCAAATTCAATACGAACGTAGTGCGTGGCGAACGTGCGCGTCAGTGACGTAACGCGTATCTCATGAAACGGCCGCGTGTTCTACGTGCACACGGGTCCTTATGCACAAAGTGAATCTCGGATTACCGGTCCCTGGGGCTCCCGGAAACCCTACACCGACGCTCATAGCTGAAGCGAGACGTGACGTAGACGAGGACGAGGGAGACCGAGGAAGAAAGAGAGAGAGAGAGAGGGAGAGGGTGGAAGGAGACGTGGTCGGGCTTGATGGATGTCTGGTACTCGCGATTCCCGTGTCGGTCGGCGCACGTCTCGTGGCCGCGCTCTATTAATGGGCCCGTAATAGCCTATTTGTGATCGCTAATAGCCGAAGCCCCGTCTTCTTCACCCTCCGAGCGCGTCACGGCTGTGTCTCCTTCTCTTTCATCCCTTCGCCGCGAGAGGCTCCCTCGGGAAATCTGAATGGTACCCTGCAAAATGGATCCGATCTATCGCGTACGACCCTCTCAGTGATCTCGCTCTTTTTTTCTCCTTACTCTTTCGCGACGACCTCGAAATTACCACGGAGAGACCATGAAAACTACCATCGTCAATAATCTCTTGTAATGTGGAACTCATTGAATATCGACATATATACCTACCTAACATTTAATCGATAACAAGATTAGTATGGATGCATCGCAATATTTAGAAAATTCAATAGATGTTTGTTAGTTTTAGCACAGTTAAAATCACACGAAAAATTGACAGTTCTTTTAAAAAGCTCAAAAATACGCAATGAAAGTGTTTTCTGAAGGATGTGTTGGTAACTGGCTTATCCGTCTAGTCTTATTGTCTACTTTCACTGCTCTATTTTCAAATAATGCATTCTCATGTTTTCTTGTGTCATTTATTAATCTTGTCAAACTAGAAAAAGAGAGAGAAAAAGAAGATATTATCATAACTTGTTTGTGTTTTGTTTCATTGTTTCTTTTGTATGCCCTATTACGATTATTTTTTTAAAGTTATAGTAAACCATTTATATAATTAGTTCTGAAAAATAATGGAATAATTTAATTCAAGTATCACAGAGATAATAGCTTAATAATATTGGTAATAATATAATTTTTTATAGTATTCGTAGAAATAATAAAATAAAAAAATATAGTACTTATTACATATGGAAGACATATTACGTCAAACAGAATTCGTTTCACAGATAAAGAATCATTTCTTTACTTCGTCAGTCAACATATTGATCGCTTCCGGAAATTGATTCTATACATGACATTGCGACATTTAACGAATCGCCGTGTAAGCTCACTTTAGCCACATGTGTAGCTCACGCCGCGGATGCGTCACCTTAAAAATGATTCACGCTGCAGGAAGGAGTAGGAAGAAAGAGCGAAGGAACCCGATTTCCTTCCTTCGCACAAGGAAATCTTTTACGTCCGGCGCAACGCCGGATTTCTCGTACAATGCTGGGCGGTGAATGAGGCAGAAGGAGTCGATGTTAGCAGGTAGCCCCGAATGGCCGATCGACGCAAAGACCAGCAGTCTGAATGGATCTTCGCACCGACGCGAATGATCAAAAACTCGTTAGTCCCGGTCCGACTTTCAGGATAATAAATGTGGGAACACGAACTGCCACTATCAAAGACACCCATTCCTGCTGCCCGAGATTCTATCGTCCATCATGCTACTCGTGTTACGCGACTTATGGATCTCGATTGTAACAGAATCGCTATTATTACGATCGACGAGACGGCATTGACTTTCTATCCTCTAAAAGTTTTATTCCCCGAGCGTTTTCTTCGATCTAACGCAGCGGAGAGAAAAGATGTATCTATTTTGTAGCCTAACAATTGAAACGTCAATGTGATCTGATGCTTATTACATTGATTATTCTGCAACTAAATTAAAGATGGGAATTGCAAGAATTATAATCCGCATTTTTTATTTCGAAAAGTCATGTGATACCGTTGTAAATCAAAACCTACGAAAAACCTTGTAGTCGCTGGATAATGCAGTACCGACTGTATCTATATTTTGACACTAGGCAAAAATTCGTAGTAAGGCGATGACGCTGAGATTGGTGACTGCGTGGAATCAATTTCTTATTGGTCGTACGCGATCGGTATCTCGCGTCCCGCGAGTATTACGCTGCAGAATTACGTGAATGGGCCGTGGGATTGGGCCCTCCGCGGGATACCGCTTATAGAAACTCGCTATTGCCTGGCACAATCAAATTATCTGCGAGCATATCGGGAGTCAGTGCTTGACGAGAGAAACTTGTTCGTATAATTCTTTTAATCCGTTTAAACCGTATTTTCGTCAAAACATCGCTATTTTAACATTTAGTTATGGTAATATGTATGAAATTATGATAATATTTTGTATTGATAATAATTTGTAAAGATAGCAACTCTCTCTCTCTCTCTCACCTTTTCTTTATATCTTTCTTTTTACTTATCATTAATCAATAATTAATTTTGTATCGATAATCTTTTCTAGCCTATATTAGAAATGTTTTATTCTACGTGTATCTAGTTTCAATCAATTGAATATCGTCGAAATTATTAGCAAAAGTATAGTAGAGTTTGGCGAGTTTCAAGGGACGCGATGAATACAAGTTTTAATTTTGGAGTAAACAATCTTTCAAAATATCTTTTTAATTTTCAGACAAATATTTTCGTTTGCGAGTCGTAGTATCGTGAAACACCTGTAAAGCTAGAATCATGACGCTGAAAACGCTGGAACGACCGTGATGACCAGCAAAACTGTCTTAGAAAAGAATAGACCGATGCATCTGCAACGAAATCCACTCGAAACCCGTGGAGCATCTAAAGTCCACTTTTCTCCCGTGATTCTATCTGAACTCGCGTGATCAATCACTATCAATGGCGTTCGTTGTCACTCCGGGTAGTGTTCGCCGAATGAGACGGTGGGTGGACATTCCGAGCACAATGCTTGTAATGGAATCCATCCGTGTCGATGGAGTCAATCGAATTTACATTACGGTGGCTGGATCGAACGGTAGTCATACGACGAAAGTAAATCTCGCGAGATGCACGATTGGAAGATTATCGAATGAAAGTCGACGTTTGAATCGGTTGATATTGAATTGGTCGAAATGTATGCTCAATCTTCCGACAGAGTTATTTTTAAACCAAGTGAAGATTATATTTTTATTTGTATATATATATGTATATATAAGATGAAATAAAAAAATAATTATTTCTCATGTTAATTATATTATACGTTATTATTACCACGTTTGATATACATTTAATATAATTTTTATGGTATTTAGAATTATTAGAGGAATTAGTAGAGGAAAAATTTTACACATAAATTCCATTACGTGTTTAAATCTAAAAAAATTGTTTAGCGATGACATAACTTAAATGATCATATAATCAATGTCAAGTAGTTAATGCGGCACGAAAGGTATATGTATCCTATTAAAACCGGAAGACACTTATCATTTTCACTAACCCCAAGGCGCGCGTGACCCCGTCGGGTATGGTGAGGTGGGTAATTCATTGACTTGGTAACTCGGTGACTTTCACCGGTGATTTACGCGAAAGCTTCATAAGCGGCTTGCCTCAGTTTCAAATTCCGTTCTCTCCTCGCCAATGAGCCCTGCATCGCGCGAGCGCAACAAGGAGAGTCCTTGTCGCGGCGAAGGGTGCCTTCGCCGTGACGGAAAAGAGACGGACAAATCCTGGGCAAAGGACATAACGCTGCTGGGGCAAAAGAGAAAAGAAGACGAGAGGAAGAGAGATAGAAGACGCGGATAAAGGGGGAAACGATGGGGCGGAACGTAGCAAAGGTTATTTGCACCGAGTTGTCTTTTTTCAGTGCTTTTTGTTCGAACAGTTTGTCGAACGGCTCAGCCGGCTGATCTTCGGGATGATGAGCATGAACTACATTCTATATAAAATCCGTGAGCGTTTCAAGCGCCGAAGCACGAATGCGCTTTCGCGCGCATCGATCGTTTAACGAGAGTCGTCCTTAAGCGTCTGTGCAAGAAGAGATTTCGGGAACGACTTTGGCGCCCGCAGAAAGGGGATGACCTTCCGAATATCCGGGGCTGATCTCTCCCCCCGTCGAGGTCCTTGGAAGATTGCATGAGCGTGTCGAGGTCATAATTCGCGATTTAATTTTGTGTCGAGAGGTCTGTTGTTACTTTGTTTAATTCACGATTTGCACATATAGGTAAGCTTCTTTGGACACATATTTCTACTTGTTCTACACTATATCGCATCAAATTAAACATATAAACCTGATTTATCTATTTATCTATAGCAATCTATTTATATGTACAATGTAATTATTTAAGATTTTCGCCATATATATGTACATCACTGGGACACATATTTCCGCAGTAGCGGAAGGGTTAAGTATTCAAGAGGCAAATTTTGATCTGATGTATGAAATAACATATCAGACAGTTTCCAAGGCTTTACTTTGTCAATCTCAACTGTTCTCTGGGCTTGGTTTGAATTTCACTTGTCTTTTTGCCGATTAATACCAATTTTCATTTCAAACCGAATATCTTGCAGACTACAAATATCAGTAAAATTTTTTTATTTCTTGATGAAAATTACATTATATCTTTGTACGTTCAATTTTTAAAATATGTTATCGAAAAAAGGCTTGAGATTTTTTAATTTATCTATTACCACGTTGCGCTAAAGATTACTCCAAGTAGAACCAAAACAATTCATAATTCATTTGTATTAAATTATTAATTAAATGTTACATAATGTTAACTCATGTCAATAATTAATCGCGTACTCTCAAAATCCATTTTTCCTTGTTACTCGTTAATTTTAATATCGAGAGTCTTTAAATCATTAATTATTTATTTGAAACAATATATCGCGTAGCAATTTTTAATCATTCGAAATGACATAAACAAAGAATTTGATTTATAATTAAATATAGAATGTAAATAAATATATGTGTAGTGCAAAATATGTGTATTGTATTTTGAAATATGTCTCCGAAAATGTTTGTTCTACCGACAGAATTCATGACAACAGTCACGAATGGAATTCAATGGAAATAATCCGCAGCTGCGGGCATTTGTCTCGTTCAGTGATGAGGATAATAATCTTTAAGTGCCGTCTTACATTAATTGAAATCAGCGTAGCGAGTGCACAAGATAACAGAGGTGCGAACGCCTGTCTGTTTTGGCGTTAAGAGCGGGGATAAGCTACAGTGAATGTAAATAAATAGCGAGTCAATTTTAGACGCTAACTAATTGTGATTCGTTAAAATTATAACGCGTGATATCCGGAAGAAAATTTTACAAGTTACAATTAAAGCTCAAATATTCGCAGGGAATCTTAATGTTGCCGCAAATATTACACTCACAAAATTTTACGAATAAAAAGTGGTAGAATTGCCGTCGGTTAATTAATTAATCGTGTCAAACTGGGATCGGTGGTTCTTACTTTAATGCCGTGTAATACCTGTAATACCACTATCGATTTGATGCAGATCTCTTAATGCCACGAGAGTAGATTACGGTTCAAAAACTGCGAACGTTTTATGCGCCTTATCGCGCAATTTGAGCTAAAACCTGCAATAAATCTGTAATTTTTCTATGCGTATTATCCTGTTGTTTGTGATAAGTAGTAGAGCTTTATTAAACAATAAATAATTTTGATGAAAAAAATTCTTCTTTCTTTTGTTCATACCTTCAGTTTAAGAAAGTTAACTTGCTTGTATATATTTACCAACATAACTAATTTTAAAATTTCATCAACATTAATTAAATAATAAATTTAATAATCTCAAACTCTCCGACAAACACAAGGTGAATATTTTAAACATGAATAAAAGTAATGTAATTTTCAAGAGAAAGTTTTATTAATATTTATAATTTGCAAAATATTTGATTAGACTAGAAATGAAAATTGAGACTAAACTGGCAAAGAGAAGTTTGATAAAATCCACTCATCTAACCAAGTTCAAAGAATATGAAAAAGTTTTGGAAAAAAAACGAAAATTGCGATAATTTTTAAGCGGTAATAGTTGATAGTAATGGAGACAGATACAACTAAAAAACAATTCGGTTTTAAATTACAGCTGATTCTACCAACTGTCAACCATTGACAGCCGACTAAAAATTAATTATTCTTTTCAAATAAATAAATAAATGGACAAAATGTTTTATATTCTAGGTATATGAAAATGCAGAATGAAAAAATCTTAATTAGTAAAACAAACAATGTCTTTTATAAATTTTCGATTGCCATCCACTGCCACAATAAAAACATATAAATATTTGATTGATGTATAATGTCATTTCACACTCTTCGCCATTTGCATCTTTCCGGAGAAACTGAAGAGAACAGACCAAACACATTCCGCGCTGAATTACTCTCTGCACACGACATTATTTACATTAGCCGACTGGCGCCACGTGCGTTCAGAATCGCTAATTCCCACGAGCTGCGAGCGAGAGATAGAGAGCAAGAGTGAGACGACGGTGTCTCGCCGATATTTCACCTGTCCTGTTCGTCAAAACGGACGCGCCGTGAGAACGTCCGCCGTCGTCGCCGTGAAATCGGCGGCACGCGCAGATGCGGACTCGACGATCGCGACGCCTAATCGCGCGATGTCTCGCACGGCGCGGCCCGTAGTCCCGATCCGTCAATGAGGAAAATTGGCGTAAGAGCGCATGAATGGGCCCCGGCGGTGAATAAAGTGGCCGCGCGTTAGTATAGGTTTATGGAAGCAAGCCGGTTTTAGCTACGCTAATAGCATAGTAATGCTGGCTGATCTTTTCGAAATCCCGTAAGAGCATTAACCGCTCGCACGTGAGCAAGTTAAATTGCTATGTTGCGGGTATACCGCGGGTATGTAGCTATCACCTGGCTACAGAGCGCGTCAAAAGAAAGGGCGGAGGATCGCCGACGGATCAGGGGAGGGACGAGCCTGATCGTCGGGGAGAAAAATTATTCGCACTGGCGTCTTGAAGCGGTAACGAGATTAGGCATTGAGTTCAGGCGTGCGAGAGGATGCCGGCGATCCACTCGCCGGGATTATTATCGCGCGTGCCATCAGGTTTTGAGACAGGCTATAACGCGATTTTCGATAACGTGCTAATAAGGCGTGATCTATACTCCGCCGGTGCGTTTAATATTACGGTGGGCGATCGCGAAAATTATCGCGTGTGATTACTACAGCCTTACAAACATAAAGTAACTTGCAAGTTTACGTAATGACACGGTGCATTTTATTTAGTTTACTAAATCCTTATCTATTTCGATAAAGACTTAATTCACCTTTCTTGCTGATTGCTGAAAATTTATAACTTATTTGTACAGTAAGTGAGATAGATGTGCGAGGACATAAATTAGCAAAGCTTGCTGATGATTGCAGCATAATAATGAAACTCATGTTTATGCCTGCCAAATGCGAAGAGTGAAAGAATAATTAATCCTTTCGATATTAATATTTTAATAATGTTATCGAAAGATTTTTTTTTCAATAAAATTGTTACCCTCGTCTCGGATATAACTTGGGAATATAAGTGTAACATTCAAAGATTTGCTCGTTAACACTTGACTTTTTATTGCACATGTTAATCTTTCCTCCATCTTAGAAATTTGAAGCCCCACGCTTATAATAATCAGCGAATAAGAGTCGATCGCTCTTTCGCGTCCGCCAAAACGGAGTGCCAAAACATGCTCGCAAAGTAATGGCCAGCGACTCTTACCCATTTTCTCGTAATCTATTCGTACACCTTCGAGCGGGAAAGATACATTGCGGATGAGGACGAGAGAAGACTGCGTGGCGAAGCGAAAAAGAGACGGGAAGAGCGAGAGAAGAGGAACTCGAGGTTTGAGTATATTTTTAGAGACGGACTGTACCTAACGCCGTTGTCACACAACGTTGCCATCGCGGTTGGTGAGATCGGCGTATCCCAAGCTGCCATTGGTGCCCCACTATGCGGCAACAACTACGTTGGTACAGCCCTTGCCACGCCAATTCCGGAACGAGTCGACGCGGTTCGACGGTGCATCGCGTTCCCTCTCGCTTCGTACCGTGGGGCCGAATCGATCCCCGTCTCTTTTTCTTTCGTCTCTTTTGCTTGCCTCTCCCTCGCACCCATACCTTCCCATTCCCTCTCCTTCTTCCTTATCCCCTCCTGACGCAGGATGCGCGTCTCTCCCTCTTTTTGGAACACCTTCAGTCCCGCGCTCACCTTCTCTCACTCGCACATTTGCCTTTCTCGTACCATTGTGGCTGTTTCTCTGTCGTTTCGCGATCGCGTCGCGCACCCCATTCCCTCTCCATGCGCTCGACGCCGACGTCCCTCCCCCGCTGGAGAGACTGGCGAGCGAACATCCCCCTCGCGCATAACCCCTCGACCAAGAGAGCGATCTGTAACAACTAAAGTTCTCGTGAAAAGTTGAGCCGGGCGCTCTCCTACGCCCTCCTGCTATAATAGCCGCTCGCACTGGTCTCTCTACCGACCATCGTCGCCGTCTCTCGCGCTGTCTCCCGTCTCTGTCCATCTGTCCTACATTCCGTGAGGCAAAGAGAGAGAAGGAGCGGGACAGACGTACGCGGATAAAGGGAGGAAATGGGAGAGAGTGTGAGAGAAAGAGAAAGATAGAAAGAGAGAGGGGGAGAGAGAGAGAGAGCAAGAGGGAGAGGGAGAGAGGGAGAGAGAGAAAGAGAGAGAGAGAGAGAGAGAGAGAGAGAGAGAGTGTGAGTGAGTGAGAGTGAGGGAGGAAGAAAGGGCAAGCGCGAGAGGACAAGACGGAGGGAGAAAGAGAAGAGCCACGCCGGTGGACGACTCCGGTGGATTAGGGAATAGAATAGTCATTATCGTGTATACATCCGTATTCTACGAGCTATCGGTCGCGCTCGTTCGGTGAGTCGGTCGTCGGTGGAGTGGCGAAACGCCGTGGCGAAGCGCCGGTTTCAGTGGTGTGCGCGGTGTCGAGAGATCGAACGACCTAGCCCGTCTCTTTTCTGACATTGGAGCGCGGCCGGCGAGTATTACGCGCCGGGCCACGGTGTATGTTGGAGTGCGAATTCGGGGGCTTCGCCTGGGATTATCGGGCTCAAGACGAGGAATATCGACGCGGGAGCAACGGTGCCGGTAATTACAAGTGCCCGCGGGTGAGTAGCGTTCTCTCGCTATTTCCGAGACATTCCGGGAAATGTCCTTGTGCCGCGACGATTTTCGCCCGGTGATTTCGCCGGCAAGTGCTGTGATCAGGTTTCAAAGGGTGCCCCGTTCGAGGATTAAGATGCCCGAATCGGCTCCTGGGTCTCCTCGTTTCGCCCCGTCTTTCGCATTCTCTGCTGTCACTTTCGTTTCCTGGTGTCATGGTGTTCTTCGGATTTCCATTGTCTGGCGATTTACTGACCTACATAGGTCCACGTGTACGTAGATATACGCGAGAATATTGTTCATCTATTCGCACAACCTGATGCTTCGTTTGCTCCAGGCTAATCAATAGAACCGCGTCTTCTAGTTGGAGTCTACTAAGAGGTTGACCTAATTCTGTTGTCGCGAGTTTTGATAAGCGTGCGTTTAGTAAGACGTGCGATAGCATCGGTAGTATTTTTAGATTATCATTAGCTTCTCTTCAATGAAGTATCTTGGTAAAGCAAAACTTTGATTCTCGAGTTCATCATCCATTATTCAATTCCTATTCCTGTCTTAATATCGTCTTTTGTATATTGTCAAAGCGATAGCTACATAGCAGCTGTACAAATTACACTGTTAAAAACAGCATTATAATAAAATAACTGCGTATATATATCTCTCATAAAAATAATCAGATAATAAATTTGTATAGACAGATAAAAATCGAGTACGTCGTTTATCGCTGCTGGTGTAAGTTGATCGCGAATCATCAATCACGATATTTCTATCAAACTAATCATTCGTTTCGTAACGATCACAAAGCTTCCTCTACGTTTGTATAAATGTCAGAGATCTTAATTATTTGATTGCAAGCCAAATGATGGCCGAATCTTGGTTCTAAATATCCGAAATGATGTGATATTTTATTCGCAAAGAGCGCTTTGAAAATCTTGTATTGATGGTAAAACGTATTTAGAATGATGATGAAATAAATTCATAGAAACGCGATAACGGTAGTTGGCGATATACATCGATAACTGACTCTTGAAATTCAGTTAAAAAATATCATCATGCTTAGTAAACTAATGATTAATAACCGTTTCTCCCCTTCCAACTACGTGGATTCCCTCGTGGAACAGAATTCGACTGCGTACGCCACGGTTTTTATGATTTCTGCGGATTGCGGATATCCTCTGCGATTACTTCCCGTGGTAAACGAGAAAAAAAAGAGACAGAGAGAATCCCGGCCGAGCGAATCAACCGAATTCGGGCGCTGCGGTGCGCGAATACCTCGAAAACGCCGACATTTAATCGGCGAGGCGTACATGGAAGCTTTCATCCGGCCAAAGAGAGAATGTATAAATTCGTGGGCGAACTTGTTTCGAAATAACCGTGCGAAATTCCGCAGAGCGAGGGAAATTTCGCGAGTGACGGGGAAAGAGTGCGTGGCCCCAGGAAATATGTGGTGTTAACATTTACGCGCTAAAAGAAGCATACCGTATTTGCCGGGAGGCTATTAATTGTACTCGCGCGCCCGGAATTATTAGACAATATATAATACGCGAAAAAAAGATTCAGTCGTAGCGGCAAAATTCCGCTATCTCGCATTGCACGATTAATAATTCTATACCAATCACAGTGCTGCATTTTTCGTGAAAAATGAGAAATATCTGTTACTCCGGAAACTGCCAAGCCGATAAAAATCCGAAACTTTTTCAAAGTACAATATATCACCAGCGTAGAGAGATTGAAAAAAATCCACGTTCTTCTTTATCTATGAGAATTTGTTGCGCGCTTCGTATACACAAATAGTTTGAATCAACCAACACGATTTTCATCAACAGGTCATCATGATTAAAATGATAGATTAAACATTATTAAACATTCACGGAGAAATCATTGTGCAAAATAAAATCTTAAATTTACCTTGAAAGCTCACTATTAATGTTACATGTATCAATAAAATTAATATAAACATATCCACAAAATTTTACTTATAAATTGTAATAATTAACACACTGCTGGCCATTAAAATTATAAGGAGAATACACTAACGACCTTGTGCGAATTTCAAAAAGTTTTCGAAAGGCCAACCCCAAAGCGGATGGTTCTACGACGTTACGCGACAGAGCTCGTCAGGATCTATTTTACATCGTACGATGTTTGATCCTTCAATAATCTTATCTACGATGTCCGACGGCTGCTGTCAGAGCAGATCTTGTAACGCGCTGCGCCGAGCTTCGACTACTTCCGTTCGCGCCTGCAGTTTCGCGGGAAGTTTCGATCCCGAAATGCCCCGGCGTGGCAGCGTGCCGAGAGAGTTGGCCAGCGGGATTTCCACGGAAATAATCTGCTTACGGTAATCTTCTTGGCTTGCCTCCCTCCCGGTTAAGGTCCGCCTTCCACGAGGAGGTCCTTCGTCTCCTTGTCGTCGTCGTCGTCGTCGTCGTCGTTGTCAGTCTATACACGCTGGCGCGTCCTTCGCGGTAACGCAGGACATTTCGGATCCTAGTCGGTGCTCGAGCTTTGTATTTAATGCGGGAACTCGATCGCGAGTGACTCCATGGGATTCCGAAACGAATGAATCGCGTGTTTTTCAAGTGAGGAACAAAGAGTGCTGCTATGTGACTCGAAATCTTGCGTATTGCATTAGATTTCTATGTATATTGTGGCAAAAAATGTGATGCAATGACGACTTCTTAATATCAGAGTATAAGACTTATCGTTAGTAAACAAGTTATCAATGTGAGATCGAAGGAAAGATGACATCGTATCGAACAGTGCCAAAAAATTCTAATCTAGTCTACATTGGAATGAAAAGTCTTGCTTTGTGAGAATTCCAAATGAAGAGCCACTGGAAGATATTACAGAGATGATTGATCTTTGTTTAAAATCTTGTCTGTTTACTGTCTGTAAGTCGCGTTATATAAAAATGCGACTGCCATCTGATATGCGAATACAAAATATTGCTTTCTGGGTATACAGCTGCTTGAACATTTTAAAATGTCGCATCGACTGCTTTATAGGTAAAAAAGAAGTTATGATTATCGTGAATTTAAAAATTCATAGATTGCACCATTGAGATGAAGTAGACATTAAAATTATGTGATAAATATGCGAACGATATTAATGAATGCATTGTTACAATAATGAATAAAAGTAATTCTAAGATTGGCGAAAAAATTTAAATAATTCAAGTGAAGTCATTCGAAATAATTCGGTCGCAGCTTTCTAATAAATAGTCTTGTAACAGGATATTAAAAAACTGGATTTATATTATCTTCTGTTAATGCTTTACACGACCAAAAATAACTTTGAGAAATGACGTAGTTTATAATCCGCATACATTTGAATTATACGATCACTTCAATGCTGAAGAAGATACGGAAGCCGAACAACGAAGTTGACAAGTTTTTCCAAGGCTTCTACGATGGATGGTTTGCACATGCAAGGACAAAGTTTATCTTCTAACAAGAATTTATTCTTTTCGCAATAAGATTTTACGTCATGACGTGAAGATGCAATCAGATGGCAGATTTATAAAAATGCAAACTTTAAAAATTTAATTTTCATATACTTGTAAGATAAACTTTCGTAAGAAAGAATACGCTATAACAACCCAACCCACTTCTTTAAATGTGAAGATCTTAAAGACACTATAGTTCCCGTTCCCGGTTTACTGTCACAAATTGAATCTCGTCTTCGGCATCGAAGCATCAAGTCTCTCGGAATCCTTGGTCGATGTTATCACGTGCGAACGGGTCCCAATGTCGCGCCGTGCCTTCGACGGGAGGATTGACGTGGCCACCATAGAACCGTGAATGTCGGGCCGAGGGAACAAAACCTCCTCGAAATTGGCTCCGGAGAAATCAGTAACTTCCACCATCCGTCAGGGCGGAACATAAAGGAGCATGAAGCGGAATGGAGGCAGGTGGAGGCGAGAGAGGGAGGAGAGGGACAGCGAAACGAAGGAGGCTCATCCCCGTCGGTGGCGGGCTGCAGCCCCCATTGGCATCTCCTTTTTTGCCGGCTGAGAATAAAGACTAACTACCGGAGAACAAGCCCCCGGCGGTGGTATACTCCGTGTATACCTCCTGGAATTTCTACGGGAATTAAGTTTTACGCTCAATGAACGCGCAACAAAACGCCGTATACCCGGGGCTAAGATTGCATTCAATGCGATTCCTTTCCTCGTAGAGACGCTTCCCCGTGCACGACTCGGTGCGCATGGTTACGTGCATGCGGCCCCTTGACGGAGGTATCCGAATACAATCCAGGATTGTACATAAAGTGTGCGACTCTGCGACGTAAAATCACCCCTCCGAGGAAAAATTCAACCTCGATGCCGAAATAATTATTTCACAAGGTGCTACAATCCGACGTAAACTCAAACTACGAGCTCGGCGCAGCTGCGAGCATTCGGTGTTGTTATCGTTAGGTAATTAGTGAATTAATTATGATTCTATTAGACAATAGGTAATGAGAAAATTTCTTTAGTGTTTTTGTGTATCGAATGAACTGAGTGTCGTGAAAAGATTTTCGCTTAAGTGGGACAGATCAGTGGGATAAAGCTGCACAATGTGCAATATCGAAAATACAAATTATATATACATTTTTTAATTACGGTCAATATCGAGAACACGTATTTGGGAATTAGATGACATATTTGGGAATAAGAATGAAGAAAAACTTGACGCGCAAAGATATTGCAAAGATATTGCAAACTTATCACGAGAAGAGCACGTATTGCACCAAAGTCTTGGAGCACCAGCGTAATCTCGAAAAATCGTCCGTGGAATCAGTTAATGCCTCGCTCGTTTCACAAGTGCCTTCTGCCTTTCCTCGCGATACTCGCGCACGGCTGTACTTGACGCAACATACATACGCATACATTCATTGTGGAACTACACGGGGGCGGGCTCTTCAGGAACAATGCGGTTGTGTGCAAATACTCCTGGAAACAATGCGGCCGCGACTTAACTTTCTGGGATAGCTACGGCAGTGTGTCGTTCTTCGTGTACCGTCGGATGTACCGAAGCCGCAAACCGCGCTACCTAATGCAGAAACGACGTTGCATCCCCCGCGATGAATCCGGATGCTGCGAGTTGTTTCCGATGTGTGCGTCTTGTCGCGACCGCATCTGCGCGAGTTCCCCCTTTGCGTTATGATTTCCCCGTGAATTATTATACCGCGCCAACTCTCTGAGAACGAGCTGCTGAAAAATATTCAACTGTCTCAGCTGAAACTTACGAAGTCGGAGTCACTTACTCGGAGGTATCACTTCGTCGTGTTTACAGATAAGAACGATTCCATTCTAAAAGTAGCATCGTGATGACAGAAAGAGTTTAGAATAGCTATCGGACCAGCCTCCGCAGAAATTTGTTACGAATTTAAGATGCAACAGCGAAACGCATATCGGCTGCACGTGCGCCTTGTCGGCTTAACTGATCTGCACGATACGATCTGCCGGACGTATTTGTAAATCGTATTCTTTGGCGATGAGAGGGTAAACCTCTGTCTCTCTCGCTCCCGTGCCGCACACACGCGGGGACGTAATAATGGGGATTTAACAGTCATTAGGGATGGCATACCGGTATATATCTGTCGATTGGTAACGCAAAGTGTTTGCACTAGGGCCGAACTGTCGAAAGATTGAGGTGGGGGTTGCAGCGGGAGATCGATTTTCGGAAAGGAGGGTCGGAAAAGTACGTGCGGGTGTAAAAGGCACCCTAGCTATCTTTCTCCAGCTCGATCGTTTCTCTCGGGCACTCCGCAGGGTCGTAGACTACTCGAGTGCCCTCAAGGGCCAATCGAGTGGCGGCCTGGGCATTTTGTCCACACTTGGCGGTCTGTGTAACAAGTGCATTGTCCCGTGCACCAAAGTGCACAAAAATAAAGAGACTTCTGGCTATTGCAATAAGAGGCCCATCGAGTGCCCGTTCTCGCTCTGTCTTTCATCTTCTATTTTTATCTTTATTTTTCTCTCGCGATGCCGTTTTAGTACAAAGGAAGTGCAAATAAATCTGTCGTTTTGCAGATTTATCGACACTACACTTTGTTAGTGCTTTTATCTTCGACGCAATAATCAGGATTTTAAAAATTGAAAAAATTTAATTAGGCTTAATGATGATGTTATTATATTTGAATTTTGTAGTTTTGTGCAGCGATACATTTACATTGAATCAACAATATCATTAAGAGAAAAGTTATATTGCTATTGAAATAAAAAAAAATAAGTAAAAGACAGAGCGGGAGGAAAAGAGTGAGAAAGATAGTTTACTTCGTGCACAACAATGCGCGAGGGTGTGCGTGAGTCGTCGTTAAACATTTTTTGAAAGTGACAGTTGTTTTCAACATTTTTCGCCCATGCTGGGTGGCATGTAACAAGTGCTTTGTGGCCAGCGCGAGGCACATAAGGTACAAAAGTGGAGATTCGCGCTTGACTGATTTCAGGAGGACTCGGGAGAATACTCCGCCTTTCTTCGTCCTTCGTCCTTCCTTTCATAGCGAGCAAAATTTTAATATAACCGGGACGAGAGGCGGCGTCACGGGGTAGTGTATACTCTATGGATTCTTTTTCAACGAGCAACTTTATTCCGGTCCCGGGGAGATTGGAGAAAATTTGCACACGAGCGTAATGAGACGTAATATTAGAAACGCAATACGGCGCGAGCTCACCTTTTACCTCCTACGATATTAAGTATTCGTAATTTCATCGCGCAATGTAACTTCTATGCGCACGTCGCTCTACGTATTGGTAAAAAAAAAGAAGCGTCATTTTATCGGCGTAAAACTTCCCTTTCAATGTGAATTACTATATTGGATCAATTATCCAATGCATAAAGCAAATAATTTTAATTTTCTAATAATAAATTTAACGTTCTAATTTGTGAGTAAAAATTTCTTTACGTAAGCTTGTGACATGAGCTTGTTTACGAGAAACCGTAATTATATTTAAATCATTAGAGTGTGACAATCTGATAGGTATGTCATAAATACTTATCATACGTATTATGCATCCGGTAGTTAAATTGCAGCAGGACAAATTTTTCAACAGTAGACTGACACAAATTTCAATTGCGGACGCAACAGGATGCAGTGTACATACGCTACGATGTACGAGGGTGAATATGAGTTTCATCTATATTTGCGCGAAAAGACTCACGCTGCGGCAGCTCTATTGGTACTTTGAAGAGGCTTTTTGTATATTTGTCGCGGTTCTATTCAATAAAATCTGGTTTTAATACAGCGCGTTAAGAGAAGAAATGGAACAATACAATATTAAAGGCAGGGTAAGATTTCATTTTGGAAATATAAATTCAAATCAGCCATGTTTGCAAGTAGAAATTTTTTCGCATTTTCCGAGACTTGTAACTATTGAAAATTTCAACTTTATCTAGATTTAATTTAAACCCCGTAGATTGTGTAAAAAATTATTGTATAAAAATTATCGCTCCGAAAAATATTTAATTATGTTTAATTTATATTTATTTATATTTAATTTGTGTCACGATTTTTTTTATTCAACCGTTGGATACGGATAGTGATCAATACTATGAAATAATTGGTGATATAATTGGTGGGGCAAAGAATATTAAAAACTGCCAAACATCTCGAGAATATTCTGCATTTTGTATTCAATAAACACTCGCATCATGACGCGTGCAACGCTGTCGTCATTCAATTGTTTCTTAGTGTGCATTAATTACTTACCGATTAGAATCCCTTAATCCGAAACATGTGGACGGCGACGTCCGGGAGACAGGAAATAATAGGTGTTCCGTCGTCATTCGGCATATCGCAGATGTGCACGGACGTAATAAATGTGGCGGCAAATAAATTAACAAGTCGCCACCACCGGAGAAGGTGGATCATCCGTGATGGTGCAGGAAGGGAGCGATGGTCGTTCCTGACTTTGTAATCGGAGAGGATAAAACGCGACTTAAGTCAGCGGCTAAGAGCGCGACGGAAAGGCTGCGAGCGTGTTGCGGATATTCTGGGTCGAGTCTTTCGACGTTCCTTTTCGCTGTTCTCGGTTTTCGGGCCGCCGATACATTTTCGGAATTAGGTTGCGAGCTGTGGCTCCTCTGAGAATACTACGGAGTCCTGTTGCACCTTCGTTGGATTATCCCATGCAGCTGCCAACCGCGTTATTCTTATTTTCATGCCGGACAACACAAGCGGCTTGTGTTTGTCTAAAGCACCCACTATTCTCTCTTTGATGATGCGAGAGACAGTCTACTTGATAACCGACGGAAGAATTTTCAGTTTCGAAAAAGTGTCTGCGAGGTGTGTGTGATGCTCAGTCGGTCTTTGTTCACTTTTCTGTAAAATAAAATAGACGAAATAGATTAATTATTGATAGGAAAGATAAGAAAGATGGAGAAAGAGAGAGAGAAACTAATTTTAGCTTGTTTCTCTTTTACTTTATGCACTTTTAACAAATAATGTTTGCAATTTTCTAATGGAACAATTTGTATTTGATTTGATCTTATATGATTCGACATCTTGTAATAATTTCAATTTATTCTGCATGCTTTATATTAGCCACGACTTAAAAAAATTTTACAATTTATTCCGAGGACAATTATTATTTAAATGAAGCAAATATATATATATATATATTTTTTTCTTTTAATAAAATAGATCATCAATTGTCAGTTTGAATAATTCTTATATAATTTCAGTTTTATTTCTATCATTTTTCAGACAGAACGTATAATTTGGACGTTGAGGACGTCTCTTTAAGAAGACCGCGGCGGGAGGGTGGTCGTGCTGGGGGCCGAGGGGGTGGTGATGTGGCCGAACAGTCTTGGAGGTACTTCCGGCTGCAGCGGGGGCGCCGGCGCCGCCGATCTCGGGGGCCTCGCCGCCTCCACCACCTCGGCCTCCGACCTCTTTGGGCCCGCGGCGTTCGGCGCGTCCGCCGCGGGGCCCTATGGCGCACTCAAGACAGCGCCCTACATGGGTCTCAGCATGCCGATCGATGCATTACACTCCACCATTGGTTATCCCGGTTGTACACCCGCCGGTGAGTCCGTCTACTGTGAGTGCCTACCAGATTTTATTAATTTTAATTGAATTAAGTAAAGAGAGAAATTTTGTACTTTTAAATTGCATATTTTATTTAGCAATATGAACAAAGTGTGAAATATTAGATTATTGTTGTCAATTTTTTTAAGTATTGGGTAGTAAAATTTATATTAAAAAATGTGAGAAAATTGTTATGAATGAATTATATTGTTGTACTGTAATTGGAGAAAGCACATTGGTAAAGCGCAGAAATGCTAATAATGATACAATACAAAATTATTCATTAATCGTGTTAATGTAAAAGCTTTTGCATTATGTACCGAAGTTGCTTCCAACTCGTGAAAATATTATTACTGCTATTAATTTAGTTATTAATAACTGGTTCATTTATTCTATTTATTTTATTAATCGTTATCGATTAGTTATTAAATGTAGTTGACCTGTACATTGTAACGTACAGATAACGCAGTGAAATTTATTCATCTGCTATTGTTGCTATCATGTCGCGCGAAATAATGCAATCACAAATTAGAGATTTAAAAAAAGAAATTTTTCTCGAATATCGATTACTATTTTCGAAAGAAGAGCGATTTTTTAATTTCTTTTAAAATTTTTTTTAAAACCGCATTACCGTAGATTAATTAAATGTCGATATCAATTTATAAATTTCCGAGAAAAAATTATTAATAAAAAACAAATCCGAAAAATTCTATAATATTCTCTGACATTAA
Source organism: Tetramorium bicarinatum (assembly GCA_928718305.1). NCBI lineage: Eukaryota > Metazoa > Arthropoda > Insecta > Hymenoptera > Formicidae > Tetramorium > Tetramorium bicarinatum. The sequence continues at coordinate 6,925,594 of OV788320.1, forward strand.
AAATTCTCCCATTAAATGTCAAAGGTAATCCAAGAAAGCAACGGCGGGAGAGGACAACATTCACACGGTCGCAGTTGGATATATTAGAGGGACTTTTTTCAAGAACAAAATACCCTGACATTTTTATGCGTGAGGAGGTGGCCATGAAAATCAATTTGCCGGAATCGAGAGTGCAGGTAAGTCGTTGACAGCAGTCTCACAAAAATCTTCTTTTATAACTGCCGCACAAAGAAAACCGTGTAATGCGGTATTATTACAGTATTTAAATTACTACGTCAAGAGAAATACACAGGAAAGGTTGTAATTTCAAACGCACACAAAATATTTTCGTAAATATATCAATATTATAGTGAAAAAATTCAACGTGTCTCTTTCCATGCGCAAAGGTATCTAATTACCGAGGGGTACACTATCGGCACGCAGACAGTGCGGACAACATTGATTTTCTCTCATGTGTCCTTCGTCGAAGTTAACTAAATTGACTGTTCGCCTTACAAATGCCCATATATTCTTCGCAAGCATCTTAATATGGCAATCACGATAAAAGATATAAATTTAGTAGAATTTAATTGGAAATTTCATACACATATTTATGAGGCAGAATTTAATACAGGTTGTAAATATAGCATATGTTATGTATAAAGTATTAACAGTACACGAAGCGTTAAAACATTATTTAATATAATCACATAAAATTCTAAATAAAGGAAAATCGAAAATTGTGCAATTAAAGTGCAATTGCAATCGTGTGCGCAATTATTTATAACGAGTGTAAATTTAAAAAAGCATAAAAAAAGTTTGAAAGGCACCAAACGGTTCTCTCGGACTCTGCTCGATTCTAAAAGGATGAAATTCATTCACCCTGACTACATAAAATCGCAAACGACGTTCCCTCCATTCTTGCTCAATAGTAGAAATTTGAAAGAATCTTTCTATGTAACAATACCGCGAAAACCTACATGAAGGATGACATTTTTGGAATCATTTTGGCATTGCTCGGGGCTGACATCGTGCCATTTGCCTGTGCCGAGTTCGATGTCCACGGGGTCCGAAAACGTGTTCGCGCATATTACACCCTCATCAAGACCCGAAAGAACGCATCGCATCCGCAATTGCCGTCCAACACACCTGGCTATGGCCGTGTAAACGGGATGAATGGGTCCAACGTGGGCCATAGTCTTCCGCACGTTCGTTGGACGACTGCAAAACCGGAGACTGCTCTGTTCCGACGTTTTCGGACCCTCGCATGACTTCTCGAACGCAGACGGTTTCATTCTATTGTAGCATCGCTACAGCTAGTTTCCTTCATAATCAATACGTTACTTCGCGATTGTACATTTCAAAATTAATTTTTTGTATAAGAATATTATTATATTTAGCAAAACAAGTCGAAACCTACATACCCAAATTCTTTAATACAAGATTTATTAATTAATCAACGAATCAGTGATTGTTAAATTACGCCGTATGAAAATATATCGTATCAAGAAAAAAACACGAATCGGATTATATGACAAACCTATCTATCATCGCTGAAATAAAGGAAAATTAACATCTAATGTAAGCGTGCTATTATGAAATTTTTATGTAATCAGTATTAATGTTTTGCTAATACTAATTGTATAAAATACTTTTGTGACGTTCTCTTAAAAGTAAAAGATTCGTGTTCTAGCGATACGTATACTAGACTTCTTCGATGGAAGAACGCGAGCTGTTAGTATCACCTCCCCCAGAAAATCCGTAGAAACCCAAGCTCACCTCTCCGCTTCTAACATCGATCGCGAGAGGCTTCTCCAAGTTCCACTCTCTCCTCCTGTCGCATTTCTCCCTCTACTTCTTTCGCTACGTCCCTTGCTACATCCCCTTATCGTCCCAATGTACCATTTTTAAGGGCAAACAAGAGGCATTTTTTACATATCATATTTCATACAACAATTATGTTGAATTTACGAATTACATTTCCGTGCCTTAATTAAAATGTAATACCTTTTTTGACTGGCAATGAGCAAATATTGTAACATATGCCGATAAAATAAACATTATCGAAACTCGGCAATGCCTGCCAATGTAATCGGTATCGTTGGTGCGCCGACGGAGAGAAGAACGCTTTTTAGTCTGCATAAGTATAATTAGCAGCTTCATTACAAGGTGTTCGTGCAAAACCAGTGGACACTTTGAACGCAAACCAGAGTGAGCCCGTTGGTACGCGAAATCGGCTTATTCTATTCAGAGAAGTTGCTCGGTGTGTGGGACGACCTATACTCCGATCGGTTTTCGTAATTCTGTTGCATTAACGGCAGCCTGGTAGCGAGCGTGTCCGATATGCGTGCGCGTTTTCGTTCGCGCTGCTGCAGTCAGCTTGATTGGTAATTGATAGTCGTGCCAGTCCGGCATTCCCTTATAATTGGCTATTACGCCAGCTTTGCGAGAGCTCTGCGCGGCTCTCCGGATTCGTTCTGAATCACATTTGTGTTACGCATCGTTGGAACGTGAAAATATCGCTTGATTCATTTCGCGACAGATGCGCGATTTACTATGATTTTGTTTTTTTCGGATGGGATAATACAGCCGCTTAGGGGTGTCTGATTATGTAACCGCGTAATACCGCGGCTAATTTCACGTGTGTGCTTACAGGTGTGGTTCAAAAATCGGAGAGCTAAATGCCGACAGCAGCAGAAGCAGCAACAACAACAGCAAGATAAGGCGCCGAGATCGAAAAAGCCCTCGGGGAGCCCGGCTAATAATCCACCCCCTGGAAAAAGTCCTTCAATTACCACCCCGCCTACGCCCGCCGCCGCGGTACCTGCTACTACGCCCTTGTAAATATCACTTATCTTAATGAGCGCTTATCTTTAGCGCACGTCCGTAATCGCGCTAACGGCTTTTATCTCGGACGGGACGGTGTCCGTGCGAGATAATCAGCAACTTAATTAGCTTGATAATTAGTATTCTAATTGCAGCAACACGCGATAGATATTATCGAGCGACGCGTATTGCGCGAGATGCGCTTCCTTACATTCGGAATGCTAGTCTTGGAATGCCTAGAGTCTAATTGCGACGCGATCTAAACGCGATCGATTGCTGTGTAAATTAAGAAAAATCAGATGTTTGTTACAATTGCATTTCTATTTCAGGAGCGGAGGCACGGGCGGTTCAGCGGCAAGTTCGCCGGCGCTTTTAAGGGACTCGCCGCAATATAAACCTGCGGGAAACGCTAGTTTGCTGTTGGCAGCCAGCACGACTCCACCGAGTGTAAGTGGATGAATTAGAGTAGTATTCTCGTCGTACATAAAATAGGTTGCTTTATATTCTACGGTATTTTGCATTCTTACGCGAAAAATCAAGAAATATTTCTAGTATGAAATATTTGTTATTGTATGCTCATAAAATTCTGTTCTTCAATAGTTAGGTGGTACAGTGTACAGCAGCGGTGGTGGTAGCAGTAGCATCTGGAGTCCAGCAGTAACGGAAAGCGGTGGAGCATTTCCGGGTGATCATCAAAGATTAACGTGGACGACAACCCCTTCCCAGCAGCAGTGCTATCAAAATTATTCCTATTATACCAATATGGATTACCTCTCGCCCGCCTCGCATCAGTTAAACGTGGTAGGTAAAATAATGCTCTCTTTCTCTAAGACTTTTGCATAAATATATGTAACAACATCAGTTTTATATGCCATTAAAGTGCGCGTGCGCAGTAAAAAAATGAAGAACAGCATAACTAGAACCAATCATAAGCAAAAGCTTTAATATCGGAATTGTTAGGATAATGGAGGTAGCGGCCTTGATAATTCATGGAGCAAAACAAGAGACGAAGGTACTTCATCTTGGTTTTACAATAGCGCCGGATGGGGCGATCGTAAGTGAACCTACAAGAATCGAAGAACGAAGCCTGAGTACATATCATCGACAATAGTGAAGTTATACGGCTTGAATCGAAGTTTATTGTAACGCGATGCCAAATAAGGAAGTTCTACTTCTGATAAATGTCGATACAGACTAAATATATCTTTAATAATTCGGCCAGCATCCGAACGCTATGGAATGTACAGGCCGATTGAGAGTGCCATACGTATCTTTCTGCATTTATCGACAGTTCAGAATAATTTAAATATACAGGATGTCCTATATACGGGATACCTATTAAATCAAGAATATTTGCTACAAAAAAATAACATTATTTCGCAGGAAGTATTATTTCCATTCCTACCATTCCTACCTTGCGTTTAAAAACATTAATGTCTACAAGAGATTATATTATATTTTATATTTTATATGAAAAAAATATATATTCTGTTCTTAGAACAAAACATTTTAATGTAAAGTAAAAGATGACTTGCAATATTGTTTTTTAATAATCTTCTCTTAATATTTTATTAATAAAATGACAAAATGACAAACGAATCAATTTTTGTTGAAAAAAATTTATTTTTATCTTTAAAAAGATGAAAATAATCTTTATATATATATTATAAGCATCTCTATTTATATAAAAAGATTATTATTAACAAGTAATGTTCTAGATTTGTTTTATTTTAATTTGAATTACATTTTAGAAATATTTTAATTTTAAATGATAAAGTTTAGATAGGACATCCTGTAATGTAATTGTTTTTCTGTTGTCAACACACAATGCGATTATGTAATATTCTTTGAGATATTTCGATTCGCGTAAGCTTTGTAAAATGTGTTGCGATGTATGCGAAGTAATTTTTAAGTATCAAATAATCTGTTTTATTTCTTACTTGTCTCGAAACCCACGACAAATAATATTAAGTAACATGATTGTTTACTATTATAAATACAGATAAAGATCTCAAATCGATTGAAATAGTGGTATTTTGAAAAGTGTTTCGTATTTAATAGTTGTTTCAAAATTTTTTGATAGTGCAAAATTAATTAATATCAACTAGTCACACGTTAATAAAATAAAGAATGAGAAATTAATACATTTAAATTGAATCGCCGTAAAGAACAAGTATAATTATCCCCTTTCTTTGCAAAAAACATTACTTTATTCATTATAATTGATCTTATAATGATGTGTTAATAAGTTTAATAACTTTGAATAATGATTTTAATAGTTCAAGTGAATCTTTTATTGTCACGTATGACGACTTTTTAACGGTATACTATAATCGTTTCATGTGATCTCCGGGACAAATAACTATATTGTGTACATAATATAAATACTTTTACGATATCCAAAAAAATTATCTTAGATTCGCAGACGTTAAAAAGATAATGGAATATATTCAAACAATTTAGTTCTCAATATAAAAAAAAAACTTTCAAGAAAAGGTATAAAGAAGAGGTATATGCGATGTATAAGGTATATACGACATATGTACCATGTACATAAATTATATATAAAAGCATATATATAGTGCAAGTTTCTCTATGTACATATGTATCATTCATCGTGTAGAAATACACTACACTGAATATCGAAATGAGCTCGCGTTACGACATCGAAGTTGTTGATCGTCTGTTCTTTTTAGAGACTTATTTCGTGTATGCAAAATAAAACATTTTACCTTTTATAAATTTAATAAATAGCACACACACACCGTCCCGCTGTCTAAAAATTCACATTGGATTGTCACTCATACGACATTATCTTTGTATATAAAAAAAGGGCAAGAATATTAAAAAAAAGGTTTAAAGTGATACTCATCGTTGATTCCCCGATTATCAAAACTGATTTTCTCATAAAAATTCATTAACAAAATGTCATTCTATACTTAAATTCATTTTTAAGCTTGGTTTGCACCACAAATCTCATATTTTGAATTTGTTATCTTTGAACAATCAAGTATTGCAATAAGTGATTTTTTTTTCAAATATTTTCTATTGAAATATTGAAATAATTGAAAATATATCATTCCTTATTAACTATTAAATAAACATTCTTCTTTTTAACACGTAATATACAGTAATTTACAAGCGATTTCTGTCACATCTTATATACTACTCAAACTTGTGGAACAGTCGGTTAAATTTTTGTGAATTCTATATAGATAAATCTATCTATTATCCATGTGCGAAAAATGTTTCAAATTCAACTGGACGATTTGCGTATCACTTTTGGTAAAACTTGTATCGTCAATCAATATTGTCAACATTTTGGAAAAAGATTCTCGATGATGGAGCTTTATAAAAAACAAAAAACTAAATTGAATGTCGATTGTTCTCTACAATCGCGATTGATCGATTATAGAATAGAAAAAAAATGAAGATTCATATGTAAAGTAAAAAAAAATGAGATTTAAGATCTATAGAAATAAGTATGTGACTGTTTAGATTGTTATTATAAATATTATCAATACTTATAAAACGACACGGAAAACAACGACGTACATGTCTCAAGATGTATGAAGATAATATAACAAATTTGAATTGTATGTTCTTACTTTCCTTCCATCTACTAATTTCTACTAAAAAATTTTGTTATTGTATCAAAGTTTTTGAATGTCAAACATTATCTATATTCATATAAAATTTTTTTATTACAATAAGACTATATTGTATCTTGTTTTTGTCACGAAAATTTCGTTATATTGCGTCACAGCAACATGTGATGTAATTTATATTATCATTTATACCTAATAGTTTAAATTTTCACAGAAAATTATTAGTTTTAAAATTATTACATTTACATCTCAGAAAAATTCAAGATCTTTAAGACTTAAACATTTGTGTTTTGTATTATAAAGCTATATAAAAAAACCATTTTCTAAAATATACATTTTATTTTTGGTTTTATTTAATTAATTATCTATTACTCTTTTATTACATTTTAATATCGATAAATCTACAATATCAAAGTAATGTCGTGTAAATAAAATTATTTTTCTCTTGAAAAGCTGTATTAATTTCAAGAACTATTTGATATTTAAACATTACAAAATATTATACTACAAATCCATTTGGAACTCAATTTTTTACTCAATCCTTATAATTCCTTATAATTGAAAATATATCCAAAAATGATATAAAATTTATCAATATAAAATCCATATAAATATAAAATATGGAATAATATGCGAGTAACATTTTAATTCTAATTTTGGAAATTTACATTTATATCCTAGTCTAATATTTTGTAGGTAACTGGATTTTTCCATTTATCATCCACGATTAATTGTTTCTTATATTCGCCGCGTATTCCGCGAGATGGCGTTACCGCACAGTCAAATGAACTTTCGTAAGAGATCAGATCATATAATGTCCCTTCGGTGATTTTCATCCAATATTTAATTGTACGATAAAATTTGTATTAGGAGCAGAATAATGTTTAATAATAGTCATTCTTTTTAAAATTATTAAGTACAATTTTTCAATCTTCTTTTGTCACGACTCCCCCCCGTCTCTTGTCGCGACCCCCAATGTCAAACTTGTTTTGCTCGTTATCCAACGTACGACTTATTGTAGAACGAGCGAAAGTTGTCGACATGTTATATTTAAGTAGAACACGATACGATGTTTCCGAGGAAAAACCATTTTCGTGCGCCTTAGCGAAAGCTGTACTCACCAAAAGCATCAACAGTTTAACCATGACGCGGCATCGATCAATCAGCGGCATTGATCGCGAAGATCCGCGGTGACCGACGTGTTCCACGATCGCTCGTCCCTCGAATCAACACTCCCGACGAAAACTCGCGTTAATTACGTACTACGAACGGAAAAAATTCGCGATTAATTGCGGAACGGTTTCCGCACGGCACTCCGAATCCGCGGCGCCGATGAAACTGTCATGGCGGCGGTCGGAGCGCGGGCTTGAGATATTTTGAAATATTCAGGATAGGAATTGACAATGCCGGACAATGATAACATGTTTTGTAGCACCAGCAACGTGCTACATATAATCAATGCGAGTATTTTTAACACTTTTTTTATAATAATTAATATACAGGGTGAATCTTAATGGATGAACCAGCTTTTTACCATGAGAGCTGTGTTACCGACTCTACTATAGTAGAGTCGGTAACACAGCTCTCATGGTAAAAAGCTGGTTTATCCATTATGATTCACTCTGTATACCAATACATACTGTCTACAATGAGTGAGAGTTCTGATTGGGCTTCTGCTTTTCTGCTTCTGAAGGTGTGAAGCCGGTCGCAGGCCGGCAAGTGGTGCCCTTTGGTGGTGGCGCGGGCACGCACGCTAACCGGCGGGGCGAAGCGAACGCGTCCAGGGGTCGCTTCGCACCGGCGTGGGTTCGTCGCCGCAGTATCGCGCGTCTCTTCGTGTCGGTTGCGTCTCGTTCGATCTCGTCTCGCCGTTTCTCGCGCCGCTCGCAAAGTTCCCGCGGTCCAGACGGTGAAAATGACTGCGACGTGAATTTTGCCACGCGGGGTGCTCCTCTCTCCGTCTCTCAGCCTCGTGTGCGCGCACGCGCGCGCGCGCGCGATACGATTGTGCACGTTGTTCCCGGAGCTGAACCACGCGATCCAGGAGGATGCGGCGCGTCGCTGCCCTGCTGGCCCTGCTCGCCTGCGTGTGTAAGTACCGCACCGAAACGGAGTTAGTACCGGGGCTCTTCCCTCCCTTTCCGCGACCCACCGCGAGCCCGTCTGCCCGTCGGGGTGAATCACGCGGAGGGAAGAGAGCCGATCGAAGTTTCCGCAACGACGTCTCCTTCCTCCGCTCGCCCCTCCCTCCCCTCTTTCCCTTCCCGCGCCGATCGCCCTTGCGATTCCGGCCTGCTCCGACCGGTTGCCGCGCGCGCGGTCTCGTCCTCCCTTTCTTCCTTTTCGGACTGCCCGGCGTTGTAATTACGGCTAATTGAGTTCGAATCGCGCGCCTCGCCGGCCGATTCGACTCCGCAAAGGAAAAAAAAGAACGAAATCGGTGGATGCGTTTCTCGGCCCTTCGCCCTCTCGCGCGATTCTCCGCGGCGACGATCGTCGCGGATTTTACGGCGCCATCGATTCAGGGGATATGTCGGGTTGATCTCAACTTACTCCGGTCTGATATCGCGGAGGGCGGCAAAGGGGGATGCCGTTTCGTGCGCGAGGAACCGCGAGGGTATCTGGCAACGGCATCGGCGCGATACGTTACGCCGAGAAGCATTGTTACACGCTCGTTGCACGCTGTTATTTCGCGATAAGATCGCGTAACTCGCGCCGAGTGAAATATTCCGCCGTTGCCGGCCTGCTTTTTCAGCGTGCGATTAACATCATCTCGGCGCTGGCGCGCAAAAAGATTTCGGAGGGTATCCCGCGGGACCTTCTTCATCTACTCGCGTGCGCCAGCGAAACTATATTCTTACGAGCTTATTATTTTCAGTCAAGTTCACTCACTCGTACCTTGCGTGAAGGACGTCGCGTTATTTCGCGCATACTTTGTTTGCGTGGCGGTTATTCGTTGGCATTTTACAACGGATTGCCTTTTAACACGGTGTATAAAATCGCGGGATGCCGGCAAATGTTACTTGTGCATGATTTAGAACGAGCTCGCGTTTCCTTACGGTTTTACTATGGTTTTTCCTTTTTAATCCGGCGCATGCTAATGCAGATTAACTTTAATCTCACTTTCACTTAGTTTTTTATCTTCTTCTGATTCCTAAGAATTAAACCGAGATTAAAGTCAAGTCCGCATTGATAGAAATGGATATTAATTATTTCTTATGCATTTGTATGCCTACTCATCTTTCAAACTTTTGTACTGTCTTTGGAGTACGTGAATGGGGTTAGAAATAATTTCAAAAATTTTCTAGACCGCGAATTTATTGAAAATCTGTTATCCCATTGTTGGTTATCGTTCTCTGTTCAGCTGTCTCGCGGCTATCACGTCGCCTTTCAAACAAGGTGAAAAAAGAAATATGAAATGAGGGTGAAGATCACAACTTTCCTTTCATTACACCGCTCTTCTCTCTGCAACGCAAATTGAAGAGTTGCGGGGAGAGAGGAAAAAAAAAAGGGACATATTCTTTCATCTAAATCGGAGCTGGCCAATTTGCGCCCTCCCCGCGGATCCTCCCTCGACTCTCACGAGGACTCGACGGCGAGACGGGGTCCGAGTGGTGAGGAAAAGGATGCTGCCACTCTCCACCATGACGGTGGCTCTCCTCTCAAAGAGGAGGAACCGGTTCGATAGCCGCGCACACCTACACGAGAAGCGACGAGTGTACGCAGACTCCGCGCACCGCGGAGAGGACGGGAGGGAGAGGTGGTTGCCGTGCGGTATTACGTGGGTATATACATCTACGCCACCCAATATCGGCCACTGCCAAAGTTAAGGGGGTGAGCGGGTGGGACAGGAGTGCGTAGAGATAACCCTCGAGTGCGCTATGGTGCCCCGTGCTTGCTATCCCCCGTCTGCTCCTCGCCATTCCGCTCTTTCACTCGGTCTGTCCAGGCTGCACCACTCACCGGCAGCACTTGGCTATTCATCTTGGTCCGGTGCTCCTAATTACACGTCTCGAGTTACGGACGAGAACCGGGACCGCGGGAGTTCGGGAGACGTCCCGTGCCTTTGAAAAGAAGGGCACGCCGGAGCACGGTCCCCCCCGCGTCGCTCGCTCGCGCGATCATCGTCCTCCCGCTCTCCTCTCGTCTTCGTATCTCGCCAGCTTGCTTACCTTTCTCTCTCTCTCTCTCTCTCTCTGTCTTTCGTGGACGACGGCTTTTTTATAGCGCTCGCCACTAAGGGCCCTTTGTACGCGGCCGGCGAGCGCGTTTATTTTATACGCCGAATGTTATTCAGCGTACTCTCGGCGCGTCTCGCGTCTTCTTCCCGCTCACGAGTTATTAGCCGCTCCTCCGTTCCTTCTTCCTCTCCTCGTCGCGTGACGTCGTACGCGTGTCTCACTGCAGGAAACGGCAGGGAGGAAAAATGAGAGGGAGAGTGAGAGAGAAATCATATTAGCCCTTTGATCCCTTGGGCTGCTGAAACGGCTCCAGAAAGAAACGGAGAGAAAGAGGCTAATAAAGACGCGGGTGGCGCGTAACGCGTGTAAAGAACGAAACCGACGTTTCTTTTTTTGGACTCGCCAGCCGCGACACGCGCACGTACTCGGACGTGCCGCGACTGCTTCTTGCGACTGCAGTTGCGACGCGCGGATGCGCAGCGAGCGTACGTGCAATTTCAATCCAATTATTTCTCAGCGTCTCAAGAGACCTCGCCGCGACACCCTTTACATTTCCCGCACGTATCCGACGCAACGAGTTACCACCCGCGAAAGCTGTACAAATATTTTCGTCCATATTAAAACAGAAACTCAAATACAAGTTCTTTTAAGGGGCGCGAGCAGAGACGGACGGTGTAGTTAACTAACGAGCGTCTGACGGCCCGGACTTGAGATATCTCAAATCGATGTTATCTAAGGGCTGCACGCCCATCGGGCAGCGCGCAATTTTCTTGGAAACAGAACTCCTTCATCCGGCGCTCGTCCTGTCGGGCATCGTAAGATAAACTTTCTATCGTCGGAGATACTGAAATTCCGGCTCGTCTTTCGGCAGGAAACACGCCTCTCTCCCCGGCGTCTTTTCCCCTCCCCGGCTCTTCCCTTCTCCATTTCCCGGCCCGCGTCGATTGCGGGGCCCACCGGCAGCTCAAAGCGCGTAAAACGCCTCGCCGCGAGCGCCCAGGCGTTTGATGACCTCCGCGATAGCGCCCGGGATGCGCGGATAATATATTTCGAGGAGAACGAGCGAAGGGAGAGCGAGGAGGTTACCCAATAGACGACAGCGAATTCTTTGAAATTCGTTCGCTCATGTGGTCATTATACGCACTCTGAAAAAATGGCACTGCTCCGGATCGGATCTCTCCTTCTCCCTTTGACCGGTTTTCGTGAATGGAAATCGCGTACAGATCTGGGTTTCCTTTCTTCCTTGTATTCTTTTTTTTTCCCGTCGTGCGCCACTGCACAATAATTGTGGTACTTTGCAGTGTGGTAACTTTGTTCCCGATCGCTTTCGTAATTCGTTTAATCAGCAGAGAGTCGAATAGAGAAGCAGAAAGATATGCAATACCTTTTAATATTAAAACGAATATAAAAATAAGACAAGTATGAAATTGTGATATTACTTAATACCGCCGAAAAGGATTTAATTAACTCTGAGAACAAGGAAACAATGAAGGTTCTTATCTTTGATGGGTGTGCGACTGCTTATTTATCCAACCTTATCTGTTGTATCTGCGAGTTAAAAATACATTCTGCCTGGTCCGCAGCGGAAAACGGCGTGTCTAAGCTTCAAACGGCGGGTTCTTGAAAATGGAAAACAACAATGTGTGTCGCAATTGTCTCCATCGTTTCGGGGCACGGTCGTTGTCCGTCGCATTTTATTTCCTCTTCTCTCGCTCGCGCTTCCCCGGGGCCAGAGCGAGCGGTTGCACTTTATCCTCGCTAAAAGGGCGTCAGTGTTCGCTTGGCTCTCGCATTTCCTTGCCTTTGCTTCTTTTTATCCTTCTGTACTTCCCATTTTCTTTCTTTTTTTCCCTCTCTTAATAAACGCGTCTTATGTATACGTGTCCTGTCTCGGCGCAGCCTCTCGGGAGCAGCGGCTCTCAGGACAAGCCGCAGAGAGTCGCGAGAGAGCGTCCTGAGAGCGTGAACTTTTTATGGTACTCGGAACGTCTAGAAGGCAGTACGGTGAACACAATTATTTGCGCCCAACGGCGTCTCGTATAAAGACGTAACACGCGTAAGACACTCGGCGCACCCTCCCTCCGTGAAAATCCGCGCAGCGCGGCGCAGCGTTTTGTGCACGTGGATGATGCGAGAGGGGGTGTTGAAGGATCGGTTGAGATACGCGAACGCGCGGGGTGGCCAGTGCTTTTCCTTCTTCCTTTTTCATACGCGCGCGAGTTTCGGTCGTAAATGATGGCCCGCGCATAATTCATGTCCGCGTGGTTTACCGGCTGCGAGCCGCGTGATAAAGTGCGCATTCTACGTGCACGCAATGAATTATGCATTCGCGTGCGTTACATATATCCGCGCTGGGAGCCGTTCTAATTGATACAGGAAGTTTCTACTGCAAAGGGGGAGAGAAGAGCCTTTGCGAGAGCCTTTTGGGAAATTAGAAAGACTCGATCTATAAATGCTACCATTATTATTCCGTTTGTTAGCACGTATTTATGTAATAAAAAATGCATCTAAGATCCGTATGCATACCGCCGTGAGTGGATTTGCATACGAGCTCTCTTAGTCATTAAATTTTTAATCGATTTAAGTACATTGGATTAATTAAATTAATGGAAGGAATAGCCAGGCTGTACAAACACATACCGCGATGATCAACACTGGCGAACCAAATTGATTTCAGATGTTTTATCAAGAGATGTTTTATCGAGATGTTATTAAGGTTCTAATCGTAGCACGGATGCAGTCAAGTCGAATTGTCATTTTATCTGATTTAAACTTTGCTACGGATAAAATTTTATGGAAATGCGAAAACTTTTTAACGGCTCCAAAGGCAATCTTTCGATTTAAAGACTGTCGTTACCTGGGTCGCGTGTACACATCGGGAAAAAGATTCCGTAGCGTAACGAGCCAAGTTCCGCCTCTACCGGCACGAACTTTCTCCCTTCTAGTCCTATGACGTCTGGAAGAGGGACTGTGCGTCGTGTACCACGAATAATAATCAAGAAGTGCTCCGATGAGAGGGACTCGTGCTCGCAAACTACCCCAGACGGCTATGAGAAAACAACCCCTTGCATCCGCGCTGAGACGAGTCACTTTCACGTCGCTTTCGATTCACCGGAAGGAGTCGCACGAGGGAAAGACATTTTATCATTATCTCATGATGCCTTTCAAGTTATTAAGAAATTAAAATCAAACTGTATCTCGATATTATTGCGATCTATTTAAGTTACTAGATTAATCCCGCTGTAATTTTCTCGATTAACTCCAGATTTTTTACTATAAAATTACAAAATTACAAATTAAAATAAAGTGATATTTTTATTATACTTAGTTCAGTTCGTAAAATATTTTAAAAAATAGCGATTGATACAAGATATGATGAGAAATAATATTTTAATATTTTAATATTTCGGTTTTATTTTAATTAATTATTGATTTTTATTTTATTATTTTTAAAGTTATTTTGTTTAATTATCAACTAAATGCAATGTTTTGGTCAACTAATCGTAAAACGAAGCTGTAAGTTAGATCTCTGGTGCTCACGCGGTTTTGAGTCTTCTTCACCTCTTTTGAAATTCATCACGTTACGTCAACTGGTCTACTACCCGTTGACGATTCTACGTGTCATCGTGTAGACGTCGGACGTACGCAGGCACTCAGCATCGGGCAGTGTAGTCGAAAAATCGGACCGCGCTTGTGTAAACGTTATAAAGCGGCGCGGCTGCAGCTGTCGTCGGCGCGGAGAGAAGTAAGAGAAAGGAGAAGGAGATGTTTAGCTCGGGGAGGAAGCCAATCTCGAGAGTAGGTCGTAAAAGCGGTCGTGTTTACCCCTCGGGGAGGTTTCACGACCGGCAACCAAGACGACTGGCGTAAACGCGCATTCTTTTTTTAGGATGCAACGCCGCTCTTTTTCCCTCCCTTGCTGATAAAGATTGACATCTCGGACTGGGTTCGGAGATACCGTCTAATGATCGCGTTGAAAAGGCACGGTACTATCGTAAAGCCTGCATTGGCTGAAACTCCCCTGACTTCTCGTCGTAATCAGAGAACCAACGAATGATAAGCCGACGATATTTTTGGAGACGATATTTCTTTCGCCTTTTGCGACCAGAAGAGTGCCTTTCAACGAGACGCGGATCGGAATCAATGGCTTCTTTGATATTGCACGCGCACTGACCGCGAACTTGGCACAGAAATGCGTATTTTCACGCACAGATTTGCATATAATAAATTACGTATAACCTCAATCAATACTGACCACGTAATCAGTGTGCAACATTTTTACAATTTGCGATTTGAAATTTGAGCCCTATTTCCGATTGTAACATTCAGGCGATAATTCGTGTTATTAAGTCGAAGGGGTTTTCTTGTAAAATTCACAGATATGTGTGAATTTGCTTTTCGACAGTTGAAAGTTAAAGCCGTAGAACACACCGTGGCGAACATGAGACTAAAGGAAATACCTGGATCCACAATTATAGTTAGGGAGAGACTGGCACGGTCCGCGCGAAGATAAATAAAAGAGCTAGGGTCCCGCTCTCTCTGATAGATTTATGATCATACATTATGGTTCCCCGCGCACGACGGTTAAACTATATAGTGTTCAGGATCACTATGGGACATTTGTTACTAGTCGGAATAAATTACACGCCGAACGTTAGAGAATATGCGTTATTAATTATTATACTTTATATCTAGACATTTGAACGCGCCATAACAACATTCAGAACAATTACAAGTGTCAGATACAATTAAACATAATAAATAAATCAACTTGTGAGCGATTCGAACGTCAGCAGCGTTTTGCTCTTTCATGACTTTTTCATGGAATCACAGATCTGTTGTTTTCGACAAACGATCGAAACCATCGACTTGGCGATTGGCGAATTTTGCACAATCTTTGAAATTTAAACGTCAAGAATGTGGACGCGATATAATATTTCGCGATGGATTAATTATCCCCAGACACTTCCACAGACGCGGTAGCGTTACGTAAACGAGAGATCGATGGTGTACGAGAGACGGCAAGCGGCACGGGTGCAGGCAGCGTGCGCGTTGCACGGTGCAACGTACGTACAACGTGTTGCCGGCCGGCGGCCGCGGCGCGCAGAGAAACACTCCGATCGATTTTCGCCTCGGTACAGAGGATTTAATCCACACCGATGCGGCCATTGTGTGTATGTAAAACCCGCGCAACGCTCGCCGGACGTGGACTGGCGGAATCACGAACCTCTACCTGTGTCATATTGTACCATTTATACCGGCCATCTAGCCTTTTTTCCTCCGCCTCCCTTTTTCGGCACTCGACGAACAGAAATATCGCTTGAACGCGCGATTCTCGTCGCGGGCATTTTGCCCTTATCCCGTGCACTTGACGCCGCTCGTTTCGGTTCGGCCGCCTCTTTGTATCTCCTGTGATCGCTCAACGGAAATGGACACATATATACTCTTTTCACCGACGATCGCACGAGCGATGATACGTGACTCAATTATATTGCACTTCTCGTTCAAACTTACTTTTCAAAAAGATTATGTCACGAAAATTTTTACATTTATATTTAAAAAATTACTTTTCTATTTCGATACAATGATTTTCAATCGATTTTGAATATTCGCAATGTTTATCGATTGATTGATTTTATTGTTAATAAGACGATATTTCCTTTTTTTTTTTTCACAGCGGTACCTGCTCACGGCCAAGATGGCGATCTTTACTTTTCGGTGAGCCCCGCGGAACACTCGGTCGTCGAAGGACTTCCGGTTCGTTTGAGATGCGAGGCTCAACCAAGCTCGCATGTTAAGTACTCGTGGAAAATAGATGGACAGCCGCTCGCTCCCAGTCCGCGAAGGCATCAGGTCGAGGGCGATCTTTATATCACTAGGGTCAATCGAATCTTGGACAGTGGGAACTTCGTTTGCGTGGCCACACACGAGGAGACCGGCTATTCAATTGAGAGCTCACCCGTCAAGATCGACGTTCAATGTAAGTCTTATCATTTTATTAGCACATATTCAGCAGCTTTCATCATTACACATGTATGATATAATTATGCCGTTTGCTTTGGATTTTGTAATTATCTTTTTTTATCTATGTTTTTCAAAATTGTTACTTTCTATATGTATATTTGGTACACATGGTATATTTGAAATTTATCATATGTCGCACGTCTATTACCATTAATTTTCATACATTTGATTACAGTTATCACTAATTTGTATAAATAACTGCGGTACATAGTATGTTAGATAAATATTTATTTGCGTGAAATTGCAATATAGTTATTCCCTGAAATGTCGTATATACGAATTTTAACGGTACTAATTTTAATTAAGTGTTGCAACGGGAAAATATACTCGTATGAATTAATTAAAGCTTGTCTCGGCACCGCGAAAAATAATGTGTAAATTGATATATTATGAAACACGTATGTTCATGTATCTAAATGTTCTGCCTGAGAATAAATGCTCGAATTAGCTTTAGGTTCGTATTTATAATTGTTACAAAGTCAAAAAGATACCAGGTGAGATATTGAGAAATTTTAAATCTGGAAGTGATTTAATAATCACGTTTTGATAAAAGATTAATTAATCATATTAAAACAAAAAATGGAATGATTATTTCCGTAAAATCTGATGACATAAAAATAACATATGATTATTGTGACAAATTATTAATTTTCACAAGTAAATAACGTGATAAAAAATAATTGTATACTCCATTGCTATTCTGATGTCTCCTAAGCTTCTTTCTCTCAGATTCATTTGTTGAATTCGTGAAACACAACACTTGCAAAAGACGATTAGTTACAGTTGCGCGTACTAATTATGAGAATAGGATAATCGCACGGCACTTTGTACAACACATTAATTGCACGCAACGCGCATTTTACTGTAGTACGTTCGACGGAAGAATAACATGAAAAAAATATGAAGCTTTATGGTTCGCTTGATACTCAGGAATCTCGTTAATTAGCACAACGAACGAAATTTCAAACGGCACAATACATTTCGAATGCGTAAAATTGTTAAGAAACAATATAGCACAATTTTCAAAGCGACGACTTTTCGAAATAAATATATACGCGATTCATTTAGAGCAGGAATTACTTGAATTATTCGCAATTCAACGATTCGTTCGTGCTTTTAATTCGAAAGTAATGAGCGAGTTACGCTTGAATCAATGCAAAATTTAAAGTGCGATACGAGACACATTTGATAATATCGTTATGGAAATTATGCGAGTTTTCAAGTCTCACCGCGCGATTAATGAAAAACTACTTTCTGTATTAAAAATACACAACGCTTCGTCGCGAAAACAATTACTTAGGCCAATAATAAATCTCACTGCCACGAAATATTTAACGTGTCATGAAATAAATATACGCTCAAAATAATCTGGTTTTTCTATTTCGAATTAATTATCAAGAAATGATTTTTCGTTACTTAAATGATTGAAACGGGAAATTGTATTATGAAGCATTCTTTATTTTTCAAAATGATAAGCAAATTGAGGGCTTCCATGCAAAAGGGATGTGAGTAAAAAAACTCCATTTTAAGAAAAATAACTTTTCAGCAATAACTGTCACGTTTTTAAAATAAAAAGTGCTATAAAAATTCATTTTAGTTTGTTTAAGCTTTTAAGAGCTTGTAATAAATAAAAATATATTCAACGAGTTGTATAGAGGTGTGCGGTTCTCAATGTTCTCATAAAGTATGCACTTGCTATTCAATGATACGACTGCATCGGTCCGATAAACCGATATAATCCGCCGTTCGGCCAGCACCGTTACTTAGTCAACAAAGGGATGCGAGGCGATGGTGGACCTCGTCATCATCGCCCGGGGGACACGAGAGAAAGAAAGAAAGAGAGAGAGAGGTGGGAGGGGGAAGAAGGGTTCGCCGCCGAAGCAGCACCGTTGCCACAGCACTTTTTAATCGTCCCGTCTCCGCAAAAGCGTAGATCAAACGCCTCGTGTGTAGAAATTACACGGGCCGAGCAGAGTGAAACAGATGAGCGGTGGAAGGAGTTGGGTTCACGCGGTGGGAAAGGGAGGAAAACGATAGGGGAGTACGGACCGCAGAGGAAGGCAGAATCGATTCGTGACGGTTCGAGTTACGAGTCCCCTCCCATACCCTCTCCAATTATTCGCCCGCGCGACATTAATTAAGCAAGATAATTTGCTCTCGAACCGTGCACTGCCCGATATGGTGGTCCGCGGCAAGACCGGGCAGAACGTAGAACTGCCGTTCTCGCGTTCACATTTTAATGATCCCGAAGTCTCGCTCTCCGGCTGAAAATATAATTCCGCGGATGTTAAGAGAGGGGCGGAGAATCAGCGACTAAGTGGAAAGCATTTACGTGTATATCGTGTACGTCTACGGAAGCATTTTCATGCACCTCGGAAAAAAACGCAGAAACGAAGCGATGGAATGCGAAAGCTTAAAAGGAAAAAAACCGAAGAGACCGGATAAAACGGAGAGATGCGTCGTCGATGCGCGCGAGGATGAATGAGTAATGAAGTACTTTGCAAGAAAGTATATGTATATTATTATAATAGATCGCGAGTACTTTAAAGAGGACAGAAGAGGGCGATGCGAGAGGAGACGAAGGAACAAAACGAGAAAGGGAAACGGGTATGGATGCATCGTTAGCGTACTGGTGGTGACTCGTTATCATGTATCGCTTCATAATTATTATTACACGCAGCTGCCAAGTTACCGGCGACGACATAGAGTGCACTGGGCAGATGCAAGCGCATTTAGCGTGCGCGCTTAATATCGACGCGCCAATTTCACTTAGTAATTGCAATAAACATGATAACGACCACGCGTTTCTCGCTCTTTGTCCTACACCGCTTTGAGAGTTTCGTCTAATCAATGGAGATTTTTTGTTTTTTTAATAAATGATATATTCGTACAGCTGCAGCGAATAAATGTATGTATGTACATACATACTTATCGATATTAAAACAGCAAAAAATATCGCGATTTGTTAATAACGTATTGCGTTATTTTCTGCTGTATATTTAAAATGAGAGAGAACACGAATCGTATTGGTCGTACGTTGTACAAATGAATCGTTTTCATCGTTTGAAATTTTAATCCATATTTGATTATTTTAATCTCGTCGAAAAGTATAACGCTGCGACAGTTTCAAATGGAATAATTCGCGCGATCAACGTATGAAAGAAATCCAATTCTGCGAAAAATCAGAAATATATTTGCTGACAAGAGGAATAAGTACAGTATAATAATAAATCAACGTATCGAATCAAAATTATACGAAAATTTCTAATTTTCCTGCGTTCGTGAAGAGCCGAATTTAGTTTAACTGTGACACTGACGGCATATCCGATCGTTAATTAGCCTATGTCTATTATTAACATGAGATCTCGCAGCGATTATAAGTTATTTGGAGTAATTGCCGGAAAAATATGAATATTTGCATAAAGGATTTTCCATAAGGAAAACGCGATTTTATTTATTTATTATTTCAATATTTGAATTGCTGTGACGTCTATGTTGATTTATTCGCAAAATTCTTTTTTAATACGTAATATTCATATATATTCATATTTATTTGCGATGATATAATAAATAAATAGAATATACAATTAAAAAAAAACAAAATTACATAACATATTAAATAAATAATTATGAATGACTTTTTAAAATAATAATTATGAATTATTGATCTATAACTTTGATCGTCATTAGAAATTGTCCAACTATTGTTCATTAAGTATATTCTTTAGCTCCCATCTTTAAAAAATTTGATTGTCTTTGACTGTAACGTTATTATAATTTTATTGATTGCATTTTATCAAACGTACTCTTCTATCGCAGCTTCAATTCCTACTCTCATGTTCTCTTGATCATGATCATTTATCTCAATTTCACTTTTTGACCATCCAACCTTGAAGCACTCATTTATCGTTCAAGGGCTTATTTATTATTTATCGAAAATCCTTCATTAATTCTTTCTATTCGTTAAAAAATATGTTTTCCACTTGATTTTAGTAAGGAAAAAATAGATGGTATGCCACAGTTTATGGTAACGTGGCATAATATGCCGTGGTGGCACTGAAAGGATTAAGAAGTAAAATTGTGCTGTAGCGCGCACGTGTATTTATACTGTAACGTGCACGTGCAGTTAGCCGCGCGCAAACATACACTCCCAAAGCGTTCGTTACGAAACGACCATTTTAGTCAATCCCTTAAACCACGGTTTAATGCCTAAATCTCTTCAGGGAGAGTACGACGTGCATGCGCGAGTGCATGCTTCTCCCACGTCTCGTATTTTCGTTTCATTAAATTTAATGACCGACCATATTCCGGCGACGGGTCCTTCTCAGTAATTTTGCGTTTTGAGGGGGGGTTACTACCGGACGATATAACTACAATTTTAAGCTGTTTAGCGTCTAGACAGGACAACTCGTTATTTCCCAATGCCACCTCTACCACCGTGGGTCGCGACGAAATCAATTAGACAGTCGCCCGGGCGATTGATCGATAAATGCGTCGGCAGAATATTGAATGCGAAACGAGATAAATTACATCTAAAAAGCCCGGACGAAGTATCGAACGACGGATTGATAGCGTGTGGCTACGGATAATAATTACTTAAATCAATTAGCGTCGCGGCAAACGTCGGGCCAAACGGCGAACGAATATGTCGAACGAATTTATCTCGATCAATTTATTTGCAAGTATAATAACCTTTAATTAGGTCCGGAACACATCGGTTAACGTTTCTCATTAATATTCAGCTATGCGTTAACAACAAAGCTGATGAAGTTGAGTAGGTACATGCATTCGTTGGTTTTCGTGCGATTGAAATTCCAACAACTGCGATGGGATACTATATAATCGTTAATTACCGCTCATACTCGCAGATTTATCTAATACAATGCGCAATTAATTGCGCGCATTAAGTAATCCTATTCTATTGCCAAGAGATCGGAGTCAGGATCTCTGGCGTAAAATAATAAGGCAGATAACGGAAGAATGTATCACTATGTTACTATGGCACAATTAAATAATGTTTAGACACATAATCTTTTGAATTTTTTTCACAATTAAATTAGAAATATCATAAATAAGAATTCTTTTAAATAATTTAATAAATTATTTTATTTTACTTAAGAAAACTATTCTATTAAGATATTTTGCGTCGACGTAATATTGCAAATCTACAGACGCGATAAAACTGGGACGAATTGTATTAGAATTAAACAGCAATATTTAATAAAGCGAATACGAGGAAAGTAAATTAAATACGTGATTTTATGTTTATTAAAAGTGCAATAAATCTCTAATTTCCATACGGTTTGAAAAAACCACTAATTCTGTAATTTATTGAAAGAAATTAAATCATCGCTGTTTAATCATCGTGATCCTTCATTAATATCTTACTTTTAAAATGATGCTGACGCTGGTGTCTAAAGAGAACAAAATATGTACATTTAGAGTATTTTATTTATTTTATTTTATTTGTTTATTATGTATTTGCAAGATATTAAGCTATTTTATATGTTATATTTTATTTTTTATCCTCGAGCGTTTGATGAGTGATCTCTCAAACATGTACGCCCGGTAATCATTCCGCGCTCCGCGTCGCGTCAACCGTTCCCCTCTTTAATTTCCAACCCCTTGGCACCGGCGAGTGGGGTGACGAGCGAGACAAGCGAGGACGAAGAGTAATAACACACACGGCAAGAGGAAGATCCTTTGTTCAAATAAAAAAATAACATCTCGCGCGACAGCTAAAAGATGTTGCGTATCGCAACAATAGGTGGGAAGTTGTTCGGGCCTCTGGCAAGGGTAGAAACGGATTAAACGCGAAGTGCAAAGAGGAGCGGGGAAGGTTCAACCGTGCGTCGTTGATGTTCCGGAAGGTTGTATCTGATTTATACGAATCGAACACAAATTCGACTGCCTCGCATTAAAACATTTCGCTATCTTGCTATATTTACTGAATTATTGTCAGGGAATGTTTTCGTGCCCTTACTTTCATTATTACTTAGCTGCTTTTATTTTTATATCATGCAATAACACGAGCGAGATGGAATAAAATTCATCCGTCTGATTTTACGAACCGCATGTGCGTGCATGCTCTGGACTCGTGCGTGTATAAGTAAAACGAGATTGAAGTGAATAGAGCACGCGTTCATGCTCTGAACTCGATTATACATTTTATACTATGATATATTTTTTAAATATTTTACTGTAACATTTTACGGTTTTATTACTTTATTACTTAAACAATTATTTCGAACAAAAACATAATTTCCTCTTCAACTATAACCATATCACCATTATCACCCGAGTTTTTTTGTCATTTAATAGTTCATTTTTATTCATTAATAGGGAAAAAAATTAGAAAATATTTCAAGTACAAATTAAATTAATCGTTAGGAAATTAATTTAATTTTTCTGAAAAACAATTTCAGTTATGAAATACTTAAATTACGTCATCTCGTGATTCCAAATCGTGTCACTGGAAGTTTTGATCATTACACACTTGGATATTAATTGCGGTTTTAATGTATTTCCTACAAGACCATTCATTTTTCTTAATATTAGTGATGTAATATTAATGTAGATGTCCCTTTACCGTCTCTTGTTGCAAAGCAGGGCCACTGCCACGCATAAAGTGATAAAGCACTTGGCCATTCATCATTCCGCGAGCAGCTAATTGGCCGCCATCAGCCTGCGGCGGTGCAGACGTTAATACGACGAAGAAAACTCTTGAAGAGGCGCATTACGTGACTATTAACGCAATGCGAAGTGCCAGCGTGCGCGATGATAAGATCCAAAGTGCGTGCAGTCATGCAGAAAAATCTCGTCTTCGCCTTCTTCCAATGCCAGTAAGTGGCAGGAGCTCGTGATTAACAGTTGCGTGCCAGGAATACGATCGCGGCAAGAAGCTACTGTTTTCGATTTAACCATCGATTTTCTATATCCACCATTCGTTTCGACCGTCGCCCTAATGCAATGACGGTTATATCTGTCGGATTGCGCGATTTATATCATTTTCTATCGCATTCCGTTTCGCAAGCTCTGATGAGAAAGCCACTTTTTTTTTATTTTAATAATTTGCGTGGGCTTGATGTTTCTCAGACGGGAAATCAAGAATTGCTTATCTTCGTTGCTTTTCTTCAAAGACATCTTTTGACGTTAATGCGCTTTGTATCCTTTACTAGAGCTTGCTTTACTCATCTCTTTATTATATATAATTGTATAATGCTATTAAAATATGCGATATATTTTATAGAAAGAACTGTATTCTTTACGTATCTTATATTGATCTTAATGAGCATCATTAGTCGTTTGCTAATAATAAAAAGTCTCTATCACGTAATTTCAAGACGTATTAGCCAATTTGCAGATTGCACAGCATTTTATGCTCCATATAAACTTGTGTTTATGTAGAAGGGTTTTTTTATGTGCACGACTGCGTCGAAGGATACCTGCATTATTGCATTGCGCGCAGTCTTCCCGCATAATGCGCGGGACCAAACGACAATTAGGCCTCACATATTGTGCCTCACAACAATGGCTATTTTTCATTGCTCGTACTTAGTTGAGCGGAGTGCGTGCACCCTCTTCTCCGATTGCGACGGCGCAGGAAAGCAGTACTTTGCGAATATGTCGTGAAATTTGTCGTGCGGAAGATTTCAGCACGCGAGCCTACTCAAATTATAATATTAGAAGATTTTAAAAACCCACTTCACTTTGCCGCAAATACACGGTAGTAAATTATGTTACAGATAAATCAGTTCAAATTTTTATATCTTTATAAAAATATGTTTCACTATATTTCATAATGATAACTATTTTTCATGCATATAAATTTTATGTAATTTTTTTCTATTTTTTGCAATTTCACGCGAGATATTATTATACGAATACAAGGCGTATATGTCTTATTTCATATACGTCTTCACTATAATACTAAAATATCACTATTGAATTGTCTACATTTTTTCGAGTTACTATTTCATTCAGTCAGAAATTTCTCGTGGATTCGTGCCTATTTCATGAAAATGAAGATATACCTGCTTGGCTATAATATCCCCTTTAAAGAAAGAAATCCGCGCTTTCTCGAATCGAGACTCAACCATAGCTCTCTTCTTCTCCCCTTTTCACCACGTCTACCTCCGGCCCCTTTCGCCTGTGCGGCCGGAGATGTCAATTCAGGGAGGGTTTGCTTGCATTTTCATTGTCTTGCCTCTGTGTGCGGGCTGCTCGTCGTCGTCATCCTCGTCGTCGTCGACGCCGCCGCCGCCGCCGCTACCGTCATTGACATTGACGTCGACGATATCCCCAGAGTCCGAAAGAGCGAAATGAAAAAGAGGAGAGAAGACGTGTGAGAAAGGACGATAGTAAAATCGTTGCTCATGCGCGCAAAGATGCGTCTGCATTTTTAAAAACTTCACCGTATGTATGACGATCAGCAGTCTGTTATGCTTGGTCTTCTTATCCATTTTCGCTGCCTCTTCTTGTACACGGTTCGTTCTACCTGTCTCGCATCTTCTTTCTCTCTTTTCCTTTACCATGGCATTGTATAGACTGAGTTGCAGCGTGTACAACACTTGACGCCCGTATACGGGGCGGCTACTGCGTTGCACTCTGTGGCGACCTCAAAAAGAGGCACTAGAAAACGCGTTAACGCCGTAAATCATGCCTTCCTGTGATGTCTATTTTTCCTCCCCCTCGCTTCTCTCTCTTTCCGACACGAAAGGCGCAACAGAACGTAATCGCTAACAGGTGCGCCGGGCCTGATTAGTCGCAGCGTAAATGGAAGCGCTAGAATTGCATCGACAAAGTTACGCACCGTTCTCCGCCCGCAGTGCAACGCTATTCTTTCCTCGCGTACAAGTCTCATGGACTAGAAGCAAATTATAGCGCGTTACATAAATCAAAATTAATAGCTCGGTTTCTCGTCACGACTCTTTTAAACGTGTGATCTCGGGGTTTTTTTTAATACACTCTTTAGATTCATTTTGTGATTTCTTAATACAGCGAGAATAAACGAATGCGACGAGCGAGAGAATCGAGTGAGAAATATCGCAGACTTTTCTTGCGCATGAGGACTGCACAGTTACTCGCGCGCTTCCTCCGCCCGCGTTTTTGTTCGTCAGGATTAGTTCCACCCCGAAGCGATGAGATTGCATGAATCCATCAGGAGAATTGCTGGCGCGATGCACTTGGGCATCTTAACAACTTGCGGTTCCCGTGTAAAAAATACGATTCCACTTCATTATTGCAAATTGAGTTTGCGTGGAATTTTGCAGTGCATTTAAGCTTCTTACTTCTTTAGTGCTTACATATTTTCTACGTTTGTTGCCGAGTCGAGCGGAATCTGTCAGTATTATATTTCGCAAAATAAAGGTGCGCAGTCTGCTCCATTAAAAGCGGCGTGCCCGTGGAAAGCATCTTCCTAGAAATTCTAAATGCATCCAAGATAATGGCTACGGTTAGTGGTAAAATATTAACTCGATGAATTCGCTCGAACTTTAAGATTTTTGACTTTGATAGAAGCTCCGATTTATATAACAAATGACACGGTTAAAATTACTTAAATTGTCTGTGAAAAAATTAAGAGAAATTCCGTTGAAATATTCACATAGATGCGAGTTACTTGACAAGTTTCAGTGTACTAGAAAATTATATTATCAATCACATATCGAAATTGTTAAAAAAAATTAAATGAATTTAAAATTACTTTGCATTCCAAAATTTTTCCACAACATTGGCAATTTTTAATTTGCCAATTAAAGCGGAAGCGAACAAAATTTTCGATAAAAGTTAGGTTGTAATAATTTTATATTATATAAAATTGATACAAAGGAATTTTTGTGAACAAAAATATACAAGGTAGTTGAGCGATGCTTAATTGCGATGATTAACGTAAACGTTTTGCCTCATTACTCATATGTATTTTTCAATCAGTAAGTTACCATCGTTGAGATAAATGTCTCAATGCAAATATACGAGTTGCGGCATATTAAATGGCATATATGACGTATTTAATGGCATAATGGAATGTAACTGTAATAGTAGGGTGAAGAGATGTACGCGCATAAAAACAACAAAATGCAAAGGAGACCGAGAAGAAAGACGAGAAAAAAAGGTACGGGGCTTTTCAGCTCGAGGCTCCGACCGTTGAATGCGGAAGACTCGACTCGTCATTAATTTTACTCAACGCTAATTAACTTTGCACGCTTTTGCTAATTAGTTACGCGACTGTGCAGAAAAAGTCTGCGCTTGCATAAAGCGTGCGCGCGAAATTCGCGAGTGTCGCTTCCCGAAGATCGGAAACGAGTCCCCTCTACCTAACGTATATCTACGTTAACAAGGATATCGCTGATCATCGCGATGCAATTTCAATGTGCATCGCATGCACTGTGAACGATGCGTTCGAAAAAAGGCTACCGCCATCCGTTGAAACTGCCGGGTACCTTTATTCTATTTTACTGCCCGCGGCAGCGGTTTTCGATGTAAACGATACAGAAAACGCACGACTCCCAGTCAAACCGGGGCGCAATTTTCTCTCTCTTCTCCTTTTTTTAGATAGTCGACAAACTGGAAAAGCTGCGATAAAAAATGCGGCGAGAGGCAACGTCAAGCGTAGAATTGGTTATTTCGTGCAAGTCCGGGGAATGTATTTTTTATATTACGGCGTTCTGCCGCGAGAATATAACGAGTTGCCCTTTGGTGGATTCACGTGCCTCTACGTCACTTCGTCGTGATGTTTTAATTTTCCGCCGCGAGAAACTGCGGGTGCAGGTGAAACAGCAAACTCGCGAGGCCGCGGAAAAAAATGTGCGCTCCAAATTGTACAATTCCAATTATACAATTGTCCAATTCTTGCTATGGTGCTTTGGAAAATCTTAATAGCGCGCCATGCTGGGTTATATTTGATTATCATACATTCGATAAAGTGATTATCGAGTTCTACTAAAATCAGAGAGGATTTATTTTATTTTAAAAACTCATTTTATATCGCAAATCATATAAGAATATTTTCATATATATAACATATAATACAGATTGGAGAGAGAGAGAGAGAGAGAGAGAGAGAGAGAGAGAGAGAGAGAGAGAGAGAATATCTGCAGTGTAATACGATCTAATTCTTTTAACAAACAACGCATGAATCTGCGATACAACGCGCCTAAACGACGTGAGTCGGATAACAAGAGTTCCTTAGATGGGCGAAGTATTCGCGAGCCCATTAATTTCTTCTGCACGCTCCCCGATAGACGTCGAACGCTGATGGATGTGCACCGCGATGGTCGTAGATCTCAGGTTGCATATGCACGATGATCTGTCACGACCGGCATTTATGCACTTCCGCCTAGTTCTTCACTCGCTCGCTCGCTGGCACGAACCCTCAACGATTTACAAACGAGAACGCTGCATTTACGATGCCGTTCGTTTGGCGATGCAGGCGTTCCTTATCGACATCTACGCGAGCGCACTTAATGCGCGAACCGCGCGATGCAACCGTTCGGCGGAGAATAAAACGATCGCGCTTTCGAAGAAGAAGTCGTCCATTTGCCTGCCGACTCATCTGCTTGGTCCACTCGTTAATATCCAATGGACTTGTAAAGTAACGACGCTTCGGGATATAAAATTTATGGGCGTGTATTACACCGTTAAGTATATCAAGTATATTTTTACATATATAATATTTCTCAGAGATCGGATGCTTTTTCCTATGAATTAATTAATTTTTTTCGTAAATAAATATATTTTATGAAGATTAAGATATGAGAAATGAATTGAACAACGGAAGAACACGTAACTCTAGAAGACATTTATCCGATTAACAGTTCATTCTACGACGTGAATCAAGATTCTTGCGGCCGCAGCTCCGTGATTCGTATCTCCCATGATAAAGAAAAGCATTGTGCAACGTTCATTAAACCATGCGCGATCCGTTCGGCATAATTTCACATGCTCGCATGCGTAATGATGACGGAGGACGAAACGGCTGGATGATCCATGTTCGCTTTTTGTCCGGTCAGACGGTCAGACCTATCGTCTATCCTGTATCCATTGCGAGTACGAAGAAGAGGAACGAATTGGCGAGTTCGATGAAACCTGAATCGGCTATCTGGCTCGACGACCATAGATCGTTTATCGCGGAGCGTGACCACCAATATTATCGAGACCACGGAGCTGCGCGCTTCTTCCTCCTTTCGGTATTCTTCTCGTCCGCTTCTGTTTCCCGCATCGCCACCTCCGGTGCGTGTAAGCCGGTGCAGTTATAGCGAGATGGAGGTACAGAGGCCAAATCACCTTTCATCTCTGAAATTGCATTAGAAGAGCGCAGCGGTAGACCGCGAGAAAGATGGATGGATGTCTTTTTCGTCCTTTTTTTTTCTTGTTTTCCTTCGGTGTTAATAGCGGACGCCAGCGGGAACAAATAAATTGCGGTTTGACCAAACAAAGATGTAAGTGAATCGACACACTCGAGCGATTCATGAAATGATACATAACGTGAAATAATTCAGTCTTATAATTTAAAAATGTTTATATATTCTTATAATCGCCAAGGTGCATAATATATTGCGTATACCTATCTAAAAATTAAATATATGAATAATATGGAAATAGAATTTTCTTGATATTTGTATTTCTTTCTGTTTTCTTGATAAATAATTTCATTAATAAAATAGGCAATAGCTAGAATATTGAAAGCTAGAATATTGAAACTTTTGAAAATAATTCCGAAAATGATATAAATATGTCCATCAACGTAAATTATATATCTCGAAAGATAACTTTGGTGTTCTTTTTCTCTCTCTTTGTCTCTCTCTCTCTCTCTCTCTCTCACTTTTTTATACGTTGTCTATATGTGTACGTCCAACCATTCTATACACAAAGCCTTCATGTTTTTATCTCACGCTTATACAGGCCGGAGCACAAGTCGTGTCAAAGGGAACACAATGATTTATCTTCTGAGTCGCACTGTCTCCGTTCATCCGTGGGTGCAGGCATGTATCTGCTGTATTCGCAGATAGGCGACACTATTTTCAGCAATTTTATCTGCTCCCCGAGCTGCCTTTCGGGTACGAGAGGACGAACGCAGCGATACCAACGCGAACGTTCTTGGAAGGCCTTCTCTCTGGCTTTACTCTTTTGTCCTATTTTTCTCCGTTTTCCCGTTCGTACATCCCACGAGAGATCCTCTACGTAATTGCAATACAACCAGGTGTACTGGGATTTCACTTAACGATTTCCAGCAACTATTTTCCGACCCACGTCAGGCAGTCATGACAAAAAACAAGCATTGACAGTCTCGAGAATTATTCTCTCATAGATACAAAGATATTTATCGATAAATTCAAATTAGCTTTGGTAAAAAATGATGAATCTATTATAATTAGCAAAAAATTAGTTAACAGATTGAAACAAAAAATATACATTCTACTTTTCATATATTTTTTACACGAACGCGTTTATACCCTTTCGTTCCTATATATCTTTTTCGCAAATCGCTTCTGCGATCTCTTCATCCGGCGTTCCCTCATCCTGTTCTAAATTGCCCGTTTCTGAGTTACAGTGATTTCCGCGCACCGAGCAAATCTTTCCTGCAGATTTCAAACGATGTTAAGCGCTCACCTTGATGTGAGCTGCTTCGTTAAAAGCTTCAAGCGTATTTTCGTGAATGTAAATTTGATGTACAAAATTTTATTTCTACCTAGAGCAATAAAAAACTTTCACCAGGCTCCGTATTTATAAAGTTACAAAAAATAATCTGTATAAAGTTTAATTTTTCCTTTGAAAATTTAACATATTTAATTTTTCGACAAAAGCGGGAAAATAATTTTCTGTAATAATGATACATCTAGTTTTTAATAACATTTTAACTTTATAATAATTAAATTCCTGTTCTTAAATAACACTCTTGTTTTCTTTTCATTGCACAATTGTTTGTTGCAAAACTTTGTTATATTACTGTATTATGTCTACTATTGTAGACATTGTCTGTTAATTTTATCCCAATTAATGAGAAATGCATATCAGGGCTGGTTTTCAAGCGCGCAGCGAAAAGGCAACAAGGTATTTTGCGATGCGTGAATGGTTGTCTCGCGCGTATATCCTCTAATAAAGTTCAAGTATTATTCACAGAGAGACAACCCTTGACTTTGAAATACAGACGGATTCGCCCTACTTTGACCGAGGGGTAGGTTTGAAAATAATTACCATGTTCTCCTACTCATGCTGAGTTGTCTCCGCCATGGTTTCTGTATTCTATATAGTGGCATAAAGGGTGGTGTTTTTTAAGGATTGGCACTCGGGACACGTTCGCAATACACTCGAGTCCTCCCCACGGTTGTCACACCGTTTCCATCCACCTAACGATGAATTAGATAATTCAGAATGCGTGCTCTCTGTGTCGCGTTGGCGGTTCGTCGCTCAGATCAGGAATTAGATCAAGTTAAAGGAATATTGCGTGTCGCCCCTCGTTATTTTCCTCGTAATCTCCCTTTTCACCGCTATTATGAACGATACCGTATCGCGCTGCTTTCCGGGGAGAGAAAGAGAGAGAGAGAGAGAGAGAGAGAGAGAGAGAGAGAGAGAGAGAGAGAGAGCTACGTGGAATACGCAAACGGATAGTCCCTCGGTCGATTTATTCAGCCGGCGCGCGAGTCAAAGATAGATACATATTTTCACGCATTCGCAAGGCATTTCAAACATTTGTAAACGCGTACGCGCGTACAATCTTATAGTAACCGCGGGAAAGCAAAACGAGTAGCACGAAGACGATCTCATTCTCTGAAACATGATCCGCGCCTGATAGCACATACGATACTCTCAATCGCATTCTCTCTCGCCACCTTACGCCACATACATCTCGCCACATATGCCACTTACTTTTGAAATCTGAGATGTAGTAGTAATTACTATACGTGCACTAAGAGAGGAAAAAAAATTAATTCTTCCCGGAATTAACTCGTAAGAAACGGCGTTGCTTTAATCTCTTTCTTCATTAGCGAGATTAATACCACATTCCGTTTCTGCTTTAGCTATACGAAAACTGGATTTCCTCAGTTAACGAGATTATTCAGACTTTCGTGTATTTTCTTTTTCGCGTGAGAAAATCGCCTCGCACGAGTAATTGCCAGTGATTATCTCACTCGCAGATTACCTCTTCCCTAATTGTTATTCTGTTCCCTTATATTTCTCGCGCGCCTACTACTTGAGATGGGATCAAAAATCTTTTCTAGATAATTGCTCTGCGCTCGCTTCGATATTCATTATTATTACATCTTCTTCTCTGTAATCCTGTAATATACGAAGCAGCAACATTGCGAGAGAATCGTGTGAATGGGTAATTTCATTAGCTCCCACTTATTTGTGACATGATCTGACATGCCTAATTTCTTTTATCAAGTTAATTTCAATTAATAGTTTTAGATTTTGAATAAAAAAAGTCAACTGTAGCTGTTTATATTATTCTATATCTTTTTCATATATCTATTTAAAAAGAAAAACAGAAAATATTTGATAAAGAATCGTATTCTTCATTTACGTTTTGACATCAAATCTTGCAAACGTTGACAGTTATCGTTCCATGATTTTTTAATGATTCCGCTAACAATAAGTGAGATGTAAGAGAAGAAAATAGCACTTTACGAAAGTTTAGTACAAATAGTACAACCAGAGTTTTGTCAGTACTTTTTGTTCCTGCATGTAATTGAAGAAACTTCTCAAAGAATTTTATTCGTTTGATTTTCCGCATTGCTGCCGGCGCACAGTGATCGATTTGCCGATGTCTATCGCGTACATTCCGGCTGCAAAATTAAAGATCAGTCTATTCGTCCCTTATTAAACAGATAAAAGAGAAGAGTATTATCGGAGGCTTGTCGAGAGCTTCCTACGTCGTAGAGAGAACCGTCGGCTCAAACTCGACAGACGAGGGCGCATGCTGGATAGGTACAGTTCTGGAGAGCCATAAAACTTTATGGTGCGTTTGCATCGACCGACCCTTTCCTCTCTAGTCCCACTATACCCCTCACCGCCTATCCCCATAGCAACGACCGACCCCCGAACGGAGCTACCCTGCATCCTTCTCGGTCTCTCACCCTCTACTCGTTTCTCCTTCTGCCATGTACGTATGTATATACTCTGCCTTCTCTTCTCTCTCTCTCTTTCTCTTTTTGCCTCCCCTGGCTCTCTCTCTCTCTCTCACTCTCTCTCTTTCTCTCTCAATGCATGGGTTTTACCATCTTCTTCTCGCTCTCGCGCAGACATAAGCTTTCTGTCTCTCATTGCCACAACTTCCAACACAAATATTCTCCGTCTATCGCATAAATTCTCTCCTTATCTCCGTTTCCCCATTGCACTCTCTCGTTCATGCACTCTCTTTCCTTTTTCTAGTTTTTTCGCCTGCCTCGCACAACATTGAATTTTTTCTCGGGGTGTACAATTAGAAATCCTACTGCACAATCAGCCGCATTACCGGGCTGCATTCCGATATTCGCTGCCAGTACTACTGCAAATCTATAGTTTATGTCACACACATTATAGATTTTTAGTACTGACAGTGAATTTCGGAACGCAGCCCAAGTCTCGCTTGCCACCCCTCAGGACCGGTAGTAGCTAAAATAACTGAACCCTTTTATATCCAGCATTCTGTACTTGCGTCGACTCATTGTATCCCACCTATGCTAACCTACCTACCTTATCCGTCATATCGTATTACGTGCGTCGACAGTGTTTCTCGGCGACGAATTAGCTCGTCACGCTTTTCACCTTTTTTCCTCCCCCTGGCTTCGTTTTCTGTCCCACTTGCCCCCTTGAATCCCGCTCCTCCTTTTCGCCGCAAACGGGGCGAGGCTAATGTCCGCTGTTAGCGAAAGAAAAAGGACAAAGAGGAGTTCTCGGCACGACATAATCCACTAATAATTCAACGAGGCTAGACGAGACTCGGGCGCGAGCGTGTTCCTCTCGTCGCTTTTCGTCTCCTTCGACGAGAGGCTGTCGAGAGAAAACCGCGGTTTGTTTGTTCGTCCAAAATAAATAGCTCACTCGTGGAAACACGCGCGCGTCTTGCCTCTCTTTCTCTCCGTTTCTCGGTCGTGCTCGCTCTTACATGCCGCAGCTACAAGGGAGTAAAGCCTAAATCACAGAAGGATATTTCTAACTTGTGTGCCTCTTTTAACGGATTATCGTATCGTTTCAGAGAAGAAAGGAAATTTTTCTTTCCGAGATTAATAGGCATTTGTTATAATCTATATTTGGATCTCACGTTTTATAAATTTAGACATCCGATACTTGACATTCAAAGACTCGACGATTCTTCTCTTGAGTACGAGGTACACATAACTCGCAGTATTAACCGTTCACATTTGATCTCAAGAGGGTTTGTCTCCTCAGGGAATTCAGTTTACAATGTGATCGACTGGTTTACGGTATACGTGAAAGGGAAAAACGATCCGCCACGGGCTTCCGCATCTTTTTGAAGTCGTCAGGGCTTCAAATTAAAGGAGGCAGGGGCATTGACGTTACAATGGCCTACCCGTTACAGGTACGAACAAGACGTACATCCTGAACCTTTGATAGAAGAGCGAATGCTCTAATGGCTTTCGAGCAGCTAATATCGGTATAATTAAAAGGCGATTTTTTTGGTAATTAAATGTGCGCTAAACGTGCAAAATTAAATGACTCTTGCATACGAGACCTGTACATTTATAATTTAGTACGAAATCGTATTGGTATTTTAATATCGAATGCAATATTTCGCAAACGAATGTGAAAAATTAATTAAATTTTTTCTTCAAACTAAATTTTCAAGTTGGAAAATACATAGCATTCATACGAGGAGAATTATATTTTTTTAGCTTTAAATTAATGCCTTTGAGTTAATTTTGAAAACACACAGTTTAGTTTCAATTATAATATTTTTAAAAAACCCCTCGTTAATTTAACGGTCGAATAAGTAAAGGAATAATGTAATAGATTTGATATTGAATTTAATAGTGCATTCAATTTCAGATCTGCGAAGCAAATGTTAATATTTCTCGAGGGAAATATTTTTTCGAAATATTTACACCGCTTGAAATATTATTTTCTTCTATATTTCTTTCGATGAATATTCTTTGCGTAAAACATATTTTATTTAGTCTAATGTAATAGTGTAGTCTAGCGTATTCTTAACGCATTTTTATAACATTAAAATGTAATTCAACTACATTCCTTTCGTTTTCTCGAACTTTGACTTTTTATTTAGCGTCTGCAAATTATTTTCACTTTGGGAAGTGAACAGTCGGTACTGTAGCGATAGGTACTATACCGGAAAGTTTCGAATTATCATCAAGTTTGAGAATAGTCGTCAAAGAGGGAATGAAGACGGCGCACCATTTTTCCCGTCACCCGTTACGTCCCGTCCTTTTCGGCGGTTCTCTTTCAAGTCCCGTTCTGTTTGGAAGACCCGTTTTCTCCCGGGCGTTGCGTTTACAAGGTAAACGCCTTTGAGAGAGAAACGAGAGAATGAGAAAAGCAGACCGGGATATAAATCGTTTTGAATACCTTTCACCGGGCTACCGTCTCAACGTCCTGCTCGAGGATCTCCGCGTCTTTTGTCTCAAGCTCTTTTGTTGGGACAGACGCGTGAGTATTTGTGGGACGCAATATTAGCTAAATTAACTAAGAACGATGAACAACAATCGAGATAAAACGAATGTACTACCGTTGTCCTCCAACAATGCGCGACCACTCGAGACTGGTAATTATGAATATTACGGCAATGGTATCAATAATGAATGGCGCGATACTAAATAATAAAATATACAGAGAACTGTGCTCGATATCAACAAAATACTGCAAAATATGAAAATATTTCACATTCCTATAGGATTGTTTTATATGAAATGTCGATTGTCGGAGTTTTCATTTTATTTATAACTTTTACGAAATAAATATCGCTCTCGATAACTGCATATTGCGTACTGTATTAATATGGCTTTATTGTTTTATAAGAACATGTTTCTGGTTTTGTTTGCAAAAATTTTCAAATCGCATATTGAAAACGTAGAGAACTCTCAATTTGAAAAGCTCAAATTATATTTTTATAACATGAAAAATTGTAACGTGTAATCTAGTTAATGGCATTGCTAAGGCGTGGTACAATATTCTAGGTTTAAAAAAGTTTAAAATGGTTTTCAATCACTAATTTTATTAAGATAATTTGGAGTCCATGAATAAAATTTTATAAAATAAAATATATTAAAAATTTTATTTTATATATTACATGATTTAAACGTTCAAATTTGCTGGAATTTAATAAAACTCACTTTAGTAATCGTACTACATTGATAACGTCGCGTTAAAAATAAGTTATGTGTATAAAAAAATATTAAAAGAAGTATAGTAACGTTGAATGTAGCGTGGCCTTTTTAAAATTTTTTCCTCTTTATTGAGAAAAACGCATTATAAGTCAACATGTGTCCTTGCTGTAACGAAATGAACATCTGAGTCACCCATCCAAAAACTTATTTTCTCAGAGTTTCGGAGTTTTTAGTGTTTATCGATAATATCGCGAAGATGGGAAAGTACCATCCGTTCTTCCGGCTATTCTCAAAGTTCTTACATCGAGACGTCGGCTCGTTTTTGCGCCGATATTAAAACTTTAATAACGAGACGAGATCTTACAACAGCAGTCGCTTTCTGGAATGCTTTTGTGAAAATAGCTGGTACTTCGATAAAGAGAATCCTGCGGATCGAAGAACGCGCGTTTAAATCGTATCGATTTCGCGAATCTCATCAACAAGTTCTTCTCGAGTGCGGAGCAACATCCTGTGTCCTTTATTCTTCCTTTTCCGTGCTGCTCACGCAGAAGTCTTTCTTCTTTTTATATCCCCGAACTTCCAAACGATACTTTCTCGCCCGATTGGCCCCTAATGGCTTCCATTCAGCACTTCATTAACTCATTAACTGATAAACTCCAATGCTGTCAAGATTCTTAAGAAATGAATATACAACCGCGCAATTTGTCATCTTTCTTGAAACGAAAAGAGAGCGTCTTACTTATCGTTTAAACGACAAGCTGACTAAGGAAGATTTCTTTTTACGGCTTGAATCTCTTTAATATTAAATGGGATGTGCTACGATTACGAATCATCTGGACACGCGTGCGTCAACAGAAGGTCCAATGTGCGAACGTGCATTATTCCGCACTGTTTGATGATAAACTGACCCGGACTTACGGACATCTGGGTGGTCCGCGTTGCGCCGCGCGCGACTTCCCTGGAGGATGACACGCATCTGTCGACGCGTTCTCGTTTCGTCGATGATCATCTTTTAGAAAAAAAAAGAGCTATATCTCTTACCGCGACTTATTAGAGAGCCCGTCCATATGGCGAACGTAAGCGTGTTTTAACTGTCAGTTTCGTTGAGGCCGACAAATCGCTGCCTCGCAGTATATTTGTGTATCTTCGAAAAGGCCAAGATACGATCTTGATCTGGTGCACCAATTGCAAGAGAACAAGTCTCTTAAGTTTGTCTTGCTGAATATTCAATGCTCGTGACAGATGCCTTGAACATCACAATGTATGTATTCCGCGAAGCAATCGATGCTCGAGTGTCGCTTCAAAATTCTTCGTCGGCGGGAGCAATTAAGATCCTAGTCTACGTTGCGAGCAGCCGGTCAGAAGGGTCGTTGAAGATAGCAGGGTCGGCTGTCTCGAGCCAAGGTTGCCCACGTAACAAACAACGAGAGACAGAGAGAAATAACGGGCATTTATACACGTACAGGAAATAAGAAAAAAAGAAGGTCATTCGTACACAGACGGCAAAGAAACAATGCTCCAAAGTGTACAACTTTCTTCTAAAAATGCTTATTACTTACCATATGTCGTAGATTATTAGAATCGTAAATTTTTTTCGGTGATAAAATTTACCAATTTATTTTCACCTGAATGTGCGTGAAATTAACAATCGTGCGTGTCGCGTGAATGTCCGAAATCTCGATCAAATCGAAACGAAAAACTCCGCGTGCATACGTAAACTGGCGAGAGATATCAGGGTCGAACTCCGTGACGTGTGCACGCGTGGCTGCGACGCGTGCGTGCACGCTGATAACGTCGACGGTTCTGTTTGCACGAAGGTTAATCTCGACTGTGAGATGCTGAAAGAAGGGCCACACGGGCGCGTACGATGATAATAATAAATGTTGCCTACTCCCTTCGCCCTTCATTCTCCGTCTCTCTCTCCTTTTAGCCACTCTCGCGCTGTGCGTGCCCTGCCGGCGGTTCCTTTGATCTGTCGCTTCGTTTGTGCATTTAAACACGAGTCGCCTATATGCGGAGTGGAGCAGCGAGAGGCGCTGAACGGAAAAGAGACGGCGCGAGGAGCGAGCACGCTCCGGCAGGGGGGAAACAAAGCGGGGGAAAGGGCACAGAACTCGTGAGGGAGAAAGGGGAAAGAATGGCGGAGAGAAGCAGGGAGAAAAAGATGATTTCACAATGAGAGGGGGGGGGGGATGGTTCGAGTGCCCTGGTAAAAATCTCATCCAGACCCACGAAAGGTAAAGTGAGACCTTCGTCATTGCAAACGAGCCCTCCGACCTTTAATTTCCCTCCCGAGAATCCGGGGTTTCCTCCTTTTCTCTTCCCTGTTTTGCGTCTTCTCGCTCGAGCCTTCCGACTCTTTGTCGCAGCTTTGTACCGACAACTGTCGGCACTCTTAAATCCGCTTCCTCGATGATAACTCCTCGAGATTAATGCTCTTTAATGGACGCACAATGGTGGAAGAGCGCATTTTCGACGCAAGCCCTTCAAACTGCTCGTCTGTTCACCAACGAGCACGCGTCGCAGTGGACAGGGGACCGGAAGGGAAGGAAAAGAGAAAGAGAGAAGGGAAGAAGAAATAACAATCAAACGATTCCGCCTCTCGTTTCATGCCGGATTCGTCGAGTGGCCGGGATCCGGCTGCGAATCGCTCGCGGAAATTTTCACCACTAATTTCGCGCAACAATTCGAGCCAGACAGACGGAGTGGTAGGTCGATCAATGATCAGGCTCCGGAAACGGAGAGGGACTGTCACGTGAACATGTGACGATTTCAAAGTTCATTCCCACGAACGGTGACATTGAAAATGCATTTCATTCTCGGTCGCCGCAAAGTGCACGGCAACCAATTGATTTCGTCGATCGCTAAATCATTCCTTCGTTAACATTTGCATTTGAGCTCAATGAATTTATGCAGAAAATGCACGATATACTCGTCCCGCGCATTAGATTTATAGATTCCATTTTCTAAAGATAACGTATGCCAGACGCAACGGCAAATAGTTAATTGTTTGCAATACATTCGTGCAACGACGCAAACACGTACACACGCCGACACCCCAGGTTGAGGAAAGTTATTACGCAGTCCGCGTGGAGAATTCATTTTCGAAGTAATCGCGTTCACGTGCACCGCTCGTTGATGAAGCGTCCCTCGATGCATCTCTCGACGAGTCTGCAGTTGGCTGCCAGCGAGAGGAAAAAAAGTGCCGACGACAGCTCGTCTCGCTAGATAGAGGTAAAAAGATCGAACCGACTGAGGTGTTAATAATGCCGCCTCGGGAAACTCGAGAGTGCAGTCGTTTCCGTTTCACGGATGGCTAACATATATTCGTGCCGATTGCAAAATGAGATATTTCGCGGAAGATTCCAGTTTTACTTATTAATTGTGAAACCATTTAATTCCGTTTCGGAGAAACGTTTTAAATTTGTTGCGCAGCGTTCTAATTGAAGGGTTCGATAATATAATTTAACATATCGCAGAAAAGAATGTTTAAAAATATTGTATCGTCATTTTATTGAAACCGGACAATTTTACGTGAGTCGTAATGTTGTGCTTTTAGGTAGATGCATGAAATCGGAGATTCGGCGATCTGATTTGCAATTAGGATATTATTTTACGAATATCCGCTATTCGTAATCGATATCCGCTAATTGAGAACGTAGATCAAAAGCTGTTGCGGCGTAGCCGACAATCCCATCGCCGTGCACACTGAGAAAAAATATCCTAATTCCAAAAAAATTTTATTACATTAAAAAAAAGAAAATTTATTTATATACTTGCAAAGAGATCAATTATTTAATGTAAACAACAGATATAATTGAAATAATAAAATATAACGTAAAAGCAAACATATTATTTCGTTTGCAAATAAAAAATTATATTAAGTTTAAAAAAATATCTCTTAATTAAACAATTGCTCTAATTATTATTGAAGTACACTGAGAAAAATATTTTATTAATACCAACAAAATTTTATTTGATTAAAAGAAATAATTTATTTGTATACTCCTAACAAAATATCTTAACATTCGAAAAAAATAATCCATTTTGTTAATTAAAAAAATTATTTTTATATTTAAAAAAATCTGTTAAAAAATAAAAATTTAATAATTATAATAAAAAATACATGTTAAAAATAAAAATATATTTATTGCGTTAAGAAGTTCTTTATTAAATGTAAAAAAATAATATCCTAACTTCAAGAAATTTCTTATTTAAATTCAATAAATATTGTTTTAAAATCAAATAAATTTGCTCATAAATTCAACATTCAAAAACCATTAAATACCCCAGATAGCACGTAAACGTTTATATTAGATTAGGTTATATTAATTTGTATACAATGTGTTATTTTCAAAATGTGCATATTTAAATTAAGAGCATCTATTTCATCTATATCATAAATTAGATGCCTTATTGAGGTTACATTCAACGCACATACGCGAAGAAGCATAATTATTTAATATCAAAATATGGCATAATTCAATTTAAAAATAGTAATTTTTGTTTCATTCAAACAATTATTTATTTGATATAACAAAATATTTTTGAAAACAAGATACATATTTAATTAAATTAAAAAATCAAATGCAACAAAACTTATTTCTTTAATTAGAAAAAATTTTATTTTCAGTGCAGTAATAAATTACTCGCGCACTTTGTAGAAGAAGTGCGAATCGTTACGTTCGCGGGAACGAGTAAATTATCGCGAGCTTATACAGGCTCCAGCCGTTCCGGTTGTACGTAACGCGCGACGTTCTCGTCCGAATGCTGCCGTTTCTCCGCGCGCACGCTAACGACGCGCGTTTTTCTTTCAACTATTGGCGTATTTTTTAACGAGGCCCCAAGGCGCGCGTAATTACGTTTCATTTTATCCGTCGAGGGTGCCGGCGCGGCCGGTCAATTTCATGGCGTGGACTAATGAATCAAATTAATGAACGAAGCCTTATCGTCCACACGGTCTTCGGTAACTGTTGCCCCGTGAGTTACGATGCACCCTCCTCGGCTTCGCTTAACCGACGTTACTTCCCCGTCGCATAGTTGAACGTTATCGGGACTTCACTTTGATTTTCTTCATTAAGAACAGCTCCCAGGATTTATCGGCAATTACTCATTCGCGTTCAATCGGAGTTCATTCAACATTCATTCAAAGTTACCATAATCCATTGTTGTTATATTATTTTTTAGGATTTTATAGGGTTTTACAGGCTTTAAATTTTGCATTTGTACGAACCAAGTCAAAGGTTACGGACTTTGTTTGCGAATAATAAATAAAGCCGCCAGATCCGGTGAGCACCGACGGATTAAATGTTCTTCCCGAATCGATATGGGTTCGCCGCACCCTCGGACACTGAAACCTCAGACAACTCCTGCCGCAAAGTCCAGATAAGTTGAGGAAAAAAAAAGGGACGAGCATCCGATGCGAAG
The DNA here is from genome assembly GCA_928718305.1 of Tetramorium bicarinatum. NCBI lineage: Eukaryota > Metazoa > Arthropoda > Insecta > Hymenoptera > Formicidae > Tetramorium > Tetramorium bicarinatum. The sequence goes on from OV788320.1 coordinate 6,966,919, forward strand.
GGCAGCCGGCCGGGACCCTCCGCTCCGGCTGTTCCTTCGAGTTCCGTCTATCCCTCACGAATAATACATGGGGAATACGTGGTGAATACGTGCGTCCTTCGCACGGGACTATGACGGGACGAGCTCGCTCGCGACGAAACGGCCGCGGAAACGAAAGGCTAAGCGGAATGGAACGCGTCCTCTTTAAGTCGACGTTTTATTTGACTCGATTAAATTCGTCGAGTGGAGCCTCTCGTTTTCAGACTCGCCGACGGCAGGTTTGATCCCCCGAGCGGGCACAAAAACGACGGAGCGAGCAGCGATGGGAGGAATCGACCTGACATTCTCAGGAACCGAGCAAGGTCCTCTCTTTCCCTTCCCTGACTTCTTCTATCTCTACAGAGAATTGCTTTCCCTCCCATTGTCCTGCCTGCGCGAGCGCTTCTTTCCCATTCTAGAATTCCAGCCGGTCTGCCGCGATATCCACGCGGTTCGTCGTCGCCGTTCTTGATGTCGACGGGCCCTTCCTCGACGACGGACGGCGTCGAACGCGAAGAAATCGGAGGCAGAGGTCGTTTGTTTCTCTTCGCCGCGCCGTTCTTCATTTAGCCAGCTACCACTCTCTAGCCTGATTTTCTTCGCCGATCTACGTAGCACGGAGGAATCTCGCCGAGGGGACGGGAAATGCCGGTGGAAGAAAAAATCGCTCGGCACGCACCGCGCGTAATTACGCGCACTCGCCCGGTCGCCGTCGCTCGCAATATCGCGTATAATCTCCAAGTTATTAGCGTCGTGAATTCGCCGCGTCTAATATCCGCGATATTTAATAGCTTACGGTTTCTTTGCTTTCTTTCTGCCATGCCGCCGTACGTACGTGTAGTACGTAATGTCATAAATGTAGTAGCGTAGGATTTGCGAAGTGCGTATCCGCGGATGACAACTCGCATGCTCCCTCGTCATTAATAATAATCGGTACACATGCGGTCATTAGCCCTTTGAGAACCGACTCTTTAAAGAGCTCTAGGGCATTTTTAATTTTGCTCATTTGCTACAACGATATAATTACAAAAAAAAAGTTTTCCAGAAAATGAGTTTGAATTTCGAGTCATAAAAATTTTGTAATATTATTTTTAAATGTGATATCAATAATTGGTTTTAGAGGAATAAAAGTATCTAGCTATCTAGCTCTTTATTCAATGTATCGAATTCTCACCATTTTTTTTGCAAGCAATTCAAAAATATTATTGTTGCAGCAAATGAGCAATTTATTGAAATACAACTTTTGTTCTTGGTGAAAAAAAATCAGTCTTCAAAGGAATAATAAATACATATATTTCGAAAATAAATATTATCCCGATGCAACATATTTTGTATTATTTTTTAATCAACAATAGACAATATAGTAACGTAATTGACATTCTATCAAGTATTCACTTTACCTGCCTGCCTCCGCCGTGCTCGCGTGTAACAATATAATACATCGTATACCGCAAACGTTTACCTCGTTAATAGCTGATCACCATCGATTTCTGTTGCAGGGGTCAGCGAGGCGAGCGTGCAGCTCCAACAGCCGAAACTGCCGTCTGCGATCCGCGTGGACAGCGAGGTCGAGCTCCGGTGTCACGTCGACGGTTCCGGCGACATGAAATACGAGTGGTTCAAGTTGGTTGCTTCGTCTGTTCTAACTTTGGCCCAACAATTTACCTGAGCGTCTCGCGCGCGATAACCGGGGGCGGGGGGGAGGGGGAGCGAGAAAAGGGGTGCCTAGTGCCAGAGCGGGATGCGCGATGGAAAGGGGGTGGACCGGAACAAAGAGGGGGTGAATTACTAAGTTCCAAGCGTAACTGACACTCGACGTTTACGGGACTGGCCCGGTGAATTATGAAGTGACACTCCCTCGGCCGCGGCATGCGCCATCGAGAGTTTCACCTCTGCTGTCACCTCGAATCATCCCCCTCGTAAAGACACGAACGCCGGTCCCCGCGGAACACACGATTCCACATTCGGAGTTTAATAACGTCGGTTGCGCCTCGCGTTGAAAATACCACACGTCGGAAAAACTTTCCCTTCAATATATCTTCGAATCGTCGAATATCTTACAATTTTTATATTTGATGCGCGAGGTCGTTTACGCAGTTTACTGGTATCTTTCAATAGAAAATATTTCAGAGAATAAAAGAATTGCACGCGTTATATGCTAAAATCAAACGCTAAAGTCATGTAGAGACGGAGACTTGATTTGTCAGATAAATCTCTGTCTGAATGTAGAAGTGACAGCGATATAATTAGCGGTAAAATTAACGCAAAATTTGATTGCACGTTCGTAAAGTAATTTATCTGTCTGGCGAGGATGATTCGAGTCAAGGATCGGTTGTCCGTTTTACAGGAACACGATGAGCGTGGCGCGAAGCGATCGTGTCGAGATCAAGAAGAAGAAACTGCACATACACAGAGTGGTCCCCGAGGACAGCGGCATGTATACCTGTCTGGCTAAGAACGAGGCGGGATCCTCGCCAGTGACCGAGAGCTACCCGTTAATCGTTTCCGGAAATGAAACTGCGGCGATTAAAGTCGTACCGAGAAACCTGATCGCTAAGCGGGGCGAGCCGGCCACTCTGCACTGCGTCTTCGAGGACACCGACGAGGTACAGTGGTTCTTCAAGGAAATCGGCCCGCTGGAATCTGATGAGGAGCGAACGATCTTCGAGAACGGCACACTCATGATACACGCCGCCGATCAAAGGGACCAGGGATTCTACTCCTGCCATGGAATAAGGGACGAGACCACAGTCAGTTACACGGTCGAATTACAAATTGCCTGTAAGCATCAGTGAATTCTCAACAGCCCGACGATAATAGAAATAAAGATAGTAGACAAAAAATAACGAAACAATGTAAGAAAACGAAATCAAATAATAATAGACAATAATATTAATAGTAAAATTAAAAATACGTTTAAATCATAAAAGTCTAGTATTATAATATTAATCAACTTGAATATCACTGTTTTTAAAATTGATAAATAATACGAAATAATCATTACAATTATTAAGTAAACTTCTTAAATAAAACTTGCAGATTTGCTAAACTTTTCGATGGCCGCTTTCGAACCGAAACGTCCAACTCAGTTGGCGATTGTCGGTGAGGATCAAGAATTCCAAATAAGTTGCCTAGAGCCCTTAGGGCTTCCTCCGCCCAAGGTTTATTGGAGAGATCCCACGGGACATATTATAAGCGATACCGGTCCCGTACGCGTTCAAGACAACACGCTCATCATCGCGAGGGCACGAATGGGCGAGGACGACGGCAATTACACGTGCGTGGCCGAAAATCTCGCCGGTGAAACGGATATATCCGTCCAAATAGTTATATCAAGTATGTATACAATTTTCCTGACAGAGAATTACAAGCGCAACTAAAAATGACGCATTGTTCTATGATTAATTTAATTGAAATTTTTATCGCGTAATGATTCAGAAAAATTGCAAATATTCTGTCATTCTAACTTTTAGCTCCGCCAAGTATAATAAGCTCCCCAGAGTCGCTCAGCGTGATGGAAGGTGATTCCGTGACGCTGACTTGTTCGTATTTCGGCATGGAACCGCCAGTGACACACGTGCACTGGTTGAAGGACGGGACGCAGCTGAGGGAATCGGGCGGTCCGACGAGATACCGCGTGACCGATAATCACGGCAATGTTACACTGCATTTCAAGAGCGTTGACCTGTCTGACAAAGGGCACTACATGTGTCAAGTATTCACCACGGGTTTCCCGTCTCTGTTTTCGGACCCAGCCGTTCTCACGGTTGAAGAGAAGCTCAAATTCTCACCACAGCCTGTCAATAAACGCCTGGAGCTCGGCTCCACGGCGAAAGTATCATGTAAGGCCCAGGGTGCCACAAATCCTATGGTAAAATGGATCAAGGAGGGCGAGGACGAGGAATTCCCCAAACACGTTCAGGATATTAACGGCACTCTACATTTCAACGGCGTACTGGAAGAGGACAAGGGTCGATACACTTGCGTCGCCAGCAACGCTCAGGGGTCCATCAATCACACGATTAGCATTGATGTAGTTAGTACGTGTCGATAAATGTTGAACGAACAAAAAATCAATATAATAAATTAATTTAACATGTAATATTGAAACGTGTGCTTCATTGTTTTTTTTATAGTCGCGCCAAAATTCACGGTACAGCCACAAAATCCGACAGAGGCGATCGAGGGATATCCAGTGATGTTACATTGTGCCGCCGAGGGTGATCCTAAACCGACTATTCAATGGGATAAAGATTCTCGCATGAACAATCTGGAGAATCCTCGATTCGAAGTATTAAGTAATGGAAGTTTGTTCATTAAAGAGGTGTATCTCAGTGACGAAGGAAAGTATGGATGTACCGCTGGCAATAGCGGTGGTCTAAAGCGAGAGGAAGTTCAGTTAAATGTAAAAGGTACTTACATTATTCACTTACATAGATCGAAATATATAATTTTTCAAATTAACTATTTTAAATTGATTGAAAATTAATGCAATTTATTTTATAACGATGAAATTATTATTATTTCAGCTGGGGATAATTATAGAGCCGATATGGATCTAGAGGCCACTGATGACGGTACGATGATGACCAAGACTGTAACGATCACTCTCAGCGCAGCTGCAGGGTATATGGTGCTTGTCGTTGGTCTCATGTTATATTGCCGTTATCGCCGTCGCCGGAGGAAGCAACAATATCTGCAGGAACAGACAGAAGGTATATTGTCAATATTAATGCATCTAATAATTTCATGATGTATGTATATATCGAACGTACATGTATATTTAAAATGCATTTATGAATTTTAGAAAAAATGGAGAACGGCGATGTACAGCAGGAGGAACAGACAGAGTTGAAGGAAACTGGAAATAAAGTAAATTCAACGAATAAGAAAAAAGAAAACCGTGATTCCCATAACAAGAGTGATGGTGCGGATACAGCTCACAGTCAGAGTAGCAACCAATCCAAGAAATCCAAGTCGAATTATGACAAAATCGCCGTTTCGCGAAGCAATCTAAAGGAACTGAAGCCTCTTGGTCGGGGTGAATTCGGTGAGGTTTATTCTACAAAGTATCAGGTTGACGGCGACAAGGAGTCCTTGGTTATGGTCAAAAGTCTGACAAACACGAAAGACGAGACTGCTCTTCAGGAATTTAAACGGCATCTGGATCTTGTTCATAAGCTTAATCATGAGAACGTTGTCAAGTTGATCGGTCTATGTCGAGAGGAGGAGCCCGATTATATGATTATAGAATATACTGACTGGGGCGACTTGAAACAGTTCTTGATCGCCTCACGAAAGGCCAGCAACTCGAGCCCGACGCATGAATCGAAGCCAGCACGTGCGCCTCAGCTATCAGTAGCGCAAATATTGTCGCTGTCGAATCAGGCCGCGAAAGGTCTGAAGCATTTAGCCGATAACCGACTGGTCCACAAGGACATAGCCGCGCGCAATTGTTTGATCGCCAGCAATCTGACGATCAAGATCTCGCTACCGTGCATGACCAAAGAACCGTATCAGCAAGAATACACGAAGCATCGGAATCAAGTGATTCCACTGAGATGGCTGCCCTACGAAGCTGTATACGAGGACGAGTATTCTACTAAGAGTGATGTATATTCGTTCTCGTGCCTGGTCTGGGAGATGTTCCATCAGGGCGAGTTGCCATTCAACAAGCTAAACGATGAGACCGTATTGACTCAGCTCAAGGCGCAAACGCTCACGTGGAAACCGCACAAGGCGGCGCCGCCAGCTCTTCAGGAGCTACAGGCTCAGTGCTGGGCGAACGATCCGCGCGAGCGACCGACCTTCGACGAGGTTGTGTCGAAAATAGGCGAAATTGTGGTTGACAGTTGCCTGTAGGCTAGAAAACCGGATTGTGCGAGGCTCTGAATATCGGAAATACTGCAATAGGAGTAATGATTGTGTGGAGCTACGTCGAGAGGGTAAGGCTGACGAGCGCCGATGACCACGCGGCGGTGATCCCTCCCATGCGAGAAGGAGGGACCCCGAGAACGCCGCGGTTTCGCGCGCGCGAGAATAATTAACCGGCTTTCATGTTAAACGCTTTGTATCGATTATATAACGCATAATGAATTATAGGGAACCCTACTCTTTTGTAAAAGGAAAATGCTTACTCATTAATCATTGAATGCGCGACGAGACTGCGTGTCTCGATGTCGTCGCCGCGAACCGTGTGATGTATAGACTTTACGCGGAATTCAGCACTTTGCATCGTGGATCGTGCGTGATCTTTTAACGCATGTGATTTGCATTGTAATCAAGTGAGTAGCATCTTCATTGTACGAGGAGTGTTTTGATATATTTTATATATGGAGCTCGCTTTAGAGATTCAATTATCATTGTACTTTGAGCAATCATGGATTTTTCTATTATGGATCGTTCCGCGAACGTCATTTTCCGAAATCGCGCGAGCAGTCTCTGTGCTATGCGATTATTGAACGTTACATCTCGATCTTTTCTACTGCTTCCCTGTTATAGATTATCAGGTAGAACGAGAAAAACCATTGGTTCCGCAATAATTATTCATATTACAGTATTTTATCGTGTCCACTAGCTTGATAAGAAAATAATATTTATTTCGAATAGCATCTCCGTTCCAATGACTGTTCTTCTATTGTCGGACTAAGTAACAATCTGCATGGGCCCATTACACGTTATTACGCAATTTATTAATGCAATACTTAATATACAGTATCGATATAATAATAGGTATCATCACACATCGAATACTCGTAAGATACGTTAATTGTTAGGTGAGCCGAGGCCAAGTACTGATAACGAAAACGTTCAATCGGATCCGATCGAGAAATACGCGCGTGAGGTCTCGTCGCGATTGAACGTTCGGTGTTTGGGCTCGGTGTTGCAATGACATGCATATTAAGAAAGTATCGCGACCATATCAATTGACGAAGAAAATCTTATCTCCGCCTATTTACTTCTACACCGCTAAGAGATATAAAAAGAAACCTTTTATAACGTATATTATTTATAACGTATATATTTATGTGTGATAAGAATGCAATTGACCACTCGTATTTGACGAAAAAGACGGCCTTGTACATATACCGATGGTATACATGTAAATTGTTTCTTTTTTCAAAGCGCGAAAGACTAGCGTGTGAATCATCGTGTTGATTTTTATTAATGTAATTCAAATCTCCGATAGCTTTTTATTTTAGAATTTAGTATCAGAGATAAAGAGATCATGGCGCGTTACGTTAGATGCGGGCGCGCGAGGAAATGATAACGATAAAACGGCATATACAGAATGACCCTTGAAAAACCTATTTTTACACGCGGAAATTAGAATCGATCGGACCAGAGGCGAAGTATCGCTCGCGATATTTTTGCATTCAGGATCTACGGTTGGATAAGTAGCGCGAACAATCTATTTGACGCGATGGTCCAATAAGAGGAATGTGCTGAATATATATTTGACTTCGTATCCGATTTATACAACGAATATCAATGTTTATATTTTAACGGTATGTAAATTTTAACACGTCGCCCCTATTTTTGCATTTTATTCTACTATAAGAGATTGCAAAGGAGAGAACTCGCGAGGCAATTGTGGTGCGCACGTTTGCTTCTTCCATTTCATGCAAGGCTTCCGTTGATGCTTCATAAGCCAAGCGTTCGCAGGGTACAATGAGTACAGGAGTAGAAATGCCTGTTAGAAACGGCGTTAGAAATGCCCGTAACGAGAAATAATCGTGTTGCTACAATTTATTCCGCGTCGAACTTGCGTATTACGTATACTTACCGATTTTAATAATTTTCGGAAGATTAACGCGCGCATAGAGCCGTGCAAAAGTCAGTTAGCCGCATTAGTTCGCCTTCGTCGATCGACATTCCGCAGAGCTGCACAAGCGAATGTATGTATGTACACGAGATCGCTTATGGTATTTGAAACAAAAGAGAAAAACTTGAATAATTTGTGACAATTATGATAAATAAGCAAATAGAAGATTTGCCAATATACAATCGAGCTAGTTTTTTGTGCCTAATATTTTTTGTTTAACAAAATGTCGTTATTGGAAACTTGAAACGCAGCCTAAAGCTAGAATATTATCACATATTTAAATTGATAATTTAAATAATATGTATCTTTAGAATATTCCCATACTGTACCATAAAGAACTGGCACACATCTTCTTCTATTTACTTGAAAGAGTTATTGAGACGCTGTCGAAAGACTTGTCAGTCCTTCGTCAGTATCGATCTCTATTAAAATGAGTTGTAACAGGTGCAGCGTAACATCTTCATTAAGAAATAGTAATTGATTATACCATGAATTAAAATCGATCGCGCAGCGACTTGTTTGATTTAATACGCGTCTCCAGCAACGGAAAGAACTGAATGCGGAATCAATTGAAAGGAATAATAGAAAAGAAGCGGATCGGTGCAACGAGGCTGCTCTGACATATCTATTTGTTACTGGCGATCCGTCTAAAATTCTTCCGTGAATATCTACTTCTCGAAAAGATTATGCATTTCTTTCGGGAAGCAATTACGAGTGAATCTTCGGCTCTGTGCATGCTAATATAAATACGATGTATCATATACCCATAGATATACGAAGCACTGACGTATAACACTGCCAATGATAAAACGACTGTTCTCTAATTTGAAGCACTCTCGTCATACCGGTAAAAGCGCGAAGCGCTTTGCCTATGAGAGCATCGTCGTGTATTCGTGGGCGCTCTAATTAAGGATATGTAAAAGCACGAAATGAAATAATCTTTCAAGGTAAACGGATCACCCGAGCTCGTGGCTCGTCTCTACGAGCGAATTTTATAATGCTTCCTAAATGTTCGCTATATACGTCAAGAAATATCCTTATGATCAGTGATGGCGAGCGTACTTGGCACGGTGAAATCTCCGTCGCGCGTACTTTCCACATTTAATTTCAAAAAGAGGACTCGGTAAATATAGAGAGGGTTTAAAACTGTTTTAATGGAAAAATTGACAAGGATCGGAAATGTATCCAGAGTACTTTCCCCACAAATCAGCGGAAAGTACGGAGGTATTATCTAAATGTAAAGAGATGTTCTCAAAGCACGCGAGAAGGACAATCTGAGTACGAGCCATCATTGCTTGTAACATAAATTACGCTAGGAATATACATTACAGCGATCTCTACTCCGCAATTACGAGTATGTAAAGTTAAGATCAATTATCCAAGTCCTACGTGCTCATATCATTCGCTCAGATTTTAATCGTGAACGACCATCACTGCCATAAAGAAAGCAGCAAAGGCACGCCAGTCGCTGTGCCGGCGAGTTTCGTGAAAACTACCTATTATGTCCAATATGTCTAGTCATTTACGATGACAAGGTGAACAGCGTACGGGAAGCTCATTTGAATGACGTTCATATCCTTAGGCGTTCCAAATCGATTTCTTTTTTACAGTATTTTGTAAATATTTGTACTTTTTTATCTACGTCGTACTTATGAATTTTTGGAATAGTATGTGCTATGATTAAATAAAGATGAGAAAACAAGTATGTAACGTGTACATTATGATTGTATCATGAGCTATCTTATCCTTATCAGAACCCTATCCCATGTTAACGATAAAAGAAATAATAGATTTACAGGTTTATTTAATCTCTCAAGATTTTAATTTTCATTTTTATCTTAAACCTTATTTGACGATTGTATCTATTTTTATAACAAAAATTATCACGAAAATTTTTATAATTTTTATTAATAAAAATTGCAATGCAAATACAATCATTATCTGAATGTATGTGAGCATTAACGGTTTAATGAATAAAAATTGGAAAATATAAGAATATAACGAGAAGAGACGAAAAAGATCGATCTTTACACTTTCTCGTGTATGTAAGAAACGTCAATGATTAAAAGATTAAAAAAGAGAAGGCATGCAATTGTAGGTAGAATATTTTCGAGTACTAGAGAAAGGGATGGCGTATTACCTAATCAAATTTATTTTTACTTAATATTTCATGGTACAGTCTATACCTATTATGATATATAAAATAACGTAGTCGTCGAATGCAAACAGGTTCAACGAAAGCAGAAACGTCGACTGAGTAGCGCCCAGGAAAGAAAGGTGATCGAAACGTTCGAAACGAAACGTGTAAATCATCGGATTTGCGAAACGCAGTAACGTGAGAAGTGCGTTTTAGTCTTTTACGTGTGTTTATATATTTATATGTAAAGTCTAAAAAAGGTGAGGATGAGTTCACTTAAACTTTTAGTACTTAATTCATTAATGCAGCGTCGCAGCCTCACTCTCTAATAGTACTAAATATAATAATGGTATAATGCGATAATTATTTCGTTAATATAGATTATTAACATTATAAATAATATAATCGTCGGAATTCGTATAATAAACAATGATACAAGGTATTTTTGTCGTTTTAGTTTTTTAAATTGTTATCATATAGTAATAATCACAATAGCGTATTCTGAAAAATAGATTAGGGTCCCGTGGGCAGAGGGCGGAGTGCCTCATTTCTTCCAAACAACTTTCTTTCCATTTCTCGCTTCTCTCTCTCTCTCTCTCTCTCCCCCGTTATCCGTCGCGCTTCAAAGTTCTCCACGGGTGCCCGGAACCTAAATTGGATCTCAAGAACAATCGCGAATCTCGACGGGGCCTCGCAATGCCCGCACGGTTCTCCTCGTCTACGTCGTTTCGTAATTGTGTCGCAAGGACTCGAAGTAGCCACGAGGAATCACGCTGGCAGTCCAGCGATATAGAAGCGCATTTCGCACGACGGTCGCTGCTCTTACGTGACCATATAAAAAAAATATATATGTCGTCGCGAAGATAGATCGCATCGCCGAGGGCACGCTTGTCCGGCTTCGAGTCATTACACAAGTCATTACATCGGATGTTCCGAAGACAATCGAGTGACGATGAGACTCTCTCATGATGGAGAGCCTCGATGAACGTTCGATGACTTGTAACCCGCGATTATTATCTCCCGCGACTCTTTGACTTTCGTTGCATCTTCCGGTGTTCTGTAGTGAGAGACTAAACTGCGTCCAGCCCCCAACTTGTCCTCTTCCTCCTCCCTTCATCTTCCTACCCGACCTTCGTGTTTCTGTTCTGGCTTTCCTTTTTTTTCATGTTTTTTTTACTTTTTTTAAACCGCGTCTCTGCCACTCTGCCTAGGGAACCCACTATAACAGGGCACTATGAACAGCAGTCTGCTGGCTAAGTGACTTTCCGAATCTACAATCGTTCCTCCGCATTCTCTCTTCTTTCTCTTTCTCTCTCACTCGATCAGATTCCCCTCTCTCGCCCTGTCGCACTCCCGCCTAATCCTCCCGCACACAAGAGTTCGCACCCTCCGTTCTCTCAGTTCCCATTTCTCTCTGGCAGTCTCTCTCTTTCTCTCTCTCTCGCGCGCGCTTTTTCTCTCCCATCTCTCACTGACTTCTCATCCGCGCCGTACGCCTCCCCCGTTAGCCTGTCGACTCGTTTACTAATAAATCCCGGCTGTACATTTCTATTGTTACCTCCGCGCTAGCTTGAACCTTTAGGATGGGAAACGCAAATGTCAAGTCACGTCACGTCAAGTATAAAAAAAAAAGGAAAAAGAAAAACGCGACACGCGTACGAAAGACAACGCGTTGCGCGACAGGTGTCGACGGTCGAACGGAAAGAAGAAGAAATATCGAGTGAACGCAATTCGTATTCTTGTCAACGAACCAGGGGAGGATTAACCAACGTAACGGACAAAATCGCGCGGAAAGAAAGACCAGTCTTCGTTTTGTCTACCAGCACATCCCGGCCGAACCGATTCACCACACGTGTACGCGTTCCCGAACCACCCTTAATCCACCACCCCCGTGTATCCCGCGAATCGCACGACGTACCATCCCGTTCCTCGTCCATCCCGTCACAGAAAAATCGACAAAAGCTCCCCTTCGCCAGCATGCTTCTCCTATGTCAGCATTCACACTACGTGTCAGCCAATAGTAAACCACTACTGTACCTTTTTCGCGTTTATGATATTTTATACTTTACTTTTTTTAATTATTTTTTTTGTTCGTTAATATTAGACGTGCCGTGTCTCTACCATCAGCCTACTGCCAAACTACCTATCTCCTCGCTTCCGCCTCTTTTTCTTTCTCTCTCTCTTTCTCATCCAGATCTCATCTCTTTCAACCTTCTCGTTCGCGCTTCCTCCCCTCGCCAGGTACTTCCCACTCGTCTCTCTCCTCTCACTTTCTCTCTCTCTCTCTCTCTTTCTCGCAGTTTATAAATAGTATTATTAATATCATCATTCTTTTCGTGTATTACAATATAATAATCGGCAATAATATACCTTCAGTATTAATGCAGTATCGTTATTATTAGTATCGCTCTCCCTCGCTCCCACTTTCCTTCCCCTTCTGCAATACACGGGTAATTTTTTTCCCTTTCGTTTCAACGCTATCGTGAATCGCGCGAGTGTACGAACGAACGAACGAATAAATGAATCGTCACGCTGCCCTGTGCCACACAGAATGGGTGTCTGCGACCGATTTAACAGATGGTTGCTCCGATTTTCCAATGTCCGGCGTGCTGCGCGCCGATGCGGGATGCGATTTACAAATACACACGGCGGAGACGCATACACAACACACAATCCTGCCCGATTAATTAAGTCGAGGGACCAATCCCAAATTGCGACTCTGGTCTGCGACGTGCGAGCTCCACCGTTCGACGAGATCAACGAGCTGTCGCTCGTTCATCCGTTCGGAGTATCTCGTCGTGATTAGGAAAAAAAAAAAAAGGAAAGAAATGGAAATCCGACGTTCCTTTCGCGTCTAATTGATTCATTAAAAACGAACGTCGTCTCCGCGTCGTGCCGTACATCATCCAGGCGAATACAGAGCGACCTTTTACACCCTTGTACATAAGGGCATCGCAAAACAATCGATTCCTACATTCCAAGAGGTGAGACGCAGAGTCGGTGCCGGTTCACCGACGCCGCGGCCGATCGCGGATCAATTGACGAGTATCTTGCGGAAGTGTGTGTATGTGTGTGCGTGCGTGCGTGCGTGTGTGTACATGTCCAGAGAGATATAATTGCAGTGACTTAATTAGAAACCCTTAAACGCTAGAAATCGGTATCGTGGCCTTCCGACTTTAAACGCTATTTTACAGTCTGCGTCTCTCGTCGCCGCGCGCTCGCCACGTCCTCCGGGAGGAGGTCCTCGGCTGCCTCGTACACAGACGAACGATCTCGCCAACGGCACGACGTGAGCGCGTCTGTAACGAGTAATACAAGAGTATAATAACATACGATCGGATAACGAGTAGCGTGCGGCGTACACGCGATCGTGACGCTCGCGAGACTCGGGAGAGACTCTCGTCGTCTCTCCGTCTGATTGCGCGCCGAATCGCTCGATCCGCCGAACGTTCGCCAGGTCGAGGAGTACCATCGTACACGCGAAATCTGAATGACGATGAAAGATTCGTCTTTGCGGCGAACCAGCGCGCTCCCGGAGCGGATCTCTCGGCCGATGGCGAGGCGAGCGACAAACGGTCGCCGTGCGACGATTTGATCTTAACGAAGAGGAACCGCGAGGACACGAGGCGAGTTAATTTGATTGATCCAAGTGGGTCACACGCAAAGTATTACGCACGCACACAACACGCATGCACGTCATGCATTCGCGGCACTTCCTCCCACTTGGCGCGCACCTAAAGAGAATCCTGTTGTCCTCGCCTCTTCGTTTTTGCCGGCGTTGGCACCGCCAGGGATGATGATGATGCTGATGACGACGACGACGGCGGCGGCGACTATACGGGCGTGAACGTGTGTGCCAGAGTCACATTTTCGGGCGTATTTCTCTTTCTCGCGAACGGTTACTTCTTTTTTTTTTTTTTTCTTTAAGGATACATATAGCCGACTAAATATACAGACCGGCGTTTTAAAGTAGCGCATGCTGCCGCCTCCGTCGGGACGCACACTTCGCCGAGCTTCTAGTTAGTTAGAGTAAAAAATAGCGTAAACGGCACTGTATTAGGAAGAAGCAAAATACATGTTACATTCTCGTTATTTTATCGTTGATAAATGCTATAGTGTTTTTTTTCCCTTTAAAAATCTTCTGGTATCGCAATGCATTACGTTATTATGAATATTCTTAAGTGTTAATTATCATATTGTTATCGTTATTATTATTAATATTATTAGTGCTCGCTCATTTTACAACGCCGCGCGGGGGAGGCCCGTCGCGTGGCCAGCAATCTCCCCCGTCGGAGAAAAAAAACACCACCGACACCGTTTCTCTCTCGTTCGTCAGACTTATGAACGCATGCCGGGGAGGGCGGGAACGGCGATACACGTCCCGCCGCTCTCTCTCTTCTTTTTCTCTTTCTTCTCGCCGATTTCCTCCTCACTTAATTACAAAGCGCGGAACGGGAGTCTCATTCTTCCGCGGCCATCCGTCGCGTTTTTTTAATGATTAACAATCGCGAGACTCTAGCCGTCGTGGCAATGGAGTTTTCGTTGAAACGCGAATTTCGAAAAATACAATGTCCTCTCATTTTTTTCTCTCTCTCTCTTTCATCTCGCTCTCTTACATATACACATATTTATATATATTTTATATATATATATATACTCTTTGCTTGGTGTGCCACACTTTAAACGGAACGTCTGATCGGCGAAATCCTCCGACGGCTGGGGACTTGGGGGTTGCGAGGGACGGCCACGAAGAGAAGCAGACTCCTGTTTCGGAAATTCAACGCTAGTAGTAAATTTGTTTAACATTAGGTACTAATTCTCATCTCCTCTTTCATTAAGTGGCTTACAATTCGTACAACTCGCCTATCATGTAAAACTATGACGTCTAAGATGTCCGAATTAACGCTAGATCTCGATAATAATCAGATCGGATAAATTAATAGTCGTAACTGTGTATGTATCAACTAGGCTAGACTTCGACGGAAAAATATATTTATAAAAAGTTATAATATATGTCATATATTAATATACGTTTCAAGCGTTCTATATATATATATATATATATAGATGTATTTATATATATATATATTTATTTTATATTTATATATATTTATATATTTATATTTATATACGTATGTATCATTACTAATCTTCTACTTATCTCTAAACTTCCACATCCTCGCGAATCGCATCTCATACACACTTCATCTCTTCTCTACTCGATCTCCTCTCGTACGGGGGAGATCTACTGTGTTGTTCTTAGGTTTTCATTTTCTGTTTCAATTTATAAGTAACTGGCTAAACTCCTTTCCGTTACATATACAGACAATTAACTCGGGATCCGAGGGATTGAAATGAAATAATGCATGAAACATCACGTCACGTCCCCCGCGAGACAACTCGTTAAACAACGCAAAAGATCACGCGAAGCCTATACAATCGAACAACCATCTTCCTCATACGACCTCCGTTTATAACAATGCAGGACAAACGAATTCATTTACACCGAGCCGAAAGTCGCTCTAATCGACCACATTCGATCGCGTCATTGTCTTGGATGGAATCCGTTCCTTATTGGCTTAAACAACATGAACGTCACGAGCTCCTTGAACACGTTTATACAAATCTTCGTCTTTTTTTTACTTATTTTCCTTTTATTAAAGCATCAACGCTCGATAATAATATTGTAAGCTTATTAGACTTCTGACTTTTTTTTTGAACACCAAGCTACCGCTACACCCCTCTCGCTCCTTTCTCTCCCTTTCTTCCGTTCTCTCTCTCTCTCTATCTTGCTCACGCATTCACGCATCATGCATCAGGCATACGCTCATTTTTTTTCTCTTTCTCTCGCTCTCGTTCTCCCTTGAAAAATATTTCGTGGTGCACGACCGCCCTGTTTTCATGCATTACTTGATTCCAACGTTTTAGTACAATTCTACGATCTTAATATCGCGAGTGTCTCCCAACTAGTGTGTCGTTAACATGATTATTAAAACTCGCTAATAAGGTGAACATCCTTACACGTCTGCCTCTCCTACGTCCGTCTTTTCTTTCGCGTATCGCGTATGCACGCACGTGTTTTGTGTATAACCGTGTCCGAGTCTGTGTGCAAGGGGGACCACCTTTCCTACCGTTAACGAATACCGTTTTGTGCGTCTTCTAACGATTAACCATCACAATGACCAACGGTGCCTAGTTTACAATTAATAATCTTTGGTATCATGCCTGAGTCTTCCGTTTACGAAAAGAAAGAATCACTAAATAATTAGTTATAAAATCTTGTTCGGATATAACGGGTATGAGCCGTTCGTCGTATCAAACTTAGAAAAAGATTCGTCCTTCGCGCGACGCGCGAAACAAGCGATTAGAAATGCTACTTAGTTTCCCGAGGGACAATTAAATGCGACAAGGAATGTCGGATTGATTATATGGCAGCTTCGAACCACGTGGAAAGTACAACCACGGCGAGTGATGTTCCTGCTATCGCTACTTGTTTCAAGCACAAAATATCGGTTCTATCTTAAGATCTACGCCGCGTGGCAGTTTGAATAATTTCCACGTTTATTCACGTATCGTTTGACAGTCAGTGGGATATCTGTAGGTATCCTTACATCGTCGTTTTCGTTTTTTTTATGAATTCGCGCTCATTCACGAGGACTATTCGATTATGTTACTAATAGAGTTAACAATTCGCTTCGATAAACTTTCGCTGGTTTTCTAACGAAAGTCATAATAGTGTAAAAGTGTAATAAAAAATAATTTGTGCTTGGAACAGTGATCACTTAAGTGATAATAAAAAGATTTCATCCAAATTTCCTTGAAACAAAAAAGTAAAAAATATTTCCCATCTACACCGATCGTAAAAACTTGTAAGAAAAAAATAAATGCATTGAGGCTCGCCTTTGGGGGATCCTTTTCAGTCTTACCGTTTGAGGGATAATTTTTCGGCGAGCTCTGGGGATGTATTTTAACATAGAAATAAACAAACTGAACGAGTTAACGATTAATAAACGAAAAGAGAGCCGGTAATAGAATATATGAAAGTTTACAACCTGTAGTATGTATCCGTGTACTTGTGTGCGTGTCAAAGGGTTCAGGTTCGATTGTTCACAAAATTCCACGATCAGTGAAAGATAGTCTGTTGTTGGAATGTAGCTTTCTCGCGATGCCGTAGAATTGCGGGAGACAGTGATGTCAGAAATTAACGATGCACGACTGTACGCGCGTAAAATGGAGGATACAAAAAACAAGGTTGTACAAAAAGTAATATTTACAAAGCGCCACGACGAATTCTTGTGAACAAAAGACCATGAGATTCCATCACCACGTGCGTCCGTCTCGTCTCACAATCAGATCCGTCAAGAGAGCCCGATGAGTGAGAAAAGCCCTCCCTACGTTTCTCTGCGATCAGAGAACATCTCGCCATATAGAATATATCACATACATGTTTACTTCTCTAAACACACTGAAATAAGAAGCACTTTAAGATAGATGTCTACATACACCATCGGGCTCAGATTAGATGGACCGATTCTCGTTTTCGTCTTTCCAATCCTTCTGTCTTTGTAACCCCTAACTGATGTATATGCTTTTCTGTATATATGTATTATGTACATATAAGCGCTGTGCCTCTCAACTTTTCTCCCGCACTCTCGCTTTCTTCACTCTCTATTACGTATATGTGCAGGCGTCGAGAACGCGCGTCTCCGAAGCATACACAGAACTAGAACCGACATACGAGAAACTAGAAAGTAATACAGTCTCAAACGACTATTTTTTATGTATTCTATGCAGAGCAGCAACGTAATCGGTGTTTGTTGGCTGCTAGCGTGGATACATCAATTAACGCATTCTTAAACCATGCAATATAGCAATCTCCACGATTTTATGCATAATTTAAATGTTTGTATAATGTTATAATAAAATACATTGGATAAGATTCAGATTTCACCGAAATATATATTAAAATGTTTAAATTATATTAAACTGTGGATAATTTTATTTTACAATAAAAATTTTTTTAATGTTATGTTCAAGTAACTTTCCGAATCCAACAATTTTTACGTGGCATAAATAAATACTCTATATATTTTGTAATAATATAAAATATTAAAAATAAAAATAAAATAAAATTATAAAAGAAAACACATAAAAATATAAATGCAAGATATAGAGACGTTATTATGTACAATTAACTAAATGCATTTCACATGATCCATTTGGTCAATCGCGAAAAACATTCGGCCAACAATGTCGATCATCATGATCGTCTTCAATTTCGAGGCACGCAGCAGTGTTACGTGGTCTATAATGGCACTATCAATCACTCGTATTAAATATTACGTTAGAAAAATTGCGTGTTTCGAGTTTGCGGATAGTCTCCTTTAATTGACTTTATGAAAAAAGCCTTGTCGTAATACTATGCTGTGTAGCTTTACAACAATATACCGACCTCGATACTAATTGTCAATTAATAAAATAGTGGAGATTACGACATTTTGTTGCGAACCATCGCGTAACGTTCGCACTATTTTGTCAATCGAGCCTAATCACCAAAGTACCCTCGAGTTTTTACAGTTCGAGCATCGATAATCGCAGAATCTCTTCTCTTTCTATATTCTACATGCTCATTCTTTTGCGGATTAGTGCTAAAGATCTACGATAACCGACAATCGCTACGCTAAAATGTTTGCCTTATTTAATCGTCAATATGCATGGATAAACGAGCTAATAATCATCATAACGTCTACCGAAACACTTCTGGCTGGAATGTCGTTCCTAAGAGGATTATGAAATGCTACATTATGACGCTGTGACGATTCGCGAATAGGCAACCTGCGAAGCTACTTGATTCAACGTTTTCCAATGCTCTGATTTTAAACAATCGATTATTGCAATTTCGGAAAGATCCTTGCCCAATTTCTGTTACGTACAACAAACGATAACATCTAGACTCGATCGACGTAAAGCTTTGAATATTCCAATTTTTCATTACGACTAAAGTAACATCAGCATCGAAACAAAATCATCATGCGCGAAATAAAGGGATTTCAGGATTGAAGGTAAAAAAAAAAGTATCGTGGCATCCATCGAAGTACTGCGGAATCTCTGGCCTGGACTCTCCTCTCGATTAGTCGCTCTACATAGCTTGGAATAACGCGCTAAGACTGTAGAACGCGCCCTTTCTCTCTCTCTCATCCCCTCGCATCGCCGAGCCGAAAGTAAAGTACGACAGCGATCGCGATGGCGATGGCGATGGCGACGGCGACGGCGACGGCGATGGCGATGATGACGATGATGATGACGACGACGATGACGATGGTGACGACTATGATCGATAGATGAAGCTGCAAGGTGGCGTTGGCGGCGGTGGTGGTTGTTGGCCACTCATGGCGATCGGTACGAGGGTGGGCGAGGGTGACGAGGAGGGAGGGGACGGGGAACTCGATGACACGCTCGACGATGGCGAGGGCGATTCCAGTGCCCTCGGGCCGGCGAGCTCACGATTTGACTGTCCCCCGGACGTCACAGCGCGACTACTCCTGCTGGCCGTCGTCGCGTTGTGGCGATTGCGCGCTGGCCGTCCTAGGCTCCGGTGACGGCCACCCCCCTCCTCGCTCGTTTCTCAGAGATAAACCTTCTTGACGCTGCGCGTGGTCGCAAAGCCATCGTTGCGGCGATATGCGTCGCCCTGATGGGAGCGCAGAGTGCCAAAGTTGTCGCCGCGCGGTCCGCCGCGAAAACCATATCCGTCCGGGAACTGGAAGAGAGTCTCCGTGGGCGTTGGCGGTGGTTTTCTCATGGTTCCTTTCGGGGACTGAAGCTTCGGCGGCTGCGGGACCAGCACTGGCTCCGCGTAGGTCACCTCCTCCTGCGGCAGTAGCTTCGGCTCGGGTGCCAGCCTGCTGAATGTGGATAAGCAGACATTACTAAGAGCGGCAAATGGAAGAAAATTATTCCTCCACCGAGTCCGTTTGTCCGTTGAAACAGATATATTACCTGTTGACGTTCTGGCGTTGCTCAAAGTATTCGTATTCCGTATCCGGATATGGTAGATTGTCGTCCTCGTCTTTCCTGCACTTTCTGCCGCACAAATAACCGGCCACAAAGCCGACGAACAATGCGGCTAGCGCACCCGCCACCACGGCCATTACTAGAGTCTCCACCGAGTATTGCGGAGGAGGCGTGTCGGCCGCGGATACTTCCGGACCTGCAAAATAATAAACGGAATGTCAGTTACATTTGCAATAACATGAAACAAAGAAATGAAATTCGATTAACCGAGCCGCCGTACCTGAATTGGCCTGCTCCTCATCTTGCATGATATTAATGATCTCACCGCCGGGGTTATCCTTGTTCGGTAATGAATCCTGCGGGAACTTGTTCTGATTGGCGGAAATGGCGCCGACGCTGCCGGCGTCCTTGTTAAGGCTCTTGCTCGCCGGACAGGACGCGTGTATGCCAGTCGCGACGCTCTGCAGAAACCTGCTGGCGTCCGTCGCCGCCGGGCCGACCAGCGCTCGGCACTTGTTCTCCACCTTGTCCCAGGCGCAGTACGGGTCCTGCAGGGCCACGCATTCGCTGCACGACAGTATCCTGTCGCTGTAGCAGCGATGAAGCCTCAGCGCCTGCACCTGACTGTCGGCGATGACGACCAGTCGACCGTCCTCGAGACCGTCGCCCGCCTGCGAGGCTCGGACGACCTTGATGCCGCGAACCGGTATCGTCGGCGGGAACGCCTGTATCTCCTCGATCACGACCGGGCTGACCTTCTGATGAGAATCGGCCGACTCGGCGTTCACCGCCTTGATCACCTTGCCATTGTCTGTACCGATGAAGAGAACGTCGTAGGTCTTGCCACCCGGAGTTTTCACTTGAGGATCCACCGCAATCTGAGTGAATCTGTAACTAGATATCGGTAGAACCACGTTATCAATGTTTTCTATACCGTTGAAGAAAAGCGACGAGGTCACCAATTTACATGTTATGATTCACTCGCTGCAGCGTTTTGCTATGACAAAAAGGGATCTGCAGGGAAAATAAAAAACGTCTATCAACGTCGGGCGTACAGTAACGTAAACCGCGCTCGTATCGATGCAAAACATACGCGAGACGCGACGATGCGCGATGAAAGCCCGAAAGCGCGGCATAGTTTGCGTTCAATTTATATTTCGGCTCGCGGCTCTCGAGTGATTTTCACTTACTGGAAACTGGTGCGTATAACGATCGGCTGGCCGAAAAAGCTCGGCACCGACTCGTCCATCAGCGAGTGCGTGTTGATGAAGTTGAGCGTCAGGTCCGGTAGTGTGCGCGAGTCGTTGGTGCACTGACCGGGTCGTGGATCCGGCACTTTCGTGTCCTGCACCGGCAGCCAGTTGGAGTTCATGGCACTCTGCTCCTTGAAATTGCCGGCGAAGGTGTCGGCGATGTCCTGCAGCGAGAACGCGCACACCGCCGAGCCGCTTATGCTGTTCACCGGCGTGGTGAAGGTGCCGTAAATGAGCTGGGCCGACGTGCCGCCGTACTGGCCCGATATCAGCTCGGTCGTTGACTCTGCGAGCGAGATATTCCTTAAATTGCCTCGGGAATGTATCCTCGAGGAAACGCGCGAGATATTGCGGTGATACGATTAATTTCGAATCTACCTGTAGACTCGTATCTGCTTCCAAGGATACTCGCACAAAACTCGAATCAAACATTGATGCTTTTAGACTTTTTAATTTGAAAACAGAAATCTCAACGTCGACATGTCGACATACTTTAGAAATACTTTTTCTTCTTTCTATTTTTTAGATTAATACTCTATTTCTTGTGTAAGAGTCGGGATTCTGAAATTTTATAACTTTTCATCAATATTTCTTTTATTTTGAGATATTTAGTTTTTCATAATTTTTATTTTCATACAAGTATTTTCAAGTACCAAAAATGGTAAAAAATGGTCAAAACTGCATGGTCCTTTTAGTAAATGTTGGTACTTTTAGTGTCAAGTTATAAATTATTAAAAAACATCTTCTTGCAAAATTCAAAGAATCAAGTGGACGACTTGACCAACGAAAGAAGACTGAGTCACCTGTATAAACGAAAAGACATTCGACGATTCCAAGATGCAGACATGTGCAATATATAAAATATCACAAGATTGTATTTTTTTTTCAATTATGAAGCAAATTTGGGAAAGCAGATGTGAGGTCAATATACTCGGACGACGGGTGGTCCATCGCGAGCATGCGATGTCCGTTTACTTACGTATCTCGTTAAAGTAGAACGGGAAGTCGCCGGTGACGGAGCAATTGAGACGCGACTTCAAGAATGACGTCCACCTGTTACGGAAACGGTGCGGTCCGCCCCGGTCGTATTTACAGACTCGCGCCACGCGAGAATAGACAGCCTGCGAATGCAAAAATTGCGTCTCGTAAATTTCATCGTCGTGGGGAAGCGTAAGGCAAAAAAAACTTTATTTCCCTCCCTTCCCGAAAAATGTGTCACGGGGGAAAAAAAAGAGGACGAGCGGACGAATGAGGAAATCCAGTTTCAGCTTTTACGCGCGCTATTAAAGTGACACGCACGTTTCTCCGGGCGGCACAAAGCGCCGCATAAAGATCGCGCGGAAACTTCCTGCGCGCGGAGCAGTCTGTACGCGAAATATACCGCGCCGTGACTTCCAGCGGAAAAAAAAAACGCGATTTGCAAAACACACCGCGGAATATACAGTGCGCGTAAAGAGGATAAAACCCGGGGCCGAGGGTGATTTAGAGGAGAATTTATCGTGAGCTGTAATTAAAATAGAATTCGCGAGCGTGTACTCGAGCGCGTAAACGAATATAAAGCGGGGCGGAAGCGGAACGGGAGCGCGATTTCGAAGATCGCGGAATGATTTATTGTGCCCCGCTGAGATTATAAATTTATTCCGGGTCGCATAAAATCTCTCCGCGAGAAGTTTCGCCGCAATCTTTATCCGTAATACCGCGCCCCAACTTTTTCCCTCCCCCGTCGTAAAATTATGCGTCATTATCAGAGAAGGCGGAAAGCTCGGGCTTCGCCTTTGACAATAAGTCGAGCTTCGTCCACAATGAGTCTCGCACTCGCCACAGGGACATTCGGCCGGTGCATCTCTCCTCCGAGGAGGAGGAGACGGAGCGACGAGCTTCTGAAAGCTTGGTCCTCAATGCGAAACGACAGGCGAGAGAAATCGTAATCGCCTTACTCGTTAAAAAGCGAGCGAGAGTAACCACGCGCGGATTTTCGAAACCTTCGCGTCGTATTATCCGGGTCCGAAACTTAATCTCATCCGACACGATTCTTCCACCCTATTGTCGAGCGCGCGCTAATTCGCTGGTGGCAAAATATTGCGCGACTTTTATAATCGCGAGAGCGAGAGAGGCAGCTTTTATCAAATGCAAATTTCGATCCGCCGCGAAAGGGCCCGGCGGAGTATTAAATCTTACGCGATGAAAATGACGCGCCGCGGAAGTTAATGGCCAGACTAATGCTGTTTAAACGAGTATCGCGCTACCCTTAATTGCACGATCGATTCTTATTCGCGTTGGGCCGACGAAAAGCGAAGATCGCTCGTGCACTCTCCGAGACTCGAGACGATTACGGAAATTACGGAATTACGGACGTTTGCGACGATCCAATAATTCCGCGAGTGCGCCACGCGATTCCGCCTTCTCGAAATCTACGGGGGTGATATATGGCGGCGATTAATCGCCGGCGATTCCTTACCTTGCCGCAATTGATATATTCTACGGCGGTCTCCCTGAAGAAGAAGTAGACGAAGTCTCCTTGGGACATGGAGCTCACGAAGTTCGGTGCTGCAATTAGAATATGTAGCCATTATTACTAACTGCTATTGCCAGCGCGCGCGCGCGCGCGCGCACGGCGATAGTAAATGGTGCCATAAATTCCCCTTATAAATAAATGAACGTAATAACCACCTACTGGAACGCAATCGATGGTGTGTAATAAAGCAGACAACGCTCATACAGTAGCTCGAAAATAAGGGAGGAGGGGAAAATCTCGCCGCGATTTATTTAAAAACTTCCATTTCCACTCGACGTCGCGCGATGAACATTAATTCTCGGGCGTTCGAGCGGCTCAAAAAGTTAAGGCAACCCGAGAGCACCGGTTATTTACGCTAACAAACGTTCCCCTTAATTGTGCCATTAATTTCGACAGACGCAGTAATTAATTGAGCGTAATTACCGGCGATTAAGTGCATCAAGACACCCACGTTGACAAACGACGCGTTACGCCCGATTATTAGCGCTCGAAAATTGCGTACGACTCTGTCGACGATCGACCCGCCTCGGTAAAATAACGGGATGCTAAATCTCGAATGAAACGCGGTGAATCAAACCGCGGAGACTCGCGGCTCTGAGCAAAGTTTAACGATACATTTGCAGCATCCAGGTATACGCGTAAAGCGCTGCAACCTCCCATCGCCGATAAGCGCTGACTACGTGTAAGGGAAGGCCCTTTTCTTTTCCGTCGGTTATTTCAACGCCGCCGCCGCCGCCGCCACCGCCACCGCATCGCGGTTCCGCTGCCGTTCCGGTCGACCGCCCGATAAAGTGGGAAAACTTTATCGATTTATTAACTTGACAGGGTTTTCATAAGCTTCTTAGGATTCATAAAGTAATATTAATCTCGCCGTGCCACGTAGGTATATCCGAACGACCCGTCGCTCTCCGCCCCATAAATTCTCCTCGTTTTACCCAACCCCTTGGCGAGAGAGCTCTCCTCCTATCTCCGTCGCTCTCCCTCTATCTGTCGTCGCCGGCTCGCTCGCTCGCTCGCTCGCTTCCTTCCTTCCTTCCTTCCTCCCTTCCTTCCTTTCCACCTCGCGTCCTACGTCGCGTTTAACTGCACCGTCGCCGAGACAAAGTGTCGCGGAAAATTCGCGGCGACAACGCGGGGTCCTGGTCCCCGAAAGGGAAACACTTCCGACGTTCCCCCACGAGCAGCCAGCGTGACCGATTAGAGAAAAATGTCTCTCCCGGAGACCAACACGGTCCGTTCCCCCCCTCCCCCATGTCTTCCGTGCCCCCCGTCCAAAGATTTTCGATTCTCGATTTGCCGAGGGTGCGACGGGACACGAAGGAGCCGGCGTAGAACGGTGGCGGGATGGAATTGAATTTTCGACGGACGGAGAGAAAATCAATATTGTCCAACGGGTGGAGAAACTTGATTAGCGCTCTCGTACACCGTTCAATTAAAATACCCCTGGTGGACCGGCGAAGGCCCCCGCCGTCTCCGCCTCGAGCGAAGTGACGTATCAATTTTAACGGCGTGACGACGAAGACGGTACTTTGAAGTTTCGTATAATACCTCGGCGGTACAACGCCGCGAAAACCAGTTTTTAATTTATTAAATCTACAAAGGGCCTCATACGCGACGTATGAGCGGCCAATGTTGGGCGAACAAAGAACCCATCGATAACCGGTGGAAATCGGTAGCGTGTATCAACATGTTTCAAAAAGCGTGATAAAAATCTGTTATGTCTACAGCGTTAATTAAAATCGTGTTTAAATTTCGTTAAATGGAAGAGAGAAAAAAAGCGGTGCGGTATATTTTCACATATTTCGAATGTAGCCAAATAAAAAAATACGTAAAATGTATATAAATCGCGTAAAAATTCTGGACACCCCGAACGGAACAGAATCCAATTTGGCCGGACACGATTTAAACAATAGAGACATTTTGTCAGTTAAAAATCATGCGGTTAACCGAGATCGGCGGAGATCTCGCGTTCCCGCGCCGCAGACGGTGCGCCTGCATTACGATGCAACGGGGTCGCGTTACAATCTCCAGGGCAAATTTCGAGCCGACGGGGGCACGAGCGGAGAGCAGCTCCGTCGTTACACGACCCCGGAAGATCCGCGGAATAATCTTGGGCCAAGTACGACGGGAGAGAGCTTAGCGAACCACGTACACGCACGGTTAATCCCGGAATTACACCGCGTGGATTAGGGGCACACACCCCTTCCGGGGAAGGGAGTTGCGGCACTCCGATCGTGCGACATTTCCGCGAATAATTTTCCCGGGGCGCGCGCGCAGCGGGTTTTCAAAGTCGACTCGGCGCGCACCAGTCGAAACCAGTCGAAACTTGGTCGGCAAATATTGAATCGAACTCGCAGTTGAACTTTAATGGACACGGATGTGTATTATGCGGGAGCCGCCGCGCGATTTTCAAACATTCCGACACGTGTTTATCCCCGACCGGTTACCTTCCGCCCGAGAGGGATCACGTTCGACGGCGACGGTAACGAGGTCGATAATGGACAATAATTATGTCGCGCCGGAATATTAATAGGATAATTTTAGAAGTTGGTAAGCGCGGGTAAAACGACGTGATTAAAGTTGCGCGTGAGGACGATAATAGCCCCGATGGCAACCCCGGGTCGAGCCGCGTGAAATGTATAAAGCGACATTGGCTGCGAGAAGTTTTCAGTTTGCGGAATTCCGTTCGGGGGAACTCCCTTTCCTCCCGCCCGCGCCGTGGGATTCCCGCCCGGCTTATTGATCATTTTTATTTAATATCGGATCATCACAGTCCACCTCCCGGTCTGAACTTTTCTTATTCGATTCTCTGGATAATGCGAATCCCGGTAACTTTCTTCCCGTAAACTTCCGCGGATACTTTCGATAAATGCGACTATTGTCTTATTGTTAAGAAACGGCGGAGTTTGCAAAGCGCTGCGACTGAGAGAGAGAGAGAGAGAGCCGATACAGAAACGCAAACTTTCGAGAGATACAAATAACGGGTCTTTCGCTACAACTCCTCGCAATTAGAAAGTAACGATTGAATTAATCGGATCTGGGATTATAAGCTATCTATCGCATCCAATTAGCTCGGTCTAATTGCGATCCGATCTCGCGACTTTTAGAATCACTATTTACAGAGGGAACTCATCCTCGATACTGCCTGACGGAAACTAGGAATAATAAATAATCCAAATAAACTGATTCGAGTGCTTCCAGAAATAAACAGTTTCACCTTGTAAATTACGAATAAAACCACTACTTTGCAAAATAACAGGCAGAAATTATTAAACGCCTTTTAAAATAACTCGGTACATTTTAGATACATCTGCGCTTGATAATTCACAGCTTGGTGCGGATAATGATAATCTACAGCTGGCCGCGATGAAAATTAATATTCCGAGTTTCGATCATTAACTACCGACTTCAAACCGCACTTGTCGCCGTGTCGAATTAATGGCAAAAGCGCGGCCGCGAAAATGAAAATTGATATCCCGAGTTGCGATCGGAGTTAACCGCCGACTTTCAATGTAAATCAGCAGAACGCGATCATTAAGCGTCATCAATCACCCGGGCGGGGAATTGACGATTGGATTAGCCTTCGCACTCACCGTTCAGACTCATCGAGTCGTATTGCTCGGTCTGCAGCGGCTCCCTATAGATTATCGGGTCCATGCCGGCGAAATCGGCGACCGTGCCCGTGTAGAGTTCACCGTCGACGTAGACGAAGGTGCTGTTGTGCTGCGGATCGTACGGGCACCTCGCCTGCCCGCCCTTCTCCTTCACGATCGTGTAGTTGCCCGCGTGTACCGTATAATCACGGCACATGGGCTTGAAGGCGTTGGTGGCGCACACGAAGAGGTTGTTCGACCCGGTCTTCACCAGGATGCGAATGTAATTCTGGCAATTCTCCTCGGGCGTACCCTTCACGACGCACATCTTCACGTCGTTCTCCGTCGAGTACCAGGTCAGCCTCTGCTGCTCCGTCAAGTCGGTCAGGCTGAGATTGTGCACGAGATTTCTGAAACGAGATTATACGATGCCCCATTTGAAAAATCAACCATGCGAGACAGTGAATTGCTACAACTGAGGAAGCACGGCCTGCAACTTTTATCACGAAAATGCAATACAATATCTCTGCTGAATAAAAATTTTTGTAAAAAGAATTTTGCTCTCTCAAAAATCTTCTTTCAACTTTTCTAAACTGATATGGTCACTGTTATCTTTCGCGTTGCTACAACACGACGAGTACGAAGGAAGCATAAAGGATTCTAATGCACGTCGGATAAAAAAAAGAGTTTCCCAAGTTGCAAAGTAAGACGCCTAAAGTAGACATCAAGGATGGAGCGAGGCAAGACTGGTCTGGTTAGCACGGGTTTAGCTTGGAAAGCGGCGTTTGTGAAGTTTCGACAGTCGATCGTTAACTCTTCTTCATTAAGCACTCCGCCGTATGCTTAGAAGCACTTTAAAGGGGAAGAATTCCTCCGCGCTCGCTGCTGCCAGCACGATCGCGCGGATTTTCCCGACCGCGAAATAATCACGAGGCATTCCCTCATATCGTAAACCCAACATAACGAGCAAGAAACAAAATTTTCGCATCATCGCCGGCGTGGCAGTGGTGATGGTGATGGTGATGGCGGCGGCGGAGCTCGGCAAATCGGCCGAGCAATTAGTGTAATCCGATCAATAACGAACGAGCCTGGATATATATCAGAGTTCATTCACGCACAATGCGTTTAATCCGTGTACGACCTGATTATCGCCGCTTCTGCCGACTGATTTCAACGTTGGTACAGCGCGCATTCAGCGCGCACGAAACGTGAATAGATTTATCTGCGTACATGCCGGAGGATCCGAGGGAGAAGGAGAAAAAAGGAAGAACGCGCGTTAATCGATCGACCGAGGGGGAGGGCACAATCAAATTGAATACGTCCCCTAATGACAAATCCAAAGCCCGCATTTATATAGACATACAATTTGTATATTGAGATTTGCATCTATAATTATTTTACATTGTGCTCGCTAGATCTTAATGCGATATTGTAGTTGTTTATCCTCCTTCTGGGACAACTATGTGCTTGAAGAAAATTTTATAATGGAGATTCATACATGGCAATTCTATTTTGCAAAATGTACTTTGATATTACGATAAAGATTCGAATTTAATTCACACATGGCTCGATAATCGATTGAACATGGCCCAACAGTCGTGATAATATGACATCTATTATTGTGTTTGACATGATTAATTATCTCATTACGGAATATAGTGCTGTACATATAATAATTTTTGTTTATATATATTGAACGAAATTGATTGTTTGTTAGCCTTTAATAAACAAACCAGTATAAATTGCAACGCGTTACATTATATTAAAGATATTTTTTGAGATCCGAACGTTTGTTTGGCGAGAATATCTGTTCCGATGCGCCTCTACAATGAATATTATAGAATGAAATTATGATACAACTTGGAGTAGTGTACAATGTCAATTAATAATACATTTTGAAGGTTGTATACGATTGTGATACGATTAGCGGTATCATTGTCAAACAGGAAATTCATAATTATTTAACGATATTCCAACGAGTCCATGGCGATGCACATATAATTAATTTCTACGATTAAAATAATCATTATCTCTGTTACCAAAGTACATTCCGGAATAACGTACTTGTTCACGATCAATGCGTTTAATGATCGAAATTAAAAATTCGCACTCTTGGGCAAGCTGAGATTTCGCGAATGTTTTCGCCGCCGCACGCGGGTTGAATTCCGGCTCGACTTTGGTAGGGAGAGAGAGAAGTCGCACGGAGCGCGGATTAAAAAATACTCGTGGACAAGAGTATTCAATTTACGGGATAAAACGAGTTTACGTGTAATATATAGATAAAATTACGATTTTTGATCTACCTCGTGATCACCGTCGATTCCGGGCGCTCGAGTAGACAGCGGCGCAATGATACGTCGGAAGATGGATGGGCCAGAAGGACGACTGGAGTGCGAAGAGAGAGAAAGAGAGAAAGAAAGAGAGAGAGAGAGAGAGAGAGAGAGAGAGAGAGAGAGAGAGAGAAAGAGAGAGAGAGAAAGCGCGAAGGGAAAGAGGAATAAGAAGTGGAAGAAGAAGAAGCGGCCCTTTAATTAAAGCTAGCTCCAAATGAATCCTCTATTTACCTTCCGCCGACCAGAAGATAGTTCCCGTCCCTGAGCACCAGCCGAAAGTAGTCTGTGTGCGTCTCGTTTCCCGTAAACCTGAACACATCCTCCGCACCTGGAAAAGAAAAGCAGAGGAAAGGTTTCGGATTAGTTTTTGTTCTATCGCTTGAAAAGTGGAATTACCTTATTTTATCTAATTAGCGTCGATGGCCATCGACGTTGCTCTTTTGTGACAGTCGACGACGGTTTGCCCCCCTCCCACTCATCTTGCCGCCGCGAAGGGCCGGAAGCCAGCTTTAATAAGCGTAATAAGCTTCCTTTTGACCGCGGACCCGATGAACAATGCTGATCGATCATTAGAGAATCAACTGTGAATAGTTTACCTCAATTTCGCCAACTTAATTTGATTAAAAAAAAAAGGGAAACCATCTATTATCCCTTAATTATCCATTGGACATAGTTTGCACAGCTGGTGTTTCGCGGATTTTTTTTCAATGCATTTTCAATTAAACTCGATTGCTAAATTCGAACTCGACATAATAACAGCAATTGGAATCAACGTCCTGCTCTACGCTTAAATCTCGTAAATTTTCTAGAACGTTCTTTCTAGCACGATCTTTCGGACAACAAAATAGTCATGCTCAACATCTGCGAAGCGAAACGTTAATGAACGCCTCACTGGGTCTCCAAGTGTAATAAGCAGAAATTTCCGGGGCAATCAATGCCGATCGCAGCAATCTCGGATCTGGTGCATGCAATTCGGAACATATGCATAAATTGCATTGCCACACTGGACGAGGTTGCAGCATATGCCGCAAGCGAGGAGGCAATATTAGCTTATTAAATATTAGTGTGCCATATGTGACACATGAAAAGAAATATATTTCTCAATAACGATATTTTACGATAACAATAAAAATAGGTCGCAAAAACGATAAACAATCGTTTAACTTGCTTTTCAATGCGTTCCCTCGCATTTCTCTTCGCTCATAAAAAAATGTACCAAAGTGTTTTGTTTCAAAGTTTTCTAATATCGATGGTATCAGAAACATCAATCTCCGATGCTCTCTTTGTGCATAAACGGATAACTGTCATTTATTCTATAAATATCAATTGAAATTCTCTTCAACTGCGAGATTTCATCAATCATTGATTGACCGATGCGGGAACAGGCGATATAATTAAAAGAGTAATTATCAGACAATCCCATATCCTGATGTCACTCAATGTAGATGATCGGACTTGTGCATCCGGTGACTGTGATTCATGCCGGAGATAGGGACGCACTTAATGCATCCAATCGCAACAATAGCAAGGAATGAGGACAACGATTGAAACGGTCTGCGTAGAAACGGCCTTTTTAGAATAGAAATATCTCTATTTATAGCCTATCAATTATTTCAAGACGAGTTATTCATGGTTTTACCGCAGATGCTAACGAAAAAACCCGAGCTTCATCAAAATACAGGAAAATTTAATGCCGAGCATACTTATTTAAATCATTTGTCGGCCAACTGGGACAGAATTTCGATTGCACTATAATTTGAAAAGCGCTGCAACACAAACATAAATGGTTATATAATCTAGCTAATTGCGCCATATTTAAATGTAATTAAACGTCCGCATTTGAACCTCACTTATTGGAATGCGTATAATAATTATTCCGGGCTTTGCACATTCAACTGCCACTCAATGTCAACCACTGAACCACCCTCTACCTGATTTATGTAATTCGAGTCGTGGATATATACGTGTGTTGCAAGTAGCCGGCCAGCTACTGATCATATATAGTCACAAATGTTTGTTAAATACATTCAAAGTGAGCCAATCGACTATTCCGAATGTTATTTAACAAACATTTGTAATTGACATTTTTAATCGTTATCTATTACTATACATGTTGTACGCGCACAAGTACTTGCGATCGTTTATATTCTACAACAAATACTTACATATAGAACGTTGCGTCGAGAAAACACTTTTTACATGTTTTCTGGATGGGTACATAAAAATCTTTCAAGCTCGACGATCGGTTATCATTGGACATATCAATACCAATCGATTCCGACGACCGGAGAAGAGGCGAGCACCCGCATTGCAATTTAGGTCAGATATAGACAAGCAACAGCGGTAACAGAAGCACACTGCCAATGAACAGATGCAATGCTGAAGCAGGCTATTATCGAGAGCATCATACGTCTTGCCGTAGAAACGAATTAATGTCACGTTGTCGAGTGATAACCTCGTACCGCTTGCCGTGGCAAGATCCGAGAGAGAGAGAGAGGGAGAGAGAAGAAGTCAAATGGATGAGCATGTAGCTGATATGGAGAGACCGTGGCGAGAGTGACATGTACAGAGCGAAGAGAGCGAGACGAGTGGACGCGCGATGGATCGACGGATAGCTAGATAGAGGCGTCCACCGCCTATCCTCTTTCTCTGATTGCCTTCGAAATTAAACGAGCCGAGTGTGTGTCCTGTAACTCCCATCAACTCACTCGGTTATCGCTTTCCAAAATTAGCCGCTCGATTCCAGTCCAGCTCGCGTATCGCGCGAGGCTCAAGTCGAAGAAGGGAGCCCTCTCAGAGGCGGAATGAATTTCAGGGATCTCGATTTATGGCGTACTCGTTCGTCGCGCGTGAAAAATGCATGAACGGATATAAATAATTAGCCAAAAAAGAAATCTGTAAAACCACCCGACGAGATATTATTAAACTTTAGATCGCCTGCAAGTTGTATCGCAATCAATCTTTGTTCCTATTTGAAATGTTTGTAAACCAATATTTTTTATATATTTTTGATATATTCACGCTTAGAATATCATGTGAAAAACGACACATTATCCATGGGAACAACGTTTCCAAGCAATGTTTCATTTATTTAAATGGTTCGAAAAATATTTACAAATTCAGGAGCCATATACTATCAAGTTTCTAGAAAAAAGATACTTTATTTAAAAAAAAATATATATATATATATAAAGAATAGAGACTCTCTTTGAAGTTTTGGAAAACTTTCGTGGATAGAAATCGATCGGACACGAAATATTCATGATAGAGGGATACCTAAAGGTTAATTATGCACTTGGAATATTAACAATACGCGTGAAGCTTTTTACTTTTGTATCAGTATAAAAGAATTGTAAATGTTAAACATTTCTCTTGATACATTTTCCAAGATCGCAATATCTATAGAAACTGGCTCTTTAGAAATGTCGTTCTTCGATACGATCAGTGAAAACCTACGATTGAAAGGACACGCAATACGAGCCCTATTACCGTAGGAAATTCGTCCTCGTTCCTCGCCCTTTTCTCCGTCGTTCCTTTTGTTCCGCCGTCCCGTCGACGAATGGTGGAACTTCGCATCTGCCAGCCATTTGCGGTTAACGTCAAGTTTCGAGCTACGAGAGGCGCTCTGATATTCGTGAAAGCCGATACAAAATACAAGCCGCGGACATGTATCGGCTTTCACGCTACTGCCAGCGCAGCACAAAAACCTGTACTGTAGGGATACGTACACTGACGAGAGAATTCATCGCTCCGAGAGGTGATGCTGCGCCTCACAAATAATTATTTTTACTTGTTTACCGAATGTTTATTATTTCGGCACACAAGTGCATATATTGAGTGTGTACGTATTGAGAATTTCCCAGCACACAGCTGTATTTTTCACAAATATACATAGCAACGCGATACCATCTCATGAATTTAATAACAATCTTCATGGAGCCGATAACTGGGAGGCAATATTTCAGCGAGAAATCGAGCCGAGAGATACAATCGCGAGTCGAAACCGCTCCCCGAGAGCTACGATTGTTCCGAGAAAATGCTAAAAAATTGACCCAAGTCGATTTATCCGGTCTACCGTCCGACCCCCGGAGCCACCTCTACAAATCACATATATAAGTTCCTCGGGGCCGTCCGGCAAGTGCCGCGATTCGAAAATATTGAACGTGTCCAAAGTTACGACTCGCCCGTCAAACTTCGCAGATCGAACTTGTCCGGAAAGCGCTTTTGCCGAGCGAGACGTTCGAGGGGCAGACAGGAACAACGGCGGGCTGTGTGAGAGAGAGAGAGGCATATTTATCACGTGTTCTGGAAGAGAAGGGAAAGAAGACTGGCTGTTTCATAGGGTAAACGATGGCGTGCGAATGTCCGTGACTGGTGGGCGGCGTGCTTATCAAGAAAGACGGAACGGCTCGTAAAATGGCAATTAAACGCACGATCGGTCTCTGTTTGTTAAGACCGGGCCACTCCTGCGTGTCGACGTCGATCACGATGGACGTCCACGCATCTTCTTCCGTCAGTTAATTCGACTGACGCGAAACGGTGCACGCGCCGCGGTTAAATGATATGGGTGACGGCTGAGTCAATTTCATGTATTCAAGATTGGCGGTTCCATTCGAATCTCGACGTGCCCATCAGTGACGAAAAAGTTGCGGATTATCGATTCACTGACGATATTACAAGTGACCACAAGCGGAGCTGTATGTGAAAGTTACATTTCTGGAAGATTAGCGGAAGTACACTTATATTAAAGAAATCGCCGATTGATTGATGTCTTCATAAAATTGTGATTAATTCAAAGATCGTGAAATTGAATTGAGATTAAATATACAAACTTGAAATTAAAGATGCATTTATTGAAATTTTCAAATTAAAATAAAATTCGATATTTTTCACTTCTCGCGTCAATTTTGATGGTCATCTCGAGCTTGCGAAATTGCAGAAAAAAGATGCGAGATTCGCTGCTAGAATCATTAATGCGAGCTGCACTGTCGCAATATCGGAGACGGATACGTTATTGCGACGGTGTCATTTCAACTCCGGTTAAGAAACGTACCGCATTATTGACACGCAGTCAGGACGAGTCGCGTTCTGTCACGTGCCGCCCCGAACGCACGTCAGCGCACGCACGTGTGCCACACGCGACGATGCGGGAGACCTAATTTCCGGCCTCTCAGCGGCATGCCAATCGCGATCGCGGCGATTGGCGGCCATCAACTCTTCTCACCCTCGGAAGTGCGGATTATCTTTAACGCGGTACGCCACACAAGTGGACAGGAGGGGCCCGTCGCCCCGACACGGGCGGTGAGGCCCCCTTTCGCAGCGCAACGTCTCCGACCGAGAGTCATTAAAGTTTCGCACGTGCCTGGGGTGCCGTGGCACCAGGGTGAGCCCGAGCCCGGCCATTATTTTTTAACGGCTTCCCCATAGCTCTTGTCGATTGCCGTTCGCCGCGCACGAATGCGCAGACGCACGGGTACAGTGAAAGCACTCGGGACTTGGAGACGCGAGTTCAACTGTGACTAATGAACGACACTGTCAACCCAGCTTACCTGTGACGTTTTATTGCAGCTAGACACTCCGGTAAAAAGCGCGGCTTAAGTTGCACTTTTGGACGTAACGCTCGCGATTAAACTCCCACCGTAGCACGGTAGAGTCCGCGAATCGGCTCGAGAGAGAGAGAGAGCGTCGTGAAAACTCGCTCGAATTGGATAGGATCTCACCTTCGAGGACATTAGGTTTATAACTGTTTCAGGCGCCGCGGAAACGTGTCGGACGCGATAAATATTGCAGAACCCGCCCCAATTCGCCGGATCGTCGTAACGATCCCACTTGTGAGTTCGACCCGGTTGCCAAATGCTTGAGAAATTTATAGTTAAACGAGTTTCAAGTATGTCACTCACGGCGCCGATCTATCGTCGACATTTTTATATATAGTGACAATAATAAAGATCCCAAGATATAAATTAATCAAATTTGGTCCATGAATAGATAATATAATATTGATCGATATTTTTTGTTTAACAGCATTCTGAAATTAATGCCGAGTCTCTTCGGTGTAATTTAATTTGACGTATAAATAGTAATCTTTCTCTCTCTCTTGCTCGGGACATGTATATTAAACTTTTCACATTTTCTCATTTTTAATAACATGAAGAACGTTTCTTTCTTTATTAAATTAAAAGCTGGACTTTTACGTGTGCTCGACACGTCTCGATTTACATCGGGAAACGCGCGCGATGGGACAGCGCCTGGCGCAGCGAGCTTTGCGAGAAATAACCTAGCCCGTGGAAGTCTTTCTGTTCTCGGACCTCTCGCTACGTGGATGTCCCTTTACGCGTGGTCTACGTCGTGTTATTCGAGCCTGCCGGGTGCACTTCAATTTCGTTGGGACAACACTGGCTTCTTCTTGGGCGAGATAATCCCACGAGAGCTCGCGGAAAGAGAAAAGCCGGACGGAAAAACGGGTGAGCGCGAGACAGCGGCGGCTGAAAAATAAGCGAATGAAAAATTCAAATCGGCTAAAACTGATTTTCCAAGACAAGATAATCCGGATAGAGGCGCCAATACGAAGAATGTCAGTGCGGACGTACAAAGTCCCAGAAGATGGAAAAAATCGAGTCTGCAGCTCATAATTATATATAGTCAATTCAAATGTTTTACGTGTGCAGAGTTTACTACTACTTGATCCACTGCAACTTTAAATCGTCTCTAAATTCCCGAAGACGATAATTAAAATAGAACCGAGCGCGATATAATTGATCTCGAGTCATTCACCACTGCAGAATGTTGTACAAAAACGAACAGTTTCTCTGGCTGAAGAACGTCGCGAACTCGGAGAAGACGCGAAGCACGGAGATGCAATCTCGTGCTTTTTCGCGAGAAACTAGCGTGATCGATAGCGAGCGTCTCGGGGAAATAATTATTCGCGGCGCGAGAGAAACTAACGAAGGAAAAAGTATCTTTCCGGCCCCGAATTCTGAGAGTCGCGTAACGAACGATTGGGCGAGACAGGCGGGAGATAATATTTCCTTGTCCGAGAGGAATTCGCGAATAATGACGGATTCGCGACACGTCCGTAGCCGGGGCCGAGGAGCAGAAGTATCTCTCGATTGTGTCTCTCGTTAGCGATGTAAACTACAGGAGAACGGAGGAAAGAATACGCCGGGCAAACCACGGGGACAAACTGCAGCTATTTTCTATGACAAGATGCTACAAAGCCTTAAGAATCTATAAAAATCCTCCAACAAAAATACATTTGCACAAATAAAATTTTTCAACTATTTCACATATAATCATAATCAGTCTCAAAACGAACTCGTATCTTTCGAGTCCTAGATGTGTTGTTATACTAACATACGATTGCTCCTTAAAAAATAAAAATCAAATTAAAAAGAAAAACAGTTTTCACCAATATCAATATTCAAACATTTAATTAACACTTTAGTAAATTAATGTAAATTTTCTCACAATTTTTTAAACACATTAGCATTATTTAATAAGGCACGAGAAACCCATAAATCCGATTTACAAAATGTTGATGGAAAACATCAGTCCGTTTAAAAGTTCATCTAAAAGTCGTGCCAATTTTAAGAGCACAAAAATATAACATTCAGAGGACAAATACATCGGTAAGCTTTCGCGTAAGAGCTCGAACATGCTTGCCAGGTCACTGATAAACAGAATGAACGTCTTTGATTCCGACGCGGACGTGTCGATGTCACGACCGAGTCAGATCATTTCTGATAACGTCGCCGTTACACGGAGGGAATTATACGCTCGATAACGCGCCGTCTCGTGCCTAGAGCGATTGCAGTGTGCGGGTGCAGCGAGCGCCGCGGGAAAAGAATGTGAGAAGACGATGGAGGGATGCGAATGCACCGGAGAGCAAATCTCAAAAGCAATCTGAATCGCTTCTAAATTAAACACGCGACCGTAATCACGTCGATCTTTTCAATAAGAGATTACTCTCGTTGGAATTGGAATGCATCGATACGCGTGTATTGACCGGCACGCCATCCGCTCTCGGGTGCAATCGAACGCAGAATGCACCGTCCCGGAGCGTCCTCGGATAATTACATTGGATTAGAGCGTCGTAGAAAGACCCGTCATTGTTAGACAAATAACGACGGGATTTAATGACGGACCGTCAAAGTCCGATCGGCCAAAAACGCAAGAGCGAATTCCACGATTTCTTCGGGGCTCGTCTCAATTTCCTGCAACGATTTCCCGTACGAGGTGGAATCACGTTAAGAGGATCGAAGTTTCTTACGAGCACGTTATTTGCCTCACAGAGTGCTGCATCGCGCGTTCACGCACACGTAAGATTTACACTTTGCACTATATTTCCCCGTTTACACGATGTTCCACGCGAGCTCGCGAGAAGCGGGACGCGGCGCCACGGAGGATGAAGGTTTATTGCCAGAAGAAACGTAGACGCTACCGCGGTATTCGCCGGGGAGCATCTAAAAACCGTGTAGAGCGTAGTGGTAAAATGGGAGAACCTTGGCCCGTGAGAGTCGAGCCACGGCGTTATCGCGCCAACGCGTGTTCCAAGCGCGGATGACAAAGGGAAAAGATCAAAAAAATGAAAAGGGAAAAAAGAAACGAGGTCTCTTTCTTCCTCCCTCTAGCCTCGTGCAAAGACATATGCGACGATCGCCTGCGGATCGTAAGCAGCGATCGCGATCTACGGCGGCGCGGAATCACGCTTCGAACGGAGAATTTGAAACAGAGGTCGCCGAGAGATCGAAAATCCATTAAAATAATTAAATATTGAGCGTCGAATCAATTCCAAGTCGGTCGGAAAAGGATCAAACGCGCCCGGCATAATCGAGGACCGTCGCCGTGGTAAATGCAGCATACTCGCCTCCGCGGTGAAGTCGAAATCGGCCAAGCACGAGCGGAACGAGCATTATTGATGACGTAATTTGATTTCGATACGTTTATCCACGGGCAGAATCGCTCCTCGGTGAATAAAGCACGCGCGTACAAGTTAAATAATTTAGTGCCCGCTGCTTGTTATACCGCGAGCTTATTTTTCAATACGTTTCCGCCGGCTCTCGCGCGCATTGCTCCCCCGAGGAATATATGCGCGCAGAAAGCGCGTTGCATTAATATCGCGCGTGCACAATTCCGCGTTAAATTCCGCGAAAATGACGAGAAATGAGCTGGATTTTCCGATGGAAAAAAAAAGTAAGAAACAAAAAGAAAGAGAGATGGAAGAAAAGGGAAACAAATTATTTATCGTAGACTCTTTGTAAAGGGTGTGTTTCTCAACGGCAAGTTATTTCGCGGCTGTATTTAGCTCAGCCGCCTTTATCTATCCGTTTTTTATCTCGCTCTTTCGCCGTGTCTTTAGGAAACTTGGCTAAACGTCATTCATAACTGACGAAGTTCCCCCGGATAATGTACAAACGCCCGCCGCGCCGGTCAGCAACGGAAGTGCGGAAATTTAAACGGAGTCCCCCGTTGAAAAATGACTCGCAAACAGCGGGTAAACCGTGCGGGGCGATCCGAGGGAACGTCAAGATCCTTTCCTCAGAGCCCCACTCCGTGTAATAACCCTGTTTAACGGCGCCCGCGCCGTGAAATATGCCGGCGTCTCATTTGCGCCGCTGCGCTGAAACGAGAGAATATTTTTTCTGCCTCATTCATTTACCGCGCGGGTGTAATATATCGTTCGTTGCATCCCGGGGAAAGAGCGAGAGATTGCAGAACGCCGCCACGCTTCCACGCTTTGAGACTAAACAGTTTTTTAAGCTATTTGTTCGCGTCAGTTTTACTCTTAACTCTGCCAGTCTCTAATTTTTATCGCGACTGTCGAAAAAGGGTATACTCTTTTTCTATACATTGTATAATGAATACTGTTTTATATTCAATAGTACTCTTTAATTTATGTTTATATCTTACCATAAATGTAAATTTTGTTATTTCCAATACCAGTTTTAATTATTCGATGAACCAGATGACCATAGATGTACAAAAATTCCGTATGATAATTTTAACGATAAATGCATAAGAATGCAAGATACTGTGAGATTTAAATATTCAAATTGCGCCAGGTCGAAACAATTTTATATCAATTGTATATTTTGACAAAGTCATAATTACCGCGAGAAAATAACGGGATTTATTCTCGCTCGCTGAAAAATCCAAAGGCCAAGTGCGGTTTGGCGTTGCACTAACGAAATCAATTGCATGAATCGAGTGAGTCTGGTATCGGGATCTCCGGTGTAGATGTATAACGGGTGACACGGAAGCGAGTCTTGCGTAAGTCGAACGATATACGGCACGGGCGTCACTCGATACGTCGAGGTACCGAATCGCGTATCGAGTTAGGTAAGTGGATTTCTCGCATCGATACATTCGCGTTACATAGCATTGCACTTCCCTCGTGTTAGCTCACGGAAAGAGCCAAGCCAAATTGAGCCATCTAGTGTATCAGCCGCGCTTGCGTCCCCCACTCTTGTCTCGGCTTGCAGTAAAATGAAAAAAAAAAAAAAAATGAAAAGGAAAAAAAATGTTACGTCAACGTAACGCGCATGTCCGGTGCCGGTGCAACTCCCGTAGAATTCCGCACCCTTGTCGTCCCCATTTTGCTAAGTATCTCTACGTGGGATAGGAAAAATCCCGCGTGCTTCTCGCAGTAACACGCTTGGTTGCCGCGTGTGCAGTTACATCGTCGCTCGGGGGATACGAGTCGCGAAATTTGCAAAACTTGGAGCACACGGCGACGTACAATATACCTGGTACCATGCGTTAACGTTACATCGTTACGTCACGTAACATCGATCGTTATTCATCGCGCATTTAACGCTTAATGCGGTCGTTTGATGCCGAATACGGTTTGCCTAATGTGAGATTTTGCAATTCAACGTCGCAATGAAACTCGGACAGTCACATTTAATGCTGAACGCACAGCGGGAATACGAGTCGTTACATTACGTATTTGTATCGCCGCTAGCAATGTAATCTTTCAATAAAAGTGTTTGCCATTTCGTCGCAGGACGCGATGCATAATAATTTCTATCGGTTTCAACACCTGCAGCACGAGTAAAATTATCCTCACGTGCCACATAATTGTATATAATACAATTTTTCACATGTCGTGAGGGACTCTTGAACGATAATAAGCCTCGACGACACGATTTACATTAATTGACAATTGGCCGCAAGCCATCAGTCGTTGACGTGCGCCTATATTCGTTCCATCACAGTGCAGATTAACGTAAATGTCGAATTAATCATTCAAATCGAATATTATTCGTCGAGAATATTCATCGTCAGAAGAAGCAGGTTAATTGTCGTCTGTCGTCGATTGAATAAATAACTACATACTTTGACATTCGCATTATTACACGTCTAAAATGAATAATCCCGACAGACAGGCTGTACAAAGTATAAAAATTTACATTTTGCTCAAACGTAGCGACGTAAAGGTCGCTACACACATTGACACGAATACGTATATACTTTCCGTATCAATTAATACATTCTAATCTAAAATGGTAATTTTACTTCCCTCCCCATTTACTCCGAAGTCAATATAACATACAGCGTGTGATGAAGCAATCAGGCTAGTCATATATCATACATGTTCTAGTTCATCAAGTGCGCGATATTACATATTACATATTCGCAAAAAATACCTCTAACTAAGGTCAGATTAAACGTGCCGGACGAGCAAAATTCTCCGGGCGAGATTTTAAAGCGTCACTTGACAAAGCGAATGTATCAGACTGTCGATGAATAAATCTGAATGTGATTACGAACCAACAAGCTAATCCGATCGGCATAGTAATAATTTATGGAAATTGTACGGTAAAATTTACAGGGCCGCCGCATAACGTGCGCGTAGGCGCGTAGCAAAGCGGACGTGTCGGTAATTTTCTAGCAAAGTTAATTCGTCGGCAAATGAGCGGGGGCCAACCTGATTAGCGCGTCCGCGGCATAATTAGCGAAAACTTGGGCGATCGACAGCGATGAAATTTTATGGAACGGCCGTACCGCGGAACCCGCGCCCGTTTACGTCGGTCGGCGCGAAACAGAATGCGAGTATCGATCTCGGGGAGAGAGGGCCAACGGTATCGCGACGCGCGCGATATAATCTGATTTCCGCGCGGAATGAAGTTATGATAACGCATAACGCAATAGCAAACCGACCGGCCGTAGTTTTCAGGTCAGTGAGACACGAATTTTACATCGCGCGCGAGCGCGAGCAGATACGGCCCCCCGGTGGTATTTGTCGACGCGAAACAAAGTGGTTTTATGCGTCGATGCAGCTCTTATCGACTCTCCATGTCTATTTTTTAAAATAATCTATCCGGAACAGTCAGCGTCGCTCGGCTATTGCCTTTAACGAAGTTGCAATGTCAATCAATTTGCTCTCCGAGTACTCGCGATCGGGATTCACATACCGAGCTACATATTTATCGGTTAACGATCACTCGACACGAGTCACATTGCAAACGCATCGAGGATTCGTTGAAATATATAACGAAATTCGCATGTCGGCCTTTTAAACATTTAGTACGCAACTGAATTTTCAATCCCATTGCGAAAACTAAATAGCATTAACGTTAATCTTGAGTAACGCTTATGAGACTATAGAATTTCCCTGTACGGCCCTCTTTTCTATCGTTATAGCTATGTATACTTTCTTTTACGTGCAATGTTTAAATATTTTTATCCGTGAGAGATTTTATATAGGTACTATGTATCTGTGTTATATTCAGTAATAAAGTTATCTCTAATGTAAGTTAATACGTTCAACGTTTAATCAAATAAATTGGTAAAATTTGAAACATATAAATCTTTTCTTAACTCTTCAATCGCATGATCCTTACAAGTTCGATGTTTAATAAATCATATTTTTTCATTACTTTGCCGTTTAATTTTTTAAATACCTGAATAAATGTTATTTTCAAAAGACATAAATTAATTTTTTATATTAGGATATCTCTGAGCAATGTATCCATGTATCCTAGCTTCGAAATGTCAAATAGTTGTTCATCAAATTATCGAGCACAAGTTTATGTGTACCAATCACTCGCCCTATTCTTGTCTACTTGCGAAAACGAGCGTGTCAGCAAACAATCGGAATTCGTCGTCGCGAGAAGCTTCGTAATTTTACGACATGTTCGCAGCCGCGACCGCAGTTGTCGAAGCCGAAACACGGACCTGAGCTTATTTAACCGAAGTGGCCGCATCGTCGATAGCCGCGTGTAGCGCTAATGAAACTAATTACGCGCGGCGCGACACGGTGTAACGTGCACTTATGAGCGCGCGTGCGTTCGCTCGCGCGGGCGCAGCCATACGTGAAATCATGATCGTCACGGTCAGATTAATTGGATTAGAGTCGGTGTTTGTCGGTCCTTAATGCGCGTAACACACATCGCCGGATCTAATAAATCAATCGCGTATGTCGCCGGGAGTTTGCCCCTCGAACTCGCATTTATTATGCGAGGCATTATCGTTTTCACTGGACGAATCAATCGAGCCTCGTCCCTCTTTCTCTCTCTCTCTCTCTTTCTCTTTCTCTCTCTCTCTCTCTCTGTCTCTGACACGCGTCGATACCGGAGAAACCGGATTTCGCGGAAAGACGTCCTATCGCGAGCGCGGACTATCGATCGCCATTCATGATTCATGAGGAAGCCGCTGTTTCGGTGACATGCTGCAATCACACACACACACACACACACACTTAGACACTGTCTCTAGAAGAACCGGTACATTAACGAAGAGACGGTGCATTAGTTAGTCAGATCGGTGAATCGCTTCGACGGGCACGTCTATGTCGCATTTAACATGTAATATTTAACGCGTCTTGTACGTGCAATGCAAATGGACCTCCATAATTGAGCTCCTCATTAGAATATAAAATTATTTCTGTTGTGATCAATAATCAGCGTTGCACAATAGACAAAAGTCCAGACCGCTCAATTCGCCTCAATAATTAATTAATATACGAAATATGTATGATGTGATAACAAAATTCATAACAAAAGCTCTCGCGTTGTGTGTTCTCCGATATCGACGGTATGTTCTCCGTGGGAAATCGTGTCGGTCAGAAGCTTCAATCGGGAATTAGGCAACGAGTAATCATCGGCTTAAATCACAAATGATTGTTAAGGTCGCGGAATCGTCAAACGATTTCATTTAACGTACATTTCAATTGCGCTAAAGTGACTGTTTGGCATGCACGCCTTATTTGTCTAACGCAAAGACTTATGTTGAACGTCAATACGGAATGAGAAGCAGACAGCCGTGTGTTTAGCCCTAAATACCGCCGCGAGGATACGGGTCTTTGTCTCCCGCATGATGCGTACGGTCACACACATGCACGTTGTGTAACAATCGACTCGTCTCCGTTTATATTCGTCTCTCGCATTCTCCGCTTTGAGGGAGAAGTGTAGACGCGTCAAAAATGTTGACGGCCACTTGTACGGAATGCCGCGAGTATTTGCGTTTTTTTTTTTTGTGTGTGTGTAACGCTGGGATCTCTCAAGATCCCTCATGTCCCACCGTATCGCTGGATCTCCCTTTCTGAGACGAGAGCGGAAAGAGATGCCATTGAATGGCTCGCTCGAACGGCGGTATTGAACGAGGCAAACGAGAGAAACCGAATGAATGCTTTAGTCTAGCGCGATAAACGCCATATGTGGCACACGAGATTCGTTTAGATTAGGGCTCCCCAAGCTATGACCTTAGGGTTGGATTCGATGAAATTTGACCTGCCAAAAAATTTCAACGTTACAATATAAAAGAATTTAAGTGTTTAATAAA
Organism: Tetramorium bicarinatum; assembly: GCA_928718305.1. NCBI lineage: Eukaryota > Metazoa > Arthropoda > Insecta > Hymenoptera > Formicidae > Tetramorium > Tetramorium bicarinatum. The sequence continues at coordinate 7,011,391 of OV788320.1, forward strand.
GAAAAATGATATTTTCGATCTAAACTGACTCTAAGTAACCTAATATTTCTGTGTAAATTTTATACCTTTTCCAACATATATATATATAAACTACATTGATTATTTGTTAAACTTAAAATACAACTGTTATTGGAACAATAAATTCATGTACTTGAGTCCATAATAATTTAACTTTTAATGTTAATAAACATCATATTAAGATATATAAAAAATTTATTGTGAAAAATTGTTTATGAAAGGTATTTTTTATCAATTCGATTCTATTAAAGCAAGTGGTGATAATATTTATAACCAGTAATAAGAAAAGATTAAAAATATAAATATTTTGTTTTGATTTTCAAATTTAAAACTTATTACATCAATTTTAACACGATTCTCTAGAAAAGAGAGATTGGGGATCTCTAATTTAGATATATACAGTGCAGGAAATTGAAAAATCGATAGTATTCGCAATATAATTAAAGTGCAGTATTGCATTTTCAGATAATCTAAAAGTACATTGTATATACGCTATTTTATAAGAGCATCTATTGAGTATGTCACTCTACGTCACTTTATTTTCCAATCTTGATTCAGTTGTGAAAAAATAATATAAATCTCAAAAAATGAACGTACCATATTTGACTTGATTAGGACAATAAATTATTGTTTAAATAACACCTAGTTTTAGTTCTTTGATTCTGACACTGTTTTAACGAGCAATGCTTATTTATCATAAAATTATCTCCCAAGATAAATTTCACTTCGCGAAATACATCGCAAACGACGATTCCTCGGCCTTCGACACCGAAGGGTCGAAATCAGCCTCGGGGAACGTTTGTGCCGGGAGGACTTTGCATTCCCGGGAGATGTAAGCGCGGTTGCGTGTGCGTTTAACTAGCAACGCGGTCGAATCGTTCGCTCGCGCTTGTCCGCATCAACAAGTGGCATGCGAGGGACAGTTGATTCGTGCGGCAGCCGCGCACAAAGGGCCCGCCGATGCCGATACTTTCATGACGGGCGAATGCACGCGAGCACCGCCGATGGTTATCGTTGGCCGCGATAGTTGCGCACGTACCAGTCACCTATGCACGATGCCTTCTCCATAGTTGTAATCGATACCGGGCACACACGATGGCAAGCGTATCTGGTGTGCCAGCCATCGATACCCACTTTCGCGACGTGCGTTCTTCGATCCGCTGATATCGCAAACATGTCGTGTAAACCAGAAAATGATGCGCGTATATGTATGTTACTCGAGCGCGCGCGCGCGTGCGTTACAACTAGATAGTCCTATTCTATTAAATATTCGAGCGTGGAAACGCGATCGTTTCCGATCGTTTATCAATTCGTCCTCGGTATAGGGCCGTTTCATCGGATGTAAAATAAACCAGAGAACCACGGAGATCGCGCACACGCGATACGACGAGGAAAAACGCACGAGATTGTAATCCATTTAATTTTTTTTTCGGTTGCGCGAACGCGTTTGCGTTTGTGACGCACGTGTCAGGTAAGGTGCGGCCTTGCCGGAGTGATCTATATTTTGTCGAATAACCCGAACCGATGAAAAGTTAATGGGTTATCCGATATCGCCGAGTTCCCGTAAATTATCAGCCGCTCGAGTTTGGTCCGAACTTAATCAGGTAAATTCGACCTCGATCCGGGCGTGGTCGGATCAACTTGAAGTCGACAACTGAAACTTCAAATACCGGTGCGCATCGGTGGATGGTGCTACAATGAAAGATAATTAAATCAACTCCGTGCCGCCATCAAAGTTACGCGTAATAAACTAATCACTTTTCTGATGTATTGAAACAAACTTTTAATGCGCGCATCGTGTGATAATAAAATGATAACTTCATTCTTCCTTACATTTACAACTGTCTATTTCCACTTAAATCTATTCTTTGTTTTTCATCGTAATTGTGTCCTCTTTATGTATTGACTATTCTATTATTTACTTCCTTCTCTGTTTTATGACAGTTGTTCTAGATTTTAATAAATAATGTCGTTATTATTTTCACATATCCATGTTCCACATTTCGTATTCTTACTATATATCGTATTTCTTACTATATATAAAAATTTCTCGGCATATCTTATTGTGACACGAATGCAAAAATATATGTACATAAATACAGAGTATTGCAAAAAGATTGTACTGATATGATGCAACGATATCGATTGACACGTAATCTAATGGGTTAAAGAGAGTCTGATTTCATTATATAGGATATTTGACTGGCTATATTTAATCATGTTCTTTTCATCAAAATAAAAAAATTCCTATAAAACATATTATTAAAATGTTTCGTAAAAAAAGTTAATGTCAAGTTAAGATTACAAAAATAAATTTTGATGTTAATTTTGATGTAGTAGGCATTTGATTACACTTTGATTACCATTGAACACAACTATTTGTTTCTCGAATGCAGAAATGACTGATATCCATTTAATGTATGGCTTGGTAAATTACACTTCAGCTCAAGCCATATATGACTTGACGCAAATAGATTTCCAACTAATAAATTAATTTCTTGAATGGCCCACTTTTACTATGAAGAGTTAATGGAAGAATTGTTTAAAATTTCTTACGAAATACTTTTCTGTTAAATATTCTACTAGACTTAAAAGCACGTTTTTGTAAAATGGTGCATCCCTATATTTTAGTCATGTTGCGAGACAGTTTTTGGACATATCTTCGATGGATTGATCGTGGTAGTTCGCGCTCGCCCGACTTGGATTCACTTGACTTTTCTCTGTGGAGCTATTTGAAAACAATTGTTTACTCGGTTCCAACTGACAACAAACAACAACTTTTGCAAAGAATAGAAGATGAATGTGTGTGTCTGAACTCTGGAAGTGAATGATACGAAGAATCCAAAATTGTATTGCTTTACACACACACACACACACACACACACACACGCTGTGGATAGTTTGAACGCCTCCTTTAAGCTTTTTAATTTTTTAAATTATTTTAAATAAATATGTAACATTAACACCGAAATTTATTCTTTTAATCTTAACTTAATTTTAATTTGACTTTCTAACATAGAGTTTTAGAAATATATTTTATAAGAATCTTTTGTTTGCCTTATTAAGGAGAACATGAGTACGTATACCCAGTCCAACTTTTTGGAACACCCTGTATCATGAAATCAGATCCTTGACCTATTAAATGTTATGCACGTCAATCGATATCAGTGCATCATCCAAGCTATCAACGCTATCAAAAACCACGCTTCAGCAAAATCCGTCCTTTTCATCTTTCGCACAGTGAATTAAATTCATGTCCTTTCGAGCCACGGGTTGATCGACTCTTTCAATAACGCTGTCGCTACCAGGTTATTCAATCGTTGGCAAAAAATCGTGACTTCATTTTTTAACAGCGATCCTACTTTGTGCATAATCAAATCGAACGTTACATCATCGCAAATAGATTATTTGCTGCAATTCATGACGCTCGCTTATTTACAATAATTCGGTCGAGTTGGCGATATTTCCCCAAGAATCGCGTAATCAATAATATCTTTGACGGCACTGTGGCGTATCGTCGCGTTCATCCGGCTAACGATATTAAAGTTTAGCTGCGTTGAGACTTCATCGGGCAATTTTAATCCGCTTGAAGAAAACTGAGAGAAGTTGCTGCGGCGGCGGCGGTTGATACGCGCGGCGAGATTTCGCAACTTTTTGAAACGGCGACTTGCGTTTTACGGCCATTTGAGCCAGCGATCTCATTAATGCGTGCAGACCCTCAAAATTAAAGTAGCACTTAAATCGATGATGTTAACAGGATCACCCTAGCCGTTGGAAAACAAGCGGAATCGATTAAACGTGTGGTATAACGATCGGGAGTCGTGAGTTTCGCCTGGTATTTTCCTTGTGTTTGCATAACGAGCCATAATACCTCGTGCGAAGTCGGTCGGGGCTACCGATAATTAATTACCGGCGACCGTCATCGCCGTTAGCTTTTTAGACGTCGCTCGATGTCGTTGCTGAGAAAAGTGGAGCGAACTTTTCTTCCCTCGGCATTTAATGAAGCGCGCTGGTTTCATTCCCAACACGACAACCGGGATTTTCTTTCACCGCTTTTTTTCTACGATAAACACTTGCGCCACGACGTGGCAATTATCGATGGCTGTTTGTTTTGATTTGATAAGAATTATATCGTACTCTGGGATATAAAGCAGTGCCACGCCAGAAAAGTAATGCTACAATAATAATTCCTTGAAAGACTTCGTTTCTCTTCTCAATATTGACGTAGCCACAAATTGAAAATTTATCTACAAAACTTGATTTCCGAATACTTTTGTCAAAAGAGATACAGTCAAAGTTTCTTATTCGCGGATACATTATCCGCGTTTTCGGTAGTCATGAAAATTTATGGTCACTCTTTTTATTGACGACTAGAAAATTCCGTATTCGTGGTTAAAACTTCAATTTAATTCTATTCTATTATAATTTTACTACATATCTATTAATAAATAATTGATATAAGCTTGAGTTCAAAAGTCGCGAAATAAAAAAAAATTCCCAAAATTCTTGAACTAATTTCTGATCGATCTAATATTTAATTTGTTGCAATTTTAATAACGTATAAATTTTTAAAAGTATGAAATGCAATCATACTGAGTATTTTAATTGAGTTTAATTAAATGAAATAAAATTACCTTTTTAATAACATTTTCCTTAATTTTCAATTTCCTTGGAACACATTCTCTGTACTTTCGTACATTTTACCATTTCATATTCGCGGCATTTTAGCGGAATCTCCCGCGAATAATGAGGAATAAAGAACTTTGACGGTACGTAAAAAAAAAAATGTTACACATTAGAGGCCACAAATATAATTTAAACGCTAACGCAGAAGTTGGACAGTTCACACTTGTCCTTGTCCCGCCGACGGAGAGAAAATAGAAAAAAACAAGTAATATACGTGTTGTACTGTAGCATTTAATCATTCAGGGCCTGGCAATAACGGAAGTGCGGGCATAATTCAAAACTTCTTATTCCCTACGCGTTATTACTCGGCGCGAATAATCAAGATCGTAAACCGGCGCGGACGAGTGCTAGAACGCGTGCGTTTATTATTCTCACGGCGACGCGCGTTAAAAAATGAGACCCGCCGACACACACCGTGCGGGGAATTACCGCAACGCGGCTACGCGAGGTGGCTCTAACGCGTTTTATATCAGCCCTCAGTAATTATTCGTCGCATCTCGTGCCAAACACGCTCCCTTTCGCGACGAGTTCGCTCGTAGAATCCTCGATCTCACGGAGGAGAAAAAAGATCATAGGGCGTCGGCGTGATATTTGCCCGGCTAATACGTCGGTGTGTTTAGATGCACTCTGTCGTTGACATACGGTTATTGGTAGAAAAACACCCCGGCCGTGATACGTGCCGGTCGATGACGGATGGATGCACACGATCGCGATGAGAGAGAGCGCGCGCGTGCGCACGCAACGCGTTAACGGCTGCGTTGCATTCGATAATTGATATTCCGCCGTGCATACTTGCACGCCACCGCGATTTTCGGTATATTTATTCCCGGTGCCTTCAACCGTGCCGCTTCACGCTTTTTTTACCCGGCGCGGCACTGGCGGATTCGATTAGTCTCGCGACAAAAAGATAAACTAATACGCGAATTGTCTGCAACATTGTGAATATAGTGCCGGGAGCTTTTGAACGCGACGTGAATTAAATCTCCGGCCAAATGCGTTTCTCAAATATATTTTCCCAGCGGTGAAATTGCGAAAAATTGCGAGTCGCCAGAAATGGAGCACGTTTAAACGATAATTCCAGCATTATTAGATAATATACTGCTTTTATGCTAATTGGCAATCGCTTCATCTTAGATGTCCTAGAGTTAAACTCGTTAAAATAAGCGATTCATATATCATTTTTGACGTATCTGATAAATATAGTATTGGTATTCTTAGACCATTGTATAATAACGAGAACCTCGTTACGCGGCGTAATTATCTCCGTTACATATCTAGAAAAATATCGAGCGTACTGCTGGAAATTGAAATATATCGCGGTGGCAGGTCGCTCGGCTTTGGAGAGACAGTCTTGTATGATTAACTTCAATAACTCTCGAAATCTTTTTTTTTTCCCCACGTCAACACCAATTCGCGCCGTAAATCTAAAATAAACACGCGTAAAGCGCACCTTCGATCGAAAAGCCTCTTTGATACGAACGAAGAGAACTCTCCGCAACGATAGAAAACAACATCGTCGCATTATTCCCGGCAATATTTCATCACGGGCGTCTTTCGCGAATAAATCCAGGCGCGGCTTGTATAAATTAGATTAGAGCGGAATATTCCGCGCGTAAGCGAGATAATATCAACTCCCCGATCGAGAGACGGTCGTCGATCCGGCTGTTTTCCGAGGGGGAGATCGTAATTGCGCGTCTGATTGCGAACCCGGCGTTATTCGAAACACGGCGAACAGTTGGCGCTATATTTGTGTTAAAGCCCGTTATTATGGAAGGTGAATAAATTCGTCCAAGCTGCGGCATTAAACTTCGGACACTCATAATCGTGCGGTCGTGCGCGCGCGAGCGTCATTCCCTCCGACCACTCACCCTCTAGTCGGACCGCACCGCGGCGTCACCGCTGTCAATTATGCTACTCGCATAATTGCACTCGCGTTTGCGCATATCTATGAAGTAGTTTATCTACGTATTCCCTGGGTTTGCGCGGATGTTGAAACTCTCTCTCTTTCTCTCTCGCCGATAACGCCACTAAAAACTCGCGCGACGGAATTTCGGAGCCGGTACAACAGAGCGGGCGGTTTCACGGCGGCTACCGAGGTTACCTGAAATTAATCAGTATCCGCGCGAGCCCGCAAAATGGCCCCGAGCATTTTGCTTAACAAACGCTCCGCCGGGTAATTCGAAACTTCCGCGGGATTCCACTTGGAACGAGTTGGAAGTCGCGGTCGAGGCCAGAAGTCGGCGCAGTCCAGGCGCACCCCCGTACGCAGGTCGCGCGACTTGTTTTGTGGGGCAACCTATATCGATAATGCAAAACCGTGTCGCGACAGTGTAACTTGCTCAACTCGACACTGCACCGATTCAACTTTGCCGCGACTAAGTCGCCTGTCTCTCTCTCCTCGAGCGACGCGTACAATAGGTCGCCAGACTATTAAAGATACAAAGTGGACGATTAAAAAGAATTATTATTACTCTTTTCATACTTTAAAACATTTTTAAATTACGCAATTGCGTATATTTACGAGGGCTTTTAAGATTTAGCGAATCTTTGGGCGAAGGAAATATTTACTCGACAAAGGAATATGAAAGAAGATTAGATTAAGTTAGGACTCTCGAAAATAACTCTCGTTAAAATAAATTGTGTAATACAAAGACAAGGCACTGAGAATAAACGAGAGAAGGAAAATGAATCTGAAAATGAGATTCGTCAAATATTCGTAATGCAATATAGCGAACGATATAATCTTGGTTATTACAAAGGGTAAAGTATAAAGATAGTACAGAGCCGTCGAAAGAACGCTAAAAGAACGTCTCTGGCCAGTGTGATTTGACACAGGTACAATATGAGAAAGCGGTTAGACAACGTGAAAAAGACTGCGTCTTTTCTTCCCGATTATTTTTTTTCTCTTCGTTTTTCCATGTCACTCCTCCGCGCACCCTCTCTCGTGTCTCTCTTGCCTGCCCCAGCAAGGAATATCGCTCCGATGAAGATCATACGTACGTTGTCACAGCACGGGGACAACCGGGGAATGATTCTGGGTCGCCATTCCCTCCTCGTAAAGTTTGCCGTGGAATTGTTGCGCCGTCGGTGTCAGATAAACCGCGGGAAAGCGTTATTGTCCCGAAGTAATCGCCAGCGTGGAGAGACGAGAGACGCGGAGAAGACAGAGCGAACTCGGCCGCGACATGTCCTCGTTCGCTTCGCCGATCGTGGAAGTGATATCCCGCACGAGATGTACGAGTACGGAATACGACGTCGATTTTAAAGCTGGTAGAAAGAGGAAGCGAATGAGGAGGAGGAGGGAAAGAGCTTTCGAGATGGACTGATCGTCGGCGAAATGAGCATGAAACTAGCGTTACGACTCATCCTGGGATACCTCGTAAAAGATCCATCCAAGGATAAAGCTCTAATTATAATGATCGCTGAATGCAATGGATTTGACCGACGAGCTTGACTTTTATCTCACGCGTATTGACCGTTCGACGGCTTGCATTCGCTTTAATCAACTCTCACGCTGTACACAAAAATTTTGCAAAAACAACTTTGCAAAATAGTATTTTATTATTGTGTACAAATAGCCTGCTGCCGAATGATTAAATGAAAACGTTGCTTGTACTGCTCCGAGTGAAATTATCATTTGCAAATCGTCGCAGTGAGCGCCATTAAATGTTGTTGTTTGCGTGAAATCAACGCGGCATCGAATTATCCGTATTCGTATTATCTGAATTACCAACATTTCTATTACATTTGCAAACAATCGTGCAATAAAATATCGAGACTCCGAAAATTTGTAACGCAAGTTGCATCAAAATTTCAGCGTCGTTCAGTCATCGCTTAGTACCATCGTGTTATTTGCATTTACGGCGCTTGAATCTCGATCGTGATTTACTGCCCCCCTCCTCCCCCATCCCCAACGCTCCGGGCAAACGCGCGTAAACCAAATGCGGAAAATCGGGCCGGCTCCTCTCTTAACGGCCGAAATAAATCGGCGATTGTTGGCGCGTTACAATCGACTTTTTATCCGCGTCGCTTAAAGTCGCGCTCGTGTCCCGACATTATCTCCAAAATAGCAGGAAAACAATCCGATGCGCCGTAACAAAGGCACCATTGCCGATCGATCGGGGGATGCGCCATTTCGTCACTGCGAAATTCGTACGCCTGCGATTGTTGCGTCCCGCTATTGGCCGTCAGATAAACCGCCAGCGGAGCTTTATTGTTCCGAAGTAATCGGTGTGGTGGACGACAAGGACGCTGCCGAGAGTACGTGCGACCGCTCGACCGAATATATATTCGAGTTACGATGGCGGCCGATTCACTCGGGGATGAATGTGTCCAAAGAGAGGAAAAAAAAGATCTTTCGCCGAAATAACTGGACTTTGCACGTGGGCGCAATAATGCGCGAAAGCCAGACGAACCTCGGGATAAATTGATGTCTCGCGTTTGATTACATTAACACCGCCCGCGCTCTCCCATATTAATTAACGCTAAAACTCTTTGCGCGTCACGGATGTCCCCTGGAAAAAGGCGCGTATGTAATCATTTTAAGCGCGAGTGTCAAATTAAATGCGATGCTCTCGGCGCGCGAGACGCAAAAGTATATTCACGCCGGCGCATCTGCGTGTCGCATCTGCTCCGAATGGCGCGACGAGAAGAAGAAACGGGACCATCAGCCGCGCTGTTTTTAGTCACGCCGACGACGACGTCTGTGACGAAACGGAAGATCTCCGTTGTGACGTTGGGGGCAAAGTTAGTCGGAGTGCGCGACACACCCGCGCGATAAGTTCATCGAGGAATGGGATGGTACGGTTTGATGACTCGAAAGCAGCGGAGAGCAGTTCGGAGCTGCGCACTCGGCTGGAATTAACTCTCTATCGAAGCTGCGAACGACCGTCGTATCGTTTCTTTGGCGAACGACGGTGATTGATGAGCCGAGCTCGTCCCAGAGTGATGGCATGTACCACGCGAAAGGGAGAGACCTCCGCCTCCTCTTCCTCCTCCTTCTCCTCCTTTTTCCCTTCGCCCCGATCGTATCCGTCGATTATCCACGTCGACAATTTGACGTGTCGTCGCCTGCGAAGAAAAAGTTGCTCCCTTGTAATCGAGAGTGCCGCCGGATGGCTCTCTCCGGGTTAAGGGATTCGACGAATAAAACGTTCCGTTAGATTCTTTACAGTCGTGAGCCGCTTCGTGCTCTGGAAAGTTCAACGAGATACGCAATCGCCATTTTGTCGCAATTCTTATCTGAGAATGATAAGATCCGATTCTTTTATAGATAATTTTACGTGAAATGTTGCACAGAAAATTAATTAAATTTTCCAAGTTAACATTTATTTTTTACGTTAAATCACAAACTACTGTCATCACAGCGTTGCGTAACTTTAACATCGTAAAATCAACGTTACAAATTTTTCAATTTTTTTTTTCTACGCTCCCAGAAATTTATTATCTTGAAAATGATAAATATTTCACGAAAATTGATACGCTTTCATAAAAGAGTCATGTCACTTTCACGTGAAATACAATTTGATTATCAAGAAAATGTTACATTTTAACAATTCAATTCCATGACGCGCGTGGTATTGGATTTAATAAAAGAATCCAATAAAATGTTATTGGTTGACATGGCAGGTAGCTCTCCAAAAAATATTATCAATTTTGTAATCTAAATATTTGTATCTCCAACACCGCGATACGTGGCAAATCCTCGGGAGGGCATTCATTCCCCGGCATTCATACCGAGAATCCGTGCTCTCGAATCTCACCTCATTCGATCTCGTTAAGACGCCTTGGATAGCATCGGACCCCAAGCCCTCAGTCGAACGACTCGTTCTATATTACAACCCCGGATCGCACCGACACGCGAGGCTCGCGTCGATGTACGCGAGTCGGTCGATAAGGCTTATCAACTCCTTAATTCAACCTTCCCTCCGCCCGCCCTTCGTGCATTAGCGTGCGCTGGGCGTGCATTAGTCCACATTACTGTTTGACGCAATCGATGGTGTCGGGAATACCGGCGAGTCGCACTTGGAACCTACGCGACGCGAGCTCACTCCTTTTGCGTGTGTATACATACGCGCAAAGGTGGGACCGCCATGCCGTGCCGCGCAGTACGATATACCTCTTCCACTTAATTACGACGTGTATACGAGTGACTCGAAATTACACACCCGCGAGCGTACCGTTTCCATTCGGCGTACGCACTTACGAGATCTCGACTAATATTCGAAGATGACGCAATGTACGGGCGCTGCTGAAGCCCTATTCTGAAGCTTTGCCTAATTTTAAGCGGGGGATATGCACTTCATCAGACAGAGTGCTGCCATTGCGTAAGGGCACCCAGTGATTTGTGATTACAAATCTGCGATGACATAACGTCAGTCGTCTCGATGGAACCGCGGTTGGAAAATCATGCGCGGATTACAGATCCGTGCGATAAACAAGACAAAATATCAAAACTGCGCGCGCGGCTCGACTTTATTCCTTTACTCGCTTGCAGCGAGCAAGTCGGGATTCTTAATAATGCAAAGAATTAATTATGTTCCCTCTCGCTCAACAGCGATATTGATGATAACATGCATAGACGACAGGCTCGCAATTATGTCTCGTTACTCGTTGTCGTGCTCCATTGTTGAATATTATCAGCCGTCCCGACCATAATCATCACGCGCGTCGAGCGCGGAGCAACGCGGAGCGTGACCCACTTCGCCGAGACTATAACGCACGTATCTCTTCCGGTATTCTCGCTTCCAGGCACCGTGGCGTTTCCAGTATTCGATAAGCAAGCTATACTTGCCCTTCTCAATAGAGTTATCGAATATTTATAGCTGGCACAGGTCCGCGCGATACCGTTCCTCGGCCGCCCTGACGATCGATCGCGCCAACGAACCACTCTATCGATCGCACGCGCCCGATCGCGTCGCTTGTTTCTCGTGTACACTCGAGGCGATTGCACTTTCCGCGTGGTTTAAGGATCGCCATGCGTCCAAGCGCAAACCTGAGACGCTCGGCTTATCTTGCGCCGTTACATCGTTACGAAACACGGGCGGAATATGATAAGAGGAAAATGGACAGTCACGAACAGCTTCATTCACCGGACTTTGGATCTAACGGTAGATCATATTGGAAGATAGTGTGCATTATAACCTGCTAAGAAGCTCCTTATCACCCGGGGAGCATTTCAGCATGATAAAACAATATCATGCTGAATATTATTAAATCTTTTTTAAAACTCTACAAAATTGTATATACAGTTACAGATTGAATAAAGTTATATTGCGCGTACGTGTGCGATTTATGATCGTTGCAATTATTCGATAAAACTAATGGCATCCGACGAGTTTTTTTTCGTCATCCATTATTTCTTATTGTAAAAAAATTATATATAGTTCAAGACATATTGGATTAAAAAATAACACGTATGTGCGACACGTACACAATATCATTCTTCGTTCCGCTGAAGTTTAGATAAATTTTGATGAAGTTGGAAAAACGGCGCGGAGTCTAATATTTCAGGTCAATAACGAACAGTTCGGGGTCAACGCTGAGTCAAAGCTTAATGGAGTGGCGCGGACTGTTTCATGGAACGGTGGCGGCGGCGACGACGGGTGGTGTTGCGAATTTATTTACAGCGAGAATGTCGTGCCATCGGTGATGCGTAACCGGCCGCGGAAGTATATCGACGCCCGATGCTATAAATTAACGACAAGAATTATTATTGTTCTAAATAGCGCGCGGATGGCCGATGGCAAAAGCGATATCGCGCGGCGCGCAGCCTGAAAGCCGCCGCATAATTTACTAACAGCGTTAAATTAACAGCGGGATGCTCGATGACTGGCTGGGGACCAATACGGACAATGTACGGCCTACAGGCCGCATAACCGGCGAAACGTTAAAACGAACACGGACGCAGGCTGATCGTTAATATCGTACAAACACAGACGCGCGCGCGTCCCTTTTCCGCCATTTCTTCTCTCCCTCGTGAACGAAAATGTCTCCGGTAACGACAAAAAAGGAGATGGATCTCTCTCCGCGAGCTACCCTTAACATCGAAACGCGCGTGCGCGCGCAATTGTGTGGGTGGTTGTTTCCAGAGGATACACAGGGACAAAGGACAATTAGATGGATTATCGACATTGCTGTGCAGCTTCATAATAGGCAGACGTATGACGCCCGCATTACGTAGCAATTACTTTAATTAATACCGAGAACGCAGTTGAAAACGAGGCTAATCGCGTAGAAAATATATTGCAAATATGCAATATGTTTATTAATGTATTCTCGAAGCGCGACATCAAAGTGTCCCGCAGCGATATTCCAGAACTCGTGTCGAACAGGCGAAGAGAAGAGGAAGGGTGGGGGATGGTAATTAAGCGGTCTGTGTATATCAATGCGTGCCCCCCTTCCACCGACCTCCACCATTGTGACACGACCAGTGTACATATGATGCCGTTAGATTATGCTCAGTCCCATTGTCTAGACTGCGTATACGCTGCGTGCATGTAACATTTTATACTTGCTGATTATGACACTATGGGAGTCGTGACAATGTGATCTTAACGATTTATAGCGAATTCAGTTGGACGCATCTAGTACGCCACTAAGAGCCGTACAACACAAAGGCCATGTATAATTTTATATGGATATATATAATATACAGGAGTCTGTCACATTGACCCGAAGTTGAACCGAAGCAAACCTCATTCCCAAGCGACAGCGATCGATCATTTCGCGTGATATTAATTTCTGCCCATCTGTAATGTCTCACGATCTATTCGTGTCCGGAAAGTGATTCGGTAATATAGAGAAATTTCAGACTCCCAATTGGATTTATTTCAAATCGTCCGCGAGACCCGGAAATATGGAGACGGTGGCCGACGTATATCGAATTTCAGCCGATTTCGAGTCCGCCGTAAGTAAGATTGCGCCGGCGACGTTTTTACGTGAACTCGTAAAAACGATACCCCGCGTTAGCTGCAAAGAATGAATGGCACGTGGGTAAATACTACGCGCGTGCCATGACCCGCGACAACGTTTAATAGATAAATGGCATGCCAAAAAACCTTGAGGCTGCCAACGAAAAATGAACGTAGAGACGTGGGACAAAGATGGATCTCCGGTGTTTTCCGACCTGCACGCACATGATACACACTTTCGTGTACATATCAGAGTCTAGACAGAGTGTAACACAAGTTAACAGTATATACAAAGCATAGATCAAATAATCCATTTCGATATATCCATTTAGTAATAACAAAAAATAATAAAATAAACAGTTTAATTTAACTGATAGATTAATCTAGTCAATTTAATACAGACGGGACTTTATATTACTTTTTTTATACACGTGAGAGAAAAAAGAAGGCTGACCTTGATGGGATAAAAATATCAATGTTGACGCATACGATGATAGTCTGTAAGGATCAAGATGAAGAACAATTAGACGGTCTATGAGTGTCAATGGGGATCACAATGGTGCGACGTGCTACGACCTTCGCTCCGGAGCTCATTGCCGTATCTATTACCGCCAGCATACGCCCCTCTCTTCGTCTCTCTCTCTCTCTCTCTCTTGCCTGTCTCTGCCTTTCTCGCGCACCCACACTGCGCCACATCGAATTGCCAACCACCGCGGTGATACACGATGTGGTAGACACGTTAAATCAACGTTGGAGACCACGTCGTATTCGCGAGCTCTCTCTTCTTCCTCCCTTTCCCACCGCCTTTCTCTCTCTCCCGGATGGATATATATCTTACGATGCTACAGAACGTTATTCCGGACCGTCGTCCGTATCCAGGTGGAATACCCATCGCCGAATTACATTACATCGTAGCGTGGCGCAAACAATGACGTGCCTCGCTTGTTTGGTCTGCTAACTGCTCGGGGAGCGACGTTTGATCGTCGCGCGAGGAGCCCTCGGGAAAAGATTATCCGTATTCCGTCCGTTGTCGGGAGCGTAGCGAATCCGTAATATCGATCGCACGGAAACTGGATCGCGCTCTGGAAATCCTTTATCGAGTACCATCACCCTCCCGCGCGGAGAAGTCGGCGTTCGCCAAACTTTTGGCGAACGGTCACAAGAGTCCGAGCATAACGAGCGCATCTCGAGTAGTTCCGTCACATTTACGCTCGATTATACTTGCATACTTTTCGGTCCGATAAACGGAGTTTCGAGAAAGTTGTCGTCGACACCTCGAACAAGACGATGACAGCGCGAAGAATCCTACAAGGATCGGCGCAGTCGTAAAAATTCGCACTTTGCTCGGGAGAATCTCTCGCTGACGTAGAGATAAGGACCACGACGAGCGAACCGAGAATTTTTCGAGAGTAAAAGCGGTCGGCGACCTGGACGCAAACCGAGGACAGTAAGATTTCCAGCGTATCGGAGGACTACCCTGGTTGTTCCGGGACTTTTCCGCGGAACGGCTGGCTTTCGTAAGCGCGCACGCGCTCGATTGCATCTGCATAAGGATGCAGTTTATCCTGTGTTTCCTGGGAGGCAACCCCGGGCGAGGTGCACGGTGAATTGCGTTTCTTTCGTGGGATATGTGTTGTGTGCATGTTACACATACGAGGTTGCATTTGCATTTGTATTTCGCCTCACGGAATGGTGCGCGCGCGGAGTGGACAGGTGCCGTTAAATTAAAGCGGAATCACCGGGAATTTTTACGCGGCGAAGAAGGCGGATGGCTCTCCCGGGAGGATCTGCTCTCCTCCCCGCGGCGGAGAGGGACGGCCGTAATTGGAGGAACATTTCTCTCGAAGTGCTCGTTTCTGTCAAGACACTCCCGCGAGCACGAGGGCCCCATTGCGCAACCCTCGATCGCATCCCCGGGGTCACGTGCTACCGAGAGAAGACAACCTTTATACGGCAACTTTATGTTATCACTCGCTACCGGAATCCATAAAACATCACGAAATACGAAGCATAAAGCGAACACGCGCGACGTCGGATCCAACGGAGAAATCTGGTAGAAACGTTATTTTCCTCTAGCATACGCTCTCCAAAATTTCTACATACGTATCTCGAAAATATCGTAGCCATAAAGCAGCAGATCGATTTCCAACTGTTTTAAAATATCGTTTACATTTCAGCTTCAAAGCGTCGTAAAAAAAAAAGAAGTTTATTATACATTTATTATTTTCGTTCGTATCGTAATTACTTCCTCCTGTGCAAAATGTATTAACAATTCATCCTGCAGCCTGCAGCCATCATAGCATACTATCGTAAAAGAGATGAAAAACGAAATTCGCATTACAATTACGAGTTTCTGATCGATATAAAAAAACAAGCAAGCGAATAAAATGATAAATTTCACGTGTTTTTTTTTCCGCGTCCTTTTTTTCTTGCCGCCACCGCCGCCAAATCTGAATATCGCCGGTCTCCTCCGCCTCGTGTGTTGCTCGCTGTCTTGGCGAACGTTATATCGAGCGGGCGCGATATTTTTACTGCGGTATATTCCCTACTTCGTCGAGGGCCCAGCCCGACGGACTCCAATAAAACGTTCCGGGCAAGCCGGCGGGCGAATCGCGCGACTCTGAGATTACGTAATTTATTTTTCTCATGGGAACTGCCAGCAGCTGCGTGCATGCTGCTCTTTCTCTCTTTCCCTCTTTTCGCGCCAGTCTTCTGCCGCGTAAGAGGACGCGTGAGAGATGGTGCGACGCGGCCACGTCGCACGATTGCGCGCCGTATTTTGAATTAACACGGAAGAGAGTTAATTAACTGTTGATCCACGCGGCCTTGTTCCTGAATTCGTAATTCCTATTACGCGCCGCTTTTATAATTAAAATCGGGCTTCAATCACCGGCGTCCGCCGTTTGCTACCTATTGGCGCGTTCTCTTCCAAACTCCGTGTAATTTTATCGATTCGTTCTCGGAGTACTTGCGCAGATTTTTTAAACAAATTAACGTGGATCAAATATTTGCCGCGAGGTACGTAATTTTCAATGGATATTAAATTACTACAGGAGTTGAACGCCAGCAGGATAACCCGTTTGCTCGTTGTTTCCTACTCCCGGGCCTTCGCATTCCCTTCGAGATGTTCTTTTTCGAGGCCCCGATGTCGATGAGAGAGACGCGTAGTTTCAATCAGGCGCACGCCTGGTTGCTTCCCCGACTATTCTCTCGCGTTATAAAAGGACATTCCACGTGTCAACGGGCATCTTTGCACAATAGGACTCGCCAATAAGTAGTACGTGACACCGTGCTTTGTATTCACACATACGATCTACAGGATTCGACTTCAATGTATTCTTCAAGGAATATCAAGTCAATTTTTATTTAAACGCTATTTAAATGTCCCGTGATGATTGTACTCAAATTAAAATTCTATTAAAGCGACCTCCACTCAAAGTCAAATGAAAATAAAATTTCATCTATTCACTTCCTCTAATTTGCTCGCTTCAAAAACCATTCATATTTCAGTATTTGCTAAAAGAAAATTGACTCTGAACGGCGGTGAGAATTAAGTGAAAATTGCTCGATATATCTTGTACAGAGTCGCGACGGTGACAATCGAGCAAACCGGCGTTAGACCAACGTCAATAGCGCTGTGGCCATGTCGGCCCCCATATTGTGTGACCTTCATCTCGGTGCCCAATTGTCGCGTATCCAGCCGCCACATCTCAACCTCGACGACGGGCACGATATTCGGTGACCCCCTCTGAATACCATGCTCGCACCGACCGATCTCCCCCCTTCCCCACCCCCCCCAGTCAACCGGCAATACCAGTACGGTAGCACCCTCCGATAGGTTCCTTGCCCCCGAACTGTTGAATTTCAATTTGCTTCCGGCATTTGTCCCCCGCCCTTCGCCTCGGCGGACCACCGGCGCTGCGTGTCCGGTGTGCAACGTGAAATCGTAATTATCAAGCAATTAGTGCTCGAACGCAATACAGTATCCAATTCGCTCTCGCCGATTTCTCGAAACATTCAATATCGAGGGGACAACGCGTGTTCATCTGTGTTACTAACGTATCTCTCGGTGAGATCGGTGAAGTTGGAAATATACCTACCTGTATATTAAACTATCCAAGGTAAATTAGAACGTAACCAATAAGACATGAAAATTATTTGCTTTTAAAAATAATCTTTTGGCTTCACCTTTTATAAAGTTACTTAATATTAAGCTATCTCTTGTAAGTTTTTAAAAACAAAAGAAAAAAAAATTAGTTTTAGAAGCAAAAAATAGCAAAAAATTAGCAAATAGTTTTCATTTCTTATTCGTTACATTGTGATAATTTAGCTCAGATAGCTTAATATATAGATACGTATAAATAATAAAACAAATAATAGAATAAATTATAAATGTCTTTTTTTCTATTTTTTACTATAGTTGGTAATTTTTTTCGGTTTATTATTAGTTGATAATGTTCTACGCACTCAAATAATTATCCTCGTCGCGAAATAAAACATTCTTCGCTACTTGTGAACGAGGTAGAAATACTTTTACACAGAAGTGTCTTCGAAGAAGCTTTCGAAGAAATGACGTTCCCTGCGGCGGCTGGCAACTTCCCTTCCCATCCGGATGAGAAAGTTTCACTTCAAGCGGTCCAGCGCTTTCAGCAAGCTTCTAAGGCTTTGTTTATGAACGGATGCAACGGATATAGTGCGAGCGTGTATTTTTCAAGGTTGCAACATGAAAGGATACGTAAGACTCCTTTTTTTTCCAGAAAGAAGGTTGCAATACCTTTGAGTCGTATCGGAAAATATGGATGCGATAAACAAAATTATACAAGACTTTGAAATATTGTTGCGACGCTATAGCCTAAATTGCGTGTAACGATGAAATGTAGCGAGTGAATTGAAAGTTTCAATAATAAATTCAAATTAAAGCGGACAATATTATTCTCGCAAATTAAAGACAAGTTTAAAGATAAGTGTGGAAAGGATTGAAGTACAGCTTTTTCATGAAAGTAATGTCGCGATATATAGTTTCCATAAAAATTATATTATCTACCTTTCTCGTGAAATCTTCTTTATTCAAGTGATGAAGGGTTCTTAGTTTTACACGATCACGCAGTAAAGGTTCTCTTACGGAGCAAAGGTTCTAAATTCAAGGGATGTTGAATTTAGTAGAAGGAGGTTCCTCTATCTACAGGAACCTAAGACACGGTTGTCATTGCGTATGCACTCGTGAAAATGCCACTTCTTCTTTTATTCGAGCGGAATTAATCCGTTGCGAAAACTGCGCGAGCTAAAACTTCTCTCTATGAGACGCGCATTCAGAGCAATTGCGAGACTGCCTCTGAGCTTCTAAGTACCGGGACGTGGATGCGTTTACTGGAAAAATTGGTATTCCGTTGACGTAGCGACGAACACGGACGCGGAGCATCGTCGTGATCCTGCTTTTTATCCCGAGGCGGAAAATCCGGCCCCTTCGCTCCACGGCCGAGCCCTCGTTACGACCCTTTCGCCCTACGCTTCCTCCCCCCCGCGCCGTATCTGCGCTCCGCAGATTCGCAATTTACCATAGGTTCACGCAAAATGGGAGTCAAGCGCGGCACGTATCCACCTCTCGGCCCGCGTGTTATTCGAGATCCTTCACGTATATTCGCGTGTTCTCTGCAGAATGATGTAGAATCGGCCACCATTAAGTACGAACATCGAGTTATTTAGAAACGACAGTCAGGGATGCGCGATGATAAAATGAATGGGAAAACATCGCTCGCGGTCATATCCAGACTAATTTAAATGAGCATATTACATTTCCATAAATACATTAACAAAGACACTCGAAAATAAAAAGATTTTAATGGCAAGTTTATCAGTAATTGATCGTAAAATAGAGATGAGCTGGTTGGAGGAAAAAAGACGCTATGCGTTTTCTGCGAACAAGGATAATTTAAGACACTTTACAGGTGGGAGTAAAATAACAAAAGAATACTTTAAATGTTTAAGGAAAAATAAGGAGGAAAAATTAAGAATTTGGATCGCCGAATTAAATAAGGAGAAAGAAATAGTGTTAGAGAAATTTCGAATAAAAAAAAAAAGAAAGAAAAAAAAAGAAAAAAGTTAATGGGAAAGGAAAGAGCAAAGAATGAAAAAAAGGAAATTAGAAGAATATATAGATAAGAAAGTAATAGGCTGTGAAGATCATAATTAAAGAAATAAATAGCGTATAAATTGGAAGAGACACTAAACAGACTGTTAGAAAAATAATAAAGAGTATGGAATGTGTAAAGAATGGAGATATGGCTAAATATTTTATGAAACTCACGTCCAACTTTCTGGCTGTAAATAAATCCATTTCAAAATAGAGTTGAGCATAATTGAGTATAATTGTAATAGTAAGATAATGTATTAAATTTGAAGAATAATTAATCGTCCCAACGCCGAGGCGGAACGACCTCCCAAAACTCAATATGCAACCGAGACTAGCGCTTAGAGCTTCTGCGCACGTTATAAAAATTTTTTAATTTTTATTTATGACTCGCCGTATGCCTCTTCGTGCCGCTGCGTCGACGCTTGATTATAAGCTGCAGGATCTGCGGAATTATCGGCCGACCAATAAAAGCTCGCGCGAAATGCTCGGCTAGCGTCCAATAAACGCATCTTCGCGGAGCGTAATCTATAGCCAGCGGCAGTCGTAAAACCACGCGGGCGCGAGCGTTATCTGTCGTCCGTGTGTACAAAGGAGCGTGCGTGTTTGAGAGATCCGTCGAAAGTGGTTAACGACCGACGGCATTTCCGACCGTTAACTCGCACTAAAATGACGCGGCCTCCACGCGGTGTTTATGTCATTCGGCAGCCTTTGTCGTCTAATTTAAGTAACGCGCGCAAGCAGAATGATACTTTAAGCCGCTCTCGTAACGCTTCATCTCGATGTGCCTCGACAATGCGACGGGGCATTGAGATTTGCATCTACAAAATATTGCATACGATCTATAGACAATAAAACAAACTAGGAAATAGACAAATGTTCAACGTAGATTGCGCAGCGAGAATCTCTTGGTTCGTGAAAGTATTAGAGCTTAACAAAGCTCTACTGCCTCTTTCACTTGTTTAAATGGAAAAGACTCCTTGACATAAAAAAAAGGATACTAATCATTTTTAATGTTTGAACTTGTTCAGTTAGCTGAGAAATAAAATCTGACATCAGGCATTTCGGGTAGTGTTAAGTATTGGCGAGAAATAAAAGTAAAAAAGAAAAATATCAAAGTTTTCGCGGAGATCGTCTCACTTATTATTCAAATTTCAGCTCACTGAGCTGAGAAATTTCGATCGCCGACACGATTTTATACTTCGCCCGTCCCGAGCTACCGAAGTTCTCGTTCGCGGCACTCATTAAAGTAGCAAAGTGGGAAGACGATAGAAGTGGTGCCGTAAATAAAAGGAGAAGTGTAAGAGCAGATAATAACGCAATAAATATATCCGTGGAACGGTCTACCTCCTCGATTTGTGCCACGGATAATGATGCCGTGGCGGGCGAGAGAGGATCGGATAACAGAAAATTCTGCGCGGGCGAGAGAGGGCAGAAAGGGGTAATCGGTCGCATAAAAATGCATCGGTGGCATAAGTGGGCCGATGGTGGAATACTTAAGCGGAGGGGAAACGTTGCCTCGCGGAGAAAGCTCCGCCGTAATTTACGGCCAAGTTCGGCGCATTACGGACGGCCCGAAAAAAAGGAGCAAGATTGATCTCCGTAAATCTAACCACCATCGCCGCCGCCGGCGGTGGCGGTGTCAGTAACACGTGCCGGCAAAGTTCGCGGTATAACGTCCGTCGATTATGTGGTGCTAGGCCGCCAAACGCGCGCGGCTGATGCATGAAAAACCAACGGTAAATCCCGTTCGATTCTCCGAGACCGCCGTGTGGCTGCCGACGTTTCGCAGCCGTATGTCATGCGGCCGTTGCGGCTCGAAAATCTGATCACGTTGGCAACGGAACTACACGCGTTCACGTAGTTCAGTTTTCGGCGAAACTTTTATTGGAGCTCCCCCCCCCCCCACCCCGGTAACACCGCCTCCGAGAGCATATTCGTCACCATTTGAAAACTCGTAGCGCCCGAGAAAATGTTGGAATAATAAAATAACGGCGAACGGTTAAAGAGTCATGTAGCCACTCGATCAACGTCACGTAAAAGAGGGAAAAAAAAATCTGCGCTATCTTGCGATAGAAATAACAGAGAGGAGTCTCTTGGAAACAAATATTTGTACAAAATTGCGTGATGGAAAAAAGTAAAGCGCCGCCGAAGGGAGACTCGCGCGTTAATAAATCCAATAATGAGACGTACCGCGGTACTTATTTACGGAATGCACAGGATACGGTGGGTTTTCTTATTATTTATGGACATGTTGTTGAACGCAGGGCGATAGCGAATTCTTGCCCCCGCGCCGAAGCCGCGGTTGTTTATGTGCCGCCTCGTACGTCGTCGCGTGCGAAATTGCGATTACGCGCGCGAAGCGGTGGATAATTAGGCGACCGCACGCTTAAACGCGAGGCACAATCGAGGCTCGATCACTCACGTGCTGCAGGCGCGACCGTCCCTTTTTTCTGTCGTAAATTTCACTTGCCGGACGGCCGTCGCGTCAGTAACACGTGTTACAAACGCGCGATTATGCGAGAGCTGTCCACGAGCGACGGCACGAAAAAAGTATTTGCCATCGGTTTTTGGATAAGCAGCTGTCCGTCGTGCGCAATGATAAATAATAAAAGGGGCCGTCGGTAACGATAATTAATGTTTTCCATGGAATTTATACGGGCAACAACAACGAACCGATGAATTAGCTGCGGCGGACAGGTTCGCAAATTATCGCGTATTAATTAGTTATTACTGCGCGTAACGAACCACTGCAAATGATTTACACTTCTGCCCGTATATTTTCCGTTTGTTATTTATATATAACGTATTGATTTCATTTACCGTTCACATATATAGTATATATATATATATAATATAAATAAATAAATATATATATATATATATATATATATATATATATATATATATATTACGCATAAGAGCTACACTATTAGCTGTTGTGCCATTTAAGTTATTTGAGCTTTGTTTACTGCCTTTATGCGGTTTAGAAATGCACCACAATTGCGACACATAACGTTATTATTTGAATCTAAAATAATTGATTACGCGCAGATCGTTAGCGAGAAGGGCTTGATTAGAGCCTGGCCGTTACACCATCTCTCAATTTCGAATGGCAAAGAAGACAAAATTAATTGCCGCGGATATTAACGACGAACCGTGGTTCCCGATCGAGTCGGTTTCGCATCGAAAATAATCCTCCTCCGGCTCGTTTCGAAATCCTGCCAAAAAAAAAGGACATGTATCGTAACAAACAAGCATTCGCAGCCAAAGCACGCCACAATTCATCCTTAATTGCAGCATATTACACTACCGGTGTACATTCCCGCCTCCGGCTTGCGTGCAAAATTCAGATTACCGGCAAGAAGCGCCGGGGTAATTAAGCCGGGGGCCGCGATCATGCCGCGATCAGTTGCTGGCCCCTTTACACCGCAACCATCCTGCCCCTCCTTTCTGCGCCTCGCCACCCCCGATTCCACACCTCGATCTCTATTCTCCCTTATTTGCCTCTGCGCGAGCGGCGAGAAAACTCACGTAACGTCTGTAGCACGTGTTACAGCTCCAATTATGCGACCTGCGGCCGCGACCGCACGGCCCAACAGCACGAAAAACCATTTGTCGTCGGTTTCCAGACTCGCGAATTCGTCGCGGCGGAAAGAACCGGAGACAGACCCCGAGGGGGAGGGAAGGGCGAGCGGAAAGGGAGGAAGCATGGCGACTGAAGCACGAAGGGGATTCCGAAGGGACGAGACGGGTGGTGCACCCACATTGCGCATGCACCCTCGAAATCCGTTCCTGGCGTATATCCACTTCCGCTGCGACAAAGTAGAGAGAGAAAGAAAGAGAGAGAGAGAGAGAGAGAGAGAGAGAGAGAGAGAGAGAGGAAGGGGAGAGAGGAGAAAGGAGAAGATAGGCTTGGTCGCGGAGAGGGAAGTGGAGGAGACAGCTCGGGCAGACACTAAATAATCTAGATAACGGAAGGACGGTCCTAAATTCCTGCAGATTTGTACAGGCGTACCGACTGATTAGATTGGCTGGAAGATTGCAGCGCGGGTTGGGGTGGGGTCCCTGCGAATTTTCGTTGCCTCCCTGGAGGTCCTCCGACAGGATTGTCCTCCCCTGCGTGCAGTCTCTCTCTCTCTCTCTCTCTCTCTCTTCGTCGCTCCGTCTTTTATGCCTCCGGTCTTGGAGAGTCCACCCTCTCCCTCTCGCTCGTCGGCGCACAGAGCCTCGTATGAACGACGTTTTGACTAGCATTAACCAGGGTGGGCTGTCGCATCGATCCGTGGGGTGGTATCCTTGGCAGGAGTCCCGAGAAGCGACTGGAACAGGTGAGGAGAATCCGTCTGCCAGGACGAATGCGTCGGCTGCAGCGACAAACTTTCCGACGCGGTCTGTCGTCGCGGTAAATCATTCCGTCGCCCGCCGGCGGCGGCAGAGGGACGGAAAGGAGGCGGAGAGAAGACGCGAGAAATCGGAGTTGCCGAGGAAAGTTTTTCGCGAAAATCGCGTCACTTCGGCAACCTGCTCGCCTTTTGGAAATTAGGGACAGGAAATTGGATGAAAAGGGCGTTTCTGCCTGTGCCAGAAAGTAGAAGTTTCGCAACGAGGGCCGCATAATTCTCCTCCGGTTCCGCAGTTCCGCGCGCTCGCTCGCCCCTTCCAGGCGAAAAATGTCGCGTGCCCTAAAAGTCATCCCGACGATAATCGATCTACGATTTAGCACAGCTTGTTGCGGACTCGTCGACGAATTGCGTCACTCTAACTAATGCCGAAACGAAATACGAGAATCGCTCGACTTTAATGCGACGGGCAAACTTTCGAGTTGCGAAACGTCGGCCGTAATTTACCCCGCGAGTGCATTTCCAATAGTTCATTAATCGAGCGCCTCGCTTTTCGGAGGAAGGTTTAATTAACCGCGACTCGGTAACCACATCGTTCCGCATCGAATATACGTGTGTATCCCCGATAGTCATTTTTCGAAATCACCCGGGCTCTTTTCCCCCCGGACATTTAATTCGGTCATTCGCGAAGGATAAGATGGGAGATAACGCGAAACGACACACACGTCGCGCCGCTAAAGGGGATCGGGAATGACGCGCCGTATCTTATCCCAATAAGGGCGCACCTTAGAAGGGAACGCCCGGGGAATTTTGAGGAGAAGAGACGTTATCTCGAAATGGTCGATCCGCTCAGTACGCCCTATACCTGTTCAGCGTTTGCAACTTCCGAAGATGCGCTCTCCGTACTCATTGTGTTATTCCATGTTGGCGGAACGATCTACAAGCGGCAGCACCGCCGGGAAATATTTATACCGTCGGACCGTTTTCAGGCACGTATGGAATTTTGGAGGAAGCCCGATGGCGTCCTATTTCAGGTATGAAATGGGATACGTAGCTTTGCCCGGCCAAGTCGAAATAAAAGAATCAGGGGAGGGAGGGGGGCTCGAGCGTACGTGGCGTCTGCACGTGTGTACGTGTATGCGAAATTTATCAGAGAGATGAAAGATCCCTGCAGCCGAGGAATGTAACTGGATGAACGGTGTGCAAGCAAGATACACCGTACGCGCACCAGCTCCTTACCGTCGTACAGTATACATCATTAGACGATATACACGTACACATCCACCCACCTGCGCGCTGCGCGCGGTTGCATATTATTTCGGCACGGTACATATAATTTTCTACGCGTGCAACGCGGAGAGAAGCCGGATGGCAATCTTACATTCCCTCCACTTTTGCATACTTAATAAAAACCGAGAGGTACTTCAGAGAAACCGAGAGGCAAACAGATGTTCTTAGACTTTTGGACTTTTATCGCGTCTTGATTACATCCAGTCGTAGGAAAGCTGCAATAACATCTCAGAGTAAACGCGCGAAGCGTTAATCTGGATTTCTTATTCCCGCTCGTTCTCCCGCCGCGGACCATTGTTCGGACAACGCCGTAACGCCGGCGAGATTCCCGCGGCCCCGTTAAATTAGCATTTTTCGGTGGATGGGCGGGGTGTTTGTCAAGTGCGACGCTTACTATATCACGGAAAATATCATCGCACGCGCGTACAATGTAACGTCCTAAACGCACATCCTTTCGTCGCCGGCCGTAACGAAATCACCGTGCAACTTGGTCCTGGCGGCGCGACGCGACGCGAAACGCGGTCGTAAAGTTATACACGCGCATGCATAATATCCGACTTTCGCGGCTACGTCGTCGGCGGCGCTCGTAATTGCGGCAGCTGCTGATTACACCGTTGGCCCGATGGGGATTAAAAAAGTTGCATGCCAATTCATTAAGTTGTTGTGGACCGAATATATACGTACACACATGCACGCGCTCATTCACCCGCTCGCTCACTCACTCTCTCTTTCTCGAATCCGCGTGCGCGGCCATTGAATTAAAGCATTAACCGAGGACACGGTCGTTGCAGTGAATACGCGATAGAAATTCTGAAAATGTTGCACATTGCGATGCATATTCCGGACGATTTCGTTACACAAATACACGAATGCATACACGGATCGGTATTGAAAATATATTACTCTTGCCTATTACTATATAGAGCGTACTATATATGGGAATTATTAGCCGGCGACTACCATCGATTTGAAATTGTTTACGCGCTCGATGTAAAATACGAGAGGCGAAATAGAGTTATATTCCGAGATATAAAATATGTGCCTTGCACTCGGCGCACTCCGAAATAATCTCAACATATCCGCGATAATTAAAATATCTCGATATAAACCTTCGCGTTACAGCTTTTAATGTGACAAAAGCTGTTACGCGCAAACGTTGCACGTGTCTTTTGCCGAGTGTTGGACGTGTGGGTTTGATAGAAAAAAAATAGAACATTTTGTATGATGAAAATTGCCCAGTCACCCCATAGGGCAGCATATGCGTTCGACGTGTGCACGAGCTCGATGCGCATTTCGCGTAAAAAAAAAAAAACGTATGTACGCGCACACGCATGCACTCGGCGCTA
The DNA here is from genome assembly GCA_928718305.1 of Tetramorium bicarinatum. Classification (NCBI taxonomy): domain Eukaryota; kingdom Metazoa; phylum Arthropoda; class Insecta; order Hymenoptera; family Formicidae; genus Tetramorium; species Tetramorium bicarinatum. The sequence goes on from OV788320.1 coordinate 7,038,113, forward strand.
TTCTTCGTGCCCGTTTGCTGAAATCGATACGCGTGGCCTGCATATATTGGCCGCGATTGCGACTCCAAGTGCGAAATCGGGAAACATGGTTTCTATCCGCTAAACTCTTTGTCTCCCGGTAATCGCACCTCGCCGTGCACGTCGTCCATTTTTCTCCGCTGAACCTCATCGGAGGACACAAAGGAAGAAGAAACTGGAATACCCGCACACCGCGACACCTCGCGACATGCTTCACGTACCTATAAACCCGATAGATTCGCCCCGGAAATTGTGCGACGTTGATTTTCTCGCGTTGCGATTGGTAACATCGGTTGATATGATTTTTCACACTCGCCAAGAGAATTACGAGGTTCTCCTATCGTAGCGGTGTATCCAACGGCGGAAACGCAAAATGAGCAGCGAGTGGAAAATGTTGAATATTTTCCATTTTCAACGCTTATTTTGATTTCAAACATTTGATATTAACATTTTATTACAATATTACTTTTTCCATTTGCTACATTATAAAGCCTTTATAAATTCACATTTGTCTGTATTATCAAAACGTTTTTGTAATATTAATTAAATAAAAAACTTGAAAACTTATTTTGCAACGTATGCCATTTTGTAATCCCTTTTAGTCCATTGCGCCAGGAGCCGAGCACTGCTGATCCCATTAAACTTAAATAATGCATTTTTGCATTTACATTTAACTCTCCTTAGGGAAAATATCGCTATAGGGGAAAATGCGGCAAGAAAAGCGAATGCATCTCTCTTCCATATAATCGCTAATATATCAAGTTTTATAATCGTCACTATGACACGAACGATCCATCATAGACAGAATTATTTAACTTAATACACAATAGAGAGAAATTACGTAATCAAAATAATAAAAAAATATATTTCAAGAATTTGGATAATGTTCATATCGTACAACATTGTATGTTTATTCTTAACGACGTCCCAGATAGATGAAAAATATTTAGGCAGTTAAAGCATGCGAGAACCACATAAATAAATGGAATAAATGCATCGAAAGGAAAATTGATTGGCCCGGTAATCACGAGATTTTCCTTTAAACGTTTTTTCACCAAAGTTCGAGGACTTACAAATCAAAGCTACAAAATCAGAGCGCAAAGGAAAAGCTCCCGACGAGTGCAAAAGCGTGTTTCAGCTCCGGAATAAAACTCAAGTGCAAAATTCACCCAGTTGCGATCACGCACTATCGATTATCGTAAATGGGGAATGAAGTCAGCGATCCTCTCTCCATCGTGATATCTATCTCTAACGAGCGAACTAAGCCCGAATTAAATAAAAATTTCTTTTTTACAATCAGCTGGTCTGAACTTTGCAAGCCGATTGAAATGGGAACGTCCGCTCGATACTGTTAATTAAAACTTTTCGCCGCGAGCGTTAATAGGCACGAAGCGCTGTCTGCCTTACGACGAGGAGATGCAACGAAGTATATCGGAACATTGTCGACGTCTCGTGTCTTGTTAAGCAATTCTTTTTTTTTTTTCGTCTTTTATCCGTTCGCACCGTACCGTAAAAGGAATCTGTAACAGTCGCGAATTTCATGTCCTTTGTTATATAAATTCTTTTATGTCAATTCTTCCTTTCGATTCTGTATTCATTTTAAATCGAACTGAAAATTGTACACACGAGATAAAAAATAATTGTCGACTTCTATGTTATCCACGTAGTGTAACTTGATTTAAAAAAAAAAGCGCGTTTGCAATATATAAAGTTGCTTAAAAAGCATTTCCAAGATCGACTGGACGTGAGTTGTTGTATAGTGAGTGGTTTTCAAGGATAATGGTTCTGATAACGAGCAACAGAAACATTTACAAACAGATTCTCGATATCACGTCATCTCGCGAGGAAACATGATTTCATTGCATTCGATCGTTAATCTCTTGAAACTTCTGTCTGCGCTATTTTCTTCCTCTCGGTCCGGTAATGGCAGAATTCCAAGGTAACGATTCTATCTTTGGCCGGTCATTACCTCGACTTAATGAGTCATTGATATCGACAGGTTTCGAATGCGAAAGATGATATACGTCGAATAGACGTCGAGAGACAGTTTCCGCATTGTATCGATTTCTAAACGTTCGCTATATAGCATAACGAAGCATTCTACCCACCCCTATCGATCTGCAATACAAAGCGTTTTATGACAGACGATCGATGAAACGACTCCGCGTTATTTCTGGCTTGAAGTTTCTAAAGTCAATGAGTTATTTTTTTTTTGCGCGTTGAGGACGCGAACCGATATTCTGTCATTAATTCAGCAGTCGGAAATAAATTCATAGGGCGAACCGCAATATATAACGAATTCGGTCAACGAGGTAACAGTGGGCGGTTAAAACCGCGAATTTATTATTCGTCATATTTACATTGGTTTTTATGAAATTTATTAAATATTTACGTCGCAGATTTCGCAGAAAAATTTAGAATCCGCTAGATATGTTGCAAGAGAATATTCAACAAGGGGTAGGAAGTATTTTCCTTCTTTCAGAAATATCTCTGGCATTGAAATGGAGTTACACAGTCAAAATTTCATCGCGAGCAGCTAGACTCGCAGTATAAAAGTTACGCGTATAATAACAAGTTCAAGTCCGACTCGTCACAGTACTTATGAATTTTGCAATCGTACTTTGTAGACCATTAAGCGTACGCGCGAGCGACATTCCGTCCTATCTTTTTATTCTTCTGTTTACTGGTCAGCAGAGAGTAACAAACTCGTGGATAAAACGCCAAGTGCGTTCGTCATTGCGAGCAATTTTAGCTTCTGTACGCAAAATAATACCTTGATAATATTATACCCGTTAATTACTGATAATGGATATCAGAATTACAGCGAGGTATAATAGCTTATCGTAATAATGCAAATAATGTTGCGCGAATAAGTTTGCTCGTCCAAATAAATTACACACAACGTCAAATAATGGAGATCTCTTGTATGGCCAATCAGTTTCAGATGAAACAAAAATATACAATGTGACAAAGTATGAAATAATATTGACGTCTGCTTAACAATTTCTGAACAAATATTAAATAAAAATGCGACGAGATTTTTCCCGATGGGAAAAAAAAATCGGTAGGCAAAGAAGTTGGCCAGAAGAAATGGGAAGAAAAATTTCCGACGGAAGGAGGAGATGGGATAGATTCGCTCGGGCGAATACCCTTAAAGTATCTCGAAAAAGTCGGGGGCGCGCGAAGGGAATTTCTTCGAAAGTCCGCCGACTCGTAAAGCGACGTCCCCGGTTACGACTACCCGTGGCGTGGCTCGCTGAAAGCCATTTAGATAATAAAATGCAGTCGCGCGGTGATAAGACACGGGTCGTTTGTTCACGCGGTCGTTCGCGGACCCTCCGCGCACACGTTTCGTATACGCGTCTCGCGAACTACATACCCCTCGTTCTCCTATATGTATACGTGAGAGACGACAGTTATGGAGGGCGGCGGAAAAAAATCGCGTGTGTTTACAGCGTGGCGGAAATCTTGGAGCACCGAGCACATCCCCGAGAAATCTCGCACACGCAACCGGGATTTCCGTCAAACGGATTTCTCTTGTACGCGCCGCGTTGTAATCGTAAATAATTCATCCCTTCTTGAGAGCATCCCCTCGATCACGGTGATGCACTCTTGCAAATATAATCTCCGTTATGTTTTAAAAGCACTTTTTCAAAGGCATCGCTTGCGCGATCGGGATTACTCAAAGGAGATTATTTTTTCACTGAATCAAATAATTATACAGTTGATTATTAATTGAACGGAAATATAAATTCGCGCTCGCGATGAATTGTTAAACGGATTGGGTAATGGAAACCACCGGCGCAATAAGAACTTGGAACGTTAAACCTTGGAACGAAGTAGTCAACGATATGATTTATTACAGAGTAATGGATGAGCTAATATATCGTGTTTTCTCTCACGTTATGTAGGAGGTAGGGGAGGGTAGGATGGAATCGATCGAGACGTTTCACGCTTGCTCGAAGGGAGGAAAGGAGGGCGGATTCTCTCGGACTGCCTGCGGTAGCGAGATCGCAAGAAGGAAGAAACGGAAGGAAGTGTCGAGCGGCCGGAAATCAGCGGATTCGCGCGGAGGAGGTTGAGGGCAAGGCTGGAGGAGGAAAAAACGACGGGGGTGCGCAATTAAATCGACTGCTCCGGTGGCGGGATCCCTCCACACCGGCAGAACAATCGAATGGGCTGGCGGCGGGTAATCTCGTGGAAGTATTCCGTCATCCCGGTGTGCCGTTCCTTTCCCGCGCGATAAAATCCGTTCGGCGGATTTCATTCGCGCCGGTTAAGCGGATGACTTTACAACGCTCGCTTTAACTCTTTCACACAAGGGACGAACCCCGGAACGTTTTCCCATTCGGCCATTGTCGGCCGTCGGAAGCGCGCAGATTCGACATGCGTAGCCGATCAAATCCCGCCCGGTGCGCGTAAATCGATATCGACAGCTCGAAAACGAGACCGCTCCGCGGCACGAAAACGCGAATCGGAATCGGCTTACACAACGAAAATATCGAATACCGCGACGGAACGGAAAAAAGATATCCCGTGATATTTTAATGACACGCGAACAATTAATTCAACTGCGCCGCTATTATTTTTCCCATCGATTTTATGCACGAGCGTAATAATAATAATGAAACGGTAAAAAGGAAGAAGGAATATAATTTATTCCATTCTGGAAATATGTATTCCGACACACACACGAGTATGTATGTACAAGGTAGAAAGATATATCAAATAAAACATCGCGATTTATACGCGGCAGCGAGCGTAGACAGAAGCAGTAATTATATTATTACTACATTACGTTAACTAACTATTGGATAATTCCGTTGCATTAGCTTTGTTAGCAGCGTCGTCTCTGTTTATTGGTATAACACGGCGAGCGGAACGGAGCACGGGCAGGCACAATCGCTCCCGTTTGCTACGGTTGCGACAAATGCAATTTTCTTGAGCAGCGGCGTGCAAACGCGCTTCGAGAGAATGCGGATTGCATTATGAGCTCTCGAGGAGTTGGTCCGTTCGCGCTAACAATAATAATTACGTCGCCAATTTGCGAAGGCGCATCAGTCTTGATATCCGTTAAACGTCCCTTGCTAGTCGTCCAATAACTGCTGCGCGCTGCAGCCACGTTTCGCTGGGATGGCTCTGCTTCGACGTTCGACGCAAAATAAATAGACTTTACTCGATCAGAATCTCATCGAGGGTCGGCGAAGCGTAGTAACCGGTACTACATTATTTCGTTTCTGCACTTTAATTCCCTCTCGTCATTCCTGCCTTCCGATACCGGCTAATTTATCGCGCGAATCCGGTTAATTCAACCTGTAAGTCCATTTTGATCGCGTCCTCTTCCCTTCCCTTCCTCCTCCCTCCTCCCTCCCACCGTCTCGTTTCCGTCTCTCGAGAGATAAAATCTATCGGGCGAATTGGCGTTCGTTTAATCTCAATGCAAAGTTTATGCAGAAATGTTATCTCCAATTTGCCGCTATCTATACTTTTGCGCTATCGGCCGGGAATAAACGCCTCGGTGGATAGCAGGCGGAATCGAGTAATCGTCGCGAATTATGCGCGACAGTTTAGTTTAATACTATCGGCGCGGCGCGGACGGTGAAAGGACAGCTCCGGCAGGAGTCATTAGCCGACGATTAACCGCTTAAGACGGAATAAGGGCGCGAGAATGAATCGCGGCGAATTAACATTTATATCGCTTAAATGGCAACGCTGAGAAATCTTTGCGACCGATATGCGCCAGTCGATACAATTTGTTCGATTCAGGAAACAAGTTTAAATAATACCCGCGACATCCGCGATCTGTCAGGGGTGATTTGCGAGAAAATAATTCCTCAAGTCAAGCGTGATGTGTAATTGAATCCGCGAATACAGCTATCTGGCTGCAAACAAAGCTATGCGATTTTATCCTCCGCATGTAACTTCGTTATAAACTGACTGGAAATATAGGAAAATATGCCCTCGAGTTCTCCTCGCTTTAATTCCGCGAGAGAGAGAGAGAGAAAAAGACAGGGGGTGGGCGTGTGAGAGAGATCCTATAATTACTATTACTATACACGGTGCATATACAGCACGATGTAGTTTCCGGATAGTAGCGCGGACGTACCATTAATTAGCGAATAAACGGATGTTGCGCATGAGCGAACGGGAATATTAAAAAGAAAAATAAGAAAAGGACAATGGGGTGGAAAGAGAGAGAGAGAGAGAGGAGAAAGGGCTGCGCGCGCAGGGCTGCTGCAACCGGAAAGAGGTTCGAAAAATAAATGAAAGCCCTGTGCAGCGCGCGTATCGCTCGCAAACGGAGGCAATATTTCCGCGTTAATGTAACAACTCGCCCGGTAAGCACCGTCGATTCCCGTAATTGACGTAAGCGATTGGCGCTTCGTTTTCGCGAGAGTGTATCGCAACCCCCCTTTTTTTTTTGTTTCACAGCCCATTGCGTTTCCTGCAGCCGGCGATTTAACACCGATCGCGCTGATCTACCCAGAGACGGTTAATTTAACGCGATTGTTGTCGAAGATGAGAGCTATAAATTACATCGATGGGCAGAATTACCATTAATCGATTCGGCGCGAGTTGGAAAAAGAACCTGCTCGACCGTCGCGGGACGCAAAGATGACTTTCGTTCGCTAGCGTGCGCGACATTGGGACTCTTTCTTTCTGAATTCCGCGAGAGAAACTATTTAGCATTAACATGCGCCAACAAAACTGAGCGTAAAACTTGGGCGATAATAATTACACCGTAAACCGATGCTGCTGCGAGGCATTATCGTTGCACCGAGAGCGCGAATAACAACCGCGCGAGATAATTATGCAAATAACGGCTTCCGTTCGCATCGGACACGGTCGATTCTTCGTTTCCGTGGCCGCCGCATCGCGGATGGCTTCGCGTAAAAGTTAACTGCATTACATCCGAGAGATGCAATAATACTTTACGAGGATGCTCTTTACGATGCCCGGGCGATAAAAATTTCGTGTCCCTTGGCTGGCACGTTGGCCGAGTTGCTCGCGAAATTCCTTCTATAATTTATCGGCAGTTCGATAATCCATCCCGTCGACGACAACCGAGGCGATCCATCGTCGTCGAGGGAGTCGACTGTCTCCGGCCGCGAATCGAAACCGTTGCGATACTTGATACGCCATCCCATTGTGTATCAGGAGAGGTAAAAAGAACGAGTATGTACGGAAAGCGGAAAGGAAAAAAGAAGAAAGATATAATTAGCGACATACGATGCCATATTGTAAGAGCGTACGTAAATAAGATGAGCATACTTACATATTTAGTAAATTAAAGAGCTTATTTAAAAAATGGAAATTATAGTCTCAAAGTTATGAAAAATCACAAAATTACAAGCGCTCGACGTAAAAGAGAAAAAAATTAAGACAGTTTTAAAAATAAAAATTTTTTTTTTCAATTATATCATATTCTGCTTTTCGTGACTGCATTTTCACATAATAATTAATTATCTGATTGCGTCATATTTGAGTCAAGAGAATGAAATCATATCTATTCGCACTTGATGAAAATCTTAATTGACATTACGATGAGACGGTACGCCAATGTAGCTCGAAATCGTGGATATTACCTGACTGGCAATTCACCTCGAATATTTTTCTGTATTTCGTGTACCAATGAAATACGAAACTCTACGTTTCACGGTGGAGTTCGTATTACGCTGGGGAGTCCGCCATTCGCTCTAAAAGGGATCGCTCTTTTATCCCCTTCCCCTCCCCGCGCGCGCGCACTGAAATCCAAAGCAGGAAGGCCGCACGTGTCGTTTCAGTTTTAAATTCGTTAATACCGAAATAACAATAGAATATGCAAAACAACACCAACGACCGCCGCAAAATTCGTGCATATCCGGTTACACAACTCTGTGTAAAGCACGTAAAAATCAACGTGATTATTACATGGGGGCAAAAAACGCTCGCTCATATTCCGCGCTGCAATTCTCGGAGCAACCGCGGGGAATGAAATATTCTATTATTCGCCGTTACTGCAAACTCGATCCCCTTTTCCAGCGGTACTCGCGTTCTACGTAAAAACAATAATAGGGGACAGTAAATAAAAAAAAAATTGCTCGTTTAACGTGTCTCTAATAATAACATTATGTAATCAGAAATAATAATATTCATTATCCGGTTACGAAATAGAAAATAGTTGTAAACCAACACTAAATTACAATAAATATTAGCAAATTAATAGTAAAATCAATTAGTTGTAACATTAGTTACCAAAATATCATTCAATATAATGTTTGAACCAGATAGATTAATCCAATCCGATGAGAGCTGCGAGAAACAGAAAGCCGAGAATACAATTATATCTTATCAGAAATAATATTCATTATCCGGTTACGAAATAGAAAATAGTTGTAAACCAACACTAAATTACAATAAATATTAGCAAATTAATAGTAAAATCAATTAGTTGTAATATTAGTTACCAAAATATCATTCAATATAATGTTTGAACCGGATAGATTAATCCAATCCGATGAGAGCTGCGAGAAACAGAAAGCCGAGAATACAATTATATCTTATCAGAATGAGGGAATTGCAAGTACGGAAGAGCCTTTGCACTTTATATAAAGTATTCTGCAAAGTAAAACGACGCTGACTGAGAATAACAAGGGCATCGTCGAATTTTGTTCCCTCGCGGGTGTCTCATCCGAGCTTGCTCTGCGTATCCTCAAGGTGCGTTGTTGCAAATTGAAGAAGAGCGATATAAGAATGGGGGGCTCACAATTTGTAAATTGGATGCGGAGGAGAAAAGCTGGAATCGCTGCTCCGCGCCGAGGAAGTGCTTCGAGAGCAGAGACGGCGCCAGATGGGGAGTAGAGAGCTAATAAACTCGAATATCCGGATTACCGGATCGCGCTGGAGAAACCGAACAAACGTTAATTACTTCATTAAAGTAATCCGGCGAGATTGAGATAAACATGCGCGAGCGCGCCAACAAAATCTCGCGAGAAAGGAAGACGTGCTGCGTGAAGAGGTGCGGCAGCGGTCGAAGCGTAGCGGAGCGAAACACGGCATTAATTCCGCCGCCGTAACTTAAAATGAATTAAAGTTTAATTCTATTAAAGCAACTAACCGCGCGCGACTCGCAGCTGGAATTTTTTATCCGGCGCACGTCCGACAGCGCCGCGGCCGCGGAGCGCGCGTCAAAGGGAAAGACGAAGATACGGCCATCGCCCATTACCAGCTGCCGCGGATCTCATCGCCACCAATTTATAAATTGGATCGTCGAGAATCTCGTCAAGTGCAATCCTTGAATTCTGACGACAGTAGCATAGACTGCGGTGATTCTGCGACAATCATGGCCTCCGAGATCCGCAGCGTTCGAGGATTCTCCTTCTTCCTTTCTTTAAGTCTTCCTGGTGTTTTTCAACTTTTCCCAGTTCAAATTGCTTAGCTCTCCTAACTGTATAACGGTTTTAGTTGGGGAAAACTTTGTTGTTCGAAAGTAAAATTGCTCGTACGAAAACGATTCATATATTTCTCCTTAAACTTATGTGGCTACCCGAAGGGATTATTAGATTCTAGAATAGAATAATAAGCTACTTTTTTTATCCTCTATTAACTCATTGATCTGATTCCGAGATTAAGAACGTTCTACAATAGATACTCTTATATTTCACTACCGACTTCTCGATTTCAAGATTTGATATTCACGGGGTTTTCAAGCTTTTGAAGATTCTTACATTCACGGATTTAGAGATTCCAGGACGATTCTTAAGCCTGAGATATACTCCGCGCAGAAGGTACAAAAGCGGAAAAGGGAAGCCTGACGAAAGCAAAGACGAAAACGTGCCTTGCCGATTTGCAGCGTATTTTCAAGAATCCCCTTGAATTAAAATGCTGCCCTGAAGAATACGATCAAAGTAATCGCGTTCGATCTTCGGAGTTCCGAGATTTCACGCGTCATTCCAAATGCTAGTGTGAGACACACATCAAAGCACTTGCAAGTCGAGTAAACATGTAGATTTAAGAAAAAGGAATGGTGGTCCTTTCGAGAAACGTGAGAACGGAGGAATAGATAGCCAAGTATACCGTCGTCCCAATTCGTAAATTGGATCGCAGAGAACTTGGGGAAGTGCGACAGGATGTCTCAGCTTCTACGGCAGGATCACGTACACCGATGAGGTCGTCCGCGCGGCCCGGACGACTTCGTAAAGAATAAAGTTAAAAAGACGTGGGTGTGTGTCAAAATACGTCGATTAAGTGATTGACTCTAGAAACAGAAATTCAATTTTGTCGCAACTGCAACAGAATGTCTTACAATGTTTTGTAAAATAAAGTATTGCATTTATTATGACATATCTTCTCGCGTTTTGTCTTTTTATAAATTTTAGAGAGAAATTTAATATAAAAAAATAAATAACAAATGTCAATATATTAAGAATCACTGAATCACTAATTAACAAAACAATCTTTAATTCAAAATTTCATCTATACTTGACGCATTTCGCTTAAAAATTCGTTTAAATATATCTTAATATATTTAGCTACTTGTCAATTTTAATTACTAACGCTCCAATTTTTCATTTATATCATACTATAAAATCTTGATAAAAAAAATCTAATTTAATATTTAGGAAATTTTAAGTTTAGATGTTCAATTAAATAAATTATGATGCATATTGATAATTTACCGTCCAGGAGAATATTGAGTAATGAACTAATAATCTATTTTCGTAAAAATTAAAATACAACGAAATTCTCAAAGAAGATATAAAGATCGAATCAAGACTTGAGCTATTTTTTTCTCCTTAAAAAAAGGTGTACTGTTGCACTATTATATAGAAAAAGGAGAAGAATATATAAATGATGTCGCCAGTAAATTATATCATCTATTCAGGAGCAATGAGAAAAATGAGAGATGCAGCTATGTAAAATAAGAAAAATATTGCTTCCTTTTAGCTTTCATAAAGAACATTTTGCAGCGAAAATCAGCAGACAATGCTGTTAAATTCGCAATGTTAAATTTACTTAAGTCATTTTTAAAGTCATTTCTTAGGGTCACATCTACTCAAAATGTCGTTAATTTAACAACGGAGTTAAATAACAACATGTTAATACATACATTTTATGTTGAAATAATAATTTAGACACACTTTTACTTAACTTAATTAATTTAAATTTGATCTTTTAATATTTAACAGTGAAGATTTCGTGTAATTTGAAAACGATGTCTTTAAACAGATTATGACAGGAGACGAAAATAAAAAGCGCAACAGTTTTTCGCCCGTGCTTCTCCCGTGCTAGAGAAAATACATTGCGATGTAACGATTATTGTCGCCTGAAATACGGTGTCGTTGACATCGTACGGAGAAATAGGTGGAACCAATTTTACAACGACTCGATCGATATTGAATAATCCTCAGACACGGGGTTAAAGTACATATGAAATATTTGTAGCGCGACGTACGGGAAAATACTAGGGAAAATTCATGCTGAAAAAGTTGATGTATACGCTGGAACACACCCGCACCGCGAGTTTACACGCTGCTCGCGCAGGGTGGAAGAGAGGGGGGGGGGGGAGGCTTTAATAACGTAGAACGAGAGAATTTTTATATCAGAGCGTAGAACGGAGAGTAGTAGACACGTACAAAAGAACAAGACAATAGACAAAAAGAACTATGAGATGAGAGAGGGCACGGTGGAAATAATAGGAGGAACAAGAGCGCGCATCCTACTACCATCAGTGCCACGAGACGCGGGGGGTGCAAAGAGCCTTGTTACGGAACGGCGTAACCGGGGGTGGTGCGACCCTTAGGGCCGGTCCTGAGCGCCGTGGCAGCGGTGGCGGCGGCAGCACACGAAGGAAGGCAGGCAGGTTCGAAAGCGACCAAGGGGGTGGCAAACGGGAGCGGAGGAGGGGAGGGCAACACCGATCAATAACCCTCCGCAGAGCGGCGCTGCAGTCGTCGCCACCCCTCTGGATTGCTCCTATAGCCACACGTACAGCTGCTGCTGCTGCTGCTGCTACTGCTGCTTTCCACGTATGCACGCGTATATCAATCTATTTGGGTCTCCCCTTGCGATCGCGCTCTTGATTGGCAGTCATAAGGTGATATTACTCCAGAAGCCATGTAGATTTGAATAAATAAAATCGTCGTCTCGAAGAGCTTGTCGAAATTCGATTTAATTGTCCAAACGATGCAATCAATAATCGAGGCGGTCGCAAGACTGTCGATACGACATTGATGTGTAATAGGAAAGATAGATAGTTAGATAGATAAAATAACTTATTCTGTCACAATACAGTCTCAAGTACGGCTGGATATATGTTAAATATAGTGATTATAGATTAATAGTAAGGCATTGCATACAGAAATAAAGCAAAGCTAATAAATCATAGATGTAGAAAGAGAGAAATTATAGTCTATACAGTAATAACAGAAATAATACATACGGAAATGTTAGAAAAATTACAATTTTCAAATATTGAAGGTAAAAAGGTAAATTTAGGTAATATTTTAGGTTTGACATTGCAATCTTGTATTGTTCACCGAGAAATACTGTTTTTTGTACTTATACGGTTAAAAAAAGTATAGTCTTTTCCAGTAATGAACAGAATTCTTCTGCTGCGTACCTATTATTTCCATCACCATTGTACATTGAAGGAGTATTAATCATTTATGTTCGGACGATGGATCCGATCATTAGATATTTGATGTTTCATTCTTACGTGATCTCTCAAACATAATAGAATATCATCTGTAATAGAATAATAGGAACAACATACGTTCTTATTCGGTGACATCTCGCGTGACAGGTTTGATACTTTATCGATTCTTTTTATTCTCGCAACGGCGTTTGACACGCTGTCTCGGAGAAACGCTACCTTCCTCCACCGGGCTGCAATAATTCGCGAAAGATTGCGACAAATCTTTATAAAAATATCTGATGCTTTGCCACGCGAGGATGAGGATACGCCATTGCTAATACTTGCTGGACGTCCATCGGCGATGCGGAAAATTCGTTAACGCAATAACGCGAACCACCGAACCGCGCATTTTCCACATTTAATGCCGACCGCGAAATACGAGCGGCACGCAATCGCGAACGCGCCGTCCGCGGTGATCAAGTCATTTTCGAGGCGGCCGGTGTTGACGATTGTTGCGCGAGCGTTAAATAATTCTTGGAAATAGTCGGCACGCACGGCACGCACGCACGATACAGGCTATCCCCCGTGTCACGCGCGACGAGAACTTGGAAATTCCGCGAGCCGCGGGTAAAGTTACAGAATGTAATTTGCGAGGGATCCCGGAATCACACCGTGCGACATTTGCGAAACTCACGAGCGGCAAAAGTCGCGCCGTGTGCCGTGTCGAAAATCGTAAACGATTTTCCGCGCTAGATTGCGAATCGCGGAGTATCAGACCCGCTCGGACACGGAGATTTTCATCGAGTATATCTCAACGGCCGTTGTTTCCTTTCTCGAACAATCAAGCTAACGAACTACGTAAATCACATTTAGCATCATCCGACCGCTTTTATGTAGTGCCTTAAAGGAATTAAAGCGAACCGAGAGCTGGTTTACACATACGCGTTCTGGAAATACTTTCACAAAGCGGGGGAGATGCCGGCGGCATAAAGAATTATCTGCGATAATAAAGGATAAGGTTCTGTTGAGCTTCAACATAAATAACAATATTTTCATCGGAAAACTAATTGTTTTCTCTTTGTCAGATTTCACAAAAGGGATATTAAATTGTCGCTAAGCTGAAAAGAAATCGTCACAAAGAGCAAGAGGATTATATTATTAAAGAGATGTTGCATTTATTGCTGTTGTCTGACAATAATGCCTACAAATCAATGCGACAAAAAAAAATGGTGAATATATCTCACTTGGACACGGCACTCTTACACAATTCCGTTTTTTAGACGTGCAGTATATTACTATCCGCGAATGAGTTTCGACGATATTCTCGTCTTCCGCAGTCGAGTAATATCGAAACTATTTTGTGTGCGCGGTAACTGTTACGGAAATTTTAACGGGCAGACGACGGGCGGTGTCACGAGCACGCTGAAAGTTGCAGGAGATTTGAAATTGTTCATAAACGATTGCAACGTGTTTCTGGCGCGGAACTGCTATTGCATCGAGAGACGATCCACTCTGGCATACATCCAAAATCTGTCCTTCAGAGATGAGAGATATGAGCCGAATCTTTTAATTATCTATCGTTACCGTCGCTCTGAAACCGCAGGCTTCGTCGGCTAAATCCCGTCCATGTCTTCCGAATGCGAGAAACGGTCATTAGTGAGAACTTAATTGCAAAGACAATAAGACTTATTTCTTGTTATTTGAATATAATCTTGCGTGTAGTTTATAATAAAATATATTTGCTACCTTCTAAACTATCACTATTATTTCTATTTTGAGGAGGAATTTCTACAATTCATTTATTTTTAAACATTTATTAATACTTTTAAAAATATCCTTCTTCGATACTTTTGACCACATCTTTCCATCATGTAATTAAAGAATATATTTTTTAGTTTCGAACAATGTTTGATTTAGATTTATCGAAATCACTTTTCTTCTGAGGTTTTGCGAACTTTTATTACGAGGGAAATAGTTAGGAACCTCGTATATCTTCTCGATTGCATCGAACTTACACCCATCCACCGGATAATTACGATCATCGAGATCATCAATCACTCCCTGCATATTCTTTTTATTCGAACAACCCCCCGGCTCACGGGGGCAACCGGGAAATTGTGGGTTGCTCCAAATTGTTACAAACTGTTTGCATTACAACGATTTACAACGCGGAATCTGGCGGTGCGGCGATGCGGAGAGACGAGGGTCGAGAGGAATTATCCCGTCGCGCCGAGGAAACATGTAAATGAATATACATTACTTTCGTGACGGCTACTGTCATCGTGTGCGCTGTCGTAATATGAATTCGGCGCGTTTCGCAGCGACGGCGAGAGGAAAGGTGGCGAAAGAACGGCAGGGCGAGGCGGGTGCGCCCGACATTATTTCACTTTACAGTCGACCCAGTCGCGAGCTTCCGCAGTCTTGAATTAGACTTAATTAAAATACGAGCAGGCGAGGCGTTAACGCCACCGATAAAATCTTCCAACCACTCTTACCCCTGCCTCCCCGCCGCCGCCTCGCGGCGAAAACCACTATTCTGCCAGCCGCGAGAGATATCCACCATCGATCGGCCATGGGTCATGTACATAAAAGCGGAATCTTTTGCGCGGATTTAACCGACTTACCGCAAATAAATAGAACGCCCGTATCGCGGCGATAAAAATGAAGGAAGTCGATTACCGAATTACGGCGGCAAACTGGAGTCACCGCATAAAGATCGAAAACAAACCTTTGACGTGTTCGATTTTGTATTTCATTGGAAAAAAAAAAAAAGAAAAGAACAATGGTAGAATTGTTACCGCTGCTATGCAATAATATTACATATGTTCAACCTCTATTATTTCATAAAAAATATGACAAAAGATCAAAAGACAATTAGAAATTTTTTTATAGCAAGATTTAAAATACTGATGGATTAAAGATTTTGCGATAAAAAGATTTTTAACATTGTTAAATTCAAGTTAATTTAATACATTTTAAATTAATAATTTATACAGCATCTAATCTAGAAAACTTGTTGGAAACTTAATGAAATGATAACCAGCCCTATTTTCGTTAAAAATTCAATCACAATTCGATCTTCTGGACATTTGCATTAAATATAATCTTCATATTATTTTTAACATTATTAAATATTAAAATGTACAGCATTTAGATGGATAAACGTCAAAATATGATGCATCATTTTGAAGACGAGTCGTGAAATAGAAGAGTACAACACCGCGCGCATTCATTAAGACAAGCGAGCAAATCTTTAATAAACGCATTTCTTTCTTTGTGCAATCTCCGTAATGATTATAAGTATTATTAACGCCGAGCTGTTTCAATGGCGGACGTCCCAGCCGCCGACCTTTTTAAGGCTTTGAAATTCCTTAACGAATCGTAGCAGCTTCAATGCCAATGAAACGAAGTGACACTCGAGCGTGCCCGCCACGTAAAAATCTTGGATTCTCGACAAGCTCTTTTATCGCGAAATACTTTCCATTTACGTATTATACGAATTCACGAAATAAAATGTAATCGTCGCGGATAACTGGTCGACTGATTATTATTTATCATTATTTTTCCGTATTATGTTTTTAATTAATTAAATTCAAAATTATCAACTATTAAAACCATGTTATGGAATATGTACATTAACTTGCAGATGCTTTTGATTAAAATTTTGTTGTTCAAACCTCAGCACATATTTTAAATATCCATATTGCAATTTTACATTGTAAATAATGTAAAAGAGATCGTAAATACCCCGGAGGCTCTTCACATGTAATTAGTAATGCGGTCTCAGGATTATCAAACACATTGTATGTGATAATACTGAAGCTCTATATTCCCATAAGACCCAGGGTAAATTCTGCCTTGTCTAGACTAGGGAGTTATCTTGAAATTTCTGCAGATCAAACAGCCGGACCCGGTTGTTTGGTAACTGCCCCCCGTGTCCATCCGGTCTTTGGGAATATGCGCGCTCGTGTGTGAGACGGTACGCTCTATGATTTCGCAACGGCTGTTTCTGTAGTCCTTTATGTCGCTTCAAAAGCTACACTCGCTGAAGGGTTATTTTTATCGAACCTTGTGATAACGCCGTTCACAAATAATAATCCAATAATCCTGTGTTACCATGGCAACTTTTTTCTCCACAAATCAAATTAAGAAAGTTTATCGCGATAATAATAATAATAACTTTATCAATTAAATTATAGTTACAATGCAAACAATTTAATGAAATTACAAATCAAACTAATTTGTTTGAAACTAATAAATCAAACCGTTACCGATTTTAGTCTCGTGAAGGACATATTGTAAACGTTTTCCAGGCTTTTCCTGCTTAATATATTAATGATATGTTAATGATATCACTGTTCGTCTAATAAGAACACTGCAATTGCAAGCGTCAGAGGATACATGACTACCGTTATCGCATCCTTATAACGCTTCAGCAACAGGCTTTTCGCGGAATTGTGCGCTTGAATTTCTCGAGATCAGACGGCATAACGGCATTATTTGGTTACTAGCTTTGCGTAACCATGCGATCTTCGGAAGTTCTCGTCCAAGGTTATGTGGCGTACCAGCTACGGTCTATAATTTTGTCGCCCACAGAATTCGCATTCGCACAGCTATTTATACCGCATATATTTATAGAAAGGCACCCGAGGAATAGCGCCGCGAGATCTATTTATTCGCAACCTCGAATAAATCGCTGCCCTTATTTTCGATGAAAAGCTTCCAATTAACAATTTTACTCTATCGATTTTCACAATCGTGTTCCTGTTTGATAGACCGCAAAATTTACTCATGTTTCAAAGACATTAATAAAACATTAGGCATACCTTCTGATGCATTCGGCTGATCAGATAATAATCTTCTACAAATTTGATGATATTCCAATGTTTAAAATTTCAAAGACAGTTATTAAACGATTCATTATCATTTCGTTATAGTGATTGCGCCTATTACTTTCAGAAATACTCTTCAACAACTGTTGCAGGGTATTAACTTCGACTTGCAGGAAATCAAACGGCTTGATCGGGTTACTCGGGGTACGTTCGCCACGCACACTACTCGAAGCGCTACGTGATAAGTATTAAACGGAAGTAACTATCTCCGATCCGGCAAGCTCCGACGTTCACATAACGGCTGTAGTAATTTTCAGACTAATTTTGTACTTTAATCAGCGAGAAGATTATCGAGCGCGTGCACTGTGCATCAAAAATATCCTCAAAAATAACTTGCCGTGCCCCAGCAAATCCTGTAATTCACAGACGTAATTAACAAGATAGTAGAATTAATCGAATTTTTAATTTAAAATATACGCTTTTAGATTTCCCGCTATATCTTTAAGCTGCTAATCCTAAATGCTAATTCTCGATTGTGCAGGAAGCAGTTATTCATATATTTAAGCTTCACGCCATTTTCTCTTCTCTTTTTCTACTTTCACATTTCTCTCTTTCAAGTATAAAACTGTCCGTTATATTAATTTCATTTTTTATTATCAAGTTAGTTTTAAACTTATTTATTCATTCTTCCTGTGCCAGACTCTTTAACGTAAAAATAAAGATTCCTTTGTCAAAAAGAAACGGATGGAGGAAGATATCGATTTCCATGTTACATAAAGAAACATAGCATCGTCTACGTGGGCGGCGACAAGATGTATGAAATGCTCTAGCAATTTCCAGCAATCGAATGGCATGATGAGGTTATTTGTTCTCGCGATATGGCTTCTAAGGTCTCATTGGGGAGTCTCGGAAATACATACTCATCGCGATGGAATACGTGGGAGGCACGCAAACGTGGAATACATACGCGATCTATGAGCCAAGTCAAGTAATTAGAGAGTTATCAAGGTCGCCCTTAATCGGGACACGCTCCATTTGTTCCATTCTTTTTACGGATTGTATCTTCTATGATTGCTATTTATGTCGGAATGTCGGTAAATCCGATGAGCTCAATTTGTACGTCGTACAAAGCCATGTCAACGCGTCACACAAAATTGTAATGCTATATTAATACTTAACGCGGACGTTAATTACATTATTAATATCACAGGGCTTAAACGTTTCATAAATTGTAAAATTATATAACGGTAATACAGACCATTCATTCGGAAGAACATTAATTGCCTTATCGGATTTGTTTCCATCCTGTTTGGTATAAAATAATATAAGCTTAATATCTCGTGCGCAAAAAGCGCGATATAGCGGGAAGTTAATCGTCACATTCATCATTGGCTAAAGCGTAAATGCTGTCTGCAATTTCCCCCTTGTTCCTTTGACAAATTAAATCGCTGTCAATGTGCAGCGAATTACAGCGAAATCAACTTATAATTCCTATCATTTCGTCATTTGCAAACACGACCAGTTCTTGATAACTCGATTCTCGGTCACCCCCCCGAGCACATGCACCGTTCGCGCGTTATCACCCTGCGCGAGAAATTCCCCGCGAGGTCGTCACGCGAGACGATTCACGACGGCATTGCGGAAGCATTTCCCGTCTCGTAGTTTCAATCTTTCAGCGGCTGAAACCGCAACCATCTTTCAGATGTATCTAGGATAAGGATGGAAACCTCGTAGCGGCGTATCTTCCTGACGTATCGCAGTTACAAGACTCGAGGGGAAATACTCATTTCTCGTTGAGACTCACCGGGATGCCGCGTCGCTGCTGGGAATTATCTTTCGAATTTCTGCAAGATCAAACGGCCTGACCCGGGTTACTCGGTTATTCGGTATCGTATCCCGGGTACCGGGGGCACGTCACCACCCGACCTGATCCCCCCTCCCCCTGAAAATTTACGCCGTCTCCCGCGGGTGCACGCGCGAACGCGCGGGCTTACGAAAATTCCAAATAAGGAAGTTTCCGCGATGCCGATGGGGGCACATCGATTCCCAAGAAGCCTTCGACCCTCCCCACTCGTCCCCGTCCCGCCGACAGCGGCGGCGAGAAACTTCCGCCAAAGAGATTTTTCCAATTTCCACTGCACTTCTCAAAGAGATTTTCCTCACGCGAACGGAATGCGTAATGTACGATGAAAACGACGATCGGATAAACACACCCGGCCGGGGTGAGCGGTAAAATCTCCCCCTCCTCGAGTGGAAACTTTTTATCTCCCAAGTTTGTATCGAACTGGGTTCCTATTTGGCGAGTCGCCGCAGTGATTTGTGCCCGAGATGAATTCGTAAGAGCCGCGAGACGCGCTTTAAATAAATCACACCGCCTACCCTGGCATTATCGATTAATAATTTATTCGCGCGTTCGTTCAGTTGGGTCCCTTTAATGAGCTTTTTTGTAAAAAAAAAAAAAAATTCGGTTTACAGCGTTATTCCGTTAGCACGAGCGATAACCTGTAATTATGCAAATCGCGAGGCAAATGAAATCACCATACATAAATTCGTCCGACAAATATGCCGATAAATTGATACCACGTATGTTCCATAATGATACAGATGAGATAAAAGTTTATGTAAGTGCGACACGTGAGCCGGTCGTAAATGTACATACACGGCTCACTAATTATTTAATTCACGGAACAAACTCCGACGCTAATCCTAAATAATGTTAAGCATAAATAATGCAAGGATCGTGTGTGTAATACAGAATTCGAACCTGACCTTCGATCCGAACGCGATACCGTCGAAGAAGGTTTGGTATTCGCGTTCCTGGCACGCAAACTCATTGTTGGCATTAACCTTTGAGATACCGCGGATACCTTGCGATTTTTCGATCGGAAAATACGAGCCGATGAATCTCTACCCTCTGTTCCTCGATGACCAGGCGACCGCGAAATGCGAGACGACGACGCTTCCATTTCGCTCAACGAGACATTTCTCACTATCGACAAACAAATTATTCCCGAATGGAAGTTCCAGTGAAATCATTAAGGTGAACGATTAGTACTTGTGACAGAAAATAATTCAACAGGCAAGTGAAACTTGGCGTATGACTCTCGTCAATAATTGGCAACGTACCAGGAACACTCGGAGGGTAACACACATCGTTAGTGGCTCTTAAACAGACTTGTCACTGTGATTAATGGTGACGGCTGCTGTTGCCAATGAGCAAAATTTAATAATTAACTGCCGTCACATTATACAGTGATCGACGGCCTTTGTAACAAACATAGATGTGCTGTTATTAATCTTGCAATTGCTTGCAGTATCTCTTGGTAAATACATGTATTACCTGAAACGACGCGCTAATATACTTTTTTACTTTCAACGCGCGTTACTTGCCATTGAATAAAAAATTGGAGCAGGTTCATTGACAGTGCAAAAAAGCTGTCTTACAAATCCATCGAAAATGATCAATTCCTAAAATAAACTGTCTAGCCGAAGATAAATTCATTAATCCAGCTAATTACAAAAAATAACATTGAATTCAATTGAATTCTTTATGAATATCGGAACTTTAGCAGTTAGTAGATTCGCACCGTGACGGACGTGAATTAAAGATTTAAATTTATACGATCAATATTCAATTCCTCATTTTCACAATTTACGTTTGCCAAATACGAATCTCAATGGTGCGGTGAATTAAATTAAAATTTTGTTAGTTTAGTTTTCTGTATAGAAACAAGTTGGAGAAAACAGCAATTTCATAATTTAATATTCTGCAAACAAATGGGCAAACTGTTTTCTCTTCAACAATTCACGATTAACAACGTAAATTGCACAAAAATAAAAACAAAATATTGAGTAAATATTTATAATGGAAATTAAAAGCATCGGAAAAAATTATAAGAAATAAAGTTAACGTCGAAATACAAGATAAGCGTTTCCATTCATATCTCCATCGGAAATGTCTGATTTCCGGTTCCATGATTCTCCCAATCCCCGCTAGCATGTTTCAACAAATGCAACCGAAAGGAAGAATCACATCCCACGAGTACTATCAAGAATTGTGTAAGATAAAATGCCAAACATAATATAAATGATCGTAATGCGCACGGGTTTCTCATGTCCAAACAAATATTTTTTGTTTTTAAGTAAAGTATCGTATTACATCGCTGCAATCTTTACAAAACGAGCGATTTTTCTTGTAAATCAATCTTACGATTGCGCCGGGGTGTAATAAATGTTAAGGCAGTAAGGTTTCGTGAAAAAGGCAGATAGCTAGCATAATGAGAAAGACTTATCTGTCCAGTACCATGAGAAGATCCATTTCGAAGAGAGCTGACGAGAGACGGGAAATGAAAATTCCACTTGGACGCGCGACTTAACGCGTCCCGATAGAATTAATCGCCGACCTGCCTCGTATATCCCGTTTTGCAACTTACTCGGGGTGGACTTGGAAAGAGACACGAGAAAACAAAACAAATGCAAAATCGGTGCAAAATAAGCGATAGACATTTCTTTTCTGATTTCTGATCATGACGAACGGTTCGCTAGCTACATTCTAATTCGTAAAGTTGCGGTGAAAGAAAGAAACCGAGTAGAAGAAGACAATGGTGGTAGAAAATTGAAAAGAACATTACACATGGAATATTATCAAAGGAACAATCGAGTCACGGCTACTTTGCCTTGCATTCTGGAGGAATGAACGAAGAAAAATCCAACTAAAGTGAAAAGTGAAACGAGAGGAAAGTAGGATGTGGAAAAAGCGTATCGAGATGGAGAAGTGAAGCGAGCTAGATAGAAAGAAGGATTCTCTCTACGAAAGAGTTAACCTCAGAGGGTTAAGGAGCAGTAACCAAACTTTCGAACAAGCCCCGAAAGGCAACTAGCAGGGCCTTCATCCCTTCGGGGTTCTCGCGAAACTTATTGATAATGGTTCGCTTAATCACGTCCGACAAAGACAAACGAGCACTCGCGAGTCAAATCGTAATGAGATAAGGATCAATTTCCGCATGGCACACATACCTATACGCGAGATAAGTCACGTCATTTAGTACCTGTCCGATAAACTTCGAACTTTCGTACCGCTACGTTCGCCATTAAGTTAAAGTCCATCCGACTCTTCGCTTAGATTCTACCCTCGGGTCATTAATACATTCGCTTTCGTCCTTTTGCCTTGCTACAAGTCAAATTGCGCGATCCGTAATTACAAAATAGGATACATGTCTATTTTATAAAAATAAACAGCGAGCATATTATATTAATTAAAGTTAATATATACATATAATATTATATATTAAGTATAAATTGTAACGAGTATTTTTACTTTGATTTCAAATTAAATTTATTTACAATTGTTGAATTTTTAAA
Organism: Tetramorium bicarinatum; assembly: GCA_928718305.1. Lineage (NCBI taxonomy): Eukaryota > Metazoa > Arthropoda > Insecta > Hymenoptera > Formicidae > Tetramorium > Tetramorium bicarinatum. The sequence goes on from OV788320.1 coordinate 7,060,940, forward strand.
AAATTGTGTTTTTCTTCTTACTTGCGAATCACATCTTAAAAGGGATTGTTAGAAGCAGACGGAATAAAAAGGAAGAATTCATAGCTGCAAAGAAAAGACGGAGCGTACTGTACTCCTGGAGGAAGAAATGCTTTTCGCTAATTAATTGGCAGGCAGTGCTAATATGATAGTACCGACGTATTTTAAATCCTGTCGGATGCATTTTCATTCCCAGCCGACATCCGTAACAAAAGCCTCGCGCAAACTGCAAAGAGCATTACTCATTTATTTCAGCGTGCGGCATGGAGCGAACCACTGGCTTTCGGTTCGTTGCCTGCCTTTGTCTTTCCGGATTAACTTGATACAGTCGCGTCGACCCTGTAAAGGACAGTCATCGCGAATTTGTTGGCAAATTTTATGTGGGAATATAAAGAGACCGTACGCGCCGCCGGCATAAAGAAGATACGAAACACATCCACGAAAACCCGCATACCCGAAGCGAATTTGGCGGGTTGCCTCCTCCCCCTCCCCTCCTGCCATCCCTGAACGGATGATAAATAATTACGCAGTAATTTCGTAATTAAATGTGTGATAAACATTGTTTGTGCAAATAGAGAATTGCTTCTAAAAATCGTCCTACAATTGTAACGAGTATTTTTATTTTGATTTCAAATTAAATTTATTTACAATTTTCATTGAAATTTCACATTCCTGTTATCCAAGCGAATATCCGGTTTTCAAGATGTATTGTTGATCTCTGATGAATATTATACTCGGATCAAAGTATAAAATCATTAGAAATAAATTGTGAGATAAATTATGTTTGTATTTTAATTTAATCCGTGAATTTTATCTTATTATTTTAATAAAACGCACAAAAGTTATTTACTGTTAATTTTACAACGCTAAACTCACGATCAACATAGTAACATGTAATAAAATCTGTTGATAGGGGGCCGATGCTTCTCCTTCTCTGTATGGAAACTGTTATCATTAGACGACGGATGCCCTACATCTCCAAGTGCACTCAGCCTCAGCTCGGTCCGATATAAACTATATTATATAACCCCGTAACAAGCGGTGCAACGTGTATACGGGGTAATTACGATAGATGAAAGCCGTGCGCCATCAAGACACCGAGCTGCGATGAAATCCCGATTAAAATGTAATTCGACTCGCACGAACGACGATTTATCCGATTTTGAGCGCGAACTGGAAATTATCGCAACTCGCAGAATTGTCGTGTTTCTCGTATGTTTTTTCTCGGTTTTTTTTCGGACGGCGAGATCAGCGCGCCAGCGTCCGATAATTCGTTGGTAAATAACGAACCGTTAAATCCGACCGTCGGCGTGGTAATGACGATAATCGGGGATTTTCACTGGCAAGAATGATTTGTGCGCGAATCGATTGTTTATCGTGTGCGATTGCACGGTAGTGGATCGTAAAATATGCTGGTTGCGTTAAAGTTAATAAACTTCGTCGTCCGGTGGCGGCGGTGATAACCAGATCTAGTATTCATTCTATTATCCGACCGATCACATTGTACATTTTCTGCGGTGTCGTTTAATTAAAAAGCAACGGTCAAAACGGCGAAACCGTTCTTTGGACTATCGACAGACGCGACGGTGACCTCCGTCGGGAAATTCGCGGGGCCGGCGAACGGTTTCCGTTTTTCAACAGTCAGCCAGAGGCGGCCCCCTCGTTGATAAACGGCCACTTTGGAAAAATAATCCCGCCGCTTAAAGAATTAACTTGAGATGGCTGGCGGTCCCGCGGGAAGACCGAGAAACCTCTTCTTTATTCCGGAGGAAACCCTCCATCGCACCTCGTGGCTCGAGGAAAAGGTCGGAAGAAAACGCGTTCGCGGGCTCCTCGTGCATTTCAGGAATGCCGGACTACAACAGAGGAGAATCCGCGGATGGGTTCGCCGCTGAGCGAGTATTTCCTTCGAAAGAAATCCTCGCGAATGATGTGAAACGCCGCGCGCTGCTTGCTGGCTGCATTCTACAATAAAGACAAGTTTGCCCGGTTGACATTTCGAGTCCCGTTTTTCTTTCAGCCCCGCGCGCCCGCGTTTTCGTCGTCGTTATGGATAAAACATCGTTTTCTCTCTCTCTTTCTCGAGGAGAAGCTTCCACTTTAGCGGAATAACGTCATTTATTTGTAGCATGATTCCATTGCTTTATGAACCGATTTGAAAGGGCCCAAGAGCGAGAGAGAGAAAGAGAGACGCTGGGAAGGGGAGGCACTTCTTCGTCCTCCGCCAAGTGGAAAGAGGAAACCCCAAGAGACCTCCGTTAAAATCTTTGCCCAGCGCTTTGTACTTTTCCTTTCGCTTCAAGTCCCCATCCGTCGAGGGTAAAACGACCGACGAAAGGCTGCCGTAGTGAACGAAGCAAATACTTCTGGTCGCTTTGAAAATTAATTTATGAGGATGTAAGATAAGAAGCGAGCACGCTTTTCTTTCATCAGCTGAGGAAAAAAAGACTCGAGAGAGCACCGACCGCGTTAATATTTTTATTTGTCGTTTTGTACGTTTGTCAGCGACTATCAATAGTAGAAAACCGTCCTACTCAAACGTCCTCTTTAAGATAAATAATTCTGTTGCTTTACTAATCGATAATCGAGAGAGACCTAAGCGAGAAAATCAGTTTCGAAAAAAAGATCGAGCATTCTCGCGTAATTGTTGGTAAAATTAAATTTAAAACAAATAAGTTGATTGCTTGATTTACATCCAACTTCAAGAGATGTCAAACAAAAAATGATATATATTAAGCAATTGTTCCAGAAAGCATCTTCGACCACAAAACATGAAACTGTGGAACGAGTAGTATATTTTCACGTGTCAGTTCGCGCATTTTCTATTTTAATTAAAACAGTTATTGGAAAATATTCGCTCGCGGGGCACATTGTTTCATTGAGTATAGAGGGTACCAATTGATGTCAAAATAAAAACTAATCTAAAGAACAATACGGGTACGATAAAATTGAAACGATACGATTTAATAGCTGTATTTAATACATTTTATGGAAAAACATTATTTAAAGACGCTGTTTAATTTTCGAAAAAAAATTTGAATATGTTAACAATCTTTTAGTTAAAAACGTAAGTATTCATATTTATCAAGATGTTTTGTACATTTTGAATTTCAAATAAATGTCTAACTTTAATAATAAATAAAGCGAAATATGTATGTCATAACAAAATAAACAAGTTTAATCATGGAGAGAAAAGAGTCTTACGTTTCCTCTTATAGAAGTTTTTTTTCCACCGATATTCTCTTCATTATTCCGGTAATGCCTGCGGTCTTAGTCGCAAGATACTGGCTTGGGATAAAATCAAGAGACGTGAACGCGCCGCTTTTATATCGTCACTAACTATGTACATCTCGCCGGAAACCGACTGGATGCGCTTCCGCCTGCGTTCTTTGATTTGCCTTCTGGCAGGAAAAAGTTTTTCCAATCGCCCGGAGCGAAGAGAGCGAAGAGTATCAGTTAACATTTGTTATCAAAACTATAAAATGTTCCAAATCATTCGTTAAATCAAGTTCGTGCGTACATTAAGGAAGTCATGCTGCGTTGCAAAAAAAAAAAACGCTGTTTACTTTTATCATTTATACTTTTGTCATTTTATAGAGAGAATGTATATTTGATAATTTCATGAAAATTATTATAATTTACCAGTTAGATTTTATCTCGGCGGAAATATCCAGGCTGTTTTCGAGACAGATTTAGAGTTCATTGTGTTTAAAGAAATTAAATAACAATTATCTTATTAATTCTTATCACATGCATTTGTAATTTAACTTTAGATAATTATAAAATTAACTGCGGGAGGACTTCCTTGAAAAACAATATAATTTGTATAATCTTAATTAAAAATTAAAATTATTCGTTTAAAGTAAATGGATGAATAAAGTGTCGCGTAATTTATTTGAAGCTTAACGTTTGAGAATATAATGGTTGTTAATTCAAAAGCAATTGACGAATCAGTAATATAATAATCTTTGTTTGCATCAAGATATATAAATTGAATATAATTAAGCACGGCTTCGTTTATTTTCTTCGAAATTGTACTCTGAAACTGATCGTGTGAAAATCTAATTTAATCATTCGCAAATTCAGCAACCGTGAAATATATCGCAAGAGTAATAATTGCAGGCTCTTTGTTGTTCGATAAATTACTCAAATTAAACGCGGTGATAAAATCATCGGAAGTATTGTCGCGCGATATGCGTTATCCTATTGCCTTAATGTGCGCATAATTCAATGCAGCTCGCACAATGATAAACAACGTTATTGCATTTTTGTTTCCATCAGCCGGCACAAAACGAAAATATATATATTTATATCTCGACGAGATATTTATAGCCGACGCGAACGCGACACAGATTTTCCAGTCTTTCCAAGCTCCTCCCGTCCTCCATGTTTATCCTGTATTCTAGGCGGATAAATATTTATTGTAGCTATGTTTTCCATCGTATACACTCACACGTTCGGCGAAAGCTTCGCCCGCAGCCGGCGGAGATGCGCCGTAACGCCCGGATCAGCGCGCTCCGATTTTAATCCCGTTGCCGTACGAAGCCAAACCGATGCACATAACATAGATAATGCTGCTGCGAATTATTGATAAACGCATATACGTTCTGTTCGCACTACTATTGCCACGTCGCGCGACGTGGAAATCGCAGCGGAGTTATTGATTGCCGTGCATCGGCCCGAAATTTATTAGCAGGAGACACTGATCGTTACGCTAATAAATAGAATTTCGGATAATGATTCGCGAGCTTAATCGTAATGTTTAATAGCGCATGTATCGATATCCCGCATGCCGCAACTTCGTCTAATACACACATCTGCTAATGTCTACCTACATTTATTATATATATATATATATATATATATATATATATATATAAATATATACACACACACACACACACAATATATATAAATACCAACTGCAAGAAAAGATCAATACAAAGTACACTCCGTGCAATTCGTATCTCGGTATTGGCGTAGAGCACCGTGAAAGAGGTGACATTCGCTTGCAATAAAATCGTGCGGAAAATAAAATCGGAAACCCAGATATAAAAATCAGGCGAATCCATCGCGTAAAATGTTACAAAGGGCCAGAAATTAATTCAAACGCCCTAAAATTTCGGAAACGTCATTTTCTCCATCATATTTTATCAGATTTTAGAAATGCATAAATTAATTTGTTGATTATCTCCCTTTAAACGACAATTTTAATTATAACGATAACTAAATCTAAGATTTTTGTTAGTATTCATACACTTGAGACTGGCAAGCTTGTTTCCCTTTCCTTTGCATATCACGCCGTGCCATGACGTGTCTGATTTCTGCACGAGTCATTAATAGGAAAGAAACGAGTTCGCCCGTTTCTTGAACTCGGAAAGACCTTCGATTCGTCGACGCGAAAGAAGTGCTGCACGTAGAGCTCGCGCGATCGCAGACTCAGCCGCGCGGACTTCGACCTGAAAAAGCGTTGAGCGCTATCAAGAAGTCACGCGATTTCCTCGTTCGCGACTATCGAAAATGCATTTACACTGCGATTCGCGCCCTCGCCGTTGTACACGCTGCATCGCATCGCATCAGCACGCCGCGCGTTTACGTACCGAACGATCCCCATTCGTCGTTGTCTCGAAAAGCAAGACGAGCGTGACAGCGCGAGCGAGCGCTCAGGACATCGAATTGATTAAAAACTGTAATTACCGGGTGAATTCGGAAGCGCGCATTATTTCGGCGGTGATGTAAATGGCACGTCAGCGTGATTGATCGAAAAAACGTAATTGCGGAGCGGCCGTCTCGGCGCGGCGCGGCGAAGTGCAACGATCGGTCGGGAGCGAAAAGCGGATGCACGCACAACCCGGACACGAAAAGCGCGCATTATTACCTTATCCCCGCGAATCGATCTGTCGTGTCGTTTTAATTGAAATCGACTGGAGACGTTCAATTAATTAAAGTGCTATTTAATATTCACATACGCGACCTCGATTTGCACGACTAATTCATCCATCGTTCATTCAATTATCTCGCGTGAAGCGATTAGCAAACTTTTTCCCGCTTATCCTCGGACAATATTTCATGCATTAAAAAATAGATAAGAGAATTGGGAGGGGGGCAGAGAGTGAGAAACATGCGATAGAGAAAATACAATGAGCACGACGTAGATGAGGCCAAAGTATTTTCGGTGAACAACGATCGAAAGCGCCTCGCGTTGGTATTCGTTAAATTGGTTTCTCTGACACAGACATTCGATTCCCTCGGTACAATTAATGCCTCGAGACATGTAGCGTCGTGGAAAGAACAAGCAAGAGGGGAAGGGGAGGAGCGAAGACGGGTATCCGATGGTGAAACACGCAGAAAATGGAAGAAGCGCAAACGACGCTCGAAAGAACGGTGTAGCGATTCGTATAAATTACGAGACCGGTGCTCCGCGTGTCTTCATTCCTCGCGTTTACATTTTCGCGATATTTTATTGGGCTAGCCCAAGTCGATGAGAAAACCGACCTTCGGTCGAACCCGGAAACGAGGCGATCGTCTGGAAACGAGGTCGAGATATTTTTCCGGCGCGGCGTCGCGGCGAAAAATGTTACGTCGCCGCGACGAAAAACGGCTCCACCGCAAAAGGCAGCCCTCTGCCATTCACGGATTCGTGTAGCCGTGCATTCATTAAATTAGCTTCCACGAGCACGTACACGTCGCTCGTACGAGTTCTATTAATGTTCCGAGTGGGTGAAATGGAGCGGAGCAAGGACAGAGGCGCGCTGTAAAGTCCACGGTTGGCCTCGACCGCCACACGTCGCAAAAACGGCTTCTCTGTGTCGTTTTTCCAACGACGACCGATGAGATGCAAGCGTCTCTTCGCATCCATTCCTCGGTCTTCCCTTCGGTCCCCCTTCTCGCCTATCCGCCACTCGCGTCTTTCTTCCCTGCCTCTTTTCCTACCTCTCTCGCTCTCCGAACTTGAACGTCATATCCCCCTTTTCCTACCTCCCATTTCCACTGCTCTATTTTTTTTTACCATGACGGAGAAGTTGATAAATGACGCAAATAAGCAAAACAAGGCGCGACGACGGAGACGCGGAGGAAAAATCGCGAGGTGGTTAGCCGCGAGTGAAAATTCGCTCGCGAAAGTAGCACGCTTGCCTATTCGCGGCGAATTTCTATCAGGCCGGCGAGTTACCTCGAGCCGTCCGACGACGCAAAGCGGATAATCTGTCTTGCATAATTACCACATAATTACGTACGGTTGGATATTACGTACCGAATGTAGACTCGGATTAAACGTCCCCCCTCGGGTGTCACCGCGCCACTGTCGCCGGCACCTTTTAGTCCCGCTTCTAATTTGAACCTCGTCGAGAGGGTTAAATTCGCTGCGACGTGTATGTAATTTGCAGGACGCCGAGCGCGACGAAATTGCAAATTAGACGAATCAAGTTTTCGGACTTTTCGGTCCCGGGGAGAAAAAGAGAGAGAGAGAGAGAGAAAATCCCCGCGTATATATCACCGCGGTTCGCAATCGCGATGCGCGATAATGCTTTATCATCGTGCGAGCGTGTGTGTTCGTCATCTTCCCGTTCCGAGTAATCGCGTTAACGTACATAGCTTGGTCTCGAGCGGATAAGTTTAAAGTTCCGCGCTGTCCTTGGAAAAAGAACCGGAGAATACTCCAGAGCAAAGATTCTTTCGTCTGGAATAAGAATGAGACTTTCTGTCGAGATTTCCCGACTCTTTCATGAGTTATCGCTCCGCGTGCTCCATGAGATTGTGAGCTTCTTCTGTAACTTCGCCAACAGTATCAACGCAAATTTAATCGTATCCAATAAGAGATCCTGGCTTACCTGAGTACTGAAATTAAGAGAGAGAAAGTCGGACGGAAAGTAAGAAAGAGAGCTAGCACGATCACGTGGAACTAACAGCAAATATTAACGGTAGACTAAATTTAATTCTCCAGTTTATTAACGGGGAAAAACGCGCCGCTCGTCAACTTACAGGTGTGAAATTATAATTTTAATTCGACTTGCGGCGACTGTGTGCGTATTTAGCACATCTCCACGACTCGGCATGTGACAAGTATCGAGTTACCCGAAACCTTAACTAGCTGTAACAAGTTAAGGACGTAATTGAATCGCATTGCCGCACGAGGTGCGACGATGACGATCGTGTCGGGCAAACAGATTCGAGATAAAACGATACGCTACGTCGATCGCGTGAACGACCGATCGGCCGGCTGGCCGGCCGGTCGGCGACGGTGTCGTTTGTCATTGTTTGCGATCAATCTTCGTCGTCACACGCGCCGAGAGAAAAATTCACCACGGACGGAGAGGGATTATTAGCCCGCCGTAACCGTAACTGCAACCTCGTTATCCGGTGAGCTAATCGAATCAAGGCGCGCGGATCCAATTGAAAGTGCCGCAAAGCCGGAGAAACGTCACGCAAACCCACGACGTAAACACTGATGGACTGCTCGCTTGGACCCTGATAAGTCTGCGAAACTCTTAACCCGGTTCTCGTCAGCGTTGCTTAAGTAAAATTTATTAGTTTCGCGGTCCGAAGAAATTCCTCGTTACGCCAGATAAAAAAACTTGGGAGCGTATTTATTTCCAGCTGTAGCTCGCGCTGCGATTCTCTCCGCCCAAACAGGCGCACTATTGTGTTTTTATAAATGAAATATTGATACAAGTAAAATTAATAATCGAGATTACACCTCGAAGAAATTTCCTATAGCGGCGCATCAGATAAAAGATGAAACTAAAGATTAGAATGTATATTTCTGTATTGTCCTCTTAACCCCATACCATGTATAAATTTAAAACTAAAATAGAATTTTTAAACGCTTTCTATAAACAAATCTAGAACATTTAGTTATTTATACACTTAATTCTTATTTAGGTATACGATATAACTAAGAATTAAAATAGCTTGTGGAATATAACATGGGATGTAAAGGAGCACATTGAGTTATTTTCTAAAGACTGCAGTTGCTTATAATTATTTTAAAGTTAATTTCTACAACTTCGCAATAAAAGCAATTTTCTCTTTTCACCGGTAAAGAAATATATGTAAGTTATGATTTTCAATGCATGTGCGGGAGATGCAGTCACGGAATTTTCTAAAGAAAACGTTTTGCTGATTTTTCGACGGAAATCTGGAAAAATGTCAATGCCACTTCTCGAGAAAGGCATTTCATACTTACAGACCCGCGTCGAATTGTGAAGCTCATGCAAGTTCGAAGCACTGGTACGGGAAATAGCGCACATGAATTCTTTTTCTCGCAACAACGCGCAGCACGCTCGACTTGATCATTGAAATCGAATTAGCCAAATTTCGTAGCCGCGTCGTGTATGAGACGTCGTGTTTCGTCTGATGGCGAGTGAATTTCGGGCGAAACTACCGCAGCGGCGTTTCGAGAGTACGCAAAACCGAGAGGTCGCGTGACGCAAAGGGGGAAAAAAAGGATGTCAAACGGTCTTCTCCATGTAAGTTGCGACGTGAGTTTCTCGCGCGCTAAAATTCGACACTCGTCGTCGCTTTAAACTCTTGAAACTGTACGCTGCGCCCGGCGAGCTGAACCAAACCAACCTCTCGCCGCAGCGCACCCAAATTCGTGCTCAATACTAAATATTTTCCTACTCCCCGACCGCCGATTACGCAACTATTTTACCGCCGCGCGTTTAATTGCTCTTGTCCACTATTCGTGTCAAGTGTGGTGTGTTTTACCCGCATAGAACAAATTGTAGGTACCAAATACCGTACGAAACACAGGGCAAAGTAAAGCGGAAATTCTGCCATATCATGTTTGAATATCTGCCAGAACTCATTCGCAAAGTGATCTGTTGCGTTTCACGTTTGCGGAACTTTGTTACAATCGCGCGCGCGCTCTCTCCTTTGCGATTAAACGCAGAAACGAGTGAATGCGCGGGCAAGAAGGATTAGCGTTACGTGCTTAAACGAGACTTTACGCACAGCGACGACACAAAGAAGCAGGTTCGCGACAACGCGGACGCGGACGGGATCCAAAAACCCGCATGCAAGCGCCATTTAAAACGACCGTGGCGAAAATCGCGAGAACTTTTTCGAGTCGTTAACGAGCGCCCCGAGCTTGTCGGAGACGATGAAAATAAATACGAGTGGACGGAACTCTAAGAGCGAGGCGGGCGGGCGGGCAAAGCTTCCCTTCGCGACAAAGAAAGGCGGGTGAAATACTATTTCTCGCGCGTACTCACTCATCGCGCTGACCCACATTTCCCGCGGGGCGCAGCCGAGCGCCGCCGAGCTTTTCCCGGGCGCGAGATGCAGCCGCGATAAATCGAAAGTTTATAAAAATCGCGTCACGCGATCGCCGCGTAAATACCGGGGCGGCTTACTTTACCACTCCACGAGATTACAGGCGTACGAGATTACCTGTAAGCGAGCGGGAAATGCATGTCTGATCACGCGCGATCGCGACTCCGACCGTTCGGAACGCTGGAAAGCCGGAATTTCCCTTCGCGGAAAGCTCTCGTGCACTCGCCCGTGCAAAATGACGTTCTCTGAGCGGCATGGAAATCGTAACTCTTCGCCGACGGATACGCTCGCCGGACGATCTGGCTCGATCGAACAACAGGATACAAAGCCGGGTGGACTTTTATTGCTTGTCGAACGCGGTATGACAGTATGTCGCTCGTCAGACGAGTGGATATCACGAGCCGAGTTTGATCCAACACCGACGTTACGGAACGTTAGATTAATGTGCTATGAGATTAAGGGATATCGTTAGGATGAATATTAACGTCGTGATTAAAGACCCTCTTACCAATTTTATAGCTCACATAAATTTATACCTACGTAAATGTGTACATATTTATTACATAAAGCGTCCTGAGAACACAAAACAAGTAAATTTGTATAAAAATAACATCTCCATCAAAAGAAATTTAATTTTTCCGATGCTTAATTAGAATTTCTTCCAAGTATCACTTATCTAGTTTTCGTTCTCAACGCCTCATGTAGTCGCTTTAATTTAAAACCTAGCTTGTTTCGTGACGCGTGCACATAGGTCAGAACCGGTAACTCCTATCTGAGTAGGTATCAAAAGTAGAGCACTCACTCAAGATATGACAAATATGTTTCTCTAAAGAGAGAAGTGGAGAAAAAAATAGTTTAATTTTCATTTTGTAAAAATTAAAAAGATATATGTAATCGTTCAATTAAAATAATCCAATTCCTCCGTTTGCCACTTTATACGTACCGCGTCAATAATCTAATTTAATTAATTAATAAGTCAAGCTCAGCGAATTTTGGAGGACACAAATATTTATCTATTAAAACATCGAAATCAAAAGAGCGTGATGGATCAAGAAGAAGAGTAAAAGGCGAAAGACGAAAAAGGAGCAGGCGAGCCATCGATACACGCACGTTCGCTAGGAAAAGCGTACCATAAAGACGTTTACACCGTCGTGATTCACTTTAAAGAGGCCGTCGTGTTGCCCCCGACATATATCGCGTATCAGCCACCATTGGTCGCACCGGAGCAAGGATCGCCGTTACGTGAATCTCAAAGTGCGAGCGGCGGCATAAAATAAAACAAACATCTGTTTGATCGGCACGATCGATATCCTGTTTGCCTTGAGAATTTACCGGTGAAAGCGCAGATTCGAAGGAATTCTATCGCGAAGAAATACGATCTCGGCATATTGATGACACGCACTGTGTATTACAAGACGGAAAAACCGAATATTTCATGCGAACGGGAGATAGAGAGACGTATACACAGACGCTATTTATGCGAACGATATAAATAACGCGCTTGAATTTTTTATTGTACTTGCACACGAAATTCCGCTTCGTTCGATACGTAACGCGAAATACGTTCGCGTCGCGCGATGAATATTATCGCGGGAGGACCGAGTTGCGGGAGTTGAAGCACCCCAGGCACATTCCAAGTATATATTGGAGATCCAACTTTGGCTTCGCGAGCAGGTAAAGGGAAAAGAGCGAACCTACTTACAGGAAGAAAAATATTATTTCTGCCCCTCAATAAAATTTTTTCCCTACTTTTTATACACGCGAGATTGTCGACGAGGAGTACTGCGGTGCAAAGTACTCGCCACTGTTTGCAATTATATCAGCAAAGCTTAAACTCGAAAGATTGAATAAATTATTCCGACGTTGAATTAATTTCATATAACGCATGTGAGCAATTATGCAACGCAAAAAAAAAATGCGCCAAACTAATGAAATATCGTCCCTCCCTCTCGTGAATTTCAAAATAAAAAGATTAATTAAGCCGAGAAGATTCATCGCGTAAAGATGAATCGATGCAGCAAGAAACGATATATTTCAAATAAGATAAAAAATTATATATTAAAAAATATTGCACTTGTAAGAAAAAAAAAAGAAGATCAAAGAGTGTTATATATAGTTGCAGCCGACACTTCACTTGACTGCAAGCAGGTGCAGGGGGAAGAGAGTCTCTCTTACGGAGAGGATGTGGCCTATTTTCGTACGAAACGCGACGTCTCTTGACAATTTTTAAGAGTTATTCTGAATCCATGTCAAGCTCACGGTAATTAAGACTCTAAAAAGAGACGGCGAGCGAGGGCGCGTACGGAAACAATGTCAGTTACCCCGGCACTTCCCTCCCGTAATTCTGGAAATTTCGATAAAAAAAACCCCCCGCACATTACCTTCATCATCGCAGCATGGTTCGTTCGGGAATTAGGCCATTCATTCTCTCGAATTAAAGGCGAGCGGTTGTGTAAAGTGCCGTCTTTTGACACACACATACTCACATAGAGCCCCAGATAATTTCGAGATCTTTTCCAGCTGCTCAACAATTGACGAAGACTCAAATCGAATCCTGGTGAATTATTCTATATTAAAGCATTTTATCAAATTAGTGTCACAGATTAAATAGACGGTTTACTTTTCCATTAGTCTTTGTATAACCTGTGTATTTCAAGATTTTAATAAGATTTCTAAAAAGGAATAACCCGCCCGAAAGCTCCGCTTTTGGTCGTTACATTTAAGAGTGCCCGATTATCTTTTTAAACAACATCTCTCGTAGTAACAGATCAATAAACTAATACTAACTAAACTCGAAGCCGACCGAGTACAGCACGCCGGAAGAATTTTTACGCGCATGCAGTAGCTAGTAGGTGAACAGGCCTAAAATGAAATTTCGAAGCGAATCTCGTCTGTTTACACGTGACTCACGTAAATCGGATAGGGGAAGCGTCGCGCGAAGTCTCGAGCAAGTTTTCGCGAATGGGTGGAGGACTAGCGGCTGAAGTTTGTAAAACTATCACACTCTCATCGGCGCGTGTACGTGTTCTGCAGCTCTACGTGCGCGCGCGCGCGCGTGATGTCTCCACTTTAGTGCATGCTGCATGCAATAGCGCACCGCCATTCGTATATCTTGAGTGTATACGTATATCTTCCGTGCACATGGAGACGCGCTACATTTATATAAATAAACGTACTATTCACGCAAATATATATATATATATATATATATATATATGTATATATCTGTGTAGTTGTATGCCACGTGTACACCCCTGACGATTCATACGAGCACGTGAGTACCTACTTGTTAAGCGTACGTACGCTCTCGCAAAGCTCTCCCTGTATGCTCCGAATACGCGTTTGACTACTTCATGTTTGTCAATATCGCTGGCATATCTTGATGCGCGCATACGCCGGTGCATATGCTTCAATATATCCTCGCGCATGAAAGCGCCTTTCTGCGACTGTGTTCAAGTCTTGCCACACCGGGCTCGTGATCTTTTCGCAAATGTTGCCGTAGTATCGTAACTTGGTACAAAATATCATTTCCGCCAATCATACAAATATCGACATCCACTGTATTAAAAATAGAAGTCGCTCGCGGAATATAAAAGAATGTCAAAGAGAACCTGCATCTTATAAAGATCACGCGAGTTATAGAAAATAAGCATGTCACCCTCGTAAATCATAAATGCGATACCGAGCGGCATACAAGGATCCCGAAGAATACGATCCCTGCATGGCAACGACGACTATAGCTGCTCAAGCGCATAACTTTTACATATGTATGTCGGATATGCTATTCGTCATTTAACTCTAATAACTCTGTCTCTCGTTATTAATACTTGACGCGGTAAATTACTGGACTTCCTCTATTCGCCTGGAAGGAAACGCGTTCCCTTATCTACGTTCGTATAAGCCCTTCGGCATGTATGCACGTCTGCATGTATGTCTGTGGGTATGTGGGTATGTGTGCACGCAACGACATGTGTGAGAAAGCCAAGTTCCGCTAGGGATAATATCGGGCCCGATAAAGGAGCATCCGCGTGTTCTCCCCAGGGACGTTCCGTCGTCGTGCAGAGGAAACGTTTCCGGAATACAGAGCACGGCGATGCTCATGTCCGTGACGGCGGGGGATCCGTATGGGTCGTCAATGAATTTCTAAACGAGCCTCGTCGATTCGTGCGGGCGAGGAAGCGAAAAATCGTGGAAACGTAGATAAAAATTTAAAGTCACTATGTAGAAAATATTAATAAGTTACAGAAAATATTAGTAAAGTTATTGAATCTTTATCCTAACAATAAGTTGCAAAAATCGTAGATCAAACAATGTTGGCTATTTTCTAGCAAACAGATGAGAAATAATTATTTTTTGCGATAAATACTTTTGATATATTTCTAGAAAAACAAATACTTGGCTGATAATAAAAATAAAACTTTTTTTTTTTTTTAGAGAAATGCAGAATAAAGCGATAAGAGATAAAAATAAAAAAATGAAAGAAATAAAAAATATAAAAGTCACATTACAAAAAAAAGCGGTATAAAATTTAATAAAACGTTCAGAAAAATCTCAAAACAGAAGGCAGCATTTTAATAAAAAAGAATTAAATGTTTTCCAAATTGCAGATCAAAAAGCGTAATTTTATTATTATATTTGTTTTGTGGGTAGAATTTCGTTGATTAACGAATAAAAGTGAAATTTACATTTACCTGAAATATTTGCCAACAGCACTTTATGTAACTGTGCTTTGTTACTGTTTGATAACTTTCTGTCCATGCAATCCAAACACAATCAGAGAGTTGGGCGCATTTAGTTTATTTTAAAATTTATGGCAATTTTATCTTTTGTACATCCCATTACCTTTTCATAACGTGCTTATGGTGCATGGATAATTGTTGTATTCAATGTAAATACAGCAATAATAAAAAGATTGCGCAAATTCAAAAATATTATTAAAAACGATTGTTTGAAAATGTTAATCTAAAGTTATATTAATGATAATTATGAAAATCCAGTTCACTGCATTGTTATTTTGTTATCTTCTACGCGGCCATAGTTTTGCGTTTGTCTACTCTATTTTAAATCGCTTTATAAATGGTTTCAAATGCCGGCGAATTTCCCAACAACAGAAGGAGATACAGTAATTAACGCGAGCCGCGACAAAAGGCGCGGTGCACGTAAACGCAAAAACAACATCGTGAAATAATTCGCCGCGGCTTTTTATTTCGTTTTGGCATAAATCTGCCGGAACAGCGTAACTGCGTGGTATTATCATTAGTTACTCCTATCCAGCTTTGTTAAGCTCGTTTACACGCAAGCAGCACTCGGAAAGAGGAGACGCGGCGTTCATTCTCGTGCAACAGCTCAATTAGAAATATTTAATGGGCGCACATGTGAAAATTTATCTCGCCGCTTCAGCGTTCATCACAGCCGCGGCGGCATCACAGACCGGACTCTGTCGATTATCGATCTCACATCGGGAAATCGTACCGCGAATCAGCGCAACAGCGGGGAACGAACGCCGACGGAGGTGGAGATTGCAAAATTTAATTCGACAATAAACGCCCGCTTCGTTTCTGCTGCTAATGCACCTACCATCCGTGTAAATACAACTTATGTTCGTAACACAATCGCACGCATTATTGATGATATTACAATTAATTACGATCTTGTGTCCAGCGTAGCCCCGTAATATCATTTTGCAATTTAGCCGCTATTAATTATAACTTCATTAATGCCGTATCGCGCACGGGGAGGTGATTGATACAATTATAATCGTTCAATTAGTCGATGAGCGTATGTAGTCGACCCGAGTCGATATCCTTGTTTCTTTATCGCTCGCGATATCATGCTTAACGGCCACGTTGCCGTTGCGCGCCGTGTGATAACGGACTTTTACTCATTCTGACTTCTAATGGGAATGTAACATTGCAATTAAAACTTTTTACATTCTTACGGCGAGGTACGGCGAGCCGGCTGTTTTCTTCCCTTCTTAGCTTCGTAACGCCGCCAGCACCATCCGCCGCGCAGCACCGCTGCGATTTTCGAGCTTTCATCCGCGCTCTGCTTTTTTTGCTCGCGATCTCCCCCCCCCCCTACCCCTCTTCTCTTTACCTCCAACCATCCTTTGCACCGCAGATATATTAACCGCCTGTGTTCTCCCCCGCTGTATTATGCAAAGTGGAATTACTCAAGTTCTGTAACTCTTCAAGATGTAAATAACCACCTCTGAAAATTCAATCTTCAACCGCGCTCACGTTCTGCAGAGGGACTTCCTCCCAGTGCAAAACGCGCTCGCCTCCGCCGAGGGACAAACTTGCGGAAATTAGAGAACGTTTAACCTGTTAGACGAGCAAGGCGAGCTGAATCGTCAGCGAATCGGTGCTGCGTTACGCGCATTTGCAACTTTTCCCCTGATGTTAATGCACGGGTTCCCCGTTTTCTTCCTTCTTATATCTACGAGATTCAATTTTCCTGCGGCGTCAATATTGAAAGAATTATTAATTCTCAACTCAATGTTCTATTTCAATAATAATTTACAATAAATAATATATTTCTCGATAATTGGTTTAAAAGTGATATTCTATTTTCATTAGTTATGTATTTCTGTAATTAATTAGAGAAATTTATATGCTTTATAAGAGAAAAATTGAATAGTAATACAATCTCGCGAGCTAAATGAATCTTTTAAATATTTTCGCTAAAGTTAGGTTTTAATAACTGTACAATAAATTAATTATGGCTCATCAAGTTCCGCAAGTTCATAAAAAAATACCGAATCGATTTCTTCAATCCACGGTGCCCGGCGCCGAGGCACTGTAACAGAATTGGTCGATGAGGTACAGGTAAGCCATCCGTAACATCGTTATAAAAATCCGCAGCTCGGTATATCGTGAGTTTTGCTTACAGCACGGCTGTTCGGTCGGTCATGCGATTCTTACGATAATTCTGCGCGGACATGCAAGCCCGTCCCGGCTTCGTGTCGGTGGCTTGGCGGTTGTTTACGTGACGGCAATGAACTGCAACTGTCAAGGAGATACGATCGTTCTTACCCGTACCTCGCCTACACTCTTCTATACCTGAACGAGGTGCACTCCGCGTCGAGTGCCAGACGTTTTCTCGTTTGCGTTAAACGATCCCATCTCCCCATCGAGTCGTTTTTCGAGAGTCCTACGTGAGATTGGATATTCTACGTGACGTTCGATCGATTTCAATCGTAGTATTGGTGATAAACGCATACTTTCGCACAGATTTTACAACATTATTTAATGCCCTGTTTAAACAGTTATCACGAAAGTTTGATATTTGCTGTAGTGTTTAACAGTAAAAGAAAAATTTATTACACATACATAGCTCTTAAGTTTTGTTCAATTGTAATCTCAACTCCGATTTATATTATGTACTATTACATTTATATAAAATTTAATCTATATTTTGTTTTATTTTATTTTATTATATGCTTGTAATATAAAATATTTATGTCATCACAGAAATCACGAAATTAATAAATAAAAAAGATGGAAATCAAATTGAAAGATCTGTTCTTATTGACACGCAACTTTAATACCTACGTATTTTTACCTGTGTACTTTTGTATTAAATACCTGTCATCAACCTTACGAAATAATACCCACATTAAAAACGTGCATTGCAGTTATGTGCAAAACGATAATATTAAAATAAGATTAGGAAAAGTTTAAAGATTTCATAAAGATATAAAAATTTAAAACTATACGAAATTTAATCTCCATTTCTTTTTCAATTTCAAGATATTTTATAGTAAAAAAAATCTCAAATAATTTTTAAATGAAAGGTATACAGCAATTAATTTTTCTCAATCTACATCGGGACATGAAATATTGAGCACACGATACTGCAGCGCTGCATACATTGCACACGCTCGCCTTCGAAATCTCGATGTTACCTCGCTGGTTACAAATATTCAATAATGGATACTTTATAAAACGTTCGACGGACTATTCCGCGAGGAGAGATCAAATTCGCATGCGAGAGAAAAGAAAGAGAAAAACGAGCAAAAAAAGAGAAAAATGCGACATGTCGATATAAATGATAATTTTTTTACACGATGCAAGTCATTGACCGATACAACGGAGGCAAAGAAAAGGGAAGGGAGGGAGAGAGAGAGAGAGAGAGAGAAAGAGTGAAGAGAGTACAGGAACACATCGAATTGTTTCTCGTTTCATTGCCCCGGTGGTGTGGAACAACGAGTCGACAGAAATGTCCAATCTGTTGGCTTTGAGCGCCCATGATGAACGTAGGGAGAGGGATGGTCGTCATGGGGGTGCGAGCAGGATACAACGATACCAAACGAGGTGGTGGTACTTCAACCCTTTAACCGAACGCAATTTTCCACCGTTGTGTATCTTCCTGCGGTCTGTATTTTTATCGCGTTCCCAAAAACAAATTTCGTAGGTGCATGACCTTTGACATGAAAGATGCAAATAAAAGCTACGGGGGAAACCCGAATGGCGACCCAATTCGCCGGATATCGCGGTGTGACGAAATGCGGCTGAAATCTGTGGATTAGTGATCGGCCGAAAGATGAAGATTGATTGCCACGATTTATGTGAAAAGTTGGCCGATAAACGGTACCGTTGAATGCGCTTTAAACGGGCAAAAATTTACATTTTCCCGATCGGAAAATATTTTCTCGTCGTTAATTAATTAAAACGTAGACAAAGAGGATAAATTGAGTTCCCTTCTCGTCAATTTGCGTCGATGGAAAGTCGGCTCTGGGATACTCTACTGCCGAATTAAAATGCAGCCTAATTGCAATATATTCTAATCTGAGGAACCGCGAATATTCATGCCAGAAGAAATCGCACGAACATTTCGCTACTTAGACAATTGCTTCGACCCACTTTGTTTCTCTGGTGGAATGATGCGATTAGATTAATGGCGCAGATATATGAACAGGATATTGCGAGATTAGGATCGGGATTCAAATTTTCACGGAACGCCGTGCAAGATAATCGTCTACAAATGAACAGCGTGATAAGGGCCTATATACATGCATTTAAAGATGATTACTTATTACTTCTCTATTATTACTTTCTAAGTAGCGCATCCCCATCATTGCCCCGGCCGAAAAGACGTTTTTGAAATGCCGAATAAACGTTCCTAATGTTCCCCCGCCACGTTTCGCTCGCACACATCTGAGAAAGACCATTGCTGAATGAACCAACTACCAGCTCAATGATCGCATTAGTAACACACCGTTACCGTGCGGAGGAGTTTCGACGAATCTCGCACACGTTTGTAATAGGGAGCTAATGATCGTTGGACGCGCCTCAACGTTTCTCCGATCGTTCAATAAAAATCCAATATCCCGCGTGATAAACGCGGAAGGCACGGAGGCGCTCCGCCGCGCGTTTATCAGCCGGTCGGCTAATGCACCCTCGAAGGCGCGTAATGCGCCGGGCATGCAATCTTAATCGGGATCCCCGAGAAAATCGCTCCGACCCATTTGCGCGCGCGATAACGGCCGGAGTTGTAATCGAGTTCGTCAACAGTCGAATTAATAATCGGAGAACGGGAGTCGCGTGCCCGAGAGAATCTGGACGCGGTGGCGGCCGAAAATTGACGATGAAAACTCTGGACTCGGCAAAAGCTCGCGCGCCGCCTCCGTTTTCCGCCGCAGTGATAGCACGATTCTGGATAATAGCGCGATAAATATGCTAATTTCAGGAGGCAATTTTTTCGCTCGGGCTTTTATCCCTCTGCGAAAACAAATTCCACGGTCGCGCGCGTGACCAGGGCGCGGCAATCGACTGTTTTCGCGAAAAGTTATCTCGGCGGAGCGAAAGAGCGGTAGTACGCTCGTCCTTACGGTCGGTTTAAGCGCGCAATTACGCGAGGGATCGGACGATTAGATTAGCGCGTGAGGGAGCGAGTTTGAACGAGCGAGCTGATAATGGAAACTTCCTCTGGTGCTCAAAGGTTTTCGAAGACGCGCGCGGCGCATTGTCACCCACAGAACGGGAGAATGCCCTGATTTTGGTGGCGATTATAGCACGAAACTACTCCTCAACGCATAATTACCGTCGTATTGTATCGGGGCGGGGGAGGGCCATTGAGAACTGCTCAATGCTATTCACCCCGTTTCCTTCGAGACATCGGTAGAAGCGTGCCTTGACTGCAATTTCAGACAGATTGCATACCAATTCAAATTTGCATCACACTACTTTCAGTCCGTTTAATTATGTACGAATGGCAATACAAAACATTTCTCTTATGATATCTGTTATTTAGTCAATCCCTATTTATATATTAATTGGAAAATTATATTATTTAATTATATTATTTTTTACTTAAATATATCACTATGCTTTTGACTCAAAAGTACTCGGTTAATTACATTTTAATTAAAACTTTTCAGTTTCTGATATTACATATTTATATTTAATTCGCTTGAATTATATTAAATTGTGAAACTTCTTTTCAAATGCAAAAAGTTACTCTGTTCTCTGCCATTGAGCTTTTCTTGTAAAAAATGGAATGGCAGTGTGCAAACGGTGTATATATTTTACGTGTGCAATCTTTTTTTTTAATGAATGTTCAACTTGCAGAAATTATCCTATTGAAAAGTTTTATAGTATAAATTTGAGGAAAAGGTCGAAATAGTACGCGTATAAGCAAATTTTAAATACAAAACTTGTCCAATTTCATTCGCTCGTCGTTACCGAAGGATCTCATCTCAAATTATTCAGATATGCTAGATGTATTCAAAATATCGTATTTACATGCGTGTCCTCTGCATTAGCGTCATCTTGCTCATTGAACGTGTCGAGAAAATACATAGGGTTACGTGAGACGTGTCATCGACGACCAACGTTATGTATCGATCAGTCTTATCCTGCACACTAGTACGTAATATTTGTTATCACGACCGTGACTGCGGTTGCGGTGGGAGCGCTATCGCTTTTGGGCAAAGCACTTGGCGACTATCAGGTACTACGTGCACGGCACAAAGGGCCGAGAATATCGCGTTGCTTTGTGAAATGTACTTTTTCCACGTGTTATCATACGCGAAGATCAGCTGTTAAGGGGCGCCCGCCGGCGATGCGCTCCGCTTTTCGTTTCTTCTGCAAGCGCAGCTAAGCATATGAAAATATTCAACGCGAAAATTTTTTAATTCTTACTAACCCTATAATTACGAAGCGTACGATACAGAATTAGCAAGAATAAACCGTGCTTAAACGTGCTTTCTAACTATTCGAAAAATTTGATTAACCATACTGAACTGTAGTTTTAGCTACAGCAAATGAATATTTAAATTGCCAAGTTTTTAATAGCAAAAACAAACGAGTATTTACGAACAAATTGCTTAGGAAAATTTAATTGGCTGAAACGGCCGATAAGAATACCCAAAACGATTACAGGACGGTCTAGAGGAAGGGAAGTTGCGTTGATTCGCACAACAGACAAAATTACGGTAGAGACTCGCGCGCGCGTCTCTACACGGCAGCACGGCTGCCTCACCATCGCGCATCTCGTTTCCACGATAATATCGTTAGCGCCCAAGCAAATTAGCCCTTTGTAGCGGTTTCCGTGATTGCCCTCTGTCTCTAGAAGAGCGAACGAGGGGGCGATCAAACGCGCGCGAAAAGGGGGTTAGCTGAGAAACGGGTCGGTATATAAAGTCTCGAGAGAGCGATTTTCCGCGGGTTGACATTAAGTTTCTCCTAAACAAGGAAGTAAAATGGGATAAAAGGGACAGTGGATTAACGTTGGGATTAACGTGTAGATACGTAGCCGTGAAATTTGTCGTGCTTGGGAATAACTCAGGAACCATTTAAACTGAAGTTTTTACACGCAGTCCGAATATTAATTACAGACGATCGATCGTTTTAAAAGCGTAATGTCGCGAAGAAAGAGCGGTGATTTATTTCGTAGCATTCATTATGCGACAACTATACAGAAAGATTATGTCAAAAGATGTAACATATTCAGAAAATGTTTATATTTTATAAAAAGCATGTATGAATACCTTCTATTCAATTCAATATTAATAGTATAATTAGTATCATAGAATTGTTAGCAAATGACTAACAAACGTTGGCTGCATATACGCGAGAAAGAGAGAAAATGCATTATGGATAACAAAAATCGGTAAATGGATATGGATCGATAGATGCTGTTTGTGCAACGAGGAACACGATGAATAATCGCAATTAGAAGTCAGCAGTCAACTATTTATAACAAGCCTGTGATTAACTCCATGGCTACTGGTTAGAGCTACCGGGAGGGTGCTGCCCCTTCTTAATTAGCCGCTATTAATTGTTCGGGCCGCGCTACGCGTGCGGGCGCAATTGGGTTAAACGTCACGATTGTCTTACACACCGCGGTTTAATAACAACGCTTAATCCGCGCTCCATTTGCCCCTCACTGAATTGCTACGCGATTTTACAACTATATGGCAAAACACACGTTCATAAAGGGAGTCAACTTTAATCTTGATGTTTTCGTTTCTATCGAGGTAAATGATGAAACGAGCGCGCTGGGTACTATTTTTATTTCTATTTCTATCAGACATTCCATGTTCACCATTTTACCCATTAAAATGAGATATCAAAAAATATACATATATAATATTCACTAATTGCAAAAATGGCGGTTATTTGAATATCCTATTTCTAAAGGCAACATTATATATTTAAGAGTTCAAATTAATCGTTATTTTATATTAACAGAATTGAAATATTTTTAATTACTGAAATATTAATATTAAAATTGGAAATGATAAAAAAGTAATAATTCATTATTAAATGTCAGCAAAAGAAAGGAATAATTTTGAAATTTGGCACAGAATATATAAATGAATAAAAAAATAAAAAGTTTAAACGGTGTTTCGAAAATTACCCAAAAATCTACGATAATATTGTATTATATAACTTTTCTAATTCTGTGAAAATTATAGCATAGAAACAGAGCACATCGACAAAAAACAGAGCATTCTTCGCTGCAATAGAAAACTTATTCGACATTTACTATGCTATTTATTTAGCTGCACATAAATCTACTTTACATAGAAAAATTATTAGCAGTGCAACTACATTATTATTGACAATAACGTTCATTTTCGTGTATAAAAAAACGTAATAAATCCTATTTTCACTTTTATTTCTGATTAGTGTACAGCATCGATCGAGTATACGTATTCTATACGTATTCTAATAGAAAACACATATAAACTGTGCCAATTATATACAGCCTAAACATGTGACAGAAATAAATGTTGCTTTTTATCATCCATTTAAATCGCATGTAATTTTATTACTTTTTTGCGCACTGAACAAGCGTATCTACAAAAATTGTACTTCCGCTCCATGCAATAAAACAATCTGACAATTTTTTGACAGAATTTTTAGTCGGATATTGCGGTACGAGCAAAAAATCTCTGGCAGCTTTCTGTCGCTTTTATATAACAACATTATCCCTAAATTGGAATTCCCAATGTAATATCTTACAAATGGTCTCTCTCTCTCTCTCTCTTTCTCTTTCTACGCGTCGGCACATAGTTCTCTTTTAGCGAGCATTTCGGAAAATCAAATAGACATCGCGAACCGGACGGTGAACACAGGAAGGGTGAAAGCACTCGGGGAAAGGAAAGAATGAGAAGATCGAAGTGAGAGAGAGAAAGAGAGATGGAGAGGGAGAAAGCGAGATGAAGAGCCAAATCCTTTTAGCCCGACCAGAGAAAAATTAATAATCCACCGAGTCGAGCGAACGTAGCCCGAGTTGAATCTAGGCCAACTATTTCGGCGATAACATCACAGCGGGATTCATCAGTTAGAATGCACGGACGGCAAAGGCGTCTCCCCGCGGATTTCCAAAAAAAACCATTTCAATTATCAGTTTTTGATTTAAAAAAAAATGGGAAAAGCAGAGAAGATCAGGAAACGAAGACATGTTCGATAAATTCGTCTTTAGACACGGAAACGAAGCTCGAAAACGAAAATGATATCAAAGAGCAATGCAATTAGCGACGCGGCACTTTGTGAGATAACATAAATATTAATTTTGCTATATCGACTTTGTGCATGTTTTTTTATCATTCTGCAAAGAATATTTTTTTCGAGCAGTGTATCGATAATTATAATTGCTACGAATGGTACATCAGACTGCAATTATCAAAGGACACGAGATGCGTTTAATTAATATTAATCATAAATTAATTTTTATATAATTAGATTGATTCTACGTAACGATTGTAGCTCTAGCTGTCAGAATATCTGATCTCATCTAACGATCTGTTTTGCAACGTCGGTCGTCTTTCCTGCACATAATTAACTTGACTTAACAACTCGCCGAATAAAAAAAAACTAGCGCGTTGTAAACCGCGAGTTGTTTTTTCAATGGAATTCTCGTGTATCGTGTTTGTTGCATTTATTCGCGAAATAAAAACAGACGCGCGGTCGTATGAAACGAAGGGAAAAAAAATGTACATACCTCGGTAATAATAAACGAAAATTGAATTTGGCCTTTATAATTCAATGCGACATGACCGTAGCGTTTTCGCATTCGCCACTCGTACAACTCGAACGCCGGTGATGTATCCGTCGCGATTGATCTCGGTCACGAGATTAGCGTTAGAACGCGATATTCGGCCAACATTGCGCGTGTCGATAACGATCGCCGGATATAAACGATCGAAATGTGCAACGTCGACCGGTATGGCTAATGCAACCGGAATGCAAAAGCATTTTATCGAAGGTATAAAGGACCTCGCACGAAATGCATACGTAATTTTATAATCTTATTAAACGTAGAAAAAGTTAAATGCATAATTAAATTGCCCAATGTATAATGTTTCAAGCAACAAGTTTCGATAATATGATAAAAATATATAATATAAAGTTTATACATTTTATATAACAACAGAGAGGTGTACTAATTATTATACATAATACTTGCGAAACTTTACATATTTTTTTATAGTGTGCTCTTGAGATTAAGATCGAGAATCCTAAAAATATGAAAACGTCGAGTTTATGATAATTTTCGAGCTATAAATAATTAAAATTTATCAACGGCGTGAAATTCACGCGAGTACCCTTGTCTATCAAGCATTTATTAATAATAACTTCTAATATATGCAAGTTCATTAACTTTCTTTATACTTTAAATATATGACGCGGCGTCACTCCTTTTTTTTAGGTTTCAAATATTTTTAAAAACATATTCGACATAAATTTGTTACATAATTGTTTCCACTAAATAAAAACAAATCAATATCGATTAAATCAAATCAAGCCAAATCAATTAATTTGGGTGGATAAGCTACAAAAGATTTAAATAAAAATTGGTGCGTATAAAAATGTACAAATATATTTAATCATTAGTACAATTTTTATTAAATTATTTCGAATATGCTATGTAACTGTAAAATATTTTTGTTTTTCTTTTATTAAGTTTGTAATATTTGTATGTTTTAAAAAATTTCAAGTATCGTGTGTTGTATTTCTACGTCAATTTATATAATATTTAATCCTGGTGTTGTATACTTCAGAGATCGGATCCCAAATTGCATTAAAAAGATATTTTGGAAGACGGAGAAAAAGAAAATAAGATAATATAAATAATTAAATATTAACATAATATATTAAGTATTTCTAATATATTTTAATAATTTATCCATATTTCACGTAAATATCTAAATACATGTAAAATATATATCTTATTTTTGTATCGTTCGCGAGGATCATGAATCATGAATACAGAATATAAATAAAATATATACCTCTCTCTCAAAAATATCAATATTTTATTTGTCATGATTTTATTTTGTCTCCGATTCTGTATATTTCACCATTTATCTCATCAATAAAAACTCGTGAAAATTTAATTAAATATAATGAATGTGTTATTAAGATTGTCCAAATAACATTGTATTAATACATCCCCGTGAATATATTGTTTCCTCCCAACTGGGAAAATTATTCTATATTATTAATGTATAAATATACGTATTAAATATTCTATTATCATTTAAAATTACTTTTACCTTATTTTACGGAATATTTGTAACTATTCTTATGTTTCTCTCATAATTTTTAAATAATTAACAATTTCGATTTTGTGGTATAAGACAGAATATAGAAATAAATTATTATAATATAATAAGCTTCATTTAAAAAGTTTTGTGCATATTCTTACATATCTAATAAATCAACGGTCAATTATACATCTCAGGATTAAATATTATTGCCAACCTATCTTAGATCATCCGTCTTAAACTAACAAAGTTATTAAATATTATATTCAGGTTCTTAAATTGATACCTTATAAACTACGCACACCAGCATATAGCCAACAATTTTCATAGATTCGTTACCATTTCTTATTAAAATAAAATGAAATATTTTTGTCACTCACCGATACGGTGCGCAACAGTGGAGTTCTAAACTGCATAAACTGTAAGATACAAAAATATAGTGAAATTAAAATAATATTCAAAATAATTTATGTGTCAAAAAACAATTACTGCGCGTGAAAACAATTACGAACAGTCAATTCCAAATGTAACAAATAGCAAATAAATAATTATTTACCCCATGGTTGCTCCACCGTTGCCCGAGCCTTCTCCTCCTCCTCCTCCTCCTCCTCACAGTGCTTCCGTCTTCGTCTGGCACTCACTCGTACAACACTCACTCGCGGAAACACGATTACGATCACACAGTACCCCGTGTCACTTTGGTGCGTGCCTACGAGTCGTTTATCGTGCTAAACGTACGGGATAATAATCACTAATTATTCGTAATGAATCGCGTTTCGGGGGACAACGATGCGATTCGCGTCGCTGCCTACCGACTCGAGTCACGTCGAACGAACGATACGACGGTAAATAGCATACTACGCCGCGACGTAAATGATAAAACACCGAGCGCCGAAAAGTTTTAAAACAAATGTTAGCGGTGAGATATACGGCAATTTGTTACACTTTGGTTTGTTACATTACCGCTCACGAACGTTTCTCTACCTTCTTCCCGAGCTACTACTTCTGTGACTGCCAACCTTAAAAAATGACTACGCACAGGCTTGCCAACAAAAATCCCTCCAAAATAACCGCGAATCGAGTATTCTCATCCTCGCACTTCAAGTCGATCAATGGCCGATTGATATACGCAATTTATGTGAATTCCGCGATCCGAATGATTACTCATGTGCATTTTGCACTCCAAGAAAGATAAAACGAATTATACATTGAAATAAACGAAAGCTGAAAGAATAATATGACACGGAGCGCTGAGAAGATAATCGCCGTTCGTGAGTATCGCGACTCTTAATCGCTTTGATCTTTACGTCGAACGAATTTGCCTTTTAGACTAAATCTATTACGATAAAATCGTTACCGTCTTGATATACTTACGAATTATAGGAATTGCGTGATCGCGCGCGCTAGAGAATCGTCAATCGTTTGAGAGTGATGCGTAAAAATGCGACGACGCGCGGAGCGACACGCACCACAGTCCGCTCGCTCGGGGAGTCGGAGCGGGAATGGCGGGAACGGCGAGGTGACTTTGCGAACACAATAGCGCGTCTCGCGCGTCATCACATCGGCGCGCCGGTTTGTTGTCGTTTCAAAATAATGCTTTGTAATACTGTCGCGCTGAATATTCTATTCTTTTTGTGTTTCTAGGTCACTAATAAAATTTAATATATTATAACTTTTATTAAAGTCTTCTAACAATAACGCGTTCACGCTTTTGTTTAAAAAATATATCGAAAAAATTATAACATATTTCAGCCAACGCACAACTTAAACAGCGACGAATTAATTATTTTGTAATTAATTTACTGTTAAAAAAATAATTATAAATATCGTGATTTACAAAAACTTATTCGTTTTGATTTTTATCAAATTTTTCTTGGCATTGATAAATTGTGCAAAATAAATCTACGAAATAGTTGTCGCGATACACGCACAAATTGCAAATCGAATTAAAAGGCACGAGATGGTATAATTATTTGTTCCTAAAACAAAATTAGATAGCAATAAAAATCAACAATAAATAAGATGTCGGTACAAGACAGAAGACAAATATTGTATGTACACATATATGTACGAGCTGAGGGTAATTTTTATGCAATTTTACGAGTTAATTTCGATGGCTTATCGCAATTAAAATTTATAATCTCAACATTAACATAGTATTTTTAAGATTCTCGATTCTAATTAATCATCAGGGCATTATTATTAAAATTATTAAAGTATCATATTGCAGTTGTACAACATGATGTTAGGGAAAACAGATAAATTATTTGTAAGATTAACTAAACTACAGGCAAAAATATTTTCTATTGTGACTCTCATAACTGAAATAATAATAGTATCGACACAGAGGGGGAAGCAGAGAAAATATTAATGATTGTAATAAATATTACACAAATACACGAAACACGAGGGACGTGTTAATCCACTGGCGCCATATCGCGCGGATGAAAGTCGTCGACATCCTTTAGCGTGAAATACACTCTGCGCATGGTGGTTGGCGCGTTAACGAATACATGGCTCGCGTCATCGCCATATGAATTGTTATCGCCGTGCGAGCGGCGCGAAAATAAATCGTTAATACGGTATGTCGGCTGGCTGGTGTCGGGAAGTGGAACGCAGTACGCGAATCATTGGCCCAGATACGCTTGTTTTCGTAGAGGGGATCGTCGCCCGAGAGATCACAGGCAGCAGCAGCAGCAGCAGCAGCAGCAGCATCCGTTATCGAATTTCGGGTCGCGCCAGCCCGAATTCGCCCGAGATATAATCATTTTTTCATTCTTTTTCTCACACTCTCTCCCTTCTCCTCGCTATCTTCTTTTTCCCAACCGCCGCAGGACGTGGCAAGCGCCATAAATTTCTGTGTTCCGGCGTGGGACGAGGAATCTACTTGATTAAACATGAAAAATGAACAAACAAGAAGCGAGAATCCTCTTGCGGCGCTTTGCGTGTTTCTTGTTTGATTTTATCAGATGCCTTTTGGGCTCTGCTAACTCCTTCGTTGATTATTCCAGCAGCTCGTATAATTGATTTCACGTTAAGGTCTCTGGACCTCGTAAAGATATATTTCGCGAATTGGGATGGCTTAACAGAAGGCACAGACGAGAAATTCTGTAGCGCGAATTTACACGTAAAAGAACAAGTGTCAATTGCGGTCCGCGTACTTGCCGTCCTCGTCCAGCTGGCGAGGCGACATTCTTAAATTACACAATGTAACATGCCCGGCACAAGGTGCCGGCTACCGCCGCGGTAATTTCATCGGGCGGCTTAAAAGTTTCACAGCTTGCTGCTGCCGGTTCTCAAGCCCC
Organism: Tetramorium bicarinatum; assembly: GCA_928718305.1. Classification (NCBI taxonomy): domain Eukaryota; kingdom Metazoa; phylum Arthropoda; class Insecta; order Hymenoptera; family Formicidae; genus Tetramorium; species Tetramorium bicarinatum. The sequence continues at coordinate 7,090,538 of OV788320.1, forward strand.
CACGTTCTTGTGTCTAAAGCGTTGCGGAGAAAAGCGCCGTGATGATGCTGTGACGACCCGGTTGCCGTAGCGTCGCTCTCGTGTCGCGCAACCCGGTCATCCTGTCATGTACACGTACATACGCCCACGTCGCATACATATGCAGCAGGGAGCCCGGAGTAACGGAGCACAGTTTGACCCGAATGGCAAAGCACTCTTCTTATCTCCGCCGTATGCGCTCGGAAACTTGAAAAAGGAAGCGCTGAAAGAACTTGGGGGGCACGTGGAGCGAGAGGAGAGACGACGCAACGGAGTCGCGTTGCATACCGCGCGGCGATTCGATTGCGCGTGTGTTACGTCGCGCGGCGTCTCTCCCATACGGATGCCGATCAAGGCGGATCGTCTTCCGCGCTGCGAAGCGGAACCTGAAACGCCGGAGGCGGAGGAAGGATGTGGAGAGACAGTAGCCCCCCGGCAGTCGAGCCACTGGTCTTCGTCGTCTGTACAGTGTACAGTCGACTCCAATGCGGTCTAATTGTATTGATCCACGACGGACGCCACTCGTGCGACAGCCTGCTTGCGTACACGCGTTTACGGAATACGTAACAAATGCGGAATGTAACTACGTATTATCTAAGAAATCATCATGACTGATACGCTTTCTATCACTCTGATTGTTCCTCGAATGATTTTTAATAGTAATCCCTTAAATTGCGGCATTATCTTACACGTATAGAAATGCAGATATGTTTAAGTATACTGTATATACTGTACAATCAAATACGAAATAAATTCACTCTTGAAATAATTGTGTTAAATCAATACTCGAAAATCTCAGAGTATTGTTGCCTCTTTTCCGCGATGCTGATTGCCTTTCTCGCTTGGCTCATTTCGTATTGCGAGAATAATAATCTTTAATTTTTACTTTAATTTTTAAAAAGTTACTTAATATTGCGCTCTCATAGTTTTTTAAAAACTAAAGCAAAAAAATTAGTTTTAGAAGCAAATAATTAGCAAATTCTTTTCATATCTTATTCGTTACGTTGTGACAATTTAACTTAGACAGCTTAATATCCAGGTAGATATATGGCGTCCACCACCACTAGTCTATATACATACTGAATTTGCGAAAAGAAAATTATCATCACTCAAGCATTTCGACCGAGAGGGAATGTTTCAATTAAACGAAGCCAAGCCTAGTCGATGCTCAAATAATTTGTCAACGTCGTCGCGGGATATCTAGCGCGATTCCGCTTCGCGCGCGGCGCAGATCGCCTTCCGCGCCGCGAAGTGGAAACAGAAAGAAAAGACGAGAGGGGAAACGAAAGAAGAGGGCGATGAGATGAACTCCGACGGTAGAGTTAACGCTGAAAACCATCTATAGAGCCCGGGGCCATAAACCGATGACAGCGTAAAGTTCGTATGGCAGCTTCGCCCAGCAGGGGTGACTCGGCTGAATGCCACTTGTGCGTTTATCCGCGTTGCGAACGAACATTATAAGGCCGCGTAGCTACCGGGGGGGATAGACGGACCGGTCGTTAACTCGCGTTTTACTGCATCCATCGAATAATGACGAAGACGTGTCGCCCTCGAACGACGCGGCGAGATATCGAGCAAGCCAGGCGAGGCCGAGCTCGTCGCCTGCGCAAGTATCGGTCTTGAATAGCGATCGCTTCTCGGCGAATTCCTCTTTGAGATTTGACTGCTGCCAGTCGTACGATAAGATAAGCGAAGATAAGCTATCCGAGGAACTTGCAGCACGCGGAAAATGAAGCCTGTAAAAGGATTCGGTTAAAATCAATCAGAGATAAACGAAGATTGAAATCGGGACGAACGAGAAAATAACGTAGAAAGTATCACAAATTTCTCTACGTTGCATAAAAAAAAATGTCTTCTCAAACGCGCGCGCGCGCGCGTGCTCGTAAAATGTTAGATTCAATTCATTCAATTAACACATTTCGCAATTTTTATATTCTCATAGAGAGGCCTGAATAGACCCTAAACAAATAATATACTAGAGATAAAAGAGACTCTACTACTAACGCGGATATTTTTTTAATCTTAATATACAATGCTCTTCGAAATGGATTATCCGATGCTGAAAAATGTAGAACGATCGACATAGTCGCGCGGCTTGAACTCTCTTTCATTTCGCAGAATCCAATTTACGAAACGTAAGCGCATTAGGGTTTTGCACGTTATTTCGCGCAGCATCCACGCCGCGTTGTTGTTTCGCGGACAGAACACGGCACCGGCCCTGCCCGAAACGCCAGAGCGCGTTTCGCACGAAAATATATGGATGACATACAGTACTTTCGTGCTCGAGCGTAATTTATTAAAGGCCAACGAAAAACAACAAAAAAGCAGGAGGGGGGGAGGAAGGAAAAAAGGAAAACAGCGGACCAGCGCGTTGACGGTTTTCGTGCGGCGACGTGCTCTTCGGCGAATCCTCGACGGTCGAGCCTGTCTGCCTCTGTCGTCCCCCATCAAGCCCGAATGCGATTTACCCGCTGATCCTCTTTAACGAGCTTCCGATAAACGAAGGAAATTCGCGTCAGCGATGAAAACGTTTCGTAATCCGGGATCTCCGCCTGTCTATCCGTCGCTGCGCCCTTTCTTTTTTTTTTTTCGGTTCGTTCGGCGCCCGGGTTGTGCTGCCGAACACGCCTCTTCTGATTTCGTCGGCGGGATATTTCGCCAAATCATGATATCCCGCTAAATGAAATAATTATAGCGGCAGACAGGATAGATTAAAAACGACGAGCTTCCCTTCCTCCCGCGCTCTTGCCTCTTTATCTTGAACGCCGACCCTGGCACTCGAGCCGGATCGAGATGCATTTTGAATCGCGATTGCGAGATACCACTGCGAAATCCGTGGCTACTCTCGGGTTACACTCGAAATGGATTAAACGTAAATATTAAGGCAGCCGAGCGGTACATAAAGTTCTAATTAAAAGCTCTCCGCTCTCGAAACATCGCGAAATACGAAAGGCGGTTTTCCTCGCATTCGTTTGTACGGGGCGTTACGGTGCGGATTAACGTAAAATCGAGATTCGGGAGAAGTACGAGTCTCGAATTTCTTTCGCGGTTAAAACGAATTAGTTGGATCATAAAAAATTGAGGGCTTTCGTACTGAATAATGCGTATTTAGCTGCACGGTCATGTAAAGCCGAATGAACACAATAAATTTGAAAATTACATTACGCAGCGTATATTTGTAAAAAAATATAAACCATAATACGCACATGTGCACATACTATATTCCGCTAAATTAATATTTAGCATGAAACAACAGGGAAATGATTAAACAAAATTTTAACGTTAAATCACAGAATTAAATGAACGTATTTTTATGCGCACGAAAAGTAAAATGTAAAATTCCGTTAATTAAAATCGTGATAAATTGTACTTAATCGTCATAGGTCGTGGAATACGAGAGCGAATCGTTGGATTTTAATGCGAAATCTGAACGAAAAGCCACCGGCGCGGCGGTGCGGTGGCGTTCGGGTGGGTGAAACAAATCGAGTTCCGGCCATGTTCGTGCGCGAAACGGAATTAAGAGGAAAGTACGAGCCGCGCCGAGACGACGGTACCGCGGTCGTCCGGAGCCCGCTGCTCACCCGCACTGTTGTTGCCATCGCCGTCGGCAGGTAAGTATGACAGTGAACTTTATTATGCGCGTCGAAGCCCGAGTAGCATGGTGGAGCTGTCACGCGAGTCGGTAGCGACGACGGGGATGCGGCGTCGGCGTCGGCGTCGGCACGCGAACCTATTTCAATGGTAATGAACTGTCGACCAATCGCCAAGGATATACTAAATATGTATATGCACGGTGCGAGGGGAAAAGGATCGCTGAGACCAGCGAGGCGTCTCTGTCGCGGCGATGGAGGCGTGCCAATCAATTAGCGACGTAGTCCGATAAGCTCGTCCTCTCGCCCTCCCTTCCGACGAGCTGAAACACCACACACCGTCCGTGTAGGCTACTGCCGCACGGGGCCGATGGGACCGACACAAACCGCAGCTGCATTCTAAACAGCTCGTGATCTCCGCTCTATCCTAGCCCGCTTACACCCCACGGACGTTACGCCTCAACGTTATGGGCGAAAATTCGGAATTCGACAGGCAAGCCGACGTGCTCCGACAGAAAGATAGGGAGGACCATCGCGTTTCGTGCCTCCGTTAACTGTAATAAAACGCAGGGATGGCGTGGAATTTCCTCGAGAAAATTTGCGGAAACTATACGCTCGGAATAATCTCGAATGTGGAAAGATGATCGTCGTTAAATTATAGAACAGACGATCTAAAAATTTTGCAAAATTGAAATACAGTTATATCATCAGCTTTGCAGTTAATGATCCAATTTTAATCATAAATCAATTGACTTTCTGAATAATTTGAAATCAGAAATATTATAAATTCCAAATCCTATCATTATTATTTTACAAATTGTGCTTTGGCAGGAAGTGAAATTATTGCCAACAGTTGCAATAGCAATAATCATTGCAGTAAACGTGTATGAAGCTGTTCTGCAAATATCGCATTAGCGGATAAAATACCAATTCGGAAATGATAGCGTTGAGATGGAAAATATCGATCGTAGACACACTTTATAGCTCGACTTTAAATGCGACGCGCGGATACATAAATCTCTTTCTCCAGTCGACGGCCTCGTCGTTAGCAGGTATCGTATACGATTTTTAGTATGATTCGAATGCACAGCGAGTGCATAACGCGTACACTCGGATGCATTCTGATCGAACACGGAAAAGTGCGGAGCCGCGGCGCGAACCGAATAAATATATTTACTCGGTAACGCAATTATCCGAGCTACTGCGGGGAGGCTTCTTTGAGAACGAATGAACGTGGGCGAGAGGGAGAACTTTCCTTATATACCGCGATACACAATATAAATTTTAAATATGAGGCGATCAAATCTACTTATTTTCAGCAGACGCGCGCGTATTTCCAGGTTTCCGTCCCTGCGGACGGGTCGGTTATCTACGAGCACGATGATTCCCCTCCCTACCTCACCATGTTGCTCATTTAAAATACAGAACTTAAAGGAGCCGGCAGCCGAAGGCACTTATTCGGCGCATCCCAATATTTATTCGCGCCATTGTGGAGGCTAACTCGCTCTTCAATGGAAGCCCTCGCGAATAGACTGCAGTGTGCCGGTGCGAGTGTTGATGGGCGCGGGAGACTCGTTTCGCAATAACGGCTATCGTTACTTATATATACTCCTGTAGCAACGTAATCGGTTCTCCCTAGCCAACTTTACTGGCGATAGAGAGAGACCTTGATAATTAGCACCCACCTATCTGCGCGAGAAACTCTCTGTCTCTCTCTCTCTCTCTCTCTCTCTCTCTCCGCTCTATCCTTTCGAGATTAACCGAGACCCACATAGAGGCCAAGTTTCCACGGTCGTCTAAGGCTTTAGATAGGAGAACGTAAAACGAGACGAGCGACCTACCACTAATTAAGTACAAAACTTGGAACTAGTGAATCTTCCCGAATGGTATCATCCCCCTTTTAAACTTTATTCATAGAAAAACGTATGGAAATGGTCCAAAGAAACGGGACGACAGCTTCACGAGGTGACGCTTTACGTAAGCGTTTAAGGAGGTAGTTTAAGTTGACGTATTTAATTATATAGATTAACATTTTTACAACATTTAATCTCCCTACATCTCTATGCACAATACGTAATGTTGCTTAAAACTTTCAAGATAAAATATCGTTGCGAATAATAGCTAAGGATGTAACGCGGAGAGACGCCAAGATCGCATTAAGTTCTCGACGAAATTTCGTATATCATTGTAACACGTTAGTTTGGCATTGTTTGATTGACTGATACCCGTTCATTTGGCGTAACGTGGTGGAAAGTACGGGGAGTGTGATAACAGGTGACAGTATTACGCAGCACCGATGTCATTCCACGGGAACGTGAAGCTCGAGTTTCTAAACTCCGGCAGACTAGGCTGATCCGTGTAGCTAATTTTCAGAAAGTACCTGACTCGCTGCATACATACTATAGACATGAGCGACAACTCCTGCGCATTAGTCCCATAATGAGCCGCCACGTTTGTAACTCCGAAGAATAGCTCGGTATTTCCGATGCTGAATGCAACAATGCGTCTTATGCTATTTACATTAACGAGAATTACGATAAGCTCCGCCCACATTTACCGCGAGATTTATGGCGGAAATTATTTGTCCCTGCTAAGACACACTGTGCGCGACGCAAGTTTCTTGAATGTGAGCCGCAACGCCTAAACGAGCTCCCGGCGAATGTAAAACCGGAGCGAACGTTTTTCATCTGCGAGATTTTAAAAGAGACCCTTTCTTCTCGTCTCCCCCTAAACTTATCGCTTGTTTTATAACTTTAATTTTCTTCGCTGAAATTATGTCTCTCGCAATGTCCGTACAGTTTACATTATATTTAAATATTCATGTCGAAATGTATTTAAAATTACAATAAAAATTCAAACTATAATATATACTTGTGTCATCACTTCCCACAATACTAATCGTGTGTCTGTTTGGAAGAATAATTCCATCAGAAATAAGATAATGGTCCTTAGCATAAATAATAATGTCTAGCATTTCTTCAAATAAGAGAATGTATTCCATCCATTTAGATATTATAGCATTCACTTTCTCTACTCCTATATACTATAATATCCTCCAGAATGTCCTTCATTTTAAATTTGTAGTTATCTTATTTCTATCTCGATCACGGCCTTCATTTCTCATTATTCTTTATCTTTCCTTATTCATCTTTTTTCTTTATTTCTTGTACTAGTTTTTTACCTTACCTCATTTTAATCATTTTTCCTATCTTCCCCTCTCTTTCTTCTAACTTACTTGGTCGAATTCCGCTTATGGAAGTTACGAGCGAGCACTTACCTGCAACAAAGAAAAATAATGGCAATTAATAATAGCATTTAACCACAACAATTCATTAATAATTCATTTTCATTATAAGCCACGTAAAAATAAAGAAGATTGAATCAACATTATTTTTGACAAATATCCACAAACATTTTGTCAATAAGAGATCATCAAATTAAAGACGAGTAATAATTGTTATGAAATAAAAAGAAATTTTTTGTAAAAATTATATTTTAGTGTGTTATTTATGTACATATACTCCTGTCATCTACATTTCTTACTCTCTCCCCATAATGTTTGTATTTTCTTTATATATTATCGTCAACTTTTCTACTTCATTCACGTAAAATAACTAATACCACTTGTTACCAGTGCCCATGAATTTTCGTATTTTTACGCGACCATTCGGAAAATACAACATTTACGACAACGCTGTCAATCGAAAAAGCTGCTCGCGCATGTAGAACACTCTGTCTTGCGGGCATAATAACACAAAACGTGAAAATAACGGAGGTGTCGCGTGCAAATAGCAATACCGTGCGCAACTAATAAAGAAACGCCGCGAAAAAGAAGAGATTGTCGTGAAATAAGGCGTACCACGTTCACGTCCAGGACGACGGACAAGGGCGAGCGGGGAGATGGAATTAATTTTATTAAACGCTACCCGCGAGCCATTGCAGCGGGGGGTGTGCAGTCCCGCGTTTGTTCCAGGAGGTAATAAACGCTGCTTTCATCTGCGAGATATTGTGAAGTTATTGTCTCGTATCTCCCCCGTCCGCCCCGCTGTACACTTCAACCCTCTCCTCTCGCAACCCTTTTCACCTTTCCCGCTATCCTCCTCGATCCCGCCGCCTCAGATGCTTCCCAATCCCACCCTCACACACACACACACACACACACACACATACACACGCGAGATACGCAAAAATGATTTACGACCGTCTTTCCGATCTCTCTCTCTCTCTCTCTCTCTCTTTCTCTTCCCTTTTCCCGCTTCAGCGCGGGAGCTCTCTCGCGGGAACACCTGCATCATCTCGAGGCTTCCGGAATGTACCACTCGCCCGAGGAGGATTCCGATCTGAATGGGTTACAGCGCGCGCGGCGCGAGACGGTGTGCTTTACAACCGCGCCGTAACGCGAGAATTTATTACGCATTACGGCCGTGAAGGAACTTGAGCTAAAAGTGGTCGCGATGTATTTCGAATTCGTGCGCCTCTGCCGCTGTCTGTCGACTTTTCGTCGGTTATAAATTTTCAGACTTCTCACCGTCGACTATAATAACAGTCGTACTATCGTGCGAAATACTCAAGTTTGTTTGCAAACTTGTTCAACTCGCGCAACAACCTGTAGCCCCACTCTGATTACCCTTCGCTAGAAATATATCAAACGTAGACTTTAACGATACGTCTGTACCACCGTCATCAATATCCTTTGTCCAATTATGCAAACGACAAGCTAATACCATTGGCTTGTTTGAATTTTACGCAAAAATAAAAATTACAACTACCGTTGCAAATCTCGCTTAATTAACTTGTTTACCTCGTCTGATTATCTGTTCTCTGATAAAATATCAAAACTGCATGTTACGAAGATGTACACGCTTTCAGAACACTCCGTTAGCAGACGCGAGCAGACGAAGCAGGGCGAAGACCTCGAGGGCACAGAGGCGAACAAGGAAGGCGGTACTCGAGATTATGGATCGCGAACCGGCGATGGCGGCGAATTGTGAGGCCAGGTTCGGCTCATGCAACCGGGATACCTCGGTAAACCAGGCTCACAATCAGTAGCGCGGGAAGACATGGCCGCGTAGCCAAAACCGCCATAGGAAAGCTGAATACCAGGGCGAGGCTGCTGCTGCTGCCGTTGTTGTTGTCGTCGTTGCGTCTCTGTCCGCCGTCCATGACCTGCCTCTATATCCGGTTCCTTTGACACGGCAGTATAATACGCTCGGTCTCTCTTCCCGCAACGCTCTATATTCCCGCAAACCTGCTTTCCTTCCCAGAGAGAGAAAGAGAGAGAGAGAGAGAAGCTCTTGTCCCATTACGATGAAGAGCGAACGGAGCCCCCGGGCCGTTGCGCATTCGCAATGATGATCACTCGCGGAGGTATATAATGAAGGGAGTAAATAAATAAAAAGTTTCGCGAGAAAAGACGCGCGGAGAGCGGCGGAGAAAGAGAGAGAGAGAGAGAGACGGGCAAAAAGTGAAGAGCGGCTTTAACGCGAGCCCCGTTGCGAAAGAAAGATTTAACGGGTGGCTGCTGAATAATGAAATAAGTTATTAGATAGAATTAATAGCTGAGAAGTATATCCCTGAAAGAGGAGCCGGGATATTAAGAGCTCTGAGAGCTCTTCGGAAGGGGAGAGGTGATATTATTCTTCCTGCCTGACGAGTCATCCCCGATATTTAATCTACTTTCGTCGTGCTCCACTCTCTTCGGCTATCCCGAGACGCCCAAGATGCGCTTTGTCGGACCGAATTGATACTAGTCGAGAGAGCGCGAGGACGAGAACACGTTCGTTTCCGGAAAAAACACTGGCGTCGATGAAATGGCTGCCCCGTCCGGGAACTTGGTCTTTCTCTCGGTCTCTCGAATAACAAAGTGCGCGAAAAACTTTTTCCCGCGGGACCGCGCTGGGGATCACGAGGAAACGCCAGCTGTAATATAGAGAAAACTAACAGATTATGGACTAAGTCAGCGGAATCAGTACGCGCGCTTTCCCACACAAAAGGTCGATTCGTCGATTATTTTCCCGACTGGCTTGCATCCGGCCGGCAAATTATCCGGCTGGAACAAACGGCAGGTTTTCAGGGACCTACTTGATGATTTACGCCGGTGAATTCAATGCGTCAAGTCTATTCACCGCGCAGTGAGGAATACAAATGAGCGAGAGCGCGTGAGCGGGTGTGCCCAATAGGAATTTTACCGCTTTTTCAAACTCGCGAAAAGTTTAGCCGTAAATAGCGCGCCAGTTTGATCGGAATCTTGGGGGAGCGGTGAAAGAAAAACGACGGGTTTCCCCAGAAAATACGGTGGGGATCCGATTTTTCCAGAGATGACCCAGATACGAATTGCCGGACTGGTGCGTTGCGAACTATTTTTCATAGAGAGCTATCGCGGATCGTGCCACTGTGCGAGATAGCTGCTTTTGTACACATCGCGCGCACGGGAAGATGTAAACTTTAATCAAATGTATTTCCGATGCGTATCGACGGCACACATCCGCCCGGTGTGACTGGCGATTTTACGTTATACATAATGTACATGAGATATGTAAGAAAGTTGAAAGACTATCAAGGGATGCTTTCGGGGCGTAATCTTTTATCTTTCCGTTTAACAAGATTAAAACTGCCAATGTACAATTTTCTTGTTTTCTTGTTCTATATAAATATGGACACACGGGGATGACTGAATGGATAAAGGTTCTTTCAACAGACTTACGAACGCTTTGATATTCAGAAATTGCGAATGGCGCGTGGCTGGCTTTTGCTCAAACAAAATTTCGATAAAAAACGACAATGAAGTAGCTGGCGGCGAATGGACATGGGAAAAATAGACAAAAAGAGAGAGAGAGAGACAGAGAGAGAGAGAGAGAGAGAGAGAGAGGACGCGCGAGGGACGCAGAAACCAGGAATGAGCAGGGGAAAAAGCACAAAGACACGGTTAATCGAAAACAGTCGAGGAAGAAAGCTCGATCCAGGCGGGAAAAACGAAAACGGCATGGAGTGAAAAATCTGACCGGGACACTAATTGCGGTCGTTCGATTGACCAGCCGATCGATCGTTGAATCAATCGATCGAACTAACGGCAATGACCCAATGAAATTGCTCGGACGAATAACAAAAGCACAATCGCTTTGAGGATCGACGTAAAGTGCTTGCCCGTCCGTCCGGCGTGAAACTCGCGTTTCACGGACCGACGCGAAAAAATTACGCGTGCGGTAGCGATAAACGTTTGCAAGCCTCGGGAAAAAAAGGGAATGTCGAATGAGCTGATGCACTCGCTTGACGCTCTGCAAATAACGTTGAATGAAATAACGCTCGTTACTGCCGAAACCAATTTCTCCCGCAACAACTACGATGAAGAGAGACGCGTTTAAGAATATAAAGCGAAATCGAGTGAATGCATCTAGATAGCAACTCTGAAGAAGCGCCAAGTGAAATAACAATGCAACGCTATTTTATCGTTATTTATTGATTTATTGATAACTGTGATACGATTGCTCGTGCTCGTATCACGGTTATCGCGCGATAATATTTTTGCCAATAAACATGCGCGTGCGAACACGAAGGTGTATTACGTAAAAATAAATCGCCGTAGCGCGTGGCCCCCTCGCGCAACAGCGCTGATATGCATCCGTCAATTACGTGGAATATCGCGTGTAAACGGGATTAGGCGTCCGCACGCTGGTTCAAAAAAATAGCTAAATGCTAAAAACGAGTCTTGCTCAACGGGGCGACAAGTTGCACCGTCCAACCCTTTTAAATCGCGATCGGCCGGCGGAAAAGCGCGAAAATTCGCGCTAACGCAATATTCGCGATGATTCCGGTCGCCGCGACGACGCGTGAAACGTCCCCGCGTGCCGTGAAAGGGACGCGAAAAAGCATAAGGGCGCGGGTGAGCGGGACAGAGAGAACGGAGACCGACACGGCGGAAAGGACGCACGGAATGGAAATATGCTGTTCGCGCGAACGGCGCTTAAAAACGAGTTAACGTAATGCTCCACAGAGGAAAATTATTGTACGAACGAGACTGCAGCTGCCGCACACGTTATTACGTTCGACTCGCGCTCGTCGGTCGCGTATGTTGAAACGCGCGTAGGAACCGGTGGATATTAGCGTGACTACCGGCTGGCTGGTATAACGTCCGCTATGTCAAACGAGATCAATTTCGTTCCGGTTTAATCACGCCATTTCGTACGTCCTAAAAAACACGAGCGGCGAATCATTTCTAAGTCACTGGTTATCGCGAACGTGTCATCAACGTGCTGGACATTGTGCAAATTTCAATTAATTTTACAAAAGTCAGATTATATAATCCGAGTTGCAGTAAATAAATGCAATTTTTGACAAATATATTCGTTTTCTATCGGTGACATGTGCAGCTCTCGAAATAACGTTAGCTGCATTCTACATGCGTCAGTGACATGTGTCAATAATCATTACGCTCGTAATCGATGGCCTGCAGGAAATTTAATGTGTTAAACAATTCTGACAGTTGGCGATATAACTTCACGAATGCAAATAGATAACATGATTCAATAATCGTTCGATTAACGTAATCTTATGGAATTTCTTAAAATTGGCTACAGACAATATGGCGCGTACCTGTCAATGTTTCAATGAATGCTTTGTCAAACCGTTAAAATAGCTTACTCCGCGATTTAAATACGTTACTACCTAAATGTGTAATAACGCCAATACAAAATTGAAGTATCCTAAAAGGGATATTAGCATGACACTGGCGGCATTAACGGGCGCGATATCACGGTCGATGATGTTTAATACAATTTTCGCGTCAATCAAACCGCCGCGGTCAGAACGCTGTCACTCGTTTGGTAAAACTAGTGAAATTAATGTCGCTATCATACCTAACACATCGCTATTAATTATCATAAACCGCGAGGCGGTTTAAACTGCCCGCATATACAAGCGCCCTTTGGGATATTATCGAGATTGTAATCAACATTGTTGAAAGAATCATTCCGGTTTGCCTTTCTTCGTTGAATGCAAATTTATTAATTCGCGAGGCCGTGTTACCACGGCGCAGACCGGACAGGCTCGTTGCCCTAATGCTTTAGCGCAAGTACGTCTATATTACACCGTGCGTTTAAGCACCTGTGGAACGCAACTGAATTTGTATACTGAATTTGCGAAACATTCTCCACCGGGGGGAGGAGGGGAAAAAAGGAAAAAAAAATCCCATCGTTATTCCAATCAACATCAAGTACAACATCCTCACTGTTCGCGATAGCGCAAGCGTTTAATGTAGTTATTTGTGTCAATTTTTCCTGCGCAAAGGAATCCGATGTTGTAAAATACAGAAATATCGTGCACATATTTTTTTTAAACAGAACTAAATAAATAAATAACTGTGCTGTTTGTGTTGTGCTCATTTTATTTTCGCCCTGTCAAAATGAAGTCAGCAAAATAATCGCGCCGCGAGGACGAAATTGCGTTTCAACGACTGCGCTTTATCTGGTCGCGTTGTGTTTTGTAAATCCCACTGAGAAAGGAGCGCCGTCCGGTGCTTACGGCGGTGCTAGAGCATGAAAAGCTAGGAAAGCCGGGAAAGCACGATATTAGCGAGTCGGCATAAAGCTTAATGTCGTCTTGCGTTTTACCGTCGCATACGGCTGCCACAATGAGCGGCAAATACTACTGGCGAAACCACGAAGAGGAACGACACGCAGCTCTCGAAGGTTGAGGAACGCGCGCGCAAACGGAAAAAGCGCGCGACAAGGAGGAGGAAGAGCAGCGAGGCAGAAAGGGCGAAAGACTGACAAGGGTGGCGGCGGAAACAGGGAGGGGAGATGCGGCAATTATGCAATCGCGACAGTAATGAGAGCCGTTAATTATGTAATCCCATAATTAAATTAAACGCACTCGGTTGCGTGTAGTGCATAGCTCTTTTGGCGGCTGTAAAACCGGCTATAATTCGCGCCGGAAACGAGTAACGGATTGTCATTCATGGTAGGCCGCAGACGGTTGCGCGCGTGCACGTACAAAACGTGCACGTCGGGCTCTCTCTCTCTCTCTTTTTCTCCCTCTCTCCCGCCCATCAAATTGCAGAAATCGAGATGCGATACGAAGCGGCGTGGTCCCCGAGAGATAATTAACAGTATATTAATCCCGTTAACGAGCGACTGATCCGATGTCAATGCCCATCGCGTCGTGGACAATTACCAACGTCACAACGTACGTGCGTTTTTGTACGGGATAATTAATAAAATGTGAAATTGTACAGCAGATATGATGTATGCATGCATTCTTAGAATCTGAGACGGGCATCACGTTACGAGATTAAATTGATTCGTTTTGTAGGGCTCTAGATGCTCCGGAATCGCATCTCTAATTGTGGATAATCAACTGCCATAGATAATCAGCTGACCCAAAACAGAAACGGGCATGAGATTAAGCCAAGTGTACCGGATCATCAACAGGCGGAAAACCGCACGTAATAGCATAAAGTGATTCTACATACTGCAAGAGCTAGTAGCACTTCAAAGCACCATCGCGCGACAAAGGGTTAAGCGTCGAATTACATTTCGCTTACTCTCAAGGGAGAAACGTTTGTAAGCCCCCGTCTTGATAAAGATTACTGAATCCCTCTCGTATTCTCGCTTTCTCTCTCTCTCTCTCTCTGTTCAATTCCTCTCCCTATCTACGAAAACGTGTCACGACATCCAATATTTCAGTTGCTGGCATTCGCATTTTCGTCCGCGCCCATTCTTTCCTTGTTCATCCTTTAGGACTCTTGCCATCTTTGAAATTACGACAATATTCTCCCCATTGGCATTGGATAGCGATTGTCGCGGCTAAAAGCGCGGTGGAACTGGAGAATAATCGCGCGACGAGCCGGGAACCCGGGAATAGCTTTGTGACATCTGAGACAAAAATCGGGAGATACCTGCCATTAAGGAGATGAGAATTTATTACTAACGCGCGCACACAACGCCGCCACCATGACAAAGCCTATTTGTTACTCGGGTATTTAAGTACCCGGGTACTGTTTCTGAAAATGAAACACAGTCCGTGCGTCGACACGGGCGTGTAATTTCGTGCTCCCTCTCACTCTCTCTACAATAAAATCCCTCGGGATCTTTGTTCGTATCATCGAAATCGCGTGAGGTCGAGCAGCTAATTTACAGTTATAGACATATCTATTTTACACAATTAGCTTTGAATTCGTTACAGCCAATTTATTTCGAGAAATTCAATTATCGTATATTTCGTCACCTTGTTTCGATGGTCTAAATAAATTTATGACGTTCGGAAAAAGAATTTCTCTACGCATAATTACGTTGATGTTACCTGTGCGTCGCGAATAATGACGCCGTAAATATTGAAACCCATGAAAATCCGTCCGACTATTTAACCGTTAAGTTAAACCGCGCGAGAAGTAACGCGCTAGATGACAAAAATTAAATTGGATTACAGACGAGGTTCGTAGCATCGAATGAAAAAAAAAAGAGCCACTGGAGCGAATCAATTTTCGATGCACTTCGCTCGAACGGAAATGTTCTCGCCTTCGAAGAGATGCGATGGGGTAAAGAAGAAAGAAAAAAGAAACGTGACGATCGAAAATTGCATGGTAACGAACAGAAATTGGAAAGTCGCGCGCGCGGGTTTAAGCGGGCGTATCTCATCGTTCTTGTCTCTCCGCGCTTCTCATGCCGGATAAAAATACGCGCGCTAGTTAGCAGTGACATTAAAGAGTTAAATCGCATGGAAACGAGAGGATAAGAAATCGCGAGCGCCTTTATCACGTGGGCTTGCGCACGAGTTATCTCGTCATGGCAAAAGAAGTTACGAAATGCGAACTGAAACTAAATTTCCTTACTCGATGCGTGCCTCACGCAAATGCCCTAACGATCGTGATTTTCGTACTATTCGCGTTGATGGAGTGACGAAAAGTATAATCTCCTCATTTGTCACACGCGAATTATCGAAAACGTCTAGTTTATCAATCTTTATATCTTTTTTCATTCTCAACGTGACGTTACACACGAATATTATGATGTTGCATTACATTCACTTTACAAAAAAAAAAAAAAAAAAATGAAAAGATACAACTAAAGTATCAATGCAACACCATTCGATTGTTACGTGTTATATATAAAAGATAATATATCGCGCGTTTTTACGCACATAGTAACGAAATTGAGAGATGGAAACCCGCTGTGGCGGTCGACGCCCGGCGCGGCGAAACTTGTGTTTGACGAATCAATTAATTTTATCGAACGGACAACCGTGCCATCGCCCATCCCACGGCAATCTTGGTAAATGAAAATCGATTCGCTTTCTATTACGAGATAAGTAACGGAGTAGGAGGTTAGTCGACCGCAGGGGGTGGGTGGAAGAGAGAGAGAGAGAGAAAGCAAGACGAAGGAGAAGAGTCTAAGTCGGATACAACAATACCTATTAAGATAGCATCGTGACCAACCGCAAGCAATCTCGCTGGACAGACTTGGAGGATGGCTGTCGTACGTCCTGATTGCACCTGACATTATAATCGAAACCTTTCGATTCGTGTTCGACGTTTTATTACCGCGGCAAAACTCGCCGGACAAAGACCTCGTCAGAAGGAAAATTACGGTAATTTAACAATCTGAAAAGTCCGATAATTAATGCGAGTCGTCTGAAAGCACCAAGATTATTCCAAATTTAGTTGGACGAACAATATTTCTCTGCATATTAGCGAATGAGCCATATTTCTGAACCATTTTAATAAGGAAGCACCCAACATAAGCCATTACTACCATTAGCTCGCGCTAATGTAATTAGCGTACTAAAATTAATTATTAACTCATACTCTGATAATGCGCGATAACTTCGTCGATATTTTCCGCCGCTACGATCAATTTAATTTGCAGGGATGGATTGCAAAAAGCGTGTCTTATATCTCTCCGTGGAGATTTGTCAATATCGCGGAATCTTTGCCGTCCCTATTCCTGATATAGGGAATTAATGTATTATCGGCGCGCAAAGTTCAATTCGATCCGCGAGAAATTACGTCAAACATTTGGACGATGGATTAGTTTGGATTAAACGAGTCTCGTTAGAAACGTGTATCTCTGAGTATTATATGCCGCTGAATACCGAACGTGTTACACTACCGAGAGATCGAACGTGCTGTAAACCCGGACTTTATATACGTATATGCTTTATATATATTCAAATCGCATGAAACCGATATATTCCTGTCCCACCTGTATCATATCTGGTGTTCCACAAATAACGTCGGAGGGATTGGACCTCGAAACGAGGCACATAATATACATGTTCCTATGTACATACAAGATGGCCCATAAAATGGCGGATACCCGAATATCTTTGTGCTAATTCTGGAAATAGCTTGAAATTATTACGTTTTAAGTACATTTCTTCTCGCCGTGACATGAACAAATAAAAAATAAAATGAAATAAAAAAGAAAAAATGGAGAAAAAATGCTTCTCTATTTCTACATCGCAAATTATTGTCCTCATTCACATTATAAGACACACACATACACAGTGAGATTATATAGATAGCATATCAGCAAATCAAACTGGAATAAATTTAGAATAAAAGCTCATTGACGTAAAGAACCTCGAAGAAATATTTCACGACGTAACATCGTCCTACGTCAGCGTGAACAGCTCGCGCGTAAATCTACGACAAAGTATAGCCGGTATTTCGTTCGAGATGGACGTTTTGAGCAGGCTGACTTATATACGCTTATCACGGCACGCTCTGCACTTTCTTCCACGTGGATACAATTATTTTTGTTCGCACGCAATAACGCCTTAAAATAGAGCGCGAGATGGAATCGCGCGCAGAAGGGTATTTGGCTCCGAGGCATTTACCATCACGTGTCGTTATATTTAGACACCCTCGTCCCGTCGACGAAAGAAATGGTACAGCTGCTAGGCGGCCTTAAAGAGAAATTCACGAAACGTTTCTGTCAACGTCAGCAAGCTTCTCGCAAAAGATTGCAAAGCTAAAAGTTTGCAACTGCACGACATTCGACGCTTAGCTACATAACATTTGTCTCGGAGAAGACGACATATTTTTTACAACTACAGCCTGAATTCTTTCCTCTTATTTTTACGAGAGATAAAAAAAATGTGTCCAAAACTGTTATTCACTGCGGAATTAAAATTTATAATGACTTAATATTTATTATGTCACTTAAAAAAGGAAATCTTTATCGGTATTCAGACACGGTTCAATTTGAATATACGTATACACCCAAAAAAAAAAGGTATTTTACGGTTAAAGTGATTTTTCTCTTGTTTATAGTATTACTCTTGTTTATAGTATTTTTCTCTTGATTTCAGAGAAATCCTCTTGAGGTCAAAATAAGAGTAAAATCCTCTAAGATTTAAAGGATTCCACGTATACCAACAATTTTTTTTTGGGTGTATCTTGAATGCATAATTTAACGTAAATAACGACCATGCAATCGATAACTTTTTTATAAAAGTTTACACTATGTTGCTACATCTATATTAATAATTAAATATTGGTTGTACAATATATCAATATTGCTCGTATAAATTAGAATTAATAAAAAAAAAAAGCGAATTGTTTGTACGTTACCGCTTCTTCAAAAGAAAATATTGTAGGTATTATAAACAAGCGAAAAACAGAAGGTAAAAATAAGAATAAAATAATAAATAAAATAAAATAACGAAGAATGCGTTTTCACACGATTTAAATGGCATTATGCGAGTTTACAACATGGGAATGTGTCGAAAAATGAAAACATTGCAAAGCGTTACATGGCTGCACAAAGAGGCAGAAATCCTCTTTTTGCCGCGGCGGTGATTTGTCCGCTCGTGCAATGCTGCCAGAACGAACCTGTAATTGCACGACCGAAGGTTTACGATCACGGACGAAATCGACGTGCGCACTCGCGTATATTGAAGAAAACGAGGCGTTAACCGGAAATTCAATCTTTAAATTAACGTCGCCCGGCACAATGTGGCCACCGCGAAACGCCCGGCAAACGAAAAAATATCGCCCGCGAAGAATACGGACGAATTTTTGTGACGATTATTTATACCCCATCCGAGCGCAACGTATCATTTTTTTCGACTGCGACCTCGCGTCGTTGGAAAATAAAAACAATGCGCGTAAAACCGTAAAACTCTAACTGGCCAGTTATATCCCGCGCCCCGTTCTTCTCGACTTTATTGTGCGCTTAATGTCAACTTGTATCCCACCGTGGCCAACATGACAGCTTTATGTCCCATGGGATTTTAATACGCCTGTCACGTTCTCCGTTCGTTTCATAATACCATCTCCAGTCGGCCACAAATCCTTTCAGCTATAGATATTTTCGCAAATTTGACAGTGGCTTTTTTTCGGTAAAAATACAAAGACCACTTATCGTTTCTTTTCATACATCTTTCAGGATCTTTTCAATTTTTTATCCTTTCCCAACCAATTCCACAACTACACGTTTTAAACTTTTAAATGCTTTGTATCTTCCCAGCGATTGAATTTTGAAAATCAAGGAATAATGGAAATTCAGTTTATCAAGGGCAGTTTACGGCTGAGGGAGAATACATTTGATTCTGAACGTGTACATATAGGTGGCTAGAGTTGCACGTTCGGTCTACAGATCCCTCGCTATCCATCTCTGTTTTTCGTTGGGTCACGGTGCACGTAGGTAGCCGGCGAATCGCCCGACAGCAAATCCGCCGTAATTAATTCCCGTCGTAATCGTATTTGCCCGTTCATCGCGCGCGCTCTTAGGGTTTATTAATATACGCTAATAGTGTTCGGGTTACTGCAATACGGAGAATGCGCGTTACCAAATAGAATGCATTCTGCGACGTCTCGCTCGGTCCTCTCCCCCCTCCCCCCGCCTCCGACCACTGCTCCGTCCGCCTCTCTCTCTCTCTCTCTCTATCTCCGTCTAGCAATTGCAGCAATTACAACAATTTAACCAAATTACCCGCGTAGAAACGCCGCCACCGCCGTTCTGCGGCGAACAAGATCTGCTGCTATACGTGTATGTATGTGTAATGCCTGCAGATTAAGTAACGAAGGACGAGTGGACCCAGCGCCTCGTTGAACAGCCAGGAATATCACCTATTGTGTTTAATGTTAGTATCGATTGCCGCAGAACCATCCGAATAGGGCTGTGAAATTCATAGCTTCCGAGACACGCGCCCTAGCCTCGCGTCTACACGTACACGCGGCCGCGCACACAGACGCGCGTCTACTTACTTGCCATGAATATTATTGATGCGTTAAGCGGCCGCCTCTCAGAGAGGAATATTATTGCACGCTAATTGCCTTACGAATTCGCATCTCGCGCTCAAACGCTTCCATTCAGCATACGCGAGAGTAATGAGCTTAAACAAAATCTCTGCGAAGGGCGTCTCTGTCTTTTCAGTATCCAATGCGGCAAGTAATGTGGAAGAAAAAAATGTCACACGCACTCAAATCGTCGCGATTTATCGAAATATAAATGCGTAATGTGAATCGGCGAGTCTGCGAAACGAACAAAACAAAGATTATCAGGGAGAAGCTATTGCGCGTAAAAAGTGTAAGACGGTAGATAAACGAGCGAAAAGACTTCCTCGAAAGACTATTCGGAGGCGCACTAACGAGCGGGGATGTACGATTTAGCGAATGTTAATGAAGACGGCGGATCTGTGGTACTCCCGCCGCATCTATCTGCATTCTTAATTGCCGCAATTAAAGTACCGGTCTCTTCTCCCCCCCCCCTTCTCCCCCTCCTTCCGCCAGGACGCCGGAAAATTCTGTCTGCGCCAGTGTACATCCTGGTTGCGCGTGGTCGTCGGGAGGTCGAGGGTTTAGAGGCGCATCGATTCGGCTGCTGCTACTGCTGCAGAAAATCCAGATCGCAGCCGGAGGAACGGAGCTCTTTCGGGACATCTCCGATTCACGAACAAAAAAGAAGATCGATTCTCCCCTGAGAAAGCGCGAGTTCTTATCTGCCGTCCTTCCTGCCACTCCTCCACCGTCCGCTCTTGTCCTCCAGTTGCGAGTCTTATCTCTCAAAGTCTTTTCAGGATCGATTCTGTTCCGTCTTCCTCTCTCCATTTCTCTTTTTTTTCCATCGTACTATGCCTGCATAGACGATAACTGCGCATATATCGTACTTTACGTTATAGAGTGCATATGATGCAATTAGGCTCGAATTACGCAATATTTTTACAGCTTTCTTCGATTCTATAATGATTTTCAATTATAAAAGTATCCATTCTTCCCGGATTCAGAGGTTTTACCTCGACAGTGCTTCCGCGTGTGCGTTTGCTTTTTCAAAACTTAAACGAAAAAGCAATAACCTGACCGACGGTGTCTTTGTAATAAGGTCAGGCAAAGTTCATTTAAGATTCAAGATCTGAGATAAAATTCAACCAGCAAAACGGCAGGAAAGACTTAATAATTAATCGCAAAACTATATGACTATGAGTTTAATTTAAAAATCTTCTAGCTTCCTTGGCTTCCATGTACTCCTGTGTAATTTCGTATCTTTATAAAGAGTTATTTTAATAACGAAGAGCCAGATATCTACGCCGCGAATATAATCTCGGGAGACTCTACCTCTTTTTACATAGTTGGCTTTTTTTTCGTATTTCTGACACAGAGCGAATCTAAAAATCTATTTCTCCCAATGTCTACTACGTCGCCGGCACGTTTCGCACAAGTGCGACCAAAAAGTTAGCCAACCGCGACAACCGGTACATCTTCTTAATGCGATTCCGCGCGTCCGCCCGCGCGCGTAATCGCATTCGCGGCGGCGACGAAATCAGCCTTATTGCTGCGCGAATAAACGAGCGGGACGCCGGTAGTTCTCCTCATTTTGTTCGTACCCGCTTCGTCGGAGGATAAATGTCCCGACAAATATTTGAGTTTCGGGTAAACTGAAATTAAAGTGAAACGGAAAAGGGGGAGGGAGGAACGTACTCCCGACGAAGGCTCGAAAGCCTGCTCTTTCTTCCATCGCTTCGTTTTGCAACACCGTTAATTAATTTGTTAGTCTCCTTGCCTATGAATCGCTTCCGGGATTACAGCGAGATACAGTGGTAACTCTAATCCCAGAAGCGACCCGTAGATAGCGAAGACTAACAAATTAATTAACGATATTGCAGAAACGAAGCGACATTACTATAAGTGGCGTAATTCTCATCGTATCAGACAAAATAACGCTACACGGCAACGAAGCACTTGTGAGTGTCGGAAGACAGGGGAGGGAGTACGTACGCTTAATTCTGTCATGGCGAATCACCCTTCGACCGAATCGGCCCTTTTAGCCCGCCGCTATTTCTCTCCCTTCTTGTTTTGCATTTTCCCAAACCACCTTCGACCACTCTCCTCGCGTGAGAAGTGACACTTGAGTTGCGCCGCGTATCTTGCCTGCATTAAACGTTCGAATATCATGCGAATTCGCGTCGCGCAAGTACCAGAACGATCATTATACAACGACACTCTGCGCTAAAGAGGTCGTATCTCGATCCCGAGCATTATACGAGGCACTCAATTCCCCGGGCGTAACTCTGTATCTCAATTGCTGTCGCGCCCGTCGCGCTGGCGATAAAAATGCCGTTGGACGTTTATAAAGCGTCGCGCTTAATAAAACGCTACGTGAAGGGCACCGAAAGTCAGAGAACGAGCGAGCTGCGACAATATGTTCTTAACTCGATTCGCCACCTGCCCCCGTTGTCCGCCTCGGTCGCGGTTTGGTCCTCGCACGCGTAATTACATTCCCGATGATGTTATCAGTTTTATTGCTACCCCGAGCGGATGAGAGGAAAGCTGGATGCGGGGCGCACGAAGGGGGAGATAGAGAGAGATAGAGACAGAGAGAGAGAGAGCGTGACGAGGAAAAGGAAGATACGAGGAGAGAAGGGCTGAAAGTGCGACGATCGGGGACGGGGAGAGCGGCGACGACAAGGACGAGGGAGAGCGAAAGAGAGAGTGGAACACGACATCTACCATTGCCACGAGGAAATTTGACTTTCAGATTGGGGTTGCGCGAGCCAACGGACCCAGAGGAGAAGGTAGAGGGTAGGAGTCCTACTACGTAGGGGTCGTTGTGCATCACCGTCGGTGTCCGTGTATTAGAGGGAGGGAATGTGTGATGTGTGCAGAAGCAAGGGAGGAGAGCGCGGGTGATTCAGCGCGATAGGGATGGAAGTACTGCACCCGGGTCGTTAGAGCTCCTAATGAGATCTCCTCATCCTCTCGTCTTTCTGGGTTTCTGTCTCGGTTCTCCTCTCTCTCTCTCTCTCTCTCTCTCTCTCTCTCTCTCTCTCTCTCCTTTTCCGCCCCTAAACCGTTCCACTCTCCTCTCTCTGCTTGGGTTACGTACCCTTCCTCCCTTCGTCTCTCTTTCCGCGCTAGCTATCTGGTAACCCCTTCAACCTCCCGCCTCGAGTACCTCGTCACCGTTTTCGGCCTTCTAGCTCGTCGTCTTCAATCCCCACCACCTGGCCCTCCGCCCGCAGCAATGACTGCGTCTTTATTCCTACATGCGGGATAGAGGCCGTAACATAATCATGCAGTTAAAGGGGTCGTTCTTGCTACACCAGGGGCAAGTCATGACCCTCCGAATGGCCACTGGGCCACTGCAATGCCAATATAGACTCCATACGGTTAACAAGCACGACAGCACTACAAGCTGGGATGAATTTACACGCTTAAAAATTCACGATCTTATTTAAACTTTAAGCTCTCTAATATTAAACTTTGTCGTCATAAAAAAAAAACAAACTTGTCAGTTTTAAAACAATAAATTCTCTTGTGATATGTCGCATACCTTGGATAGAAGTTTTTCATTTTTTTTTCACGTTTTCATAAATTTCCTACAACTGGAAGAATCACAAATATTTCATTTAAAAGTCAGTTTTTTGTGAAAAAAGTATAAACTCTTTGACATGATATGCGTTATCTAATTATCTGAAAATGTTCACTTTAAATGAATTTCATAAAATTACAACTTTGAAAATCCAACATTTTACATCTGGCCAAGTATTAATTTGTCATATTTAAGTTATAATATAATTAGCACGAGTAAAAAAGTTGTAGCAGTAACGTTATTACTATCGTAATATAAATATTACGGTATATACCCTTTATGTGAAATCGCGTCTACGTATTTGAATGAGATTTATTAAGACGACGGATATTGCGCTACTCCCATTTTCATGATATTGTTGCGCGAGCAGCGATCGCAGAGTTAGCATTCTACACGACTGAATTTAGTTTTACTTTCTGGAAGCGTTCTATCCCACGGTAAACTCCTCGTGGTATTCTACCCGCTGCAGCGGTAATCCCTTCAACGTCCACTTCCGCAACGCTCCTTCGACTTCATTCCGGACTTTCTAGTCTCGCGTCTTCAATCCCTACTTCAGAAGCTTTCTCCCCCTCCCCCTCCCGCTCGTAGCAAGCGAAGTATCTTTATTCTTATATACGTAACGAAATCATTGCAGTTAAAGAACTTGCTTGTTTTACATTGACAAACGCAAAGAGCGTCTCTTTGCAGAAAACAGTGTTATCCCAATTGCGAGAATTCGCTGTAATCTTTACATATTTCACCATTTTACTATTACAATTTCTTTTATTTCTTTGAATTTTCGTTCCTCCTTAGAGTCGCTGAATTCTGCGGCTAGTTGAAAGAAGATAAGCAAAGTTAAAAACAAAATAGTTTTCGTGTTCCAAGTATCATAATTAGAATGTTTATATTGCTATCGTTAAAACTTCTCTGACAACTGCGGATTAGCTTGATTAAATTCGCCCGACGTTAAACTCCTCTCCACTTAGACGAAAAGAATAGACTGATACGATCGTGTCACGCAATAAAAGCAAAACGTTTTCCTTAACGTTCGTACGATGACGTCATACCCCCCTTATGGAAACTTTTAGTGAACAAGTTTTTTTGCCCGGGACGGATAGCAGGACCGAAAGGTCCCTCGTCGCATGGATAATTCGTGTACTCGACTACTCGGAACGCTGATGAGTCCTGGTAGCACTAGCACGATGTCCGGTGCATTTTGTTTTTCTACTCCGGATGCTTTTGATCCACCTCTAAACCCACCCACGCTCTCGAACCGCCAGGCTCTAATCCCTTCAACGCCCGTCGCGCGTCCTTGCCAACTTCACCCTGCGAGTCTTGTCATAGTTCCTTGTCTTTAATCCCCCTTCAAGTCCTTTCACCGGTGCCAACGGCCGTTGCACCTTTATTCTTAAGTTTCAGCTACAGCAACTGTAACGCGCAATTACGCAGTCAAAGACATTTCCGGAGAATATCCAGCTGCGACTCCGGTGGTCCCCGACCGGGACTCCACCTAGTCGCCATTATATTAGCACGTCAATAGCATTACCGTGCACAGTCTCCGCATTTAGCAAATGTAAGCGTTATTACAGTAGCTAAATGGCGAAAACTGGCAAGCGCAGAGAGATCGCCGAGGAAAATGTCAAAGAAATGTCTAATTAACAAGGAGCACGAGGAGAAACTGTAAGCGCGAAACTTTTTTTTTCCTCCCCCTCCTGCATGCTAATCTTCTTAACGTTCATCCAACTGCAGGTCCTACATTTGGATTCACAGAGCACGGAATAAAATGAAATTTATTTTAAGTACCTCCGAGCTCGCAACAATATTGCATTGCGCCAAGTATTGCCTGTATTACGGAGGTAAATATACCTTAAACGTAAAGTATTAAATACGTGTTTCCACTCCCGATGCGCGCATCGAACTAAAGGGGGAAAAAAAATCGTCATCATCGTTTGCGTCGCTAGGTAAACATTATTAACGAGATAATGGTGGTTAAATATAACTGGCAGCGGTAATTGCTCGTCGTAGGCGTATATAATACGTGCATACGCGGCATTCCATCCTTCGTTCATTCTCTCAACACAATTTCAACAACGCGTACATATATTTACTCTGTACACATTTTCCGCGGATCACATAGTTAATCCGACGAAGACTGTCGTTGTTGTGCCTCTATTAATCACGTTACTATGATAAAGAGCGTGTAAGTGGCAATCGATACACGCGGCCGAGAGCGGTCTTTCTTCTAACATATAATTCGATACAATATTAATTCTAAAACGTTCAAATATCTCTGTATTGTTCTGTCGCTTTCGATATTTAAAAATGGCATGCAATATCATTTTTCGTCAAACTCGTCGATTGTTAATTGAAAATATATTGTCGTATTAAAATGTTCTATAGCAACGTTTGATTTATTAATTGAAAAATATAGAAAACCTCGCATTCTCCATCAAAAATATTCTAAAGGAAAAAAAAATGATTACATCTCAATTTTATACATACAAATATGGTTGAAAGGTCTGTTTAGTGCGAAGAAAAAAAAAACAAAGGCATTATTTTGCTTGTAATTTTGGCAAACATGAATATCACATCGCACGTGTGCCTCGCGTCCATCAATCAATGTCTGAGAACGCGAATAAAAACGAAAAATAATGTCGCGATAAACTTTGCATTTATCCGTCTTTGATGAAAGGTAAAAGTTCTCGTCCGTAATTGCGCGCTGGAAGCTATTACATGAACCTTAACAAGAATTGACGAGAACAAAGACAAACATAAATTTGGTTGATCGCTTTTCCGTCAAGCTTCATCCGGCTTCATGTAGACGAAGCGACAATTGAAAGCTCGCGCATTTTACGCAAAGGATTAAGCACATTTATCTATGTACAAAGATAATCCCCACGCTATAAAGCAGATAAACGAATGTCTATGAACTCAATAAAACGTGATTATTAATATAACGTAATATTTCCGTTCTATTGATAAAGCTTATTCCAGTGAATAAAGTTTGCAGAGCCGATTACAACCGATCAATTACAAGAAAAGTTGGTCGTGCGGAGCATACGCGCATTTTCTTTACCCTCGCAAAACACAAAGTAAAATTGTTATTTCAAGATATCGTTATCGCGGCGCAAAGGCGACAGACACACGTTTAAATATCGAGAGATTGCGTTTATCGATCCGTGCTCCGTAACGATTGTTGAAATCACGTCGTTACGCTTGCCCGACGACACCGGGACCACCGTCATCGAACGTCCTCCACCAAAGTATTAGTGCAAACCGAGTGCAACAACACAGCGGATTGGCCGGCGATCTCGTTTGCCCGCATCGAGAAGTGGCGAACGAAGTTACGGCGTGCCGTTTTCGAAAACAATCAAATCCCGCGTTAACAGCCTCCAAATCATCCGATGACCCGCCCCGGGGGGTCGCGGACCGCTCAAAAGCGCGAGCGATCGTGGCTCGGTCGCCCATTTGATTTTCGATTACACCGCGCGCTCGCCGATGCGCGAAACTAATTCGTTGCGTTTCAATATTCGCCCGGAAGCCCGCCAACGTTACACAGCGCGCCGCAAAACCGATTTCGATAACGGCGCGATCGAGTAATATCCCGAAATCGTCGGCCGGCTCGGCCAAGGATCTCGCAAACTGCACGCGAGCCCGGTCCCGCGCGAGGAAGGCAGGCAGGTGCAGGGTTGAGGGGAAAAAAAACGAGAGAGAGAGAGGCGGACGTATATATCGGCGGCGGGAATCTCGGCCGGGATCCGCCTCGCGCGCAAGTTACGAGCGTATTCCGGGCACGCCACCACGGTTTTCAACCTTGTTACAGTTATGTAACACATCTGCCGCGCCTTCTGAACCGTAAGCTAAAAAGCGTGCAACTTTTTTAAGTATCGCTCGATCATTAAACTTCTACGCGAGCGAGCTCGTGAAATCCACGCGCGAAATTACTCGCGCGCGCGGTTCCTCCCGCGGAATAATGTATACACTTCCGGACCCCGCTTCCTTACCCATTCATTCTACGTGAGTGGCTTACGGGGGGAAATAAAGCAAGCAAACTTTTAACGTAGTTTGGTACATCCTGGCGCCGACGCTGCACCCGCCTTACCATCGGACGATGCTAATTGATTTAGATTGTAACGAGGGATTATCGAGTTCGGAACGCGATAGCGCCTGCTAGAGTTCCTTTACCCTTCCATCCTTCTCTCTTCCTCTCGTCCTCTCTCTCTCTCTTTTATATTTATTAACGTTTTTCATCGCATCAGTCGGATTGCTTTTAGAGAGTCTGTCAAGCCCGCATCATTCAAATTCAACAACTTAATCCTTTATATTATAGTGTATAATATTAAGTACAACTTATTCCTTGAATGTCAAATGATTATTATTCTCAAGAAAATAAATGCGTCTATTTCTATTTTAAAGTATTACATAAATAAAAAGTACACAAGTGCATAATGTTCATTCTTATATAAATTTTTTCTTTTTAAAGAAAATAAAGATGCCACGCAACGCGAAGGAGATACTTCGTAAAACTTTTTAAAACTTGAAAGTCATCTCTCAGTCAAATCTGTTATCTTTAAGAACTCGTAGAGACTACTATTATATGCATCGTCCATCACTGCACTCACATAAATATGCTGTTAAAAATAAAAGTTACCGTAAATAGCGGCGTTATCCTATTTAGAGTTTCTCCGTGATATAGTTTCATCGCGTACAGACGATTCGTCAGTATCTATACTTGTTTCTTTAAGAAGTCGACGAGAATCTCGGTAATTAACAACAGAGAGAAGGCACTCGAAAAATAAGGCAACGAGTTGGCATTTGTCTTTAATCTCGCAAAGAAATATATCCCTAAAGTATCTTGTTTCGCATAGACGCGCTAATCCCGTCCCTCCGCCGTCATTTGCGCCTTCTCGCTCCAGCGGCATCAAAGTAAAATAATGGAGGTCACTAGTGGCGGAAGCGGAATGCTAGAAAGGGGGCCGTGTGCAAGGGAGTGTTGCGTGCGAGCGATAAGAGATACTCGTGGATGCGTGAACGTGTACGCGTTTGCATGAGCAGTCAACAAGAGGCCTTAACTGTACCTCTTTGACGAGATCATTAAGGCTTTCCGGATTACGATCACAATTAGAATTGTACCTACAGTAATTAATTATGCAATTCCTCGCTGCAAAAATAACAATTTAAACTTTATGTAAATACGTAAATCATAAATTTTATGTAAACGTGTTATTCCTTCGTATTCTTGAACTTAACACGTTTACACCGACTCATTAAACAGTTGGCTTCGTTCCGCCTCTGTTTCCGAGCTGCAAGTTTCTCTCTCCGTTTTGTGTATTATTCCGCCAGCGCGCCGATGCCAATGAACGGATTGTATCGCGCATCGCCACGAATATATCGTCAAAGAAAGGGGGAGAAGAAAAGGGGGATCACTGGGGCTTTTTATAGATCCTATCCATCTACAAGACTTCCGGAGATGAGAGAGAGACGAAACAAAGACTGGTATTCATCTCGCATCTCTAAATATTGTTCGTTTATCAACACAGCCGAGGTCTCGAGCGATCCCAAACGAACTGGAAATTGTCAGGCGTTGATAGTCTCTAATCGTAACGTCTTGAAATTTCTAAGGGGACAAAATAATTCCACGGAGACGCGGACTGTCCTCGATCGTACAACAGTAACCACATTGTAATTTTTGTAACGACCGACGCGACGTGGTGGAAGAGAGCCGGCTTAAGCGGAAGAAAAGGGGAGAGACGAACGTAGAAAAACGATTGGCCTTTTTTGGTTTCACTTGGACGACTCGAATTAAAATGCTACCTGCAACTCGGGCGCGGCGACGAATGTAAATGAGATCCTTGGGAAGCGCGGTAAATATTAATTACAATATTCCGTCGAGAAAAAGAAACGGGCAATGTCGTAATTTATTTCGGATCCCGCGCGATAAATGAAACGCTATATTTCACGCGCGGTGATTTATAGGCGTTGACGCTGCCGCGAGACAACGCTAACCGTTTATTCCATTAGTCTCGAAACTGAAAACCAAAATCGCGAAAAGCGATACGCAGTAGTGACGCGATTAACGAACTAATTATACCTGTCATCCGATTTATCTGTCGCGGAAATGATAGTGAGACGTTTACAAATGTCCTTGGCACGACGACGCTAATTAGCCGCTATCAGACGAGCTACAAGCTGGATAATTCAATTGTACCCCGTAATACTTGGCGACGTCCTTAATTATACGGCGCACCTGGGCACTGGCATTTGACTTTCCCCGTGTCTATCGACCCAGTGACTTACGGAAATTATGTATTAACGCGTTCGCCATTATTTCGAGAGGAAAGAGAAAGAGAGAGAGAGAGAGAGAGAGAGAGACAAAAGCAAAGCAAGAAGCGTCCATCAGGAACGAAACGACCAAGAGACAAAAACGGCTGTCCAATGAAAGTGACATTTTCGCCAATCTCTTTTGTGCCAATTATAGCCGTGTGCCGTCAAGCGAAAATTACTTCGTTAAGCCGAACGTTCCTCCAGGAAGCTGATATATATATATATATATATATATATATACATATATATATATATATATATATATGTGTGTATATACACGAGATCGTATACTGTTTCGAAAAATAATTAAAACCGTTCACTTCGATGCTCGATACAAACTTGGATCAATTTTCATTATTACGTGATCGTTAGTAAATCGATATAAAAGGAGATAATTACCATCCAATTACGAGCAAACTTGTGCTCGCAGGTGGTACACGCCATCACCGTTATGTACACGTAGATAGTTTCATCTAAAATTCCCATATCATAAAAAGTACGAAAGTCTAGCTCGCGGTTTATGTTAATACTTGGACACGAGAGCCGGGAATGTCATTCGGCGACTTAAAAGATAAAACTACCAACATCCTAGGAGAGCACTTTTGCTCCCAAGTCACGAGACAGCATTGGTTATTCTCGTTCGAGAAGAAGTTTCGACGGGATCCAAGTTTTTTTTCTACGACTCCATTATGGAATAAAATCTTTAAGGTAACGGAGAAGCGATGCACACGAAACATCTTGTGTACACTGCCGCTTCGAACGTGTGCGGGACGACGATAAATCAGTCTACGGTCAGCAATTACGTTCGCACGGCGCACGGCAAAAAGCGAAATCGGTTTAATCGTCGTAACTTTTCGCTGTCCGCGCCGTGGCAAACATTACCTTTACGACTGGGCCGATAAATCAATCGGGCCGAAATATTTAAACTCGATTAATCGTTGTGGAAAAACGGCAGCGGCGGCGGCGGCGGCGGCGGCGGTGGCGAGGGGGCGCGTTTTAACGAGCTGCCCTACGATAACTCAATCCAGAGGGGGTCGGCGGTACACATGTATAACCGATTAAAAATAATCGGAGGTACGCGGCGGGAACGATCGGCGGTCGATTAATTTCGGGAATCCGCACGGCTGTGCGCGTCGTTGCACGCGCGGCACGTTCCCTCCACGAATGTTGAATCGGAACGCAACCATATGGTCGACGTCATCGTCTTGCACAACGAGAGCTACGCGCGTTCGTCACCTTTTTTGGAATTTAATTCGTTAAATAAACACACTTTGACCGCAACTATTTATCATGCTAAATTTCAATATTGAAACACATTAATGATATATACATTACATAAATAATTAACCTCGTCAATTAGAAAGACATTAAATGTGACGCACATTAATAAAGATGAAAATTGCGGTAGCAAGGAAATTTTTGTTTCAATATTTCGATAGTATATTTTTTACCATATATATATAATATATTTAATCACTTGCATTATTTATAAAATATATCAAACATAATTTAAATTTGGATTATTCCAAATATAGATTAACGTAATTCGAATCTAGGTTATTCTATATTTAACATTTAAAATTACATCTATATCCTCGCCATTTCCACAATTTCTCACAAAAGACCACTTGCTACCATTTGCTCAATTGACATTGCATCGTACGTATATATGTATAATCCCATGAAAAAATAATTTCCAATAAAGACTACAGAACTATCGGTGTGTATCGGGCCGGCAACAAAATGCAGAAACAGGGCCGGGCTCCTGCATGGTGTCGCGCACCGTTCACCATACGTGTACGCGTGTAACCACTGCGTGTCGCACACATGCATATTCACGCGACGCTGAAGTGCCACACCCTCGCGTACGCAGGATTTACACACGCACGCGACGCCGCAGCAGCCGCCGCGCGCTGCACCATCATGCGGTCGAGAGAGGAGAACGCAGAAAGAGAGAGAGAGAGAAAGGGAAAGGAGCATTGTGCGAGAGAGAGAGAAAGAGACGGAAACAATGGAGAGACGCGGAGCCTTTGGGAGAAAGAGGGGGAGGGGGAGAGAGAGAGAGAGCGAGATGGGGAGAGTACGGGTCGCTGCACGTGGAAACTTTGCGGTGCAGTTAAGCCCCGCCGTTTGCTGTTTACCATTTGCCGAGACCATACGAAATTCATCCGTCGTGACCACACGACGCCGATCGATACGAGGCCGACCGCTTTTCCGAGTGCGCGCTAGTCCATACCCGAACTACCCGCATGTCGCGTCGGACGGTATACCCCCGCCGTTTTGATTGCGGACTATTGCGGTCTGAGGGGGGGAGAGAGAGAGAAAGGATCGTGACCATTGAGTTGCGTCTTGGATAACGAGATACGTCGAAAACTTTGCCACAATAGATACGGAAAATTAACCCTCCGGCAGCTGCCGCGACCATGCACACGACCATACGCGCCAGCGCGCGGCCACGGTATATTAAGGCGGAACCGCACGTCCGGTTTACAGCACGTCCGAGGGACGCGGGGCGAGCGGGAGAGCTTGCTCCAGGAACGACGGAAGGAGTATAGGAAAGTTGGTTGTCGTTTCACGCTTGAATTGCCAAAGCTTTGCTTCATTCTGTGAGTTTCTGTGAATACTTCTACGCGGATAGGAGTGATGCGTGAGAACGCGCAAGCATACTGGAGATATCACATCAGAGCGAGGACTATTAATGTAATATGTGACTTTTATAAAAGTAATAAAACGAGTACGTTACTTTTATTGCAAGTGGATACATGCGTGAGAGTATATGTGTACCTTTAATTAAAATTTGTAAAACAATTCAGAACAGTGATTAAAAAAATGTAATATGTATATCGTCTCAATATTCAATTTTTTTATCATAATTTTAAATTGTAAATGAAAAATATAAATGAAAAATACAATATATAAATTTAATGCTACAAAGTTTAGAACCTATAAAGGAACATTTAATGTATATAATTGCTAATTGTGTAATTATAAATTTAATTGTAAATGCAAACATTCGGTTATACATTAATCTAATCGAAGAGACTAACGTAGTAATTAATACTCGGGATTAATTAATATAGTATATTTGTTCCGCTAAATGCACTTATTGGATTATTTTCAAGAATGTACTATAATTTGTAAGATATAATTATTAAGTATAGGTAGTGCACTTGTAATTTGTAAAAGAGAGAGAAACATTTTTGTAAACATATTATACACAAATGCAAATTATCGTAGCATATAACTGCTGCTGTAATTGTTGCTATTAATATTTTTAAACTTTTAGATCAAATAATGTATCATTATCGTATTAACGTCAATAAATAGGCGTCCACAATAATGCGCCACAAATTAAAAAAAAAAACAAAAAACAAAAAGAGATACGTGACGTGTCCATAAAAATCTATCGTAGACGATGTAAGTTACTCTATTACGATACAGTCGCGTGTTATTCAATGATTGTGAGTTGAAGCCAAAGGCTGTCTAAATTTGAGAATATCGCAGACATTTTGTATAGAATATTGGCAGGCACTTTCTGAACAACATTGCCAGGGCAAAAGCCTTTGGAACAAAGGACACATTGTGTTACGAGGACAAATGTTCTGTCATACATTACTTACTTCCATTCATGCGCGTATCATCGCTTTTGCAGTTCGCTCGACGTCGTAACACCGCCACAAAGAAGCTCGCGGATACGTACTGTAATATCCTACGTCGTGCACGGCGCGGCAACATGTTCGTTCATTTGAGCGAACTCGACATTGTTAAGTCTCCGCTTACGATTTAAAGCTGGAGATGGGCCGATCATAAATTTAACTACAGTCGATGCGACATGTCGCAATCATGTTTTCCACGATGCTACCTCGCTATCGCGTCCGAGAATATACATATATTCACGATACACTTTTCATTAAATTGCATTCCGAAAGGTAACATAAACTGCAATGCTCGATATCGTGTAACGAGAGAAATTGCCGCCCTCCCTCTTTCCCTTTGCCTATACGCGATATTCCGCATCATGACATTTTCCGTTAAAGAAAAATAATTTCGTAGATAGTATTGGCCGCACGGTGGGAGCAAGTCGCGCCCTACGATCGTCTGAATAACGAAATCGCGCCATCGATACGAGGTCGATTGCATTTCCCAGTCTACGATCGTTCTCCAAGGCTCAAGTCTCATGTAGCAAAACGTATTCACTTCTGATCACGTGGGATTGCTTTGTACAAAGATGAGAAAAACATGGAAAGAGAGAAAGAAAGAAAGATTCGAGAAGAAGAGAGAATGTGGAAGGAGAGAAGAGTCATGCGAGGAGAAGTTGGCAAGATGAGAAACGCGAAAATATGTCGGGTGCAGTTGCAGCTGCATGGCTTCACGGTGTACGTCGCAGCTGCGCCAGGAAACGGAGGCACAGAAAGAGTAAGAGTCGGAATGAAAGAGCGCGTCGAGTCCCCTCACGTGCGAGGGCCCTCGTGCTCTTCAACTTGTGTGACCCAATTCCGTAACTTCTCGAGTTTGGGAAACGTCGGGCGTAAAAATCGCGTCTAGTTCGACTTTCGTCCTTCCCATTATACCTCCCTCCCCCCTCCTCAATCCCCCTTCGGCTCCCCTTCTTCTCGTTGTGCATTCGCGCGCGAGAAGGCAATCTCGACTTTTTAATTCGTCCCAATACGAAAAGTAAGACTGTTCTCACTTTTAAGCCGCGTGGGCGAGAGAAAGGGCACTCGGGATAATTCACCAGTCGAGTCTCTCCTACGCGCCGGAAAATTCTGTGGAAATGATGTGGCGCGTCAGAAAGGACAGCGTGCTCGCACGTGCGATTGCTGAAAAGCGCCGCAGAAATTTATTCATTTTCATAGGGGGGAAAAAGTTGCTGGATCGCGTCGCTAATTTCCTTGGCGAAATTTTCCGGCAAATTGCTGAATTCCAATTGCGCACTCCTGTGAGCGACGGCGACGACGACGACGTAACTTCTCGAGTTATCGTGAATGCGGTTGTGAGATCCCATTCGCGCGAGGACGGACCATCTATTCCAATTACGTTAGAATGCGCGTTGTAAGTACCCGGGCGTTACATCGGAATACCGAGGGACTTCAAATAGATCTGGAGCCAATTATATTCATAATATTCGATTATGACGGTATGAAACGCGCCATTTCGCTCGGCTGCAATGGACAGACTTGGCGTTATCTCGTAAAACTGCGTTCACCATATTTGTTGCGGAAGCGTAAATATTCGATTAGCCGTTTATTACATCTGATGTTTCGATAATGGGAAACGGTGATGTTAGAATTTCTCATAATTGCGATATGATAATTGTATTGTATTTTGAAAATATGTATTTTGTTATTATTATATGTATTTTGAAAATAATAATATTAGGCAATGATAATGCAGTTCTATTACGCAAACAGTTCACGTGTTCGCATTTAATGAGAAGTTATTTTTACTTACCGATGAACCTCTAATAGGCCTGCATCGGACGACAAAGGGAACGCGATACGCGCTAATTATCGGTTTCAATTCATAGCGGGCTCCACTCGTTGTTCACACGATCGAATTTACAGAATACCGCGAGTACTTTTTACCAATTAGCGCGTAATTACGGAGCACGTTTATTGAGGACGTTAAAATTAACGATATTAAAATTTAATAGCCGGCCAAAGAAGACAGCGTTTTTCTTCTAAAGTCCCAACTTTAAGAAATGTATTTACTTTCTTCTTTTCCTCTCTTTCCGTCGCACTTTCTACTTTGTTAACTTAGTTCTCGATACAACTGCGCATAAAACTTTTTAAAAGTACTATAAAATTTCTCCTTACGCGGAAATTTAACGTCGCATAATGCATCGCAGCCGATCGTACAGCAATGTCTCGCTATTTTATGTGAAAAATATTTTATGTGAAAAAGTGTATTCGCGTTTTCTTGAATCTTCTCCATGCAAGAATGCAAAATTGCTTCGTATTAATACCGCGTAAAAACTAGAGGCAGTAACGAATTTTAATGAGGCGCGATCCAATCTTTTCGGCGCGTGATGCAATTAATGGCGGCTGATCGAAGCCGAACTAAGCAGACGTAGCGTCAATTTTTCAACGCATCTATAATTGATCAGGTGCGTAATGTGCCGACGACGTCGCGTACCAAAGTCCGTAATTAGCACATCCTGCAATTTGATTATTAATCAAACTGCAACGACACGCGCGTACATCACTGTTCTCCGCGGAGTGCGAGCGACGTTGCGGAATATCGCGCGCGTTATATCGACAGCTGAAAGGGAGGAAGTAGGAGGCAAAAAACCATTGGCCCGGATGAAACCCATCACCTGCATTCGGTCAGCATAAATAACTGATGTAACTAGTAATCCACTTTGCGCGAATTAATTTTTCGCAAAAGTACGATGAAATTCGAGATGGTAAGGTACGAATAAAAGTGGAGGTATTTGTTTTAACGAGATTTTAGCGATTCGATTTATACGTCATTTTCCCGGATAAACAGCATACATAAACCAAACATCCCATAAAACGACTTTACCGTAGTAGTAGCTTCGTTTTGAGATGTGCATCCACGCGTTCTCTCTATATTTTAGAAGTATCTATGTAGTAAATATTTTTCTTGACTCGCTACGACCCGACTCCGACGATCAATAACGTCATTTGATTTCAAATAAAGTCGAGCCGGCGGTATAAACTCGCCAGATTCTGTTACGTCCAGAAACGTGTACGCGCGATTGCAACGAAAAGACATGTTTGCCGTTTCGCGCAATAACAATTCGCTTAAAACGGAGTTAATTAAATACTAATTTACGCACCGTTGCCGGCAGCATTCTTTGAGCAGTTTTTCACACCGGGAAAACCGCGGCTGCAAGAAACGTAGCGGACAGAGGGCAAAACAAAATAAAAATGAAAAAAAAGGGAGGAGGAAGCGTTTCTGACCGGGGACGAGGAGAGGGTTAATGAAACTGCGTGTGCATCGCGTTAATTCCGAAAAGTACGCGGAATAAGTCAGTGCGACGAGCGCACTCGGGGAAAAAAGATAGGAGAAAAAAATGTCTATATATAAGTGAAGCAGAGAAAGCGCTTTTTGTCACCGTTTCCTCTCGTCTCGCCGAGAGCGCGATTCGAGTTATTTTCGGAGCGACTGCAGGCAGGGGCGACTCGTATTTCTGAAAAGCGCACCCCCGTTCGCATGCGGATGTGGACGCAGACAGGAGGAGAGGAACCGCCCCGACTCGTCCGTTCGCCAGAACGGATTCATTGCCTGAGTGGTGCGCGGATCGATCGTCGCCAAGTTTATCCACCGCGTAATCCCTTTTATTCGCTTTCAAAGAACGTATCCTGCAGGAAGAATGATCCGACGGAATCCGCTTTGACTTTTTGCAAAGACAGCACTGTGTTATCATCATTATTGTTAATACGTTCTTACCATTATGGTTACCGTTATTGGTTATTGACATAGAGTAATAGGCCGTAACTGACGTACCAGAATGTAATACGCAACTCGAGAAAATTGATATTAATATTTGCAACTGGTATAACTGAATGCCAATGATGAAACATAAAAGCACAATGCTCTCCCTTAATATCTCAAATATAAAAATAATTCCTCTAATTGTCTCTTCGACGTTCTTTTGTTACTGGATAAACAAATTTTCATTGCGTTTCACGCAGATATCTATTTTAATCGCCTCGGGCAGTTATTCCCAAACTTTATATTATCTGCCGAAAATATAAAAGCGAGTTTTGGAATCGGCGTGACATACGAGTTACCCAAGGTTTTATGCGAGATGAAACGGAATACAAGGTAAATAGATAGAGTAAACTATGGTATTTGCATTTGTATCTGTATGTATGTGAGTGAGTGAGTGAATGAGAGAGAGAGAGAGAGAGAGAATATCAGCTTGCGGTAGCATTGCAGCAAGAACGCGCGACATAGCAACGAGTCCGGCTTCTGGCACAGTTGCTGCACACGTACTTTTTTCTACAGTACTGATAAACACGAACGGTAGTAATCTGCGCACGAAGCCTTGGAACGGCTGTTTAAAAAATTAATGCTTAGATGCCATTCAAATGACTGTATGCCTCGAGGCGAATTGTAATAGCGACTCGGTGCAGTGGAGCAAAGCCGTTACATTGGGAATGATAAAAGCAAATCGGCTTCCGCAAAGTGCCTCAGAAGGATATCTGAGATACCTTACGTGTGTAACGTTACATCTCGAAAAATGTGAAATATAATGGAGATATTTCGACGGATATTGTAGTCGAGGGGCTCTTTATGATAGGAATATTATGATTCAAAGCCATGACATACCGAGCTATAGTGCCACGACCGAAAGAGCGAAAAGCTGTAAAATAAAAGACCATCGGGGTCATGGTGTAGCTTTTTACAAAATCATATCGATGAAAAACAGGTGGTAACCGCATGTGATTTGATACGGGGAAAAAAAAGTTATAAAAAATGAACTTTATTTGCCTGTCCGAGAGAGAGAGAAACCTTTATTTTATTCCAACAATTCCAGAATGTCATATATTGTAAATGAACGAGCGTGAGGAAAATAGCAAAAGGCAAACGAATTGAGCAAGCATTGGTATTTGCATGTTTCCGCCAAAAAGTTGGAATCGATCCCTCACGACTTTGCGAAGGTACGGAGACGTCTATCGATGCAGACAAGTATAATTGTACCGCAGTGCGCTAGCTTAGAATGCATATTTCACACCTCGTTTTATGCCATCTAAACATACTGTCATGCTGATATTTTTTAAATAATTTATTTGTACAAAACTCGAATAAATTTCCAAATAAAAGTTATAAAACACAATAAAATTTATTATTTGGAAAATCGACATAACGCTCCAATTTAATGTAATATTAAAAAATCATAGATATATCAAAATAATTTTTCGTATTAAAAAATTATATCAAAATAATTTTTCAATATAATATTTTGATGTTTCGGGATGTTAGATATATTTGAATTTTGAAAGATAGATGGACGGAGTTTGATACATTTAACACTCGGCCAAGTACAAATTCTTCCGCGGAATGTACACGTCCGTTCGCGATATATATATCCACAGACACTATATAATAGAACTCGTTTCGCTTATATTGTCGAACGAATAGATCGCGACATCGAAGCGATCCAACTTCGCGAATGGTATTCGCAGTCCAACCCCATTTCTAGTGACAAGTAATTAGACCGCGAGTAATCTGCCGTTCGTTCAACGTGAAAATTGTACCGTGACTCTCGTGCGAATCTCGTTTTCGAAACTCCTCAGAAACTCCAAAACAACTTCGTAAACGCGTGCGCGCGCGCAAATGTGGGCGCGGTCAAGCGAGATTACGCATTTTAATTGCGGAATGAATTACGAGGGTTCATCGCCTGAGTCTGACGTCAGCCAGTCGGCCGCTGGATCATCGAACCCCTCTTCGGGGTAATAACTTAAAAGTGGCGCTACCAGTGGTCCCCCTCAATGCTATATCGTGCCCGCCGTGGTTTTATGTTTCGTGACCCTCTTACAGTTTACCCCTTACTCCGGGTTACTCTGGATTAATTCCGACGACTATAGACTGCGGCAGCAATGCTGATTCAGAATGCATGGGTCGCGTGATTCCACGTGTCACGATATTAGTCGCGGTAAGAATAGCTCGGTTAGGGTTCTTCGCAGAAAGAGACCGCATGAAAATTTCACGGAGGCAGATACGACCGTCTCGAAACGTTAAATACTTACAGAGTGTAGTGGATTGCGATAAAAATGTTAATCATCTTTGATTACATCTTTACAAAATGCGCGAGCGGTAATCCGCGTCAACGCGTTGAGAGATGTACATTTGTTATTTTTAAACATTACAGAGACACTTGCAGTCTAACAATAGAATCTCTCGCTTTAAAAGCTTTCACACACAAAAACGTAAGAGAATTTTCAATAAGGTTTTATGTTATTACATCTAAGCTCTTTTCCGTGACCGATATTTGCAGTTGAACGCGCTCGAAGTATCTACTATAAGACTCAGACTGCTAATAGCGATCGGAAATAGCTGTTAACGACAAATTCGGGACATAGTATCCACGTTGAATACAAAGTTTCAATCAGTTCCACGTGAACGACACGGATACAAGTCGACGAGGTAGATGCTCATTTTCTCGAATGTTACCTCGGAATTCGCATCAATTTTCAGCGCATTGGCATCATAGCGATCATCTTCATGGATTCTAAAACCGATTGACTGAGCAACAAATAATGCTGCAGACCTTGTAAAAATTTCCATAACATCAAGCTTTAATGCCGTTATCGAAAAATGATTTTAGATTTTCATGCGGTCTTTTTTCTATTCTTTCTGTTCATTTCAAGATGCAATAAAAAAAATTTAACAATATATCATTTTAAAAAAGATATACGCAAATGATTGAACATTGATTAAAAAATTATCAAATTATCCAAGTAACACATAAATTATTTTTCAACATGTATAACATTATAATTAAAGGTAAAACGTTACAACTTGTGTTACGCTCTGAGAATTTATAAACGTAATTTAATATATTCAAGAATGAGTCAACGTTTTGCAGCTTGACATCAGTTCCTTATGCGACAAGCTCACGAGCTTAAACGAGCCGTACAAGGTTTCATCGTAGCGTGAAGATAAAAATCAACGGCGTCGTCCGGGGAAAAATTCATTTCTGCTGAACTGAAAGCAAGCCAACGCATCGGGCGGGCTGGAAAACATCGGCGTGACACACGGCTCGTTTAGAGTGAATTGACAGCGTGTCAGTGTCGATTCGGCCGACTGTCAAACGGAAAACGTGCCAGACCAACACGGAACTTTCTACGAAGACGAATCGGTTGCAAAATCGCGTTACGGTCTATGGCAATTTATGATGATAGCGGATAATAGCGAGACGACGATACTGCAACGCGTCGTGTTTGAAAAGCGTAGATAGCGGCGAGATTCCATCGACGCCGACAATGGCAAATATTTAATCGACAATTTCACGTGGCGCGATTACGGTCAGTCATCGTGAAAACGCAATTAATTCGTATTTAACTTGGACTCGTCAGTTTAATCGTTGAGACGGTCGGCCTCACCCAGACTGTGGTTCTCCGTTGTCGCGACGCTCTTGATTCGTATCAGCCGAGCTTTCGTTCGCCTTCGTCCAACCGTCATGGAAATTAACTAATTTTTACAAATTACTTTTTACTCGCGCAGGTACCGCGTAGTTACCGAGTTCCGGAAGATGAAGAAAGCAAGTTTCTTTAATGTTTCTTTTTCTTTTTTTTAACCCAAGAGCCCATTACAATGCAATTGATGCTGCTAATTAAGTGATTTATACGTTATCGCGCCATTGTGTTGATTATAAGTTGCGAATTTAATTATTCTCTTTTCTCGCGGTAGAAGTTATTATTAACAGCTTAAGCATAGTTGAGTTAATTAAGTGTAATTTTAATTAAACCCCATAAATAACCTTTACTTAATTTTCATGATGGACTTTTCTTTATAAACTATATTTATTTCCTTTCCTTGTTCTTGTGAGATTTAAAAATATAAAACATACTAAATAGGGAAATGTGAATGCTTGCATGAGAAGCAGAATGAAAGGTCTAGCTTATATTCACTCAGTTTCGATTTAGTTTCATCAGGAAATAACACTAATGTATGTTACATGTACATACTAGTAAAAATACACGACAGATCTCTAAAAACATTACATCAATAATATTACACTGTTCTAATACTGGAATTTTGTGACAAATCCAGAGTGAATTTACGAAATGATTAGAATTTCTCAATTTCACGCGTTTAATACAATTTATTCAAATTCCATTAAATGCGGGATACGTTACTAATGATATTGCATTACGTAAGCTAGTATACCAAATATTTGCCTTGTAACGCCTTTGCATCTGACGGTCCGCGAACTAATAAGTTACTCTATAATTAGCACTCGCCCCGTTCCGGTAACTGATAATTATGCGCTACGGCGGTAATGCAACGCCCTGGTGCGGGCGGGACCTTTGAGCACATGACCACCATTAACCACACACCCGAGATATAGTCGCTCGCATGACTTCAAGTATCGTCAATAAGATTGATAAGAAAATCGCAAAGTCCGGAGACAGCTTCTCCGCTTACTTTCGAGTGAGCACAATAATAAAATGAGAAGGAGAAAAAAGGGAGTCATTAGATACGAAATAAGCTGATACTTTTCTCGATATCAAGTCTGCTCAAACATCAAGGATTCGCAGAGACAACTTTTCGCAGATTCGACTAAAAGCTCGCTCGTTAAACACGAAGAAATGTTGGTTCTACAGAGGTATACTTGGATAGACAGACCGGAGACGCACTCGGACATCGGCTTTCACGGGTGCAGGGGTGCAGCTCGTGAATAAAAGATGAAGGGGTATTAAAGGATATACGAATAACGTCAGTGGCGCGCTTGTAAATAAATGAATCACACGCATTGGCTCCGGTATATACGCGGCCATATCCTCTGATTTCGAAAAACGACCCTATCGCACTATCGGCAGCCATATTTCGTCGCTCGGAATTGGAGTAAAAGCTTTTTCACTCGTATCGACTATTTGCATGGTCGGTACATCAGACAAAATATATAGCGTCGAGAATGAAAAATCTTGAAAATATGGCAAGAGCTCTCTTTCGAAAGATCGAATTCGAGAAAAGGAATTACTCGCACTGGTTGAATGCGGCATCCATCTCAATATTTCGGCGACGTAACGTCAGAAATTGACTGTAGTTGCATAAATAACAACTCTATAATTGCATCGATATTCCTTTGTCAATATTTTTCAAACAATCATCCTAATTTCCTAACAAAAGAGCGCTCAAAACGGTGCTTGCCGAGTTAAGCCAGAATAAGAGCTTTTTCTATACATGTGCTACGGCCATTGAAGCTGACAGCCGAATAGGTCCGCCGGCAAACATCGTGGAAGAAAATGTCGATTCCGATTCGGAAGCTCGCTCTCGGGGGGTTTCTTCTGGACAATACAAAGTTTTAGCGACTGTAAAAGAGAGAGAGAGAGAGGGAGGAGAATTCGGCGGCTGAAGCACGCCCGAATGTGCTGCAGGTACTGGCCTCGTTTCGCTCGACTTTCGATTGTTCTCGCCACCGTGGCGGAACATATCGCGCCAGAAAGACAGAAAGCTTGCTGGCGGAGCTTACTCCTTCCTCTTCACTTCTTCCGACTCCTTTTTTTGTTTCTTACAGCATGTCCGAACGGATCGCGAACCAATAAGTCACTATAATGGTTGCAGTCAAGATGGATCCAAAGTGAAACTTACGTGTCCGGCTCTATCCGGATCGAAAAATCGAGCGCGCGTCTGGAAAGGCGGTGAGACGAAGTAAAAAAAAAGTCGCAAACTGTAGAGAGGGAAAGAGGAAAGTTGCAGCGAAAGAGAAAGAGAGAGGGAGGGGAGTGAGAAACAAGTTTGCACTTTGTGTTTAGCTGTGGATGGTACGGTGATGCACGGTGAAGAAAATAAACGATTTACGCGTCTCGGACGCAATTTCTAAAATTGCCAATAAAACAGACGCAGCGTCAGCATACCGGGTAGATGTGTCCCCGTGCACGTATGTGCGCGTATGTACGTGTGTGCGAGGAGTCGGTACATAGAACGAACGTAAACGAATACGTATGCTAGTAACAACGCGCGCGCCGACGATCGACGGCGGAATAACTGATTGAGTCGCGATATCGGTCTCCGCTCGTGCGATTCCGGCCGCGATGAATTTTTTCGTCGAGTGCGCGGTTTTTTTTTATTCGGCTGCGGCAACGCTCGCCATTGTTTGACGAGAACTAATGACCCGCGGTCTATGCAAACGCAAGCCGAGGAAATTTCTTTTTCACCCTCCGAAAACGTCTATAATGAAATTATCGAGTCAATTTCGATTCGGCCCGTTGAATATATTTCGTTCACGACCGTATCTACCTTTCTACAAATGGCAATGACCGAAAATAAGACGCTGTCGAATATACATGTACAAACCATTGATACTATCTATTCTTACATGTGAGAGTATAGGATAATATTCTATAATAGAAATATAATATAAAATATAATAGAAATATAATATAGAAAGGTTTTAAAATAATTTTAAAAATTACCGCTACTTTTATCACAAATGCGTCCGGCAAACGATTGCTTTCATTCATCGGTAAATTATCCGTACGATTTTACATTTAACATTGCAACGCTGAAATTTTTTACAGCGAATAATTTCGACAAAGTGCGTCCTTGTTTAACGTACACGGGAACACGCGTACTCGGTGTCAAATCCGTCGGACATTATACGGGTCAGAGGGTCGTGTATTTTTTTTCCTTTTTTTCCCCCGTTAGAGGACCGCAAAAACACAACTCGGCGATGTTCTGCGGACAGACTCGCGAAAGTAACAACGGAATATACTTGTCGCTCTATATTGCGAGACAGATTTCAAAATTTTAATTGCACATAGAAACATAGGAAATGAACGAAATAGAGGAAACACGAGTGAAAAGTACGCGTACGGCATTTGCGATTATACATCGCGTTCGAGTATGATAATATCTTTC
Source organism: Tetramorium bicarinatum (assembly GCA_928718305.1). Classification (NCBI taxonomy): domain Eukaryota; kingdom Metazoa; phylum Arthropoda; class Insecta; order Hymenoptera; family Formicidae; genus Tetramorium; species Tetramorium bicarinatum. The sequence continues at coordinate 7,134,813 of OV788320.1, forward strand.
ATTTGAGTAATGGTGAAATATAATTTCGCAAAGTTTTTTCATTGCGCGGTGGAAGGATCGTAGCTAAAACGGATCATATTCGATGAATATTTTACAATGACTTGATACAATTTTGATTCTAATCTGACTAAATTCTAGATAGTAATGTCATAAGTAATGAATATCCATAAATCAACATTAAATTAAAGTTTAAATCTCACATAATTTTGTTTGCAACTTTTTATTAATATTTCAATACATATCACTTTATTTTCTATTTGTTGTCCTCGCGCTTCTACGATAAATCGTTCAATAATTTGATATATCAAAGAAAAATAGCATCAATTAAGTTAAAAATGCGCAATGTCCTAGATTTTAAATAGCTTTTAATCTGTTTTTATAGCCTGTCTGAAATTTGAATCCGGCAATGCTCCAAACAATGAAACCACCAATCAATTGGGTCAATTCAGGTCAATTATCTCAGCCGACGAACATAGAACCGAGCATATACCCATTTCTCCTTCACGATTGTTTATCAGCGATCGAAGATCACGAATAAGATTTTCTCTCATGGTGCGAGCAGTCATAATCTCATTACTGAAGTTGAACTGCATTCACGAGCGAATAAAGTCATGCATTCGCCGTCTCTTGCATTACACCGACCACAATAGAATTTCAACCACGACCGTGTGTTTCGCCACAACATGCACGGTAAGCAAAGTGCCAAGAATGCAATAGTTTGAGAATAATTGGTATATCTACCAGCGCGCTATGTACCGGTCCGTTTACGACGTTTTACAATTTCGAATGGGATGCGGGGGGGGAGGGGGGAGGACCGGTTGGTCCCGTGTACGACATGTTCGCCGGTCGTTCGAAGAATTAGTATCTGCGTCTATATGGAGTGGAAAAGTCCACTTAGCCCCGCTGGCGTCATAATAAAAATATAGCGGTCCAGCGGAATAACGCGGAGTGTTCTCGGCGACCATACGATGTCGGTGTAAAGTCACCCCCCTCGTCTCTTGCGCGTTCTCTCGCTGGGCTGCTCCTCTCCAGCACGTTTCCCTGCCATTTCCGACTCTAATCCCTCGGAAAATAGTGCCGTATACTTAACGCTTTAAGAACGTCGCATCTGTGCCGCACTGCCCGGGCACGTGTAAACTCTCGCTCCTCTCGACTCTGTCTGCCTTCGTCTCGCAGCCGGTGTTCCGCGAAAGGGTTCATCGATCTTCACGGTCGGCTGGAGTGAGATCGAGAAGAGAGAACGAGGGTCGTGAGCGTGAGTCCTTCAAACGCGACCGCTTTAATAAAAATTGATGACGGCGAGATAGCGCGAGGTCAATTTGACGAGTGTCGTTACCCGCTTAATTACTGTTCGAGGATCGCGTGGCACGACGATCGGCGCCGAGAGTGTCGCATTTTTACGGGCTCGAATGCCTTCTGGCGCCGCGATTTTATTTGTCCAAGCATTTGCAGCTCGTACATTTGGAAAACGAATACTCGCGACGATTATTACGTTGTTTTATAGATAAATGAATTTTTTTTCCATCAACTATAAGAAACGTGTAAAAAATGATAATGTAATGAGTGGAGCAATGTACGTGAGATAGCAAAAAGTTGAAAAAGTAGTAAAAATGCACTATCTTTTGGATATCCAGTAAAAGACTTTCGACGCGCCCTCGTTCGTTCTTCCGACGCGGGTAGATGAGGTTGAGAGAAAATGATGGCCGAATCTAACGCGATCGATTCTCGAACTCAAAATATCAGGCGTATACGAGAAGAGGCGAGCGAGCGTATCCGCGGTATAATCTGGTGAACTGATCCGCAAACTATTCGCGGGCGCACGTGTACGAGGACGGCGATAACTCGGAACCGACGCGCATAGCTCTCGAAAACTATGCCAGCGTTTCCCCAATCAGGGACTCATTGTTTTCGACGGAACGTTCGTTCGTTCGTTCTCCTCGTTACGCTCCCGCTCTGCCGTGCGCCCGATATTACCCGCATAACGAACGCATGCGTGCATCTCTGTGTGCGTTCGTGCGTGCATACGTGCGTGCATGTTTGGGAGGAGAAGAACAGCGCGGTAAGTGCGTGGGACAATGGAGGGGACCGCCTTATCCCGCCGTCGTAGAATTTGCATGACGAGACAGTAAAGCGGGATCGGGGAGTTGGGTCGAATCAGACTGAGAGAAGCTATCCTCCCTCGCTCCATCCTCCAAGCTATATATCCTCCCTTTCTCACTCACGATCTATCTCTCCCCTCGTTCCCGACATCTTTCTCTCTTCGAGACCCTACCACCTCCGTCTCCGCCATCATCGCGCGACTTTCCGTCTATCTCTCCCCGGCACGCGGGCAATACATCCGTTATCTCCGTCTCGCCGCGTGGCTTTTCCATAATCTCCCATAACTGTTGTAGTTGGAAGCTAGAGAGATAGAGAGAGAGAGAGAGATACATCGGTACAGGAGCGGAAAAGAACCGAGAGGTGGTGAAGCAAGACTGGCTACGTCGAGAAATATGGAAATCAGGGGAACCGAGAAAACCGGTACGACAGAACGACGAAATTCTATCGACGCCCGTCGCATCGGCGCAGTTACACGCGGCGAAAGATATTGAAAATGGCAATCGGCCATTGTGGGCCATGACGGAGAGAACGGTCGTCAAGCCCTCTTCCTTCTCCTACCGAAGATTTCTCCGTTCGTTCCCACCGCTCAGATTCACTGGAGCGACCAACGATGACCTTCGAGATGTCATGGTGGACACTTTTGAAAACACTTCCATCATCCCAGAATATTTTTGCAAAATAAAGCAAAGTAAAATAAAAATATCGTTTTTTATAAAGAGCATTGGAGTATAAAGTATAAAGTAGCGATCTACCGCTTATAATAAACGTGAAATTGGATTAAAAGCAGAAAATCAAATACAATTAAGCATCGCCGTTATTGTACTAAATAAAAAACAAGAGTATCAATGATGATTAATAAAACGGATAACCTACTTACGGAATGAAGAGCTAACTTGATCGGATTTAACAGCTTGGATCTCGGTAATCTCGGTTGCGAACGCGAGCGGCAACGGCGACGACGAATTATAATACAACGAAAGAGACTGTTAATTAACCACATCGGCGTATGCACGCGCGAGTATAATAGGCGCGCGTGACCCGATTTTGCGACGCGTTAAAATAACAATGTATTTATTAACGACCACGTACGCGTGCGGCAACGCCTCCGGCGAAAAGAGCGTGACTGCGAAACTTTATAAGCGAGCGGTAGCAGTCAATATACATATATATAGAGTGCCGTGCATTCTAATCTCGATGATGGGTGGCTACCGAATGTAGCAAAATTGAAATTGTATGAAATTTGGTGTACATGGTCGACACATCTCTGAAGCGAGCACAACAGCGACATCCAGAGATCGTGCATAATTCGGGGTTCTCTTAACTCATTGAAAGTGGAGGAAAGCAAGCGGGCGCGCTCGACAGAAAGACAGGTCGCGAAATAGACGATGTGTTGTTGCGAGCTAAGACGATCGATGGTCGAAAAATCGCCAGCAGGACGAGGGACTCGATGAATTAAAGAGAAAGGGAGTGGCATTCGCAATGTGTGTTGAAATAAATATATGAAATACTAACGATAAAACGAAATGTATCAAAAAGAAATATTCATTCCGATGAAATGCAATAAAATGCAAAACGCATAATCATAAAAAGAACGGAGAACCATTTTCCCAGGGTTTACCGCGGTTCCAATTTTAATGTTAAATACCTGTGTATATAGATATGTGTAGATGGAATTTTTGTTCATATCTTATTCAATATTTGAGAGTCTTGGTCCGGTATTAAAATCTTGGCTAAGGATTTATATACGCTTGAGCTTTATATCACGTATATACAAACGTATGCTGTATTAAAACATTATTCCATTTTATGTATATGAAAATGTAAAACGAGTTATTTTTATTTGAATTTATATTAATATAATTTGAAACGAAATCTGAGATAAATACCGTTTGTAACACGATATTGAGTATTGCCCTTATAAAAGCGCGGACATTGCTGTTTTCAAACGTTACCGGCGATGAATGTGGTTAAATCATTGATAACATGACAGAACGTATCAGCATTATGATAGTAATAACGCTTTTTCAGAGCGCTCATCCATCCGAGCTGCTCATAAACAAAATCCGCAGAAATCAGGCAAAAAAGAGCATTAATAGCGCGATTTTCGCATTGGTAGATTTGACGTTGCACCAAAGGGGATATCGATACGAGAGCAAAATCGCGTGAATATCAAATAAAAGGGAGAACATAACGAGCACTTTACATTTTACATTGAAATCGTCATTGCATTCACGCCGCTTCAACAGCCGCGAGAATCGGGCAATAGAGCTGAGGCAGTTGGATTATCTTGGCGTCAGTTTCGCGTTAAGCATTAATCACGACGCTGGCCCATTAACGTCGCGCCCACACTTGGGCAACTATGATGCCCCCGTCGTTACGTTCCGAATCGCGTCGCGCGCGGCACATCCCCGCGATGCTCCAACTTCTCGGCGTTCCGCATTAACCTCCGAGCGAAGGTATTAGAAATTGCAATCAAGAAGGTATGGTATCCCTTCTTCCCCCCCCCCCCTTTCCTTAACTTGTCCCCGTAGTAACAGCGTGGACGGAGGACGGTGACCCCCAAAATGCGCCGCCACCCTCCCTCTCTCTCGTCTATGATGATGATCGTGGTGGTAGCGATGGTAGTGGTGGCGGCGGTAATGGTGGTGGCCGTAGTCGTAGTCGCGCGTGCATAACTTCGTGCTCTCTTGGCTCTGCCAGCAGCCGGCTAGGTATTGATCGGCTCTGCCCGCGAGGACCACATGGCGACTCGGCATTCGTACAAACTCGCGCGTCTCCGTCGGCTCTCGCCTTTAACATGGCGCCCGTGGGCGGTCACGTGGCCTTGCCACCCCCTCACCGATATTGCACCACCACCGATGCAACGTAGACCGTCAGTGCGCACTCGACCACCGCAAGGGATATATGATGCAGCCACGAATCCCTCTCCGTCTCTCTTTCCCTTTCTCTCTCTCTCTCTCTCTCTCTCTGTTCTTTCCTCTCCACCCCTCTGTCTCTCGACGTCTCTCCGTCCCACCGGCTCTGTCTCTATCTCTTCCTGCATTCTCCTCTTCAGAGACGGCTTAAATATTTGCACGGCCAGATAGAACGATATTGCGCCGAAAGTCTGGATTATTTGTGGTCGAATACGGGAAAAATCGGTCGGTGGGGTGAACGAGCACGCGGGGACGGTGTAATTGCGAGGATATCCTGGGCGCATAGCGCGCACGGCGCTCTAGAATTCGTAGTGGAAAATAGCTGCGATCCAACGATCCAGCGCTCCGTGTGGATACGGGCGGGAGCTTCGTCCCGTACAAGCTTTTTAATCCAGGATCACGGGCTCACGTGGAGGGTCTCTCTCTCTCTCTTCCTCTCTCTTTCTCTCTTTTTTTACCGGTTGTCCTTTCATACGACTGGTCGTTTTTCTCTTCGTGTGTCTACCAGCGGGCGTTCCTGTGATCCTACCGGGGATGCACACGCTCGGTCGATCGTACGTGTATCGGACATCTTAAGCCACGATATTAGGAGCCAGCCGTGGCGGAGATGGAGAAAGAGGGAAAGGGACCGTAAGAGAAAGGGGGGCACGATCGTTTCCGAGAGCAATGGTGCCTGAGTCAAAGTACCCTCCGGACACCCTCCATTTGTCCCTTCTAAACCTCCGATCGTCCTCCGTGGCCCTCCGCTTTCTCATGACTGTCGCATCGTCCTGCAGGACAGTAGAGGGGATAGGAAAAAGACAGAGAGAGAGAGAGAGAGAGAGAGAGAAAGAGAACGGGCAGGGAGGACGATCGATCTTCCGGAATGCCAGTCGTAGCGATTGAAAAGCTTCTGATTCGTGACACGAGACGAGAAATCCAACTCTGAGAAAGTTTGATCGTTCAACGGGACGTCGATAAATATACCAGCGATGTCAATCTAACGTTACGTCAGCATTCACAGTCGAATTCGCTACATACTTTGGATACATTTCACGATGCGACGTTAATTACGCAAGAATATGCACGCGCACGTTTGTACCCCCGGTTCAAACGACAAGAAACGAGAACTATCCGCGACTCCTTGTCGCAGATAATTTAAGATGCACCGAGACCGCGTCGCGCAAGTTACATATTCCTACTCAGACTTTGTACTGGCGCCCGAGAATTTGCGAGATGTAATTCAAAGCGAGAACTTAGCGCTGCGCGTAAAGCCTTAAGAGAGAGGGACGGGAAAGGAAGAACTTGCAACAGTATCATTAAATATTAAAACATATTTACGCGCGATACTGCTGCTGGCGGTTGCAGCAGCGCCAAGAGACACGGAAGCTTCGGATTGCATTTCTTATCATCGAGGGATCAGGAACGCTTGTATCGCGCCGAATATCATATATCGTAAATTAAGAGATCCTCCAGAAACCTTAATTAAAAGAAGAGAACATTATAAAAGGCGATCGAACAGCAATAAAAAAAAAAAGAAGAGAAAGCAGCGGGGAAAAATAAAGGACGTTTACCAACATCGTCTGGAAACGATATTGAGCAAAGAGAGCGTTTCAAATTGTAGCTCGTTGTCGAGAGATATCAGAAATCTCCCTTTCTCTTTCTCTCTTACTCTCGAGTACGCACTAGCAAAGAATATACTTTAAACCAGAAGGTACACAGTTGGCTGACGACCATGTGTGGAACTAATGTCCACGTAGAAAGATCGCGCACTCGAAAGTCGTCCATGACCAGAGCGGGCGGGAGGATATGCGCTGGCCGGTGTGACGCATCCTGCAGGATACTCGAGTGCGATCGATCCCGCGAGATACGAGTCAACGCTTCGCGACGTCGACCATCCGAAAAGCCTCGCCGATGTTTCCGTTCGCCATTAACCGAGAAAAGCGGAGCTGCGAAGGAGGACGCGGAGGAGAGGGAGGGCCACGATGTCCCGATTTTCACAAAAATGTTTCGGAAACGAGCATTGCGTGGAAACGACGAAAGCAAGTTCCGTTTGCCCCGCTTTATCGAATGGAACGATTGCCTCGTGACGGCGCGATAATGTCGGTAATATCTTTCCAGTAAAAAAAATAACATTTATAAAAAGAAATTGCATGGGAAGCATTTAGAGTAGTATATATACTCTTATATTTCAAAAAGTTCTGTGCTCAAAATTAAATGGAAGCATTTATTGAAAATCAGATTGTAAATATAGTAAATATCGCATTACTTGTAAAATTTTGTCGACATACTTTATCCCGTATTGCCTCAATTGTTTTTTCTTTTGAATCTATTGCATTGCTGCAAATGTTGAAATAACATTGAAAAAAAACTAACAAGCTTCTCCATGTAATTTTCGACTTTTACAAATAGATTGCTCTTGCTTTCTAAAGCGATTTAAAGATAACAAAAGCACGCATCTTATTCGTCTTTTCCGGAATTTAAATCAGACTCGATTATACGAGCAGTAATCACGGAATGACAAATAGGACGCTCTATAGAGATAATTATCGCAATTCCGCGTAAACTTTTCGGGCGGACTCGTCGAGAAGCTTTTAAAAGTCTTAACGATACTTGCGAACAGCCGAAAGCGCCGACGTCCTGAAAAAAAGGAAGGGAAAAAGAGAGAGAAAGCGACGAGAGAGGCCAGGGCAACCAAACGGAGAGTTGGACGTCCAAGTTTAGAAATGCAACGGAAAGAGAAACCGTCTGGAAGGGGAGAGAGGCGACAGAGACCTCGTATTGATCCACGTGATACGCTCGATTAGCCGCGAATTGCAACGGATTGGAGTAACTTACAACATATTGAGACCATCGGGCATAATGGTTTCGTGATCCGGCCAAAGGCTGTGGCAACAGACAGAACTGATATTCCGCTTCTCAACGTTCTCGCGTGCATCCGAGAGAGTTTGCGCAAGGATGCACCGTGTGCACCGAAACGAAAACTAATCGTCACTGATGAGAAATAGGAAGAGAAATTTGTAAGCGACATAATGCGATTTAATATTTCTCGCATCGGCTGCTGCCGAATCGATAACATTTAAAGCCTCAAGTCTTGCGTAACAATGCGAAATAAAGGGAATTATTTAATCTCACGTCGCTTCTGGAGGTTATTAATATTAAACAATATTACATCCGGCATAATTATATCCTCGTTACACTTAATAAACGGATAAACGAAACGGCACGATTGCAAATTTAGAATACCGAAATGTTTATTCGATGTCCAGGTAAATCAAATTAAATGATTGCGCGCCTACTTGATTCGTGAACGACTGTTTCGCGAATCAAGCAGACAGCGTTTAATTCAATTGTCATGAGATGTACGAGATGTACACTCGTGCAAGTGCGAATTTCTGAACACCGGGTAGAAGCGGTCGTGCACACGTAGTGAACAACCCGAAGAACTGCGCTCAGCAATTACGCGACGGAAAAATCGCGAGCAAAAATCAACAACGGAGAAAAACCTGTGTAATTGAGTTTGCGAAAGTTGTTCACCGAACGACACGGCGATGCCCATGTGCATTCCTTTTTTCCTTTCGCTCCCCCGTCCCGCGCTCCTCTCTCTCTCTCTCTCTCTCTCTCTCTCTCTCTCTCTCCGCCATTCTCTCCTCTCTACCGCAAATCCATGATCATTTCCCTCCCGTTGCGTTCCTCCCACCCGTCTTCCCGCCATTGTAATTCGCCTTCGCGCGCTAAATTAATTATACATTGCTTTAGTTAGGCACACCGACATTTGCCTGCTCCGACGTGGAGCGCCCGTTTCCCGCTTCGAATGCGATCACAGACGTGGCGGAATTGTTTGGATTTGAAACGGAGCATAGGTATAACTAAGCGCTCACGACAGCTTTCCGCGGCCGTAATTCGTTGGAACAGCGCGAGTGCCACGATTTCGATTTCACGGCTCCTTCCTGTATCCAAATTGCAGCCGAGTGCAGCGATATATAGCCGACTCTATGTTTCGCCGAGCAAACTTCGTCCAGTCTAAGGAAACTTGCAGCGTAATCTCTTTGTGTTTTCACCCGAGATTCTTATTCCTAATTCCTTGTAATAACAGTAGTTTAAGCGAAATTTTGCATGTGGAATAAAACTTGTATGTTACGTTTATGTGATAGACATATGTATACATGCAATATATGTATTACAAGTTTACTTTGGTATCTCTAATATTAATTTTCCCCTCGATAAAACATCGGGGGGGGGGGGGGGCAAGTTTGCCTATTTGACCCGAGTCCCGGAAAATTAAAGAAAATAACTCGTTGTGCACTCGAGTAATTTTTATTAAAGACCCTTCCACAATCTTTCCGCCTGTAAAAATTCGATTTCGCCTCAATGTTTCGTGCCGTGATTTCCACGGTGTATATTTCTTTTAAGATCCAATTCTTCACGCTCTCGGCGTCTCTATATCGCCAGCAGCCACCGCCGACTCGGCGCTCTAAAACAACCGCGCGTTGTCGCAACAACAGCTACCTCTAAAAATCACCTCCATAAACAGGCGTGTTTGTTGTGTACACTTTGCGCAAGCCTCCCTTTCCCGTCCCATTCCTCCACGTTCCTATACCTTCCTATTGCGTTTTCACCGCGTGCCTATATACACACATATGCGTACATTGCGATACGTATCGTGGTTACGTACAATGACACGTCAAGATTTTGAACTAAAGCTCTTTCTTACGCGGATATTCACATTTAACGACACTACATGTTTGGAGAATAGTAGTAGAGAGCACATTAACTAAATATATACGCCAATAATAAAGAATACACAACGCCTCACGCAGACTAGAATAACTTTCTATAAAATGCTCGATAAAATACAACGTTAAAACGTTGTTTTAAAAACGAATGGCAGGAGACATAATAACTTTATATGTGTACTAGCCATAATACTGTAGACTCGACTCGATTTTAAAATGTTCAAATATAATTTATCTCAAACGTCGCAAATTCACGTATTATCCGCGTGAATTTCACAACAACACGAGCCTCCCCCGAAAAAGCATTTCCCATTCCAGTGGCATCGGAGTTAGGCTCGGCTACGGCACACTACCCCTCAGCTACGACTACTCTCGCTCGTCGTGCACATTAAGCTCAACGGCTTCGCTAATGCCGCTTTTCGTTTTACCCCCTCGTGCTTGGCGACCCTTCGCCCGCTCCGTCTACTCCACAGCCCACCCACTTTGCTTTCCGTCCCAAATTGATTGGACTGCGAATCGGCCGGCTTGAATTATTCATACTTTGCCCGGCGATAAACCAATTTCTACGCCGACCAAATCGAGGAAGAAAAGATCGGACCGCCACGCGAGCGACGAAACGGAGGAAGACGTCGGTGCGTACTCTCCCAACAACTCAAAGAGACGGTCTGCGAGGGTCGGACAAACGAACAAGGTGAACAACGAGAGACAAGGACGCGGATGTGACGACTGGGAGGTCAATTAACTTTACCGGAGAGATCATCGAACGAGCTGCGACGCCGTTTAATTTCATCATTCGATCCAATGACGTGGAAGGTACGCCCGAGAAAGAAAATAGACGACTTCGCGCCACGCTATGGCTTTATTGGAGGGTCAAAGCGCGAGAAAAAGCAAACGATCGTCATCTTTCTCGCTCTCCTCGCATCTCTCGTGTTTAGCCTGCGGTTTACTGCCCGTCTCTTTCTCTCTTACGCTCTGACGTGATATTTTAATCTGTAGGTTAAGGACATGTGAACCGTCGTCTGCCTTAGAACGAGGCGGCTCGATATCGGCGTCGTTCTAGAGACGGAGGCGTAAAGTGTGCGTCGCACTAATCTATTTGTGGAGAGCGCGTCAAATTTCAAAGGCAGGATTAATCTATACGGAAACTCTCTCAAGTTCTGGTGTGATTCTCGCCAGGATAAACGTACAAAGAACGGGATTGAATGATGAAAATCCAAATGTGCCGATTTAAAAGGAAAAAATGTGTGCGCAAACATTGATAAGGCAGACTGCTTGCTCCCTACGAAGGTAACTAGCCCAAGTTACGGCGATTCGATCGGCAGAAATATGAGAGCTGTATATCGAAGATTTTCGTGTCATTTTTATCGTTATGGACACCGATTTACAACGATTTCTGTCCACTACCTCGCCAGGGCGAGTCAACACCCGCGATAAGAGGACACTTTCAGCAATACCCTGACGAAGGAACCACTCAGGCCGCCGCTTTTGACCTTTTGCTTTCCTGGATCGGGCACGGAGCGGAGGGAATCTTCTCGACAAAAGATTTATGAACCCCTCGGCAATGGCAGCACGCTACTTATTCCACCATAGAGTACGCACTCGAGGTATACAAAAAAAAAAATGCGGGAGCGGGGTGTACACGCGAGCGATCTCCAAAGAGAGAGATCTTAAAAAAGGAGCGTCCCTCTTTCGTCTCTCGCGTCGAATCAATCACTTACCCGCGAGTGTGTCCGCCAACGCTCGGCAATTTACATCGTCATTAATTGTCGTCACCATTTGAGGATTTCAAGTGGATAAAAGAGCACTTGATTTCAAGGCAATCTCGACAAAAGTGACGTTTGTTTTAAATTGTACATTTAATGATTATGTATTTAGACTCGACATTAAACTATGTCACACGATAAGAATTTAATCTTCTTTTTTGCTCATAAAATACCTAATAAATTCAAGTTTAAAAATTCCTGCCAATAATCTATAATTAATGTAATTATCCACGTTACTTGGTTTCAATCGCAATTTTTAGTTATTATAATCCAATAATTTTCCTCCAGTCCCAGCGAAACTGGCGAAAACGGCGATGAGAATAATACGTATCATTAACGCAGCAAACGCTATCGATGTTTAATGACAACTTTAGCAAGTGTACTGTCGTCCCATCGATCTACTTGTTTGCCGAGGTCAACGACACCGAGACACTACAGCGATCAGTTATCCCCCGTGGGAGCTCGTCAAAAAAGTTTCTCTTTTTTCCACAACGACGTAACGGACGGCCACGCGGCCACTACGTTGTCGTAACAAATGGTCTTTTTCTTAAGCGACGTAAATTTTATCGGTGCACCCTCTCGTCAAGTACGAAGAGTCCACCGCCTCTACAAAGAATAAGAGGGTAAGAGAGAGAGAGAGAGTTAAGACTTGAGCGCATATCTTGCCCACGCTCTCATTCCGCGATCAGAGTCAATTGACACAATTCCCAGCAATTTTAGCCAGTGGTTAGGCCGAGGTCAGGTTATACGTGCCGCGGCGCATACACAGCACGCTGAAACTAATCATAATGTATCCTCGTCGGTCGGCGAGGGGCACCGCGGGAGGAGAACCGCCGCCGTGATTGGTCCGTTGCGGTATTCCTCGCTACCAGATAAAGTTACCGTAATATGGATTAACTGCCCGCCATAGCCCATATTCCGATCCGGCACTCACGCTCCGGCTCACGGTGTAGTAATGAACTCGTAACGGCCGCTGTTATCAGCCGCGCCGCTGCTCGAGTGTCTTTTAATGACGATTCACGTGAACACGTAATCGATATATCGTACGCGCGTACCGCGCGAGGCGCAAAGCAGAACGCGCGAGCGTTGCGGTATCTGATTTATCGTTTCAATTTAATTACACGACAGACGATCCGCGCTTGGAGGCTTTTTTGATCCGTCGTTCTCTCCCTCCCCTCCCCCCTCCTTCGTAATCGGCACATTGAAATACTCGGCGTAAAGTGCTAGTGCTGTCGTTCACATAAATCTCTAAAGCAGACGTGAATGTCTATCCTGCGATGCGCGCGTATATGTATACTATATATGTCGAATATTTCTAGACATTCGCGCACTTAACGTGATACATGTACCATTATTCATAGCAATTTATTATTGCGTCATATCTATCTCAACGTGACAGAATTTTGCGTTGTCGCTGACACCCGCGCACGCATAAATTTCCAAACGCGAGGAAAGCATTGGCAAGTCGCGTATTTTCGACACACGGCCATTTAAAAAATTGTTGTGCGATTGCCAAGTCCGCCCGTTGAAATTTACGGCGAATTCGGTTCCGATGTCTCGCCACGTTATCGATCGGCGCGACTTTCGGAATACTAAAGGGGTGCGCGCGGTTCCAGCCCAGTGATCTCCCTTTATCCGTAATACACCGGCGCGCCGAGGTCGCTGCTTTCGGCCGGCTGCCGCTGCATGGCGTACGGTTTCGAATTTTTAACTCGCGCAGAGCGCAGCTCACGAATTATTCTCCGCGAAAATTGCGTGTGTGTAGCCAGCGGGGGACCCCGGCTTGATTTACGGCGATCGAAAAACGAGCAGATATTTTTACATTTTAACGAACGACGCGATTGATCGTCAAGCGTGAGCGCGCGCGCAATTCCGGATCTGCTAGACTTATCAATCGCTACGGTTGAAAAAAAAAAATGCAACAAGTATTTCTATAGAGTACTCATGCTGTAGAAAATCTTTACACAGAGAGAGGAAAAAAAACGTTGGTTGATCCCGACAATTTTGTCGCGTTCAGTACTGACCAACAGTTCAGACAATAATTTACATTTGGACAATGGACGCGGCGGAATAATCATAAAGAGGATTTCATTAGTACGCAATTGGCTAACCAGTTATTAGCTCTCTTTGAACGTCATGACCGATACGAGCGTGCGTCATTCGTATAATACGCGTAATCGTGGAAAATGTTTGCTTGATACAGGCAGTGCGCGAAAATAGTTGATAGTTTGATCGATTTCATAAAAGTAAAAATATTTATTATTATTATTCAAAGTATTCATGCACGGAATTACACGAATTGGAAGAAAACTGCCGAGAGAAAGAGAAGGCAACAAAGATTTAATGGCATAATTACGTGAGCGCGAGACCGCATGAATGACACACGCCAGAGAATCAAACTACCAAACGTATTGATCCGTAATGCAGTCTCCATCATTATCGGAGGTCCCGTCGATTCGCCGGCTGTCAATAGGAAATTACAACTGAGCGTCACGTAAATATTTATAGATCGTATCGTGGATAACGCACATTAATGCAGGGGCATCGCATCCGCTAAAGCGCAAAGATCATAAAGGGGATTTAATCGAGGCGTAATTGGTTAATCGGTTATTACCGCGGTAGCTTTTTAAACGTCACGACTGATAACAAGCGAGGTAAGCGCGACTAGGTATAATAAATATCCCGTGGAAAACGCTACGTTATGTATAGGGCTTCGCGCGATATCCTATAACAGCGATGCACTGTTGATTGCAGTTCCGGTTCCGCGCTACGATTTTGCCCGTTGTAGAATTAGCAGAAATTCTGGCTCAGCGAGTAAAACGATATCGCCGTCGCAGCGGCAGCGCGGCGTATTAATGACACGTGCTTCGCGTAATTTCAATAGCCGCGGCGCGGCCGGCGACGCACTCTATATCTCGATGCACACGTACGAGCGACTCCCCGGCTAATGCATCGCCGAACGAAATCCGTCACGACGTAATGAGCTTGCGCTGCCCAATGTCGATGCAGATAGACTGAGAGCGGGACGTTTATTCGACCCGTCGACCGAGATAAAGTTCCCCATAACCGCCAACACGGCACAACACGCTTGTATAGATTGTATAGATTGTATAGATCGCTTCGGCAACGAGACGGAAGGGAGAGATTAAATAGAAATTTCTTTTAAATGTGCTTTCCCCTAAAGATATTGTCTGTATCGTTGGCAATTTTAAGTGTAATAGTTGTTATCATTTTTCATAATATTCAAAATAAGCTCGTGCTTGATCTCCGTGCACAAAAGAGAAACATTTATACGAGATAAAAATTCTCTTGTATACATAATGGGTAAGTGTTTACATGTATTGTCGTTATAGTAAAATGTTGAAAAGTATTTTAAAGTGGAAATTTAAAGAATATTCTCTAGAGACATTTATATTGTCAAAAATGATGGATTTATTAATTAAGCTACAATTCATGACGTTACAATATGTCGACGGTAACTCGACGAGAAATGGTTCATGTACGAATAAAACATTCCAGGATAGATTGCTAAAGAGCATAACGACACACACGGGGGAAAGCTAACGTTCCGAGCAATACGGCTTGTACCAAAAACGTGATCAACGAGCGAACATAATTCGTAGAACCTCAGACTAATGGCCATCTGTTCCCGCGGTTCAAGTAATTACAGCGGTAAAACGCGATTCTTAATTCCAGCGATTAATCCACATTTCACGCGGTACATTCGGAATGATTTAAGAAATTTCACGATGAGACGACCGCGATAATAACGCGCGTGAAATGTAACGTTTAATTTGCCTCGAGCGTGGGGAGGGTACGCGGCACCATCGCCGGTATTAGACGGGGAGAGCGGCGATGTTGAGAATGATAACTAATTCACGCCACGTAATCTCGAAGAAAAACACCATTCCCGTTATACGCCACGTCGTAACCGGTGCACATTGAATAATGCGCGCATTATACGCGCCGAGACTGCACATTTTGCGAGAACGCACCACCTTTCGCGCGGCAACTTTCGAAACGGGCCATTTACGTTTTGATTCGCCCAAATCGTCAAAACTTGACTTATGGCTTTCAAGATAAATTGCGTAGTAACGTTTATGCTATCAAAGAGCCTCTTAGATTTTAATTGGAAAATGGCTTTCGGTTAACTTTGCCAGAATTGAAATATGTCTTTATCTTCTTGATAAAAAGTGTCAATCGGCACAACTTTCTAAAAAACAATAGTTTCGTCGCCATGAAATTACAAAACTTTAAGCCTTTGTCTCGCACGATCTCTGCTCATAGGACACGTAATAACGACGTAGGACACGAAAAATAAAAATACTTTGATTATGTAATTTCCAAACCCAAGTTATCGCTTAAGCCTAAAGAGATTATCATATCACAAAAACGTCGATCAGATCGATTAAATTCTTATTAGACGTAATTGATAGCTTTAATTTTAATAATATAAAACTGTTTTTACTTTTCATCTACGTGCTCTACGAGCTGAGATTGCGACGCAAAGGCTTAAAGCTTCGAAGCTTCGAAGCTTCGCGGTGATTACATTATTGATTTTAGAAGGTTGTGTCCATTGACACTTTTTATCAGCAAGAAAAATAACATTTCAATTTCAGCAAAATGAACCGAAAGCCATTTTCCATTAAAAATATGTAATGTCCTTTCCACTGAGCAAATTGTTAAATGGAATTATGTACGTTACAACTCGCAAAATAAATTACATTGTTCAAATAAAAAAATCTATTAATACATTAGGTACGTCGAGAAACACGCCACCGTTGCTCATGTTCCAAACACTTTAGAAAGAAAAATGTTTATCTTCAAAGCCCAGCGGGAATAGATATGCAGGTTTCCAACTTCGGCCATCTGGGTACAAAGTTCTGTCGCTTTTCCAGAGTTGAGAGTTGAAAATTCGCTATCGCTATTGAATGCCATGAATAAAACTCTATTTACGTCTAAGTTTCTAGTCGCGCAGTTAGAGTGAAATTTATTCATTAATAAAAGCCGGGTTTCAATAAAATTCAAGTCAACTCTCGGTTTTTCCCTCCCGAGGCTTCTCTATTTTTTCCCGAATACCCGCTTCCTTTCATCTCCGCCTTTCGGGATTAATCAGGGAAGGAAACGTTGACCCCCGCCAGCGCGGACTTCAAAGGAGATACTTATTTGCGCGAGAAGGCGTTAATGGCGCGCCCGCCTAAATGCATATCGCGGAAAATAGCAGGGGCACGCGGGGGCAAATGGAGAGTTCTAAACATTCGGGGTTCTCGCGACTATCATTCAAAGCATTCTCGGTCCGCGAGTATAACGCGCGCAGACCGTGCCAGCGGAGCATGTGTCTGCGCTATGGAGCGGCGCAGCCACTTCGGAGCAATTTATTTCGTTCCTTCCCCGCGTCGAGATATCGTACCGTCGCGGAAAGAGTGATGGATCTGCTGGGGCGTCGCTTCTACGCGGAACGTACGAAACACGCGGAGCGCCGTTAAGGTCGAGTGCCTCGGATGTAGGACACTTTATACCCTGCTCCCCTCCCTCTTCAGCCTTCTTCTTCTCCGCCCCCTCGTCGCCTCGCTTTGGATCCGGGATTCTCAATAACGCGCGCCAATTTACCATCGACACGGCGTGTCCGTTTGAATTAGTTACGCGAGCGAGGGGTAACGCGCCAGAGTTAACAAAAGCGCTTTGGAGGACAGACGAGAAGAAACGACGATCCCCGGGGGACGTTGAAAGGGCTTTTTCGAAACTACGCTACTAGGCGAAATTAACGGGAAGCTGGCCTCAATTTCGTACGGAGTCTTGTTATCGAAACTTGTAATTTCGGTAAACAGGAAGAAGTTTATAACACAGCGCACATACTCTTGTTTATCTTCCACGAGAAACTGATGTTAATAATAATCTCTATTATTAAAGCGAACATCGCATAGTAGAAGTTAATAACAGCAATCTTAACAAGAAACGAGATTGATACTATTTTTGCAGCACGGGATATAGATAAGAACGAATCTTTTTTAATGTGAAACATCCGCGCGGATATCAATATTTCTTTATATAGGTTTTTTATATAATTCTAACAGCCACCATTTCAGTCAGTTTGTTCCCTTAAATCATAATATTCCGATTTGATTATTCTAATTTTATATAAAAACTGTAGTGTACGATTCAATTATCTGTTTTTTATTTTTTTTTTTTAAGTGAAAGATCTTGTGTGAAGATATATCAATATTTCTTTATATAATTTTTATATAATTTAAACAGTTATTTTAGTTTATTTCCTCAAATCATAATATTCTGATTTAATTATTTTAATTTTATATAAAAACTGTAGTGTACGATTCAATTATCTGTTTTTTATTTATTTTTTGTTAAATAAAAGATCTTGTGTGAAGGTACATCAATATTTCTTTATATAATTTTTATATAATTTAATCAGTTATTTTAGTCAGTTTATTCCCTCAAATCATAACATTCTGATTTGATTATTCTAATTTTACATAAAAAATGTAATGTGTTTTCGAACGTTTATCTTTATTACTTTTTTTAAGTGAAAAACCTGTATAAAAGTATATTAATATTTCTTTATATAGCTTTATATGAAGATGTACATTTAAACAGCCATCGCTGTAGTCATCATTTAAATCATAAGCCAACTTGTTAGTCTGCATTAAAAATGTGCAACGCTTGTTTCGACAATCTATTCATATCGTGACGTTCTGAATAAGAGGTACGCCGTAATTATCCCAGTACATTCGAATACTACATTGGAATACAGACGGAATACACAGCTACAGCGGCGTCAAATCAAACTCGGATAACTCCGGGGGAAAAATTTTTTTCTCTCGTTTCGCCGCACTAATAATTTTATTCCACAAAAACGCCCAGTATTCAAATATTCAATATTCATATATTCGATGTGAAAACGTTCGCCCGGCTCCAGGTGTAGAACATGACGAATATGTGAAAAATTGCCGCGGGCTACATGACGAACGCGGGGACGGGGTCTCCCACCCTTATTCGAAAGGGAGATGAATTACTAGATTCCAAATCAGCTGTGAGAATTTGAATAAAACAAAAGGCGGCGGCGGCGGCGCGACGTGTCAAAATTTCTCGCCCTAAGTCCCGTGTTTGCGATACAAATACGAAACGCAATGCAGCCGAGAGAGAGAGAGAGAGATGAGAAACGAAGCCTGTTCTTTTCAGCTAAATTGGCTGTAGTAGTTCAGAGGCTGTCTTTCTCCTTCCAATACGGAGGGAAAGGGATAAACTCTGAACTAGTGCAGCCAGTTCAGTTAAAAAGAACAGACCTATGGTCGCGTCTCGCGCCTTAACGGGAATCGATCGATATCTTTTTTTTTTTATTCTCTTTCCGCACCGGGTCAGCGGACGGTCCGATTATGACGGTCGATTAAAATCCGGATTAACAATCGGCTCGGAAGCGAAACAACTCACCCTCGCTCGACGAAGGGAGAATCCGCGTGCGCGCGCGCGCGCGCGAGTGGGAGAAGGTGCATGACCCGGCCACTCGCCGGCGACCCCACCATCATTACGTGCGACCCAACGTGAGCAGCGAATCTCTCCCGGCCTTCGAGAATATGCGACTTTGAACTTCGCGAAAGGACCTTTAACTCCCGCGGCGTAAACGGTTGGACGCGTAATCTACAAAGTGCTGAATATCGAGCGACGGTTAGCCGCGAGTAAACCGTTCGACACAAAGCCGCCGGCCGCCGCCGAGACGAAAGGCAAGGGAGGCGTCACCATATCTCACGCGTACTTTACGTGTCACATTCTTTCCCGCAGGACGATCGACTTGTTCGGGCCATCCCTCTTTAATTCTCGGCGCAGAAATAATCCGTTTATCAATTCACACGCCAGAGACGGTTGGCGATCGGAGCAACATCATCCTCGGCAACTGCACACACTCGCGCTGAGAAGAGGTGCACACTGGTTGGCCGCAAGCACACAAGCACGAGAACAAGAGGGATGTCGAGAGACAAGTGCACTGTATGTATGTGTGCGCGCACTAATCACAAGCGATCACTCACCTAGCTGGACGTACATCTTCGGCCTGACGTTCTCCTGCCAGGCGGCCAGGGCGAGGGTGACGGTCGCGATGACGCAGCAGCAGGACAGCACGCCCGGCAGCATCCTGGGGCCGACGCGGAGGCTGGCGCGCCTCATCTTCTCCTTCTCCACGATGACGTCGTGTCAGCAGCAGCGGCGTGCCAGGGTTCTTGGCAGTCACCGACAGACGAGCTCACCGCGCTCACCAACGGCACACACGCGCACGCGAGCGCGAACGCGAAGGGAAACGAAAACGAAAACGACAACGGAACGGAACGGGAACGGTACGGAATCCGGAAGAGGAACCGCGTAACAATATACACACACACACTGCGCTCCGCGTGCACGCACGGCAACGCCCGCGACGCGCGCGCGTTACTTTCTCTCGTCGCGGACACTCACTGCGCCGGGAGATGCGCGGCGGCAGTCGCGACGGCGGCAGTCACGTGCGGCGCGGCGACCACGTCGTCGTCGTAGCCGGTCGTAGCGGTCGTTGCATCCACGGCCGCACGCATGTCTTCTTCTCACCGAGGAGCAGGAGGAGGAGGACGGTGGTCGGCCGTCCCGCGGCGGCCAGGCGGCACATTCACGTTCTCGCGCGATGGATCCGAGCGGCGCGCGTACGGCACGCGCGCCGGCGCACACGGACAGAAAGAGAGAGAGAGAGAGAGTCACCCAGGTTCACTCGCGTTCACGCGTCCAAGCGTCCACGCGCGAGCGCCGTTCGCACAACGACGGTTACGGGCAAACTACGAGCGCGCGCGTGTCTCGACCGTCCGCGCCCACTGACGCTCGCCGTCACACTGATGTCGCGACAGGTGACGCGCGCTCCCCACCAAGCACCAACCTCCCCACCACCGCTCCCCATCAAGCGGCGCGCGCGCTCCGCTGCGCCGCGCAAGCGCGTTACACCGCTGTAACGCGAGGCTTTCTTCCCCCCCCTCTCTCTCTCTCTCTCTCTCTCTCGTCTCGCGATACCCCGTGTCTGTATGCGTGATTACGCGTGACCGGCGGCGTGCACGCACGTGGATGTGGTGAAACTCCACGGGCAGCACGCGTAGAGAACGGGGCAGTAGAGCTACTCTCCGGTAGGACGAGAAAGAGTGACACCGGGCAAGCGCCGATTTTCAACCCGACTACCCCCACGACGCGATCGCGCCGACGTTGTCGTCGTCTTCCACGTCGGCGTCTTCCTCGCTATCGCCGTCGTAATCGTTGGCCTAAAACGAGAAGAAGAGAGATCGTTATTTCACTCGGTTAGGGATACTTTCTTTCGAAAAAAAAATCCAATATCCTCTTAAAAAATTCCAATATCCTTTAATCCAACGACGCTCATATTTGCAATATTATTGTCTTACTTTTTATTAAAAAATTTTGTATCAAGGCAACGGTATCGCGTAATTAAATTGAAATCTTCGATAATTTACTCTCGAATTCAAAAACTGTCAAAAAGTGAAATAAAATGTTTAGTGCGCGTCTTTTAAGCATATTTGGAGAGAAGTTTTAGAGAGACTTTACTCGAGATTTAATTATCAAGCTAATTGACATTGTGAGAAATCTAAACAAGATCGCGGTTAAAAAGATCAACTTTTAAGTCTTCCGACGGCGGAACTTGTTGCAGAAAATTTCATTCGCGCTCTAAACAAATCAGATTTCGCGGCCTGAAATTTCTGCAAGTTCGAAAACCGCAAAGAGTCAGAGTGAACGAAGAAATCCGATTACGATTCGATTTCGCGTAAACGCGCGCGCGCGCGCGCGCGCGCCTGCAAAATCCCGCGGGGGTCCGGCGCGGCGTCCAAATAAGGTTTCATCACGCAGAAAGTCCTGGCTGCGGCGGGATAACGAAATTATCCAAATGCGACTGATTCGTGAGCGAATTTTATGAGCGTATCCCGTATGCGCGGTGCGTAGCGACGCCGCCGACGTTGACACTGTTCATTAATTTGCCGAGCCAAGTGCGGGAGGGGGAGGGGGAGGGCGAGGGCGAACGGACAGGCGGGGTAGGTATGTGTGCACCGAGACTCTAATTCCTACACCAATGATTGGACATGCCTGCACGAGGGAATTCGCCGGGTGTCCGCGACGTGTACACGCACGTTCGCGTGGCGATGCGTGTCCGCGCGTACACGCATCGCCCGGCATTCTCGCTCCTTTAATCCCTCGATCCGCTAAAACAGCCGTGATACATTCGCGATGTCGACTCGCCGTGCAATTTTCGGGAAGCTTCGAAGAAACAATTCTTGTCTCTCCTTTCTTTTCATTCAAGAAACTCTTAAATATTTCATACATTCAACTTTTTATGAGCTCTCTGCAACTTTTTTATATTCCGAGTATCTTTGACACGTTTACACCGAGAATTTCTCGAAATTGGATTAATAATTGAAACTGATATTTTTTACTTATCTTCTTAACTATAAAAATAACAAGGATAACAAGGAAAAAGATAAAAAGCAAATATGTGACTTGTAGCTTTAAAACTACATTGAGATAGGGAATGAAGTACTCATATAACGTATGTTAAGTCCTCATATGAATTTTCATGGCGTAATATTCACGGCGGTCGTTTATTTCATAATTAGTACAACCTCCGAGCAAATGGAGTTATTCGACCATACGTTTCATTCGCTTGGAACGAGCAGCGACGCGGAAGAATAACGCGGGGGATGTGAGCTGCCAGTAAAATATTAATAAAAAAAAAAAAGAATCCGACTGTCATGAATGTTGCTATAGCGATATCTCAATTTTCCGGTACCATCCAAAGCGCACTTTTAATTACAAAAATAATCAATCTATTGTGTCATAGATTCTTCTTTAAAATATATATGGTTACGGTTAGCGCGTCCATTTTTGAAGAAAAAAAAATTTCCTTTTCCCATGCAAACAACAGTTTCGCCCTCCGACCGTCGTTCGTTCGACATTCACGTCTGTATGAAATGAAATATAATGGAGTATACAGGGTGAACCATCTAAAGCGATAAGTGGCCATAACGAGAGAAGAAACGACACATAAAAGATACGTGCGCCGCAATATCACCGTCAATCGTAGCGCATGTACGCGTTGCGCTTATGGAGCGATTTAAACTGGCAATACGACTTATATCATCGTATCCAACACCTGCTTTAATCGAATAATGCTGTTACAACAAATAATATAACGTTGTATTTACTCAAAATATAAAGCTTAACGATTGGCGGGTGTGGACACAGTTGTTTTATTTTAAACGTATTTTCCACGTTTGAAATGAATTTACTGATAAGTTGTGGAATTTATTAAAATGTCATAAAAATAATTATTAACGTAGCTTAAGTCTCTCTCTCTCTCTCTCTCTCTCTCTCTCTCTCTCTCTCTCTCTCTCTCTCTCTTATTCTTTCGATACTCTTGGCATTATTGGCAACCAGAGAAGCTGCCAGATGTTAACTCATCGCAGGCTCTTTGCGCGCATTACAAAGGATTAGTCAAAAGGATGTTTCAGCGGCCCCCCGAAGTAACATCGTAAGCGACGCTATAGACAGCGCTGCTAATGAAAATGAAGAAATGGAGATTGAATGCGTCACGAGATATGGAGGCGTCGCGCGCGAGCTCAAAACGGTACTCATCCACAAATGCGTTTCACTTTAGGAATCTCACCATTATATAGGAGTAGATCAGCGTGTCATTGAATTATTCAAACATTGAAAAGAGCCTCTGTTGTGTATTAATGTGTATCACAAAGTGCCTTGTCCGTTTTTTTGTTTCTTATTTAAAAAGGATATTCTGAAAAGATCTAAAAAAAAGTGCATATTAGGGGAAGATACTACGTGTCAGGTAATTTATATTAAACTTGTTTTTAGAACGTGATCTTCAAGATTGATTAACGATGTTTAAATGTAATTTAACCTGCATTCGTTAAATTTTCGCTCTTTTTAATTTAATTTGCAACTTTATTAATAAAATTAGGATATTTGATTCTAATTAAGAATAGAAACGTAATAAATCATGAGATTCTCAGATTACGCGCTCGCCGGGGAAAAAGTGGATCTCTCTCTCTACGTTTTGCCTCTTTTTTTTCCCGAGACATCTACTACAGTATGCAAGAGCGATCGAAAGGGATTTGTGAAGACGTTCATCGGGCAGGCGCGAGAGGATGGGCGCGGCAGTTTCGGCGAGAAGAGGCGTAAAAACTCGAGAAGATTTCGGGATAGAGCTCTGCAAAATATACTCTCGCGAAATTGTCCCGCGGGAGTGACTTCGTCCGAGTCGATTTCGCACGCGTTTAACATCGCACGAACGACGACGGAAAAGTGCCGGCAGGCAGTGTTATCTGAGGGGCGCTACAAGAGACGAGGCGAAGGACGAGGGGGCAGTAGGGATCGATAACCGAACAACGGGGAAAATCCCGGTGGAAAACGCGCGGGAAGCGCGGGATACCAATGTGTTGCCGAGGGGAGAGACAGAGACAGAGAGATGGAAGGGACGGAAGAGAGAGAGAGAGAGAGCGCAACACTCGCGTCTATCGGCGGGCACGAAACCAAACTCGATTAAGTTTAAAGTTCGACTTACAGATGCGTCGTAATGGGGTAGGGGGGTGGAGTGTTCCGGATGAAATTAGTTATATCGCTTAGGACGGTTTCTCGAGCGTTATTGCACCGTCACCGCAAATGCGTCTCTTCTTTTTCTTCCATTCGCCGGCCGGAGACACGTGGAATCTCGCGAGGAATCTTTCTCGGGCAGCGCAAAAATTAGCGTAGATAAAGGTATCCAGGAGTCTAACTAATCTCTCGTAAGGGCGGCGGTAGGAACGCGGTAAGGTCGGTAAAAAAAAAAACACGGTTAACTACCGACGAGCAACGAGGAAAATTCCTGCGGAGAGGACGAGTGAAGGTCTGAGGAGAAAGGGCGAGAGGGACGCCTCGTGCCTGTGGCAAGCTCTACGCGAGCAAAGGGCTCGAAATAAAACTCAATTAAGTACGGCCAAAGTACAACTTCCGTCAAATCTTAAATAAAAAGGATTTTTCCGGGTAAAGTTAATTAGCCCACTTAAGTTAGAGTATTTTTACACCGATACGCATGGGACAGATCTTTCTCTCTTTCTCGAGCGAAGGGGAAAAAAAAAAGACGATTGGTGCGCGCGGGGCGTTAAGGATAATAGATATCCCAGATCGCCCTATTTTAGTTTTCGAAGTGTAGAGAAGAGGAGCGGCAACTTTCCTTCCGACCAAGTTTCCGATAGGAGGAGAAAAAGATATTGGATACGGCGAAACTTCCGATACGACCGATACAGCTCGACAGCTGAGCTCTGATTAAAATCAATTAAAGCCATTAGCACCCAATATTTAAGTTTCTTGCAGTCTTTCGATCCCGTTTCGCGAAATAATGGAAAGCGATGGAAGCTGCTGGCCGCCTCGCCGCAACGGCCGAGTGTTTCCCTTTGGTAAATCTGATTGCGCGTAATGAGTCTGATCGAGCAAAAGAAAATATTCCGTAAAATGACGTAAATATCGCGTCGACATCGCCACAAACACGGCCATTATACTTTAGTCGACTGCGCTTAGAGACGCCAACTTCTCATTGCATTGCTCGACGTGGACCGTAACGGCCGGCGATTTTTATTAAAAGGAGAGAAGGGAGGAAGGACTGGAAAGAGAGTAAAAAGCTGCACACGGCTGGCCGAACAACGCAAGAGATCCCGGTGGAAAACGCGGCGTTGTTGCGGCGCTTGTCGAGTGCGAGTGGCAAGAGGCGAGAAGGTAGAGGACGGTCGGCGCAATAGAGGTTGCAGCGAAAGTCGCGGCTGCTGCAGCGGGCAGTCGAGCGATCGAAGGGGTG
The DNA here is from genome assembly GCA_928718305.1 of Tetramorium bicarinatum. Classification (NCBI taxonomy): domain Eukaryota; kingdom Metazoa; phylum Arthropoda; class Insecta; order Hymenoptera; family Formicidae; genus Tetramorium; species Tetramorium bicarinatum. Next base: position 7,160,170 of record OV788320.1, read on the forward strand.
GAACAAAACTCAATTAAGTCCGCCGAACTTCAACTTTCGCGGTAGCGTTACACGAAAAACATTTTCTGGATAAAACGAGTTAGGCCATTCGAGCGCGGATCGCGCACATGCCCCATTGGCATACCGCCGCTGTCAGGCGTCAAATAAAAAAAAAACGGAGAAAACGGAAAAAAGAAGAGGGGAACGAGCGAGGGGAGGAAAGGTAAAAAGGTTTACGCGACAAAATACGAGGAAAAAGTATTCTTCGCGCGAGACAAACGGATAGTTCAGGAGCTCTCGCATATTTCCAACTTCTTTGAAAAGAACACAGCAACGCACGAAAGAGTTGCTTTCAAACCGTTAAGTCGCTCTAAGTCTGTTAAACCTGAATTAAACAGTCGCTGCGAGTCGCGTGAGTTTCTTTCCGCGGTCACGAGCGACCGTGCTCGCCTTGAAAGGGCACTCTCATGGCTGGTACTTGGGGTAAAAATTCAGAAATCAATCGGCGGCGAACGGCGCGATCCGCTTTTTGCGAGTCTCAATGTGTCACGCTTATCGAAAATCGTTCGCCAAACGGCGGACGTCGGCCGGAATTGAAATCCTTTAGCGGGCATGTCCCGTGATATATAACTGACCTACAAGAAAGATATTTGCTCGATGAAAGGAGGGTGGGACGAAAAGAAATGAGAGAGAGAGAGAGAGAGAGAAACACCACTCCTTCCTCTCCCCTGTTTCCCCGTATACACAGCACTGCGCGGAGAAGGAAAATAGCTATACCCATGCTTATATCGCCTGTACGTGCTCAAACGCAAAAGTAATCTCTCCTGTCACCTGTCGCTCTTCGGTAAAATACTTGATGAATCCTCGCCCGTGGAGGCGTTTTTATCGACGTTATCCCGGGGGAGAGCACGTCGGCCCCCTCCGACCATTTTTTTTCCACCACACATGCCTCTGCCGCCATTGCTTCCCGCACTCCCTCGAAGGTTCCGACCTTCGATTAAAAGCCATTTGAAACGTTCGTGCTACAAAAGTATCGAGAACGGCAAAAAGTACCTGTAATAAAATAAAAAAAAAAGAGAAAGAGAGATGCAAGATAACGGAGGTCCACAGAGAGACTGCGATCCAAAAAGCACATAAAGGACGCGCCGCGAAGACGAGAGAGAGAACCGCATGGTATCGGTGGATCGTTCTCGAAATTCGAGAGTGGAACGTGATAGCCCACTTTTGTCCGTGATAGTGCGAGTGGAACTCGCGCCATTCTTCCGCAAATGAAAAATGTCAGATCGATCGCGACAAATGCCGCGAGACATTCTTTTCTATGTGACATTTAATTAATTCCGAGCGGCTGTCCTCTGCTATTCTTGCGCCAAACACACCATGCTTGAGATTAATCGCGCTTATAAGCATATTGTTCACGTACGACTTCACCAGGAGAGGGAGGGGGGAGGGGAGGCGACGATGGCTGAGCGAAATTTGCAAAAAAGAACGGTTTAAATACGCGAAATACGCGAATGCAATTACTGACGTATATTTTTGTTAAATAGTCGCCACGAAAAGAGAGAAAAAAAACAAAGTAAATGCATTATTCTGGTTTGACCTCTTCAAATTTATTTATAAGCATGAGCACAATATTTTTAACCTACTGACAGAGAGGAACGGATTGCGTTATTATACATTTGAAAAATAACATACTCTGACAGTACAATTTCATACATTTAAATTTGCTGCACGACAAATTTACCAACGAATATCAGATTTTAGAGTGAGTGGTGCACGCACGGGGCTCGTTTTGCAATAAAATAACAAAATTTTAGCCCGACAGAGATAAAAATGTGGCCAGAAGGATAAAATTGATATTCCAATAAATCTTGGACGATACGAATGAGATAATAAGGTGAAAATGATCGCATCAAATAGCAGTCGTCTCTCTTTAGGTCGTTTAAGCTTTGGCTGATGCGTTTCACGTTTTTTTAAACACGTCGAGTGAAAATGGCACAATAACGATCATAATAATTAAGCGGGGCGTTATCATCTCTGACGGAACTACGGTATCCCGTACGCTTCGGAGCTTTAGTAGGAAACGTTCAAACGCTCACGACCGTCCGATTAAAAACTCTAACAACTTTGACCTAGAAAGAAATTGCCTCGTTACGATGCCATTAATTCAAAACGGTTTAATTAGTATACCTTTACAGCGGTTCGTCCACGAGCTACCTTCGCGTTGATTAGGCACAAATAAAACACGTTCCACAATTGTCCGTAAAACTTATTTAATTCCTTCCAAGTAGCCGTGAGATGCATTTTACGCGCATTTACGATGCCTCCGTCGCTAACAAAAACTCATTTCTCGTTTAACGCGTAACGGAAGGTTGGACATTAACGACAAATTATAATTACAATTTTCAACAGAGTTCTGTTTAATTTCTATTTTACTCAAGAATACTTGTAAAATATTGCGACAATAAGAAAACGCGAGGAAAATTGACGGAAAACGCCACGGTGAGCCTGATGAATTATATTATATCGATAATCGAATACGTTTCTTCGTATCGATACGCTGTATTTGCGACATTATCAACAACGACTGTATATGTAGCACTTTATTCTGTTAATATATTCAAACGGATTGAAGCAAATTGCATCAAATATCTCAGTTCCAGAAATACTATTTTAATCCCCAACTTGTATACACTCTCGACAAAGAATACAATTGATCTTCGATGGAGTCATAAAATATTTAAGCAGCAAAAAGTGTCAAATATTCTTTTCCGTTATCTCGTCGCACTCGCCCGCACGATCCCCGAATATTAGATTCTTTAATGCATAAAAAGGGGACGTGAAAGAGGCTAATCATAGTCTATAATTTTAGTGGCGTGCTAAAAGTTGCTACGCGAGCGAGCGCGAGCATGATCGATCTTTCGCATTAGCAGTTTATTAAAGAGCGGGAAAGGTACATCTCGTAGCACTTAGATACTTGGCGCACTATCGCCCGCTACTTTTATACTTCGACAGTTAATGCATTAAAAAGTCAGTTTAATTTGGTTTATTCTCTAACGCGTTGAGAGTTGCCGAAGAGACTTTAGGGAGTCCGCGTACTTGCGCGGAAATCGCGTTTCTGCTACGTCGACGAAAATTTGTGTGCAAACTGCGCGCGCGATCCCGACGATATATTTGAAACTAACGAAATAATATCGTATCACACCCGTTGTATTTAATATAGCAGCCGACGACACATCTGAATTATAAATTGCATTTCCTATAAATAGAAATATTAACATCAATCCAGTTGTAAACACAATTTCACGTTATACCATCCTGTTTTTTATTTTTGCTGTTATTAAATTTTTGTTATTTAAATGCGAATATTATCTGTTTTTTCAAAGATCTCAAATTCGAAAAATTGCAGGACCATTCCGCGCGAAATGTTTTCTTCTCATAGTTTTCATTCTCTTTCTCTCTCCCTCTCTCATTCGCTGTGATACATTTTCTATTCCTTCTCTCGTGAACTTTTTCTATCCATTTAGAACCGGAGTAACTGCATTAATCTCCTCTTTCATTTCGCCAGAGAGATTCCTACCGACTTCTTCATGGAGAAAAAGCGGCAGAATGAGAAGTCCCGGTTGTACCGTGAACGCGTTTCCATAAAAATCAACTCTATTTTCAATAAACGACAATTTGCCTCAAAGGAACAGGATTGAAGTCGCGGTTTATTGAGTCTCTCTGTCAATGTTTCGCGGTAATGCCACGTTACGCTCGCCAAGTTCCACGTGTACCTACGACGCGACCTAATGCAAGCTCGTGGCGCGATCGATCTTGGCGTATCTTTCGCGCCACGGACGTTAAAGCCGTACGGCCGCGTCGCGTAACGCGGTATATATGCAACGCAGATTTCAACTCATCGTTTCGCGAACGCGCGTCTGAAAGATCGACCCCGGATAATCCGTCCGTCCACAGTTACGTTGCCGCGATAAGCGCGCTTGCTAATTAGCCAAAACGTTACGCGTCCAGGATACGCGATCTTCCATCTTTCGTTCCATCGACGAAGGTAGTAAACACGCCACACCGGCCGCGAGTTCCGTTCATGCAAAACCAATCTCATGTATAACCGCGTTTCGCTATATTTGACAGATTAATCGACCGAGACTAATCTTAAACATTTCTCCCAGGTTTCACTCGGTTTCATTTTCATCAATACAATTTTTTTTTTGCTTTTCTATACTACTTTTAAACACATCTTTCGTCCATTTCACGATAGTTTTACCCTCGTGAAAGTAATCTGCGTTCACAGTGATGTATCGTAAATACATACATTATATGTGAAATTAAATCGTCTCATTCAATATTGTATGATTACTCGTGGATTATTAAACCGCATGATACGGTTAATCATACATTATTAATAAACACAATTAATCGATTATAGTTATGATTCTCTGCTTTCGAGATATACATATATATAGCGAGAAACATATGTGTATATATATATACAATATATATTTTAAATTTCGTTGTTGCACAAATCGCATTTGTCATGCTAAAATGAAATAAGATAATAATTCATCAATATTTACAAACAAAGTGATTTATTAGCTCATATATAATAATAATGAAAAATCATTTAAAGATAAAATAATTTACAAGAATTCTTTAAATTATTAGGTATCGTTAATGTAAATGAGTGATATATTATTACGTAAAAATATTATTACACTGTTACATGAAATCCTCATTTAACTCGGTTGCCACGTAACAAAAATAAGATCTCTTTAAAGCAAAGGATCGCTTTGTTTCAAGTAAAATCCATTTCCGCGCCGTATTTACAGCCGCCGGTGGAGGAAGAGAAGAAAAGGATACGCGCGCGGGAAACCGTAGTGATTATACGCTGACAAAGCCTCCATAGTCATGTCGGAGTAATGCTACTACCGGTCCGCCTACTCTCCCGAGATTAGCGAGCTCTAATTAGCGAACGGATGTTATAATACGAGGAACTCTCCGACCGATCGATCGTCCGATTTCATTGACGCGCCCGCCGTTAATGCGTCGCCCGTTTCGTCCCCGAATTTCGCAATTGGGCTTCCGAGCACGATGAGAAATCATTCAGCGGCGAAACCCATGTCTGCAGGATCATAAAGCGAGAGAATTTTTCAGTCTAGCAATTTTGCAAATCTATCCTAGATGTGAAAATATGCGAATACTACAAACAGATGGATAATATTGTTTGCTCGAGCAATAGCCTTATCTAGCGATTTCTCGCAGACACGGAATTATGTAAAAACATAAATCCGTTTCTACTAGAATTTTTTATCAAGCTGACTTAACCCACTTTTGTTCCGGCTCATTAATTGGATTGGCACTGTGATAGCTGCATAAAGTAAGAAAATTTCTGCGCCAAGGTAAGGCAGGCCCATTAAACGAACGACTTCTCGATGGTCGGATCGCGTTTACGTGCATATAGGCGAAGAAGGAATAAAATGCAACCAAGATACCGTCTGTACGTAATTGGACGTAGTCTCATGTAAGACGGCCGTAACTAGCAATTTCTGAAAATCATCTAGGATTTCTTCTACAAAATACAGAATATTTGCGCGCGCTACGTCAGAAGTGCTCTTGCGCTTACTGGAGGATCGTGTTTTGATGAAATTCAATAATGAACCACTCGGGAGCGACGTGGTGTGCCTCATCTGTCATGGGCGAATCGCGATTTCGTCGACATCGCGCGCGCGCGCGCGCGCGATGTGCTTTGTGCGCGTCATACGCGACGAGATAATATTAGCGACGCGATTCAGAATAGCCGTAGTTATTCGTCGCGAGCAAGAGACCCGTCATTTATATCCGCCACTCCATTTGATACTGATGGAAGTACAGGCGGCACGGCACAGCGCGACACACAGAGAAGCAGCGGTAGCGATTATGCATTGCAAGGAATGCGCGGCTCAATGATGGCCTCCAAGGATAATCCGTCTGCCTGCCTAGACCCTTGAGATTAGCACGGGCGCTAATTAGACGAGACATTACACACGCCGGAGATACGACACTGATAGCAGCCCCTATCGATCGTTACGTTTCACCGACGGTACAAGCTGATAGTGGGCGCATTTCTGAGAGCACAATCTTTGAAAAATCGCCAATTTACTTTACGCGAATATCTTTCTTTCGTAACTAGTTGTGTAAGGCGTATCTTAAAATCACATCTTCTTTAAATCACAAACAAATAAAGATTCTCGGACAATTTGTGTAACATTGCTCTATGAAATTCGTTTTAAAAACAATTTTTCATTCTGAAATTCTGAAATTGGAAATAAAAAAGGCAAGCAACATTTTACTAAATTTTTCTTGAAAATTATCGAAAATATAAAAATAACGTAATAATTTAATTTCAAAAATTAGTAAGATTTAATATTTGCATGTAAGCCGATGTGTATCGAATTTTCGCTGCAGCCAGTGGTACGAGTTGATGAAAATCGATGACGAAGGAAATTCATTAGTAATACATAACATGCGCTAATTAAATAGCCTCGCAACCCCGTCTACGCTAGCGGACGTGCGCTTTACAATAATTACTCAGTCAGATAATTAATCCTCGAATGCCGAAATTCGATGCGTTTCCTATACGGACAGATGCATTGCGATCTAAAACGACACGACGCCTCGGGATACGGCATCCTCGACACGCTCCTGCAAACGGGGAACACATAAAGAGCGCGCGCTCACGTGTGTACGTGTACATTGCGAGGAGTCTAAAGCACCATCATTACATGATTCCCCTACGTATTACCTATTTGACGTTTATACCACTCTTGTTTCGCTATAGACTGCATTAATCACATCACCAACATTTTAATAGAATATTTAATTATACTTGAATTAAATTAAAATATATTTAGTATACTAAATTGAACAACTTTTAAAGGGGAATCGTAACGAATAGAGAAATATCTAGTCATGTCGAGAAAATATTATATCCTCAATATCTTTGGATAAAATTAAGATTTTATTTCGAAAACAAGAGAAAGGGGCAGACGAGGTTAGTTGTGTAACGGCTGCTAAACGACCCACATAGATTCTATGCTGCCTACAGATAAAACGATAGCTTATAGATATCGCCTATTGTTGTTTACGCGTAAGCACCCGATGTATTATCCGATACTTGAACTTAGTCTCAGTAAATGAAGAATAAAGATGCTACACGATACCATTCTTCAAAAATATTGACGCCTATACCGCCGAGTATACTCGTACTCTTGCGGAAAGTTTTGACAGAACCGATATTATAAACTATCGATCTTTTTGGAGTATCGGATAGCATGATTGCTTGTTCTTTGTTTACTGACTAAGTAAGAGTATCGGATATCGATGTTTCCGGGCACGGTTCAACACGCGACGACGAACAGAAAACGCGTGCGAGAGTGTGCGTAAACGCGGGCGATGATTCGCGGCGTGAGAAGAGAGTGGGCATGATTTGCGAGACAGAACAATTTCCGTTTCGCGGAAACGTGTAACGCGGGCGAAACTTCTACGCAAGTTTCATGAGAGAGGGGGGGGGGCAAGGGGGAGATGGGGTCGGTGGCCGCGACGGAGATGGTAGACGGGGAGGCAGTTCGATGGATAGGGGTGCTGCCCTAGAAGAGGGTGCAGTGGAAAAAGGCGCGCACACCTTGAGATTCTGAGAAATGGGTTAAGGAAGCTCCTAGAATCCGCGGAATATAAATCATTTCCGACGGCAGTAATTCGATTCTCGCGAGTCTTCGGAGGATCCTCCGGGGGTGCTTTGCCGCCCCTTTTTTGTCTTATTGCTGCGGAGAGGATCGAACGGAGTTACGGACCGCCATTCAGTCTGCATCCATCTCGTTGTCGCTAAGGCGTAAGGCCGCCGCACCAGCTAACGGAGGCAGATTCTCCTGATTTATAAGTCAGAATGATGAGAGAATCACGGTTATCATTTAGATGATAACCCGATGACTTGAATGACCCGCGATAATTATCGGTCCAGAAAAGAAACGCGATGCTACGAGAATAAGTCGCAAATAATTCATTCATTATTCAAGAAAAATTTATTGAAAGAGATCGCGCGAAAGAATTATGATTAAATATCCTTTAACTTATTTTTACCAATAATGACTTGATTTTTCCAAGACAGGCATATATTTTAGATATCTCTAGATTTCTAGGTATCCTAAAATAATAACGTGACAAAAATAGATTCAATTGCTGCAGCTTCATGCGCAGCTTCAAAGAAATCGTATTTTTACGGCTAAGCTCTAATGTAGCGTGTCAAACTGTCGTCTTGTTGAATGATTTATGACGTTCCACGAAAAGTTTGTTACATCGAAAACTGACATTTCCTCTCATTTTATAATAATTTTAGAAGCTTCACATGGTACTGAGAAAACAATAAAAATATTCAGGGAAATTGGAACAGTTTTCTCACTTTTCTCGAGTAAAGAATAACGCGATTATGATATAAAGTAAAGTTATCTAGTTAAATATTAAAATCTTATTCATAGCTGCGTATTCAGATATCGAAGTACAATTTATAAATTGCACGTTTCATTGTGTATATCTACATTAAAATGTATAAACCTATCAATCTTATGCGCATTTATTATAAATATGCATAAATTTAAAACCATAATAAAATGTATGATTGAGATATTTTAACCTGGCTTGCTTGGTGAATTAAACACTTGAGAAATAGATCTCTTTAATCTGTATTTCTGCGCAACGTTCGGCAAGTTGCGGATATCGATTTGTACCACTAACTTCAAAACACCTCTCAGCTACACAGCTACGATAGAACAGTGGCCAGAAATTTCAATTTGCCCGGAGGAACAAAATGAGTTTGGCGATGGTACCACAATCGCAACACAAAATTTCGCCGGTCGAGGAGAAGGAGGAGGAGAGGGGGGGGGGAGAAAAAAGAAAGCTGAAGAATCGCGTGCTCAAATATATCGCCCTGCATGCGCGATATGCGATATTCCCGCACGCGAGTCGCGGTGCTCGCACGAAGAAACGAAGTGTCGGCCGACTTCCGCTGCAGCGACACAAAACTTCGTTACGTCGCTTCCGAGTTGCAACGACGCGCTCTCCTGGATTTCCACTCGATTTCCTCCGGTATCCAATCGACTTTCCATCCGAAAGGAGTGAGAAGGGAGAAGGAGAGAAAGAGAGCGCAAACTGCCCCTATCCACGAGCTTTCTCCCTCGCCGCCCTTCCTCTCCCTCTCCTACGCCGCTTCCTCGCGGGGGTAGAGAAAAAAAATTGAGTTTCAACTCGATCCGCGGGGTGAACAAGGACGATTTGTACGCGTAAACCCTTTTATGGCGGGGGCACAATGGCGGGACGGTAACCGGTCCGAGAACAAAAGCAGGGGAGCACATTGAAGAGTGAAAAAATAGAAAAAAAAAAAGGGGACGAGAAAGTAAAATGAAAAGCTGATTCGCCAAAGAAGTGCAACAGGCGGCGCGAGCACGGACTTTCCCGGAAAAAATCCGCGATGTTTCTCAATGACGACGCAGCTTTCCGTACTCGCTTCTTGAAATGACGTTACCGGCGCGCGCTGCATTTCATTCGGCGGTAATTACGTTGCGTGCTGCGCAGCGGAGAATAAAACGCTCGCCCGAGGGAAAAATCCGTTCCACGAGAACGGGAAATATGGAAAAATGTTACGTTGTTACGTGTAGCGAATGCGTGGTCGCTCGCTAGCGCGAAAAAAGTAGCGTGTTCGGCCTTTGTGCGCGATCGAATATAGAAAAGGCACGGCGAACAAAGCATATTTCGCTAACTTGTAATGAGCACTGACAACGCGCCGTTTGCTCGATCGACGTTTGACATTAAACACATTTCAATGCACGAGCAAATATATAATGTTCAATTACGACAACATTTGCTCTTGCAATAAATAATTAACGATCATTTTATGATTATTAATCCCATAATAGTATATTTTCTTAAAAACAAGATTGTACTCTTATAAATAAAACGTAATATTCCGTATATAAATAAAACGTAATATAAACTTTAAGTGTTAAACAAAGCACAGCTTATTAAGCTTGCGGATAAAAAAATGTAAAAGTTTTTTCAGATAACGTAATGACTCGCGAGTGATGTCTTTCCGATACGGAATAAGGGCGTGCCAGAAAATCACTCCATGATAAGTGTCTAGAGCGATTTCCAGCCACGATAGAGTCTTTTACTAACGTTCTGAAGCTTTCAACTGCCTGATGCGCGATCGAGAAATAGCAGCCGACACTTTACGTCGCAGGAGGCTGAAGTTTCTTTATCGTCGGCATATTCGGCGGCGCGGCTGAATTTTTTTCCATTTACTTTCGTGCAACCGTGCAAAAGACGCAACATTATTTTCCATTGCCATCGTACCGATAAAAATAAAAGTCTCAGCGGCAGCAGTTGAGCAGAATAACGATTTACGAATGTAAACAGGTGTAATATTGCAGCTCGCACTGGTTAAAGGCGTATGTGGAGAAAAGAAAAGTCGGTCGTTAAATATAATTGGTCACGAAAGCAACATTGTTCGGCTAAAAAAATATTGTTATTCCTCTATTTTTCATTGTGTTAAATAGATGGTTAATGTCAAAAGGACGCTGCAAATTGTTACCGAGTTGATTTCCGGGAAACGCGATATTTGATTAGCGCGGCGGTTGTTTACGAGCGAGGATTTTACACGTAATAAACACTGAGGATTCTTACGGGCATCCCGCGGCGAAACCGAAGTTCCTCGTTTCCTGCTCACGCCTCGGATTCGCCGTTTCCTTTTCCCGTAAAGCCGCGGGAGAGAAAAAGGAGGAGCTGGTTCCGAATCGTGTCTAGAGTGTAAAAATAGAGTTAGATAAAAACAGGACCGCCGGGCGTCGAGCAACGAGAAATTCGCTTGCCGATTTAACCCCGTTCGCCCATCGAGTAACATGCGGCTCGTAGATCGATTTTCTTGCGTGATATTTGGGTCACGTGTGACAGATGAGCTAATCTCTTGCTACCCGCGGTAAGAACACGTCTGATGTATTAGAGTAGTCTGTAATGTAGTCTTTCCTCTAAGGAAATGCGATCTCGAGAAATGAAAAGGCAAAGAAGTGATGGGAAGAGGAGTTTGTAAAAGTCAGATGCTTTTGACGGCATTGATCAACAAAATTTTTTACGGATCGTTTGAAGCGAAACAGCAAATTGTCAATGTCTTGAAAAATTTGCGGGGGGAAAAAGAAAGAAATGCCACAAATTAGATAGCAAACAAATTGGATAAAAATAATTCTCAAAATAATTATCTATAACAGAACTGTTTACACGAAATTATATCATATAATCATGCATATCGATTTGTTCACAGAGTAATGTTATATTCGAACAATGAAAAATTATCTGAACGCGCACGTCCGACGATTACGAATAACTCGCCGAACACGTGTATTCCGACACGAGGGAGAAAGGGGAGAACGGACGGGGTTAGACGGGGTTAAATGAACGGGGCGCGTTAACCATGGGTCATGGGCAATGGTTTACACACGTCCATGCACCCTTGCAAACCGTTCGCGAAATCGCGACATGCACGCGACGTATTACTGCGAATAGATGTCGCGGGACTGATGAATGCGCGGAAGATTTATGTCGCGTTGGATGTAATTCCTATAGGAAATAGGACGAGGTGTCAAATTTCAATTCAACTTATTCACTCGCAAATAATTCAATTCAATTATGTGCTAAACAATTCAAATATGTGCTAAAAGAAATAATAAGAACGACCGCGAATAATGAAACGATAAAAAGATCCGATAAAGAGTTAATTTGGGTTCACTGATAAATTTTGTAAAGATAATAAATAATTGCTGGCAGAATGAAAACTCGAGGGTTTCCGATACTAGCCGTTATATGTACCGCGAAAGTCGACCATTAGGAAAATGCAAATGTAAAAATAGGAATTTATTCTCGAGCCCCTCCTTTCTCTAACGTAAAAGTTTTCGCGCGGTAGAGTTTGTCTTCTTTTGACATTAAAAACACTCAATAGAAACATCATATTTGTGGAAAGAGCAGGAAGAACAGAATAAACAGCGCGCTTAGAAGCAGAAGAAATTGCTACGGTTTATCCTGGAGCAGCAACATCTCGGAGGATAACTCAATCCGAATGTAAAACAGATGGAGCAACAATGCCGCGGGACAACAGTTTAGAATAATCGATCCCTCCCCAAGTCTCACTGGCACCGCCTGAGGATGACAAAAAAAAAAGTCTGACTAACCGTGAGACAGTAAAGACAATACTGCAAAAAAGCTCATTCCGTTGCGGCAGGAAAGCCACGTCGAGAAGTTACTTAAACGTACGAGAAGTTAGGCGCAACGGTTCTCTTACTGCGCTTTCCCGCATTTGCTACGCTTGAACATCCTCTTACGAAACTTTGGAGCACTCCGTTCGAATTAACGAAACATGTTGCGAGAGTCGAGAGAAAAACTTGCAAAGGAAATCCCGACCGCTCTCTCTCCCTCTTTTTCTCTCTCACTCTTCCATCTTTCTTCTTCTCTCTTTCTCTCGGCGCACCCCCAAAGAATTCTATAGCTCGGAAATGTAGTTCAATCCAATGATAGTGCTGCTCCTATCCTGAAAACGCACTTCAAGTTTCCTCGTCCGACTGGCGTTAATATTTAGTCGCTATCGTGGCGGTTAGGAAATTAAAAGGAGATTCAAGTCGCGTCTTGTAAATTAATGAACAGAGAAAGGAGTAGACTTTCGTAGAAATACACTGTTTGCATAAAATCAGAGAACTCGAATATCATCAAACGTAGGTAGACTTGGAAAAATACATCTCTCTCTCGAAAACTCCATCTCGAAATTAATAACATAATTTTAAAAATTGTTAAAATGGTTTGAGATAGCGAATATATATCTCTTGATTGTTTACCATATTTCGTAGAATAAAATTATTAAGCTGAAAGCTTATGCACAATGAGATGATATATATATATCTGATAAAATTAATTTCAATCTTCTTAAATTACAAATATTATCATTCGGGATTATCCGAAATATCACCAAAAAGAAAATTTAATTATTCTCTCATATTTTAAAATTACATGTAAGAGATAAAATTTTCGATTATTACCTTTTATATTGTTTAAAAGATAAAGATTTGTACCGTTAAATTTTTCAAGTTAATTTTTTCAAACGTTCAGCAAGGTAAACGCAACATTATGCGACATATGTAGGGTTGTAAATCCTAGGAGCGTACGGTTGTAAATCCTCAAGCGTCCAAAGCTCATGTTGGTTGCAGCGACTATTTCCGGCTATTTAGCGTACAACAAGATCACCTGATCATCGTAGCATTTGCTTACTGGCTTATGTTTACAATCGCACTAGCGAGAGTCGAGATCAAATAGCTATGTTTGTCGCTAATATGTGTGATGTGAACACGGAGCCGTGTATTCAAAGGGTCGCAATTCAAATCGACCGGAATGATGGTTAACGTTTACATATGATTTTGGTATTTTCCAGCGAGAGAGAATAATTAGATTTTATTTCTACTGGTATTTCGGACAATCCTGAATGATAATATTTGCAGTTTAAGAAGATTGAAATTAATTACGTTAATTAGATGTATAGTTTGTTATTCTCGTTGCGCGAGTTTTTGCTTGTTAACTTTTCTCTGAAAAACATGGCAGAGTTCTTTTATCGTTTAAAAGTTTTACACTCAAAATGTAAAGGGAAAATTAACAATACAATCTCCGGGAATATGAGAAAGCGTAAATAATCGAAGCAAATCTCAAAACATGAATGGATAAACGCGAAAAATATTCAGAAAAGAACAATGTATTTAAATGGAAAATATTTCTCATGTAAAGACCAAATTTCCTGTATAAAAATACATCGACGATAAAGAAGCATTTCATTCTGCGTGAGATATATATATATATATGTATCATGCAATGCATATTAAGCGATTACAAAATTTCACAAATTATTACTTTATATTATTTTTAACGAGATAATTAGTAATTCCTGGAATTAGGATAGTTTCATAGTGCGGCACGAAAAAGGAATAATGTAAATGAAGACGAGAGGAGGTTTCTACGCAACATCCTTTCTCTACGTTTCATCTCCGAGAAGGGGATGAGGGGCACTAAAGGACAGCCGGCACCAAGGAAAACAGCAAATTGTCCGGGAAAATACACCACGGATTTTCTTATGGGCGATCAGTAATGCTCGCCGAGCCAGTCACGACGAAGAAAAAGGACATGGACGATATTCGGCGGGGATAAGAAAAGTGCATACGGCATGCAGGGGACCGTGAATCATCGAGGAGCACATGTGCCGACATAAGGATACGGAATACCCCGAAATGTCCGCCCGAAAGTCCCAAGAAGCGATAAAATTGCCACTATATTTAGACAGCTTCGTCTTTTCGACCGTCGAGACAAAATAATTAAAAACTATGGCGTAAAACAGTCATAAATTTTAAACATGAACAGTTTTTCAAAGAATTGGTAATCATTTCTCTTTTACCCTATTGTGAAATTACCGATAATTCGATTGTTAAGTAAATTATTTACGGTTAATCGAAAAAGATTTAACAAAGTCATTTTGTGCGACGCACGTTCATTTTTCGGTCTCTTACTCGTCTCTTATCTCGGTGATCGGCCATTGAGACTTTCCCTTCGGCACACACAAGTAGGGTGCGCACGATCGTACGTACATGTCACTTGCATTATGCAGACTATGTGTTTATGGGTTTACGCCGGCGCATGTGAACGTCATGTTCAAACATAAGTCGCATGCTTAATACGCAAAGCACGCATATGTGCGCACGATACTACATATTTACACATTCGTCGGTGATATATCGATACTTATATATTATACCGATATATATCGTTAGGACGTGCGAGCGCGGGTGTCTGCGGCGGTAACATAACTTCCTTGGCCAAAGATAAACTGTACCGCTCAACATACGGAAGGCTATCAACATACCGACGCGCGTACGTCCATTATTAAACCGATACATAGTTTTGGTACCTATGCCAGATACAGATACACATTAACATGCATTATATATTTTACACGGCGTAACGCACCGTTTATTAATGCGCGGAATGAACGTAATCGCATACGCGATTTATACCTGCTCATCGAATACGACACCTCGTGATATTTATTGCGTTCATTATAATATTCTCGTGCGAATAAATCCCGAATTTCTAACGACCTGTCGCATGCGGGCGCATCGGAAATAATTATTTCTCCGCGATACGCGAACCGTCGCCCGTTGTAAGCTTGTTGCAATCTAAATCTCTTTATTGCAAGTCGCGGCAAATATATTTCACAGCGAAACACATTTGCACAATAGAGCCGCATTCCCGGCATTGCGTCTTCACGTATGTATCGCCGAAGATAAGTCACGTTAAGGATAGACACATGTGTGTATGCGCGGGCATGTGTCTGTCCCGTCTCAGCTTTCGGAAGAATTCAACACGTGTGGCTTTCATGGTCGAGAAACACCGGAAGGCAACTGGCGCAGAAGAAGGATACGACAGATGGTAAACGAGTTTTGTTTTGAAAAATTCTTATATCCTTCAAAATACTAATATCACGTTTATTAATGTATATTTACGAGATCGGAATATCTATATTTTATCGTGACTTGAAATAAACTAAAACATAGAAATTACTCCAAATTCATTTTTTATCAAGTTATTATTAATATTTTATAAATATCGGAGACATTCTAATTTGTGTGCAAACTTTATTCTTGATTGCGTGTCAATATTAACCGCTAAATGAATTATCGAGCTTCTCGCAACTTTTTAAAAACTAGAGCTTTTTTTAAAAAATTATTTTTAAAAGTAAGAAATATCAAATAATTTTCATATCTAATTCATTAATATATATGCACATATAAAGCTATCTGTATTAAATTATCAAAACGTAAGACAAACAACAAGACATGAAAATTATTTGCTAAGTTTTTGCTTTTAAAAATCATTTTGCTTCACTTTTTAAAAAGTTACTTAATATTGAGCTATCGAGCTTCTCGCTATTTAAAATTATTTAAAACTATTTAAAAACTAGAACAAAAAAATTATTTTTAAAAGTAAACCTATATTAAGTTATCTGAACCAAATTATCACAACAAATAGATAAAAAAAATTAACAAATTTGGTTCAGATAATTTAATATAAGTATATAAAGCAATCTTAAATTTTAGAATAATACGATTTATAAGAAAAATTCTTATAAATTTTGATTATTATAGAATTTAAGAATGACATTTATTAATGCTATAAGATGAAACTCGTTACTCTTTTTCAGTAGATTTTTAAAATATATTCTGCGACTTGATATACCCAAATACGCGAATATTTAAGAAATAAAATAAATGTTATCCATATAAAATTAGAAAAAAATTATATATAATGCGAATGTAACTGGAGCACGCAGAACATTAAAATGTTAAATAGCTCGCGCAAACGTTTTGCGGGAAGCAAAGATTTTCATTCGTCATGGTCGCTTTGATTTCCGCAGAAAGAGCAGCCGTCCAACCGCATCATCAGTATCAACAACGCGTGCACTTTGCCGGTTGACGTCTTGCACTAGCCAAGCATCCTTATAAGAAAGTAACAGCCGGCATACGGACCGCAGAAAAACGCCGTCGTGTTCGTCGCGACGAGGAAGAGAGTGGCGACCGACAGTCTGCGAAGCCGCCGGTAAGCCGATATAAGCAGAGTCAATTTCCAGCGAGTGTTCGAGCGGCAGGAAAGGATTTTCCTTGCGCGACGACGAAAAGGCAATATTCCGCTTCAGGACCGTGCGATCGCATCGGGGTCGAGGGGAGAGGGTAAGTTACGTCGGTAGGTGGATAGATAGGTAGAAGATCGCAGGGTTGATGTGAACGACAAGGGGGAACGGGGAACGCGACGCAAAGGCTAGAGAAAGGCGGCACAGGGAGCACTACCTTTGTTCTCCGGGACTTATTCTAGATACTTTTCAATAAAGTTACTTGGCACCCGTCATCAAAACTTGGCCGGCGCGACGCTTCACGAGTATAACGAGCCGCGATCGTTCTCGCGCGCGAAATCCTGACCCGCTATCGCGCTCCCGTCTCTCGTCGTCGGGAAACATTTTTCGAAACGGCGCGGCACAGAAAAGCTCGATGGTGGATCGCCTTGTGTGCGAACGGGCGGAACAGAGGCGCAATTTCGTATTCCGCCAGTATTCACGGTAGAATGCGGCGCGTGACTCCGGCCAGAGAACGAGCGGCGTCGCGTCGTGTGCGGTTTCTCAAACAACGGCGCGGCTATGCTGAATATTTAAAGATTTAATCCTGCACGGCGGAAGTCCCGCGAGCGGCACCTGCGTTTCCAATAGACACGAACAGAACTCTCGCGGCTCGACGTCTGCGAGAAGACGTCCGACGTCGTGGCGACAACATGAGAAAGCGTCGAGTCATGATTTTGGAACCGAAAGGATTGCTATCTACATATTAATGTTTTCTTCGAGGTATACTTTTCAGGTCTGTAAAATTGGCGTCCGAAATGCGAATTTTTACAAAATTGATATGGCATTTGATTGTCCACATTTATCCACAAATCATTATTTTTGTTTACCTTGCAAAACAAATTAAAAATAAAAGTTGAACAAATTTCATCTCAAAACCCTCCGTGTATTTTTCTTAATTATATATGGATTCCGATTGTCCATAAATAATTGTTTTTTTGTTCACCTTGCAAAACAAAGTTAAGGAGATAAATGATAATGATAAAATTTTTTGTTTATTTTTAGTTTTGTGCAAAGCGAATAAAAAACAATTATTTAAAAATAGGAAAATGTGAGCAAATTATAGACAATCAAATGTCATATCAATTCTGTAAAAACTCACATTTCGCGATATTAACTTTACAAAAGTATAGACTTTCCTTCAAAGTCGCTAATTAAATACATACGCACACCGTTACACATGTAGGTATTAGGAAGTTCTTTCAATTAAAATTAAGAAAATTTTATTTCCGTCCAATAGTTTCGCTCTATTAAACATGCATTTCACGACAGATCCCGATTAATATTCAAGAGTGAGAGAAAATTTGCGTAGCCACTCCGCCGGATTAGCTCTCGCAGATAAAACGTACGGAAATTGTATGGAGCATTGAGAAGAGCAACGGACTTTACGTTTATTCGACACGATGCGTTACAAAGTAAGCGGAGTGTAAGCCGCGCGCGAGCGAGCGAGCGACTCGTCTACGTTACAACAAAACGCGTACGCCGCAAATTCCAAAGTTCGCTGATGAAAACTGATGTTTATCCGCGTCTCTGATTTTAAGCATTTGCATCGCGACACCTTGACCGTGGTCGATCGCGCACTCGAACAAGCGTTATATTTTGTCACGCTTTAACATTACTCGCGCAGCAGCCGACGCGCATTGCAACTCTGCGGCACAGAACGTCCTACGTTCAAAATGTCTGTCGGTAAGCTCTTAATCCCCGCATTAGTCTACAAACGGAGATATATATATAAATAGCTGCAATATATATATATATATATAATATTTTATATATATATATATATTGCAGCTATTTTTCCGTTAAAATAGCAATGTGCAAATGCCGAGTCGCGCATCATATTTTTCACGGCTTAACAATGAATGGATACGTAAGAACATTAATCAAAGAAAACGCATCGTATCATATCAAGCGCGAACGCTTTACGAGAGAAAAGATCCCTCTTAATGAAATTTAATTTATCGTTGAAAGTCACCTTAAAGTGAGAATAATTAAAACATAATGCGCTCTCATCGAAAATGCTTTGTCTTGCGAATAATTAGTCTTTTAGAGATGTATAGAAAAAAAGGACTATTTCTATTACGCGAGATATCTTAATGACAAATTATATCTCAAAAGCAATTAATGGCCAATGTCTTCCTTGTCGCTAAAGCTTCAGTGCTAAAAATTAAATTTCATACACGTCACAACAGCTTCCTTTTTTTTTTTAAGTATTAATCTGGAAACTATTGAACAAAAATTTTAACTTTCAGTGCTTTCAATGTTTGCACTTGTTAAGCTTCAGAATCGAGATTGAGACGATAAATTTGAAATGACTGCGCTCGGTAACGTAGCCGTATTATTCCGCCTAATCACCCGATGATTTATGTTTCTCAATAAAATTCCAAGTGCCCGTATAAGTGCAATCTATGGATGCAGTAACTGAGCGCATATTATTTATAAAGCATTTTATCACTGTGCCGCAATGACGCTATAAAATAGCACTAGCGCGCCCCGCCCAGAGAGAGCATTTTCCGTGAGAGCTCGTTGCAAAAAGAATTGCCGTCTCGTGGCGAGGGCTCTGCGTAAAGCTTCGCTTAATCGCAAAACGGCTCGTCGAAATCTAATCTATTGTCAAAGATAGCCCGATATTAGAATACCAGGCGGCACGGTGCGCTTCATATTTTTCTCGCGACACGCGGCTGTGCAACGTTGAATATTTAAAAATTCTAATCAGGAAGGCGCGCGTATCTTCCCGTGTTTCCAGTATCGATTAACGCGCGCTCGGTGGTCGACGGAAGAGAGAAAGGAATAATGGCGTCGCATAGTCGTTTCGGTTTTCAGCGGCGATGAAAATTCGAACGCCTTCCCCTGCAGCCTGTGATGAGGCGAGCGAGAAACGGAAAACACGGGGAGAGAAAGAGAGAGAGAGAGAGAAATGCGACAATGACGATAGGCAAAGAGGAATGCGGCGACACATTTGCACCGAGTTACAGATTCAATGCGTCGCATCCTAACGCGGATCCGCCGCAATACCGTTGCGGCACGCAACTCGGAAATAACCCTCCGCGATTTTTCAGCTTCCGTGGACATCTCAATTTATATGGAAATAGTATTGTTATTTAGTTTTTACCCTCTTTCATTTATCTACATCACGGCATGCGCGCCTGTACCGTCACTGTTTATCTGTTATCATTTATCCGTGCATCAGCAGCCAAGAGCGCATTATCATGGCTCGTTTTATCAAGCCTCATAATGAGGTTCGTGTAAATGGTTAATACTATCAACGTCGACACCAGAAAAGGGAAAATTCGAGGAGAAATAAACGTGCAAAATTGCCTCAGATTCGTCATGTTTTTCCTCGGAAAAAATTCTAAGCTCATAAACAGAAGTAGCTCATTTTTCGCCAGGAAAAATTCTTTTATATCAAATATTGTAAACGAATGTAAATTCGCAGGCTAATAGCTTTTACATTGTGCCACAACATTTCCCTTGAAACTTCAATCTGCCAGCTGCAATGCGCGCAGATATGCACTTTCCTCCGCAGCGTGTCGACGGGAATTCGATTAATATTTACAGTTTATGCACGATACGTATACGTGTAGCTTTTACAATATGACAGGTTAAAATAACTCACTGTTCGTCGCTTGATATTGGAGAAAATTCCGCGCGTGGTACTTCAGAAAAGTGCATTTCGATGTTTCTCACTGGGATGTATCCCAGTAAGAGATCCCTCACGTAACGTCGGTCGCTCGCAGTCTCGTAAAGATACATCCTCGGGACTTGTAACGCTGGTCTTATTTGCCTACATTTACATCCGAGTTAAGGGTAACGACTACGCCGCACCGTGGTACCGCGATAGGATCAAAGGCTCGCTCTCGTTACGCCTTCTCGTTTCAATCGTTTAAGTTGCCGGGAATATGATTAAAAAAAAATTATGACGTGCGCGCTATGAATCCGTTTTGATGAATTTTAACCCCACCCAAAAAAAAAAAGGAAGACATTTCCATCTAGTAAGATTTGCTTTGATATTCTTTCGTACCTTAACTTACATATTAAATCCATAATTATGTCACTAAGGACATTATTACTGCAAATTTTAATATTATTTCGTGTTATATAAAAGAATCACAAGTAGAAACTTTATGATACTAATATCAATGTAATTATTTAATATTAATTTTAAAAATAATTATCGCTATATTGTCTTAATTTTTAACATGATGTAAAAGTGTCCAGAGTTATTTAATACAGTGTCTTATACACTGTGTTAAATATAACATGACTAAAAGTATCAAGACTAGGTCAAATTTAAAAGGGTGAAACGATATACAGCTTTCCGTCTAATATATCCTGTGAAGGATGAGACGTCTCGACGACGCCGAGACGCCCACAAAACCCACGCAACAAACGCACGGCGCGCACATATATATATGCACGCGGCGTTTAGGTGTATCGCGTTTAGGAGTGTCGTTCAGCGTGCAAATATGAACGCGTCTGGAGAGAGCAATAACACTGAATGCGCCGCATACTTGGATGCATCGATGCTAACATAATAAGCGGACATATCTGTCAAGCGTGTGCTGCTATGCGTCGGCTATTAGGGTCATTTTATGCGACGCGATGCGACACGAAGCCTCCTTTACGATCCGTCTCAAGTCGATGGAAAGGAAATGGAATTATACACCGATACATCACGTATGAGTGCAAACAAGTCAGACTCTACTCAGATCCGTATCCACAGTCTATGCAATAATTTATAATTAAGTGATTTTATAAGTTTATACGTTATTAACTGCGATTGCGTACGCGCGATCACCTCTCGAAACGTCTTTTCGTCCATCGAACAACGGGATTGTCGCTGTAACGTTTGAAAATTTGCTTAGCGAATATATTTGTTCGGAGTTGATTCACCTCTGCTATGATAATCGCCACAAGCAAACCGCGTAAATTCGCCTTAACGGCGGCTCTATGCACCCACGTTCTCATTCAGCGGTCGGTCCCGCAGTGTGCTTATGCTTATAGCGCATAGCGACGCGGCAGCCGAGCTATTCCATGCTGGCCTAGGCGCTGGCTAAGCACTTATGTACATACCGAATACATCAGCGGGGAAGGATACCCCGTATAACGGCACCCCGGAGCGCCGCGACGGCACAGGGGGGTATGGGTAGAAGGAGCGAAATATTCGGGAAACGGATATCGGACAGAAACGGCGATGTGCAGCAGTCGACAATGGCGCGCGAGCGTGCACGTATCGAATGGCAGAAAGAAGGGGGCAGACACGTCGGCGGAATGCTTAAATCGCGGGGAGATCGTTCGCGAGAGCAAAAAGCCGAAATGATTGATGCATCAGAGGCCGCGTGTCTGTCGAGATATCCGTCCCCCCCCCCCCCACCTTTTCTTTTCCTTTTTTTTCAGGCGACGCTTCTACCGAATTTTTTAAAACCTGACGATGTCAACTAAATTTTTATTCGAGCGACGCGGATGAACATCGAGGGAGTTCCTCCCTTCGGTGTAGATTTCTTAATGTCATGCATTTTTTTTTAAATGTCAAGTATTTTTTATCTCGTCACATTTATACGATATAAAGTTTATACTGTCGCTCCGAAGCCGATTTATTTTTACGAGGTATTGCGACGTAAGAGAGAACAGAATGAAATTTCTTTCTATTGGAGCATTTAATATATGTAATTTAACAGAGACACGTGCAATATTCCAGGAAGCAGACTCCGCCTGGAGGTTTCTGCACATAGCGAATCATTGATGTAGCCGCGGAATACTAAGCCATATACAAAGAGACCGGGAGGCGGCATTCGTGTGAGCGCGAGGCTGGAATTGCACATTGCGTTTGAAATCACCGCGAGAGCCGGGCGAATGAAAGAGAAACCAAACGAAAGCGAATCAAATAGAAAGCACGAACTCCAGCGGAGGAAAAAAAATCGCGCACCGTAAATACCATTGCAATTTGCATTAATTAAAAATTTTAATATTCATAAGATTTCGCGATGTTATATTTAAATTTATCTGTTTTGCTTTTCCATATTGATTTCCAAGGTGTTTGATTGACTCAAATATTGATTCGTATAAATATAATCACAGATAATTACACATCGGTAAAATCGATCAGAGAAAAATCGGGTAGAAATTTGTTTTCATGTTTGTTTCGAATATCCTGCTTGATATTTTCCCTCTTTAATTGCATGTGACATACGTCGCTGTGCGCGAATCAAGCCCGCGGTGTATAACTTTTTACCCCAGATTCTCACAACAGAAACGGAATGAAAGAAGCGATACGAGGGCGAGGATGAAGGAGGGTACGGAAGATACAGAAGGGGGACTGGATGTGTTCGCAAACGTCACGGACAGCATGCACCGGAAGCGATAAATATGCCGTCACGGAGCACACACGCGTACACGCACTTCTTTGGCCGCGGCAGTCGACGTGCTCTCGTTGCATAAAGGGCAGGGCAGAGATAATTACGGCGCAAGGGAAACTCCTGTAGAAGAAGAGAATATATGCGCGCGTGCAAGGGGGGTGAGGGCCGTTTCTATTGGAAATGCGCATGCCGCTCTGGCAACGTTCATCTCGCGAATCGCCGGATGTCAGAGCTCTCGACGGCGAGAGACTAGCGCGACTGCGAAGAACCACGGGAATTTCCCCGACACGAACGAATTTTACAATAGAACAGGATTAACGTGCACGGGATTTCTGACAATGGCCAGACTAAAGAAGAGCCAGAAGTCTCGCAATTTACATACGTATACATTTTCGAAACCTCATTTGGATCTAAAAATCGGTAGATAAAAAGCATGTTATTTTTATTTAAATAAAAATTAATATAGAATTAAAGTTTTTCTTCTTTCCTACGAAATAAATCGACTTTGGGGATAATACTGACGAATCGCATGCAAAGATCTCGGCGTTGACTGTATTCACATTTATCCGACTATTAACACGGCGGATTTGAACTGCATGTGATTACGGCGACCTTCTTCACCTTCGCTGTGAACAGAGAGAGAGAGAGAGAGAGAGATGCAGATAAGTGCGAAGGGTTAATTACCGAACGTCCGAGAGCGGTCAAGCAGGTCGCTCTCTCGGCCAATTCCGCAACCGCGCGCGCACATCGCCGTCGTCGTAATTCCACAACGGAATTAACGGAATCGTCGGAAGGGAGGAACGGAATAATCTCGGCAATGGCGGCAACGTGCGCCGCGCGAGATAAAGACCGGATCCTTTCTCGTCAGCAGCAAATACGGCGCGGGGAACCCTCTACGGTGATTAAGCCCTGTCCGAAAGTACAACGGCGAGAGCCCGTCGGGCTGTTTCGTCAGGGGTAGTAGGCAGGCAGACAAGGGGGGGAGGAGGAGGAGGAGGAGGAGAATTGGTGGAAGAGGGCAGAGACCCCGGGAATGGGGAAAACCGAAATATCGACGAGATAGCCGCCGCCACCGCCGCCGCCGCCACCGTTCCCCCGACGTGTGTATAAATGGTGGAAATGCGTGCTACCTTCTCTCCTCTCCCCCCCCTCCTCCTTTCCCAACCCCTCATCCCATTCTCTTGCCCCTCTGGCTATTCTTCTCTCTTTCTCCCTCTTCTTTTCTCTCGTCTCTTCTGTCTCTTCTCGCGCTTCACCTACACTTCTTCACCCCCTGCTGCTGCCATTCTCTCAGAAAGACATGGCCATTTCCACCGGCGCGTTTCCATATTCTCACTCGATGGTCCCTGCCGCGCGCTGTCGATATTCGTGCTTCTCGATACGTAAATACGCTAATATCGAATCTTGTAATTTCATTGAATTGAGCTTGTCTTATTTTCAGCCTGGTTTAACATCGCCTGGATCGAAGAAATTACTGATAATTGCGTTAATCTCCATTTCACATGCATCTCGTTCCACTCCCGATCCGACCTGAGCCTCTCTCGCTTATTTACACGCTGATTTAATGCAGTTAGAAGAAATTGTTGCTAACTGCATTAATTTCGCTTCTATCTTCCCCACTTTGCTGCATGCTAACATTGGTAATTTACGATGAGAAACAAGAAGCACCGGGAAGCTTATTTAAATGATATTGGATCGTAGAAATTTTGCATTGCACCGATGTGCGCAAATTGTGGAAATATGAATACGGCGTCATCCTTGCGCGGCGATCTCTCCTCTCTGTGTGAAAGACACGGTCTCTCCGACTATCGCCTTCCCTATCCGACTATCCTATTCTCTTCCCAACGACCCTTCCAGTGTTCCAGGCACTCTTTATCGATTTTTGAATTCACCCGCACGGAATATCCTATAAACGGATACATGGTAATCCACGACCCGAGCTCAAACACCGTGAATAATATCTTAATGCTCGGACATCTTCTGCGAGGCATGTTCGAAAATGTCTTTTACGATCCTCATATAAGGTGTATGTTGGAATCGTAACATGAAAATAGCCAAACCATTGTGATCCAATTTCGCAATCTTCTTTTATATCAAATTCTTTGTATCAAAAAATTTTAAATTTTAAAATTGTTAAAGTTTTTTATTTATTTTGTTTCTGCTAAAATTCAGGAAACATGGACATTATAAGATTGTTGATTTCTATTTTTCTAAATTAAAAAAAATCGCAACTGTTTAGACTTCTTTTAAATAATTATTGAATAGTTGCAACACGTATCGCGAGAGCTCTAAATCACATCGTAATTCCAATATAAGAGGAATCAATAATATCAAATTAAAAACTTAATCAATTTTTATAAAAAGTCAAACTTTTTTTTTATTACGTTAAAAAAGATTTTCCTCAGTGCTTGCGAAGGAACAAACGAAAAGCCGATTTTCACTGTTTCGAAAATCGTCTTCCGACGTATAGCGCGAACGCGCTACTTTCCTTCCGCTACGATATCCTTTATTTCTCGTTTGCTTCCTTGCTTCGCTTCCAATATTTCGCTCGAGTGTGCCTTCCGATAGTCCCGACGCCCTTTATCGATTTTCGAGCGCTTGCCTTGCTCTATCTTCGCTACCGCTCGCTTTATCGATTTTCGTGTTTACGTACGCGACGCGCCGCGAACTGTAAATCCGCGTGTATCATGATCCACGATCTAAGAACACGATAAATCTTATTACGTGTTCCGGGACTTCGTTTCTGTCTTTTATCGTGCCGTAGTAGCGTGCACTTTCCGCATCGCGTCGAGGGCCTTGGCCCATCCAAGAATGCTTTTGTGTATCATTGTTGTGTGCGGAGATCGTATCGCGCTCCTTTTATTTCCCCATTTTCTTCTTCATCTTTGCAATCGCCACTTCACCAAACGGCTCCGAGACAGCGATTTTTAAACTTTATTCTCGCAGTAAATTTAATGATAAATGTACAATTCCCTTTTTTTAGACTATCATCATCATATTCCATGGGAATATAAAATATTAATAATAGTCTCTGATAACTGTATTAAATTGGAGCATCAATGTGAAAATATTTTTATCAAAATCAACATTTTTCTTTTATCACACTGGTTAAGATTAATTCTATTCGTTTTTATCTAATTAATCTTTCCAGATCGTCTTGACAATATTTCTCTCAACGACTTTATCGATTTTAACATTTACCTAGAGAGAGACTGCTGTAAATTCATCGTGGATCCGTGATCCAACATGGCGCCGTGCGATAAATCGTGCCTACGTGCAACGCGAGTTTTTATTTCTATCTTTATCGAGTGCCAATTCCTCGTGCAGCCGCCGTTGCTTTGTAAATCATCACTCGGTTTACACCCCCATCCATATTCGGACTCGCTCTTATTCCGATATCTCTTTCTCCTCCATTAAGTATCGTTATATCAAACTTGGACCCAACCGTAAATCTTCTCAAACTAATTGAATCAACTATTAACGACTCTAAGATACACATTCGTTATTAAAACGTTATTCATTATGATTTTTATAATAAGACTACCTTTCACAACATTGTTAATTGAATGTAATTTTCATTATTTAATTCTATTTTACTTCCTCTTTTCACTTCCCCATCCACTCCCAATTAATTCGACATTTTATTGTTGTACGCGCTTATATTAATAATAAAATATTTTTGTACCTTTCCTAATTATTCACTTTTCATCATTATTTACATATAATACTTTTTTATTTAATATTTAGTATCTTTTTTATCGCATTTAAATAAATTAATCACATCTTTTCGAATTTTTAAAAATAATATTATCAAATGACGCTTTTTACTCCTGTATTTCGCAAACAAACCTTCGATATTCGTAAATAGAGATTTAATTCAAAAAAAAGCATGACTCCTCTCTCTTTCTCTCTGCCCTATATTCGTCGTTTACATAACGAGCTGATACTGATTGGATCGCGACGCGCGCCATTTCCAACCCTCTCTAGGTTTTTCGTCATCCAACCTAGGATGACGTCTCTTCATAGATCACACGAGATCCTTTATCCGTCCGTGTATTTACCAGCCACGCTGGAAATCCATACGCATCGCGATCCACGACGTGGCGGCGCGATAAATCGTCGCGCCGCACCGCATACTTTTTGTCTCCGTCTCGTCGAGTGCGTTTTCCTCTCTTTCCCACCCTCTCTCGGAGGGGAGAAACCCGCGGTGATGGTGCAGCGCCTCCGATGCTTTGTAAATCGTCGTCTGTTTGCAGCGCGTCGCTCTTCCACCTCATCCCGCCCCCGCGCCAGTCCTTTGCATCCTCTTGTCTTCGGCCTCGGCTCCGCGCCCGCTGCTCCGTTCCCTTTCTCTCTGTGCAAAGTTCCGCGGTCGTAACTTCGTTCGTACGCGAGGAAGCAAATGTTATTTACGAGCAAAGTCGTCGTCGTCGCCGTCGTCGCCGTCGTCGCCGTCGTCCTCACCGTCGCCGTCGTAGACGAGCGAGACGGCCTCCGTAGGATTCCGATTGCAATTCCCTCTGTTCCAATCAAACTCCTATTTTCCGCGGAGGCTCTTGGCATGCGACGATAATGGAAGCAGGGTGAGAGACGCGGAAAGGGAATGAATCGGAGAATCGAGCGAGCTAATGGACGAGGACGGAAACGGCGTGACTATCGCGCAATATTTTTTTTTCCTCTGCGCGCGACGATTTGCTTTTTCGAAACGATACGACGTTACGGTCGAAAGTCCTGACCGACTTTTCTCTCTCTCTCTCTCTCTCTTCGTCCGCTACGAGAGAGGGAAAGGGTTGAAAAATCCTGCTTTTTTAAAGGCCATGAGACATCAGCATGTCCCGGCGTGAGTGATGAACTCGAAACCAGCAAGTGTGACGAGGGAATGTTTTCCCGCGTGACGCAAACTGGAAAAAGTTAGCGCGAGTTTTCGGCAGCGCGAGAATTAGTTTATTCACGAGCGGTAATAAATTGCTGAGGTCGGGGAATAAAAAATCGAAGCGCCGCGCCGCGCACGGCGGTAAGAGTTGCAAGAATTGTGCGTCGTCCCGGCATTTTCGCGCGTCGCGCGTTCGTGCGTAATCGAATCACGCTATCCGCGCGGTGCGGCGCGGCGCGGCGCGGCGGATCGATCGGCGTTGTATCTGGAAGTAAAATTCCAGGTTCTTTAAATCAGTGAATTTTATTGCGCCGCTGCTGCCGGCGCTCTTTATCGAACTTCGACGCTCGTAGGCCCGTGAAACGTCCGCATTGCGGTTACGTGGGCTTTTCCAGCGCTTTTTCACCGTCCGGCACCCACTAAAGTCGCGCACGGCGCAAAAAGTGAACCCTTTAAATCTCAATGCTTTATACATCGATCTGAATGGTTCGCGTCTCGTAGAATCTCCAAGCTTTTAGTTTGATTGAAAATGACCGACATCTGTGGTATCAAAAGACGCGAAAATAATTTACAAAGAAAACTGGCAAACTATCAGTACGTTAAATAATTATTTAATATTTCATTTACCATTTCATTTATCTTATATAAGAACTCTTGGAAAAAAAAGCTATAAAATTCGTATCCTTCGTCTAGATTTAAAATCTCACATTTCAGTAAAGTGTATGAAACGCGAGTGAAAGTTTTTGCCTCGTGAGAACAATGACGCAGCTGCTTTTGCTAGAGCATGATCGCCGTGTTCGTAACGTATTATCAATCACGCAAATGAAGTATACGCATTGCGGTCAGATGTGCTTTTTAATCCTCGTACAAGGGCACGTGCTGTAACACATTGGTGTGCAGCCCGCCGTACCGCAACCAGTAAACATCAAACTTGTGTGCTTATAACTACTAGCGGTGTTGTCCTATGTACATAGTGTGACTGAAACAAAACGGAAGATGGAGAGAGGGGGGAGAAGGGAGGGGGCTGGAGAGAAACGTAGACAAAGAGCGAGGAGAGAGCGAGAACGAAACAAGTGGAGGAGTCGAGAGGAGGCAAAACACGATATTAGATTCGGATCTAGTCCATGCATGCACACACATGTACATGTATAAATACATATGATATAAATATATATGTATATATAATACACGATGGAAGATTGCGGTGCTAAAGGCGGGCGAAACGCTCGGTACGTCCCTGGAATTGCATCCATTTTCGGGAGACCTCAGCCTCTCCTCTGATAAGCAATATACACCGCGCCTACGTTGCCACGAAGTTATATACGGTGTGTGCCGAGTTATCGGGAGATGAGTGGGCGACCGTGAAAATCAAAGCCACAGGTCGAGACGGTTTACTGGAGCGCGAGAATTCGCGAGGATCTTCCTTCTGCGGTACGATAAATCAATAAACTCAGGGATAAGTAACTTCAACTGACGTCACCCTCTCTCCTTTCTCTTGACGTCCGACATTTCGCGACATTATCAGATCCCTCCGTTGCAGTATCGACAAGCTGGAATCTCGTTCCCGGTAAAATCTTGACTGATATGTGAACCGTTTATTTTGAAAGCCAAGTAAGCCCAGTTCTCTGAAATATTAGATTTCGAGGAAATGTGGATATAGAATTGATGCGAAAATCGACTTAAATTGCATTCGGCTTAAACACATCTCATCTATAAATATTTCATTCATCTGTCAAATGAAATGAAATACGCTTTCATAAAGAAATATATTTTAGAGAGATATTTACATATTGCATTTGCGCAGATACGTCTCACAAAACGATTTATAATTTACTCTTCAAGATAAGAAATACTTACATATCTTTTTATTAATTTCTCATTTATATATTGGCGAAAAATACAGTCACGTGCAACCTCGAAATAGAATTATGTTATTCTCATCAACATTGCAACAGAAGTGATTTTCGTGCTTTAAATTCTTACGCGGTTCTACATTGCGAGTTCAAGCTCAACACCCACGCAACTTGTGATCCAAGAATAGAATCGAGCAAGGATGCAAGTTCGTGGTCGGAAGAACTGGCGTGCATTTCTGAACCGATCGTTGCGCGGTCAAGGGCAATTAAAGGCAATTCAATTTCAAATATGTATGAATAAGCTATCGAGTGAAAATGACTTTATTTGTAACAATAGAAACGTGCTGTTATCGCGGCAATTGACAAAATCAAATTTCAAAACAAACATTTGAAATAAGTAAGTAATAGACGGTAAAAATGTATGCATTGAATGTTGCATCGTAAATTGCACAGCTTCAGCGTTAGATCGATTTGATTATCGAATAAATGGTTTCGATAAGAATCGTGACGAGCTTTTGTACATCTTTAACGATATGATTGCGCTTTCGCTACGCTCCTCTAACTCCTTAGTTTTCTTATTCCTCCACTCTTTTCCTTTCCCGCACACCCTTCTCACTCTTTGTGGCGAACAAAGTTTTTCTCTCCCGACGAGAAGTATTTTCCCTGGGAGTCGGGTAACGTCTCGCGTATTTTCACGGACGGTTCGAGGTGACCCAATGCGAGAAACTCAAATCGCTTTTTATGAACGACGCAAATGACTCCGCTCGTAAATGGCGATGGTGTGAAAAAAAGTTCGTCCCTACGATAAGGCTTTTTTTCTATCGCTTTTTTTTGCCGGCGGGCGCAATACATCGCTGCATTTGCGTGCTTTTTTTTCCAACTCTATAGCGTGACGATAGAGACTCCGCAGGGCCGTTGAACTTTGAACACTCGGCAGAAGGCGCCCATAAAATGACAGATTCATGCGACACTTTTGATTCAAATACTTTGAATTGGTATCTTACATTGCTCATGTACGCATACGCGTGTGTGTTTTGGAAAAATATTTAAAACAAAACAATTTGCATAAATACATAGTTTTCAAATTCAATTCGCTCTAAAAAAAATAATATATTTAAGAAAGCTATATCGAGACGCGAGTGGATTAGAATGTATACAGCCTTAAAAAGATACAAGGCACGTGAATCACGAAGTGATTCATGTGATACGACAGTTTTCGTTTCATCAACTTCTAATTTGCACGCTCCACAAGTTTCTGCGGTTCTCCGATTACGATGTTAAAGATGTGACAACCGTGAGTCCTACGAACAAAGTTCCACCTCCAATAGCAGGAATTTTCCGAGAGTCGGTTAACGTCTCTGGCATTTCCACGGATGAATCGGACGTAAGAGAAAAAGAGAGAGGAGCAGAGGGACAAAGGAGGGAGAAAGATAGAAAGGGACGGCGGACTGAGTTTTTACGAACGAAGCAAATGACTACGCTCGTAAATGGCGGCCGTAGAAAAAGGGTTATTTCCGCGATAAAGTTCTTTTTTCTAATTATTTTTTTTTAGCGTGTTACATCGTCGGCCGTTTCCGCGCGCGACGAGCATCCATTTCTACCCCTACATGGGCGGTAGCTACGGCAAAAGTTGGCCGTAGATACCGCAACATTTAAACCCTGTCGATAGCCCGGCGCTGGTATACCAATTTCTAACTTGGCGCGTTTTCCTTAACTCCCAACGGTGGCTCAATAACGGTGTTAGAGAGAAGGGCGGTCGACAACTGCGAAACAAACTTACAGAGCGAGGCGCGCGCGCGCGTCCTGACGAACTTGGGATATCGTGAGATCTTAAGAATGCGGGTCTGATTACTTTCTTTCCAACTACAAATTATTTCAACTGTCTTCTCGCGACGGTCTACGAAAACTTTGCCGAATTCGATGCTTCAAGTATCTACAGGCTGGACATTCAGCCGTTTAAGAATCGAATCGGAGCGACATAAAGTATGTGCCCGCGCGCGTATATATCGACGAAAATCGATTGCGCTCGTAACACGCGAAACTTTATTATCTCAGGTAAAAAAATTCGATATTAAATTTAACTCCACATTTAGCCGGTAATTTTTCCAAAAGAGAGGTAAAATGTGTGTGTGTGTATGTGTGTGCGGGGTTGGAGCGCAGCGTATCTTTGCAAACGCGAGTTGAGAACACGGATAATAATATTTCTCCGCCCGGGGAGAGAGTGCACGGAGGGACAAGCAACGATGCCGAAACTATACGGTTACAAATCCCGACAAAAACGTCCCCGGGCGGGTTCAGTCACGTGTCTGCCTCTGTCTGGCGTATCAAAAAACGTCGGTCCGCGATGGACGGACGGAAAGGGAGCGAGGAAACGGATGTACGGACGAGCGAACGGGCGAACGGTTTAAAGAACACCCACGTACCTCCTCTTTGTTCGCCAAGATCGCGTTATCGGCCGGCAAAATATTGTTATCGCAGCGCGCGACGGTGAATCACCGATGCGAGAGCACAAAGGCCCGCTTGGCCGCCGAGCGAAAGGAGGGACCGATAACGATTGACCGCGCGACCGGCAAAACGGAGTCTGGCCGAGACTCCGAAGCATTGACGCGGCGAGGAGGATCGAAAAAGAGGGAGACAAAGAAGCAAGGCGGCCGAGTGCGACGCGACGGATGTTGCTGCATGCGAAGGATGCATTATGGGATTACGGGACGCGAATGGCCGTTTCAAAGTTTCCTACGCGTAACCCAAGTTGCCCCGCGAGTATGCGGCGCGAATGGAAAAGCGACGCTACGTTCCATGGGGTGCTCGGTAAATTCACAACGATACACCTCCCTGCCGCCCTCCGTTCGTCGTCCCGGAAACTTATACGACTTGGCGCGAGCGAGCGGATGTGGATGTACTGAGTGTACTTGAAAAGTTGGTGAATTTCGAGTCGATTTTTCCTCGGTGAAAGTTTGATTGGCCGCCATCTCGTTTCGCTAAACTTTTTAATTTTCAATATTACATATCTTGCAAAGCAGAACTTGGATTAAAATTCTGATACATCTCGAGTTCACTCTGGATTAACTGAAGAATAAAGTTTCCACGTCTATTTGCCTCCGTTAATCTGGCCGAGTGATCTAAAATTTTCAATTATTTCGTACGCAGAAAACGCTGCAAATGCAGCACAAATGAAATAATTTCGTTTACATGTTACTCGCTTCTCTCGGATTACCGTGATATACGATCCGGAGCGCCCGCCGAGCGCGACTTCTGAGACACGCTGTGTGGGAGAGAAGGCAAAGGAATCGCGCGCGGCGCGACATTCGAGCGGAGAGCGGAGTGCGGCTAGGCTATTCAGAAATCGCGAAACGGAAACGTCGAGTGCCATTCCTCGGGCAAAGGCAGGGACGATGGAAATGAAACGAATGGCGGCAGGCAGCGGGCGATATTTTATCTGATTTTATTTATGTCGCGCGTCAGCAACGGTATCCAATTTTCCCCTGAAAAATCGGTAAAGCGCTGTTTCCGTAAGGTAGAGGGACTGATACATCATCCTCCCGATAATAAACAGCGCGATATTTCCAATTTTCGGCGTATACATACGTAAGTTCGCGCCGACGTGATGCGATATTTGCGAGGCGTGCGAAATATACGAGAGAGAGAGAGAGAGAGAACAGGGGAGGAAAAAAGTCGCGTCGCGCCAGAATCGTGCAAAAGGTACGCGTACGACGACGGTTCTTACAAATCCGACCCGCGGCTCGTGAAACTTACATGCCGTCGCCGTCGACGAAAAATAAGGGGAAAAAAAAAAACGCGCTCCGGCTACGTTTTCACCGACGCGCGCTTGCATTATGCAATTTTCAGCGCGACGACGAACTCGCGGCGGACACCTTGTATGCACTCTGCGTGTACACGCCGCGCCACGCGTTTTCATGCGGCTCCCCTTGAATGTCACGGCGCCGTTGAACGGTACGGTGAATTCCGTTTCCATTATGATCCTCTAAAGCGCGCGCGGAAAGTACGCCGACTGGTTAATATCTCGCTTCGACAATGGAGCGCGAACGATCGTTCACTCTTCCGTTCGACACTTTCGCGAGTCACACACGCGATTTCGCAACGAGAAACGAGAGGGTAAGAAAACAAGGTAGAACCGTTCCTCCAAGGACGAGAGGCAAGTTTAATCAATTTTTCTTTTTAATAAAAGTCTGATTTAATAAAAGACAGCGATTCAACAAGCCGGATGATTAGCATCGCGACGTATTGTTCTCCGTATCACATGCTACTCATCCGGAATTTCATTTTCCATACAATGATACAAATTTCGTGCTCGGCACGCCTGCATGCCTAGCCGAGTACGTTCTAGACGGGACCACGTCCAAGGGTTAATATCCATTGGCACACACACACGCGCGCACGTATACACGTACATTGGCGAGTTGGAAGCTGCCTTGCGGCGCACCTTGGCCTCAAAATCAATACGGCCCTGCATCGCGCGGCGGCCGTTATTAAAGACGCTCTGCGGCCGGGGGTACCATCGTGGATGGCGCGTTGATAAATATTCCGTGGATGCGCCCGGGACAATCGTGGGGTAACGGCGGAGTCGTGTCGGCGCCCCGATGAGACGGCGGAGACGACGCTTTTGTTCGGCCCGAGCACGTACCGTGTATTAGTGTAACACGGGAAAGAATCGCAATGACCGACGGAAAAATCGGAAAAGCCGCGCTCGTTTCTAGGAATGCTCTTAAGCCGTCGTGCGATCATTGCTGTTCCATTTAGGGCAAAAATTCTTAACGTGATTGTGCTTACAGGCGAAATGAAATTTAGTCGAAGGTATCAGGGCCATTCTTTTCAAAACGACACCCTAAACGTTCTAAACATGTATGTCTTGATAAAAAAAAATTGCATAGCTACACTTGGAAAATTGTCAAACGCGCTTAATACAGATATGAAAATTAGATTAAATGATAATCGTAATAGTAGCAGGTGCATAGACGATAATTAATAAACTAAATAGAATAGCAGCTAATTTAGTAACGTAGTCTCATTTGTCGTCAACCTCGCGCTATCTGTGCCGAAATTTATTTACAACAATCGTTTTAACATTCTATTTGTTTATTGCTTGCAAATAATAATCCCATTGTACAGTGCAAATTACGGATTGTCCAAACGAAATTTCCTAAACGAAAGCACTGATAGAATCATCGCGGTTTTTTTAATCAGTAGATAAAAATGCAAATCTATCGGCGCTTTTTCTACATCTTTACCCTTATCGATTTTTACCTCGCTATCTTCCATAGCCGTTCGCAACATCTGCGACGCCGTTTAATAATATCACGCGTCATTCGATCCCGAGATCAACGAAAACAAAGCGAGAGAACTTTTCGTTAAGTAAAGACTTCCGAGTTGGATTATAAGACGGCGAACATAAGGTGGCAAACTAATTTTCCGACAAAAGCAAGCGAGGTGACTTCTTCGGCGACTTTATTACGCAAACAACGAGGACACAATGGGGATTGTCAAAAGCGTACGTCCACCGTCTTGCGGAGCGATCGTCACGTCGCCCAGCGCATAGTAACTCATTTGATCGGAGATGTCAGCGCTTTGTGTACCTAAATTGTAATCTAGGATAACTTTCGGCTTTGTCGGCGGCGTCTCCTGTCTATCGGTTTTCCCAGTTTCCGCGGTTTCCACGGCAGCGAGCCGCGCGAGTCGGCGATAATAACGCGTTTATCGTGCCATTTCATTGCAGTTACGTCCTCCAGCTGCCTGTTAATTCGTCCCTTTTCATCCGGGCCCGCCCAGCCATTCGGCCGCATTCTTAATGCTCATTCATTGTGGTATCGCGATATGAAATGGAGACACTTACTCGCGTTAATAGTGTCGCATTATATCAAGAGCGAATATAACGTTGCACCACGCGTGCAAAATGGATCAGAGTTGAAAGTTCGCCAGTTTCGAACGCGAAACTTATAATAGCATCGGAATGAAATCCTACGTACGCGTATTTCCGACGTCCACAATCTATTCGCAATATTTAGTTTTCAACAGGTTTACAACAAAAAAAAAACCCCCCGTTATCACCAACGTGAAAGATATGTGTACGTAAAAAAGTCAAAATTTCCAAAATTGCGAGTTGTTAAGTCGACAGAGTGACGCAATGCCGCGAAAGTCAAACCACGGTTTTTACAGCGGTACACATCGTACATTCGGCGTCAAATAATTTTTTTCTAAAATTTTTTTCTCTATTTCTCTGCGGTTAGAACACCTTTCAAAAACGTTAAAAGCATTTTACGAGAGAAAAACTAAATTTTTACCCGTCAGATTGCGATGCGATTGCAAGTGTCGCTCAGCGCGCTGACTCTTCCGCGTATAAATAAATCGTCCGAGGTTTCGATCGGAAGCACAACGATGCCGCCGTCTCGTCTCGGTTTCCCGAGAATTTCCGTAATTATAACACGTGTCGACTCGCGAAACTTGAATGCTCGACGGCAACCGCGGGAGGAAATGGCAGAGAGAACGAGCGATTCCCCCGATGAGAGGAAGGTCGACGTCGTGAGGAAGAGGAAAGAGGGAAGAAGAAGGAAAAAAAAAAGACTCGAACGCCGAACTAAACAAGAATTTAGATTAAAATTCAGAAACGTGCGTCCGAGGATGCGAATACGGGGGAATGAATGGATGGCTCCAGGTGTATTGTACCGTCGGCGTCGGTGGCTGTACATACACAAGGACGCCATCGGCATCCGCGCTGCGGAACGTGATTCGCTCGACGACATAATTTTACGATGTGCACCGCCGGATATTTACGAGCAACGCGTTCTCCTCGTTTTATCGCGATCAAAGGATCGTCTCGCGACGACCACGCGCCTGCGTCTCTCTCAGAACGGCGCGTTGTGATTGTCACGTTTTACCCATTAAGGATTACCTGCGACTGAACTGGGAATTGTGACGAGATAGTTCCTTCCGCGCGCGAAGATGTTTCAAGCAGATAAGTTTACAAACCCCGAACGTCGGAAATGCGGGTCTCGCTTCGAAACAAGCATAAGTCCCTCTATTGATATTTATACGTACGTTATAACACCTGATAAACGTTTCCACAACAACATTT
Source organism: Tetramorium bicarinatum (assembly GCA_928718305.1). NCBI lineage: Eukaryota > Metazoa > Arthropoda > Insecta > Hymenoptera > Formicidae > Tetramorium > Tetramorium bicarinatum. Next base: position 7,197,080 of record OV788320.1, read on the forward strand.
AAACGATATAGTTTTCCGTTGATTAATTAATGTATCGAAGATGGCGAGAGATGCGACTGTCGCGGCAACGTGAGCGGAATAAATGAGCAATTAGCCACGGGAATGTAAGCAGGGAAAATTTACTCACTGGCCGATTCATCGACGCCATCTTCTCGCTGGATGCTGCATCGCTCTGGTCACTCACTTGAGCGGACACGCATCGATCGGGAAAAAAAATGTGGCTAATTACGATCGCGCGCGGTAATTAACACAATGGATCGGTTGTCAATCCTCAGAGAGAGAACAGCAATTCCGATGCTCATTATACGCAGCTTGGCAAATCAATAACACGATTGGCGACTGTTTCTTGTCACTCTTGGGGTGAATTAAGCGTAAACGAAATTTTGTATAAAAATGAATTAGCAATTAAACAATTTTTTTTAATTATTTCTTATTTCGAGATTGATGGCAATGTCTACGGAAATTTTGTACGAAATTTTTTTGCGCAATAAGCTACAAAATAAATCTATATTTCCAATTTAATATCGAGAAAAATTGAAGTATATTGAATCATACTGGAGTGTTGTATCGTTGGATTTAGTTTTCGGCCAACTATAGCAATTCTGTTTTGACGCACGGAGGAAGTCGTGTCTGTCACAAACTCGAGTACGTCTACAGCCTCGAGGAGAACGGCTGATTATTATTAGATATCTTAATTAATGTGAAAAGCCCACTTGACACTCCTAAGCTGCACGCGGGATACAGGAAGACAATGCAAACTGACGCGCTTTAATAAATGGCTCGAGACAAAGCGACACACGCCTCTCGCAAACGTAAAAGGATGCTATTAATCGAGTGTTAATTAACGCTCCATGACGACTGCCGGCTCTCCACGTCACTCCACATCTTGATATTTGCTCGCGTGCGCGAGGTTTTGCTCTCGAGGGAAGGAAAAAAAAAAAGGGACGCGGAAAATGCCGAGGGATAGAACCGGCGCATTGCCGAAAGAGAGATAGAGAGAGATATACCGAAAGATGACTACGTGAGTTAAACAAAAACGGATACACGCCGGCCGGCGACGCGCGAGTCGATATCAAATAAAACCACTACTACTGCGGCGTACTCGACTAGGTCTCTACCGTGCCTCTTGTTTTAAGATTACCGCCTCGGGCGGTAGAAACATGGATTGATTAGATAACACTTACTTAATGTCTATTATAGCAATAGTGCAGGCGAGTTTTATCTTGTGTTCGCTGCTAAACGGTATACTATTGTGTCAGTAGTATTGACGCAATATAAATACGCCAACGCTCGACTCGCTTGCGATACAACGGCGACGTTGAAAAATTTCTCTCGGATATTATATTGCAATGACGAAATGCTGTCGAGGAACGGCAAATGAAGAATGTCACGCGGTAAGTGTTTAAGCTTTAACTATCAGGGTCTGTGAAGTTAAATCCCGTAATATGAATTTTTACAAAATTGAGGTAACACTTAAATTTCCACGATTTGTCCACATTTATCCATAAATAATTGTCTTCTGTCCATCTTGCAAAAAAACACAATATTTCATCATTAATACTCTTAAGCACGGTTTTTTTTTTTTTAATTAATATGGATTCCGAGTGTTTATCATTTGTTTTACAAATTTGATTTACTTTTACGGAATTCGTGGGTATTTTCATATTTAGATTGATTAAGTAAACGATAATAATGTTCATGAGCGCGAAATGAATTAAGATAATAAATATTTCAAAAATAACAATATATTAATAGCTTAACATGATTATAATTTTAGATATGTTGTATAAAATGATTTTAATTCCTTTTAATATAATGCGGAATGTCATTTGACATTCCTAAATCCAAAATGATTATACATCACCCACGAATGGTGCAAAAGCAATATTAATTGCTGTTAATAGAATAAAACACTCGACATATTATATATATTTCCATTTTAACAGCAATATTTTAATTTGCATGAAAAATATTCCCAGATGATTAAATTATACGCGATGGAGCATTTTGCATTGAGTTTATATGGGGGATAATATTTTTGAGTAAATTTTAATGCGGGTTATATGTATTAACAAAATACCAGAAGCACTTTAATGCGTCAGGCAGAGGCGGGTAAATTTTTAAATAACTAATACTTGCGAATAGATATATCTACCTACGTAAATTTATATACATTATGTATGTCACTACATAAATGTATTTATTTTACTCGTTAATTGTTTAAAAATTGATTTATATTTAATATAAATATATTATAAAATTTAGGTTAATTAAAATCAGTATTTATAGAGAAGTAATTTTTCGTCTTCTGTCGTTCTAAATGTTCTCAAATATTCTGCTTAGCTTTCGCGTAACTTTGTCGTAATATCGCAAATGTATAAACATCATGGCTGCAGCACAAAGATTATTTACGTTACTCTCGAGTACGCTGTACATCTGCAGCATTCGCTACGATAAAGAGCGAAAAGATCCTCGCCGCTGTCATTGCCCTACCGAGACACGAAAACTCAAAATGTCAATCGATCGCGAGGGATTGCGGCGACGGTGAGGGGCATCCCGGTGGCCGGTATGCAGGCGGTTGCTCGCGCTCGCGAACGTCCTTCCGAACGACGCGACGCGGGCCAACTTCACGCCGGTCAGCTTCTCGTCGCGGGAAATTATTATTCGAAAATTTCGCGGAGGGCGGAAAGCTCGACGCGGCGACCGCGAGCGACGCCGTGTACGGCTCGTCGCCGAAGGGGGTAATGAACCCCTTTGGACGGCCGGTCGACGGGGCTCGCCCGTCCCTTCCCCCGCGCGGCGCGGCGCGATGCGACGCGATGCGAGGATGGCGAAAAGGCACACTGCGGCGAGATTCCGCCGAGGCGTGCCGTCGCCGAAAGCGTCGCCGCGAAAGCCCAAGTGTACATACAACAGGGTTCGACGTACTCACCGCAATGCAGTGACCTCCGCCGCGGTCGTTATCGGCACGCCGAGTCTTCCCTCCCTCGGCGCTCCACCGTCGTCGGCGACGTGGCTCTCGGCGGACGGGGGTTGAACGTGAGGGCTGCTGCCGCTGGCCGTGACAGGAATCGCCGCATATAACCGAGAGACAGTCACGTTTCCATCGGCGCTGCTATTACGCTTCGTCTCGCTCGGGGAGAGAGAGAGAGATCACTTGTATTCACCGCACCACACCGCGTACGCGTCGCGGTTTAACGTCGCGTCGCCGGGGCTGCGCGGCTACGTCGCGACCGCACACGGAAACCTGGGGCCCCGAGGAACGCGGAAGAGGAAAGTTTTTTTTCGGCCTCGACGCGGCCCGCCGAATCGATGTGTGATGTTACACTTCCCAACTGTCTTTTTTGATTCTGCGGATGTGCCCGCGACTACGGCCATCTCGCGGCGCCTCGGCGTACTCGGTGCCGCGGCGGTCGGGCGGCAAATTTGAACGCGGATCAAAACCAAGGAGGGCTCGTTTAACTTCTGCGCTAATTAATGAATTGCTTAAACGTTTCACTGTGACTCGATATAGCATCTGATTTTCTGGAAAAGTGGAGAAATGTAAGACAATTGTATCACGCACAATTGAATCAGAGCCGATAAAATATTTTATGAATTCGATCTATTAATTCGAAGAGATATCCGCAAATTATGATCTTACTAATTATTTAATATTGCAAGTAAACTTTGCAAGTAGTTTAACGGTTACCTCGGTAGATTTAACGATTCATGAGATAAATAATACATCTTGACTGTCTTACTCTTTGCTTCAAAACACGTTTAGTTACGTAAAAATAAAGAAGAAAAGAAATGTAAAAACGTTTATATTATCTCATCTCTGTGGATATCAAGAATTATGTAATGTGCAACTTTTTAATATAATTTATTTGCATATATTTAGTATGGTTTTTCACAATATATATTATATAAGAACATAATTCGCCTTGTAATATTAATTTCATTAAATATAATATAATATTAATACTTAAAATTTTTTTTATGATTGAAAACTCCACCGTATTTCGTTAGTAATTAATGATCGTAACGCAAGGGCGGTAGCACGGTAAGCATATCTTTTATGTACTCCTTGTTGCAACTGCGATATAGAAGCGCTTATTTTTTTTTTATATAATATATTACAACGTATATATATATTTTTTTTATTTACACGAATATAACGTAATTAAGTCACGCATTTCTTTCAGTTCGTGCACGTAAGTATGTGTAAATAAAATGTATTGTGTACCACAGTGAGCTATAGCTTAAAACAATTAAGTCTCCTTCCGTCCTAAATTAAATAAGGCATTGGTAGTGAAAATAGACATATAGATAAAAAGACACGTAAAGTGTACACTGTTAACCAATAGCTATATCTGACGCAATAATAAAGTCAACGTATCGCTACATCAGTAAATAATAATGCAAACGTTAAGTAGATATATTTTAATGCGTGATATAATTATCGTAAGGCATTAAGTTTTACGGGCTATTTATATAGGTCAAGCATAAATGCGATCATTTTTCAAACAGAATATCTATCTGATAATACCTACACTTAAATCTTCCTTTTGATATCATCGATTTACAAGTAAATACAATTTTAACACGCTGTCTGTAAAAATGTTTATGCGATACATAGGATACCAAACGCGGTTATTCATTAGACGTCTTATCGTTCATATACTGCCTTTTCGTATTTGTGATCTTTTTGTATAGGAATATAATACAAGAAGCTACAATAGAGTATACTCAAACTCGATTACAAAAATTTACGAGTCTCTCGTATCGTTTACATTACATTATGACAATATTCTGCAAGTCCATCTAATATTAATTACACGTGATATTTATTGCTTCGCCATACTATTTGCAAATCATAAATTTCATATAAATATCAATTGAATGTTGTATGTACGCACACACACACACACGCACACATACACATGTATTTTGTCATATTTAGACTAAATTAAATGAATCAATTTTATTACACGTTAAAAGTAAAGGCAATCGTATTGTAAAGAATAGATTTAAAATACCTATTAATTTAAAGACAGCAGTTTTAAAAGACAGACTCAGAGAATACTATATGTATACCATATGTACATGCATAATGACAATTTTCATTTCTGTTCAATCTAAACTTTAATTTGCGAAGAATGATTTGCGCACTGGTTATTCATTATTCCACTAATGAATCTGTTAGGATCTTGTAATTTTTTCACTTTATAACATATTATAACATATTAGATTATACTGGTACTGGATACAGCTTATTATTTTCAAGTTTTTAAACATAAGCTTACTGTATCACACTGTAAATCTAATATGAAGGAGAAGGAAAGGATATTCATTTATCAGTGAATAATTAGCGCATTTTATCAATATAAAAATCTGGATTTTACGAACGAGAGACTTATTAAAATAAGAAATTTCATAACCAGAATTTAAGGCCACAAAATTTCTGTCATGACAATATTATTTATTATCTAACGGGACGTACCTGTTTACAATAAAATAAGCTGTACAAATAGGATGGAATGTTATATCAACTCCGTATCCTTCAGAATGTGTATTAATTCTGCGAATAAATGTTATAATACAAGATAGGCATTCGTATCTGATTTCATCCTCTTCGATTATTAACAAGGAGTAATACTTAAATTATTTTCGAGACTATTTAGTTTTGCCGCACCAAAACATTGACAAAATATACACAAAAATAATTTAGATTTCTGAAAAACAATGCTGAAAATCAATTTGTTCATTCATTTAATATACTGTACACAATTATGCTTCCTGAGTACAACGTATATTCTTAAGTCATTATTAACTCAGAAGAATAAGCAAGATAAAATTAATGATATAACCTGCAACCAATTAATTCAATTTTGTTAGTTTGTCAGTATCTTTTAAAAATAGGTTTATTAGTGTACTTAAAATTCTGGATATTTTTCTTATTTTATATGTTAATACAATAAAAAATACAATAAAGTTTCTTCCAATAACTTACTCTAACTTATATAATTTTATTTTGTACTATTTAGCACAAAATGAAATAAGAATTTTGAAATAAAAATGTTATTTTATCAACTTTGGTTTCTATCGTGTGTTTCTTGCCTTTTCTTCTAATAATATAATAACTGTTTATAAAACTGTTTATATTCCTCTGTACATTGTAGGAGTACGCGTTCTTGAACAATACAATTTTTAATGTAATGCTATCTTTTATCATTATAATTAAAAAGATTGTAAAAGGAACAATATATATATATATAAAGGCAAAAGGATAAGTTAGTTTATACATAATATGCATGTAAAATATATGTGATAAGCCGTTTATCTTTGCTCTTCAATTAAAAAAAAATAGCTTTACATAATAAACAGTGGAAAAAAGGGATTAAAAGTTTGCATGCATTCAAGTTGAAAAAGAGAAGCATAGTTTGGTGTGCCATAAAAATATAATTAAAATTATGACATATATATAATCCATATTTACAGTATTAGACAAGTTTGATTTATTAGAAAAAGGAGCAATGTACTTTTTCATTAAAAAAAAAACAGTCTATTCCGAGTACGCAATATAAAATTAGAGAATAAATTTTTTAATTAAAGTTAAGTAATTCTTTTTGCCAAATTTTGGTTTTATACAGCTGCAAATTTCAAAAATTGAATTTACTAACAAAAAAAATTGTATTAATATCTTGATGTGATTTGAAAATGGAGAAAAGAAAATATATCTATATGCAGATAATTCTTCAGAGTCGTAGAATAACATTGATTATTCTCATTTTTACATGATTACAATGTCATTTTGAAACAATTTGTCATAATTTTACCATATACAGCCATTTGCGCAAATTACATTTTATAACAACATTTTAATATTATTAACAAAGAGAAGAATCAATTAATAAATCAATATCATAATATCACATTGTTATAGCAGCCAAATCACTTCTCCCAGGAAATCCCATAGTTGCAATAGTAAAAATATGGCATGTCTTTAAAAAGTGGATTAATTAACATTTGACTGCAAATTTTAACAGTCTACCTCAGATTATGTAAATATTTGTCATTAGAATAAGTATTTTCAAAAGCGTAGTATATGCTGAAAGACTTATCGCAAGTTATTTAGAAAAACTAAGCGATTTAACTTTTTAAACATATCATTTCAGTATATTTTAATGTTGTCGCTCATAATTAAGAGACAACAAAATCATTAAAGTGCAGAAAATTTTTAAATAGATAATCATATTAAGGTTAATATACTTTTCTGTACCTCTATATAGGTATATGTAATATATACATTATATTACAGATATCATCATGAACAAAGGTATTTCGTGCTAGTCGACTCCAGCAAAGCCTTGAGAACCTTCAATTGCTTTAACTAGCTTATCCCTGAGTTGTTGATAACTTTTATACGGAGGAAGGTCAATTCGATTAAAACTGAAACAATAATTTATATTATTGTATGGCAAATTTGTATACACAAAATTATTTCATTGATAATGATAAGCAAAACTGACAAATGATTACATATTATGATTCCTTTTTAAAGTATATAATATATAAAAGTGATAGAATATACATAGTTTGAAGTAAATTAGAAACTTTAACAAAGAAATTACTTTCATAAAATATAAACTCACCAAGTATGAGCTCTTGGATAATTCTCTGGTGTACCCCACCTCTCAATTGTGAATAATTGCGGTCCATTACTGCCATAAAGTTCTTTGAATCCATTCATTGGAACACGTGATGTACCAGTTACAAACTGTAATAATCTAGAACGCATTTCATTGCTAAATGACAAAACGACTCGCCAGAACCACTGAACAACAATGTGATTTGCATGGTAGTCTCCTTTATATAAAGTATTTTGTTTCCAGTCTTTCACATCAATATGTTGTATACCACACATTAACAATTCCAGTTCATGTTCATCAAATATTTTTACCAATGTTGGCGGTATAAGAGCATTAAACCCTTCCAAGAAGGCATTCATTTGTTCTTGCACGCGCGATACAAATCGCCATTGTATAACTAAACTTATATATTCGTCTTTGTTTTCATCGGTCAATGGAATATTAGCACCATCTGGCTTTAAGTCTCTTTGAGAAGTATGACCAAAGCTTTCTTCATCGAGACTGAAAGTGAGTTCTAATTCACTAGGATCATTCTCTTTAATCCATAAAAGAGAGTTGTAATATTCAGAATCAACGCTCTCCATGTCCTTCAGATCAATTGGTTTACCCAACATCATTTTATAAAATGGTCGAATAAAGAAAGCTAGAAAACAAATGTTAAAGATAGTTATTTTATTATATACATATATGTATTATTATTACAGAGTTTTTACTATATATTAAGATATATTAAGACTTACCATCCAGAAGTTTGCCATGATAAACAGCCATTCCTGCTATACGTCCAATAAATTTAAAGTAATTCAAATGTTCTTCGTTACATACACCAGAACAAGGATTAATTTGCAATGTATAATTATCACTAAAAGTAAAAAAATTATGCCATTTTTATTCTGTAATAACATATTATAAACACTAAAATGTAATTTTTATACTCACGTTGCGGAATACTCAAAAAGTCCATAGTATGGATTAAACATTTCCTTAGACAATAAGAAGAACCATTCTCTTGCAAGGCCACCATAATCTAAGCCTACTTCTCCTTCAAATTCTACCCATAATTTTGTTTTTAGAATATCAACTCTGTTAACAGAGCTTATAATACGATACGAATCTTCCAAAATATTGTTCCGTCCAACTTTTATCTCAAACTTATTAGGAACATTATTCTGTAATAAGATACATAGATGTAATTATCACATTTTCGATAAAAATGATTTAATGAACAATGATCGTCTACTTACAGGCTTTCTCAGTTGTGACTTCAGATATTCATATTTACGCTTGTAATCTCTCGAATATGGTACAGCCTGAAAAAGAATAACAGTTTACAATATTTCAAATTCTTATATACTTATGTATACAGGAAATGTACGTATACATATTTTTTCTTATATAAAAAGGTTCATATAAAACATTTGTAATCATACCGGGCCAGCAATTTGAGGATTAGACATACGTGGATCTTCCCATTGTGTTGTTCTTGTATCTATAACAAAAAGGGTATTCATTATTTATAATTGGAGTTTAAAACTTTAAATTATGGAAAACTATGCACATACTATGATCTATAAAGAAAATTCGTCCATCGGTGTGTACTCTTTCCTCCCATCCTTCTGGAAGTGGTCCTAATTGATCTAAATCACTTCTCGATGTCGTTGAAGGTGCAATATGATTAGGTATAGAGCTCGGTCTTCCCGTTCTAGGATCAATCCAAGTTGTTGCCCTTTCATTGTGATCAATAAAAAATATTCTACCATTAGGTGCTACTTGCATGCCCCAACCAGGAGGCAACCCTTCATCATTAGACACAGGAAGAGTAGGTTTGGGACTTTCAATCTAAAATTTTTACAATAAAAGAAAAAATTTGAATACTAGATAATACTATGAATAAATTTAATGGAATCCATAATTATTACCTATGGCAATTAATGATAAACATACCTGCTCCGATGAACGTCTCGAACCAGCTGGACTATCAACATTATCATCAGTCTGTAAATATAAAAATATTTATATATTACAATCCAATCCAATAAAATAAAAAATATATATATATAAAATGCGAATTATATGTATATTTATTAATACAATAAGCTAGTGCATATATTACAATTTCAAAAGAATATATTTTTGAGAATATTTAAATGTATTTTATTACTCTTTAGAACATTTTTTAATCTATATTATTTATAACAAATGTACAACACAAAAGATTCATGCTAAATTTTAAATAAAGAAATTTTCAAAATAAATTCTAAATAGAACATGCTATAAATATTAAATCGTAAAGCAGTGATACAATAATATATAAATAAATAAAAAATTTAAAAAAATAATGCCAATAAATATTACAAAAAAAGAAAAATCTAAGTTTGTAAGTTCTACCTGATGCTATAACTAAAATCTTTTTAGATATATGTGATTTATTATATACTTTTATATACTCTATTCAATAACATATTTTTAAGAAATAAACTAGACAATTAGTCCCTCACTAGTAATGAAATTAAAATATACATGTCTGTCTTTATGTAATGCACACGACTTAGCTATATCAGATGAATCAGGTGAAATTGATGCATGAAATAAAACTTACATATGCTATTATTCACTTTACAGCAAGCACACAAATGTAAATATATACGTATTAAGCGTTACATTCAACTAACAGTGAACATAACAACTTTATGTATATATATTAATACCTGATCTTCAGATTCGCTAAGGTAGCCACGTTGATCGACAGAACGTCCGGAGTCTGAAGAAGTATCCCCAATACCCCCTCCCCTATGATCCCCACCCTCACAATCTCTTGCTTCCGAATCTTCATCGTCCTCGCGTAGAACTTCACCATCCTTACACACACATGCACAAATTTCTACATACTGCATGCTAATCATACGAATTGTATGAATAGATACTAACTCCGGAATTTTAAACGCTTCATTTTTAAACACGCTTAAAAGTGTTATTTAACCATTTAAGAATATATTAAGAATAAAAAGCTATTTGTGCTTCAAAATAATTGAATCTCAATGTCAACGCTAAATTGCTAACGTTATGTACATCTACTAATTTGATTAGAATAGAATACTATTTAACTACATTTTATTACTAAACACATTCTTACATGGAGAAAAATATGCAATAACAAATATCTTTATGTAAAATATGTTGCATATATACTGAATTTATTATTGAAAAATCTAATTGTGAGAGAAAATTCTTGTTAACATTATAAAGAAATATCATATAATAAAATTATTTTATAAAGTTGAAATTGATGTACAATTAACAATATACCTGTATTTTTTTCACAAGTACACCACCGAATCATATATACAGCATATTTACAAATACCATTTGTTTCAAACACATCAAAATTTTTGTGCGTGTGTGTGTATCAATATATATATCTTACGTGAGATATGAATAAACATAAAGAAAACATAATAATGCCTGCCAGCATGGAGATTTGAAAGCAGAGAATATTATTACGCTAATTTAATTTCAAAAATGCGAAAAGATATTCTTTAAAAATGTAATTATAAGGTATTTTTTTATATTTACTCCATAAAGATAAATAAATCTAATAAATTTCAAAATTTTCTAAAACAAATATGGTTATAGTAACATCGATAACACGGAACAATAACGTAAATAGCTATTAAAAATGATTCAAAGCATGATTATAAAATAGATTTAATTTTAATAATCCAACATTTTCCTACGTATATTTAAAAAATTAGTATATATCATATAAGTATAATCTAATTCTTTATATAAGATGTTGTTTATGTAAGATATGCTGTTTATGTAAGATACGTTAAATGCAAAGTATGCAAAACTTAAAACTTTAATAAAAAAAAAAATACTATTGGACTTACCTGATTTACTACCGAGTTCCTATGTCTACCTTCATCATCAGCACTAATGTGAAACCGTCGTTGAAATTCAGTAGCTGCTGTATCCAAATTACGTTGTTCGACAATTCCACTTGTTGCTGCAGTATCTCTGTTACGAGACATTTTTAAATTTAGATATTATATTTCGAATGATACTACATATCAAATAAGAATGCTATTACATACGGTTCTGGTCGTTCCCATTGTGTGAAACGCGCTATATGATTAACGTAATATGTACGACCATTTGCATCCTGTCTTTCTTCCCATCCTGGTGGTAATGGCCTATTGACCATCGTAATCTGCAAAAATATTTTAAACAATTTAAAAACTTGTAATTGTTAATATTGCGTTATTTTTATTTTACAATGCAAAAAATAAATTCAATTATATTTAATTATATAAAAGTATATAATTTAATAAAGTTTGTATAACAACATGGCGTCCATGCATACATACATCTGCACTTTGTTCCACTGGACTGTTATTCTCTGGCTGTACTAATTCCCATCCGCCTGAATCAGATACGTCTCCATTGTCATTTTCAATACTAGATGAGTCGGAAATGTATGCATGATACAATTCCAACGTTCCCTTAACTCGTGATCGCTGACTGGAATGATTACTAGCCATATCCTCATAAGTTATTCATTTTGCATTTGCAAATAAAAAGTACAAAGCAAACAAATTTCAAGAAAATAGTATTAATGTAAAGTGTATATACAATTAGATATTTTTTAATTACATAGACAAGTCCATATTTTATATATATATATATATATATATATATATATATATATATATATGTGTATAAGTATACGTATATATATATGTATATATATGTATATGTATATATATATATATATATATATATATAGTGCATATTATAGAAAATTTAAAGCAAAGCGATTAAAATTATAATAGATGAGTTCGCGCTCGTGCCAACTGGTTAAAAGTTATAACATACCAAACTTATGTATCGCAATCGGATATAAATAATATAAATTAGATCAAGATGTGTAATAATATATAAAATCAAGTTGGAAAATATGTAGCATGAAGCGAAATCGTCAAAGATACTTACCTACGTGGACGAAGTACATAATTCCTAGCAGGAATAGTGCGACCCTCTTGTTCCTTTGGTAAATTAATCAATGTTAACTCAACCATACCAAGAAAATCATCCCTTGTCAATCTATTCTCATCAAAAACTTGTAAGACCAATTTGTGTTCTACTGGTTTTACCTACCAAAGAGACAGTTTCGGCTAATAATACATATTTATACACAAAGCTTTGAATGACAAAAACGATCTTGGGGATAAGCGCTCTTTATAAATTTCTTTCTCTTTGCTCCACTTACCCTAAATATAAATTCCTCTTCCCAGACAGGATTCAAAGTCTTCTTCTTAGTTCTTGTAAGTGCAGAATCCACTGTCTGATCGCCATTTATCGTGTTCAAGTCCACGCGTACATAGGGATCGCTCGCACCAAAGATATCCTTCTTAGCTAAATGGTGCCCAGCGATTACTTTTAACCTCAACTTGCTCGTTTCGTCTCTCTACACGAATGAATCGTCAGAAATCAAATTTCAAGATTGTGCTCCATGTCGATAGACAAATATGTTCAAGGTGACATAAATAAATATGAAATTTATATATTACAATGCTACGAAAAGTATAACAAGTATCGAAACATAATTGAGAAATGCCTTTTCATGAAATATTTTCCCAACTACGTTCCAATCATTAAATTATAAGAAATACGAGTGTTACTTTTGTACAGGAAATTAAAAAAAAAAAAAATTGTCAAACTATATCTATCCGACTGCTTATTATCATAATGGCAGACAAGTCTTTCTCGAATATTGCACTATGTTGCACAAGACATGTCGCCAGCGATTATATCAAAGTTATTCCGCAAATATTGGTCGCGACAGTAATGAACAGCGAAACAGAGAATCGATAATTAACGCGCCATTTGGGGAAACACGTGCGTGCGACGTCGTTAAAATACTGCTACGTTGCATGTGTAATTTAGGATTAACAACGGGAGCTGATAATGCTCTGGTGTAATTACGGTCGCCGTCATCGTCGTCGTCGCGGCGCACAGCCGCTGGTCGGGCGGCACCACGTCAGGTTACCGACGACGACGACGACGACGAACCCGCCTCGCGGGGAGGAGGGGAAAAAAACGCCATGCGATAATAAACAGCCGTAGCCCGAAGGTAACACTCGTCCCCGACACTCGGTTGCGCCTTTATCAGTTGCGCCCCGAACCCAACCTGTACTTGTCAAACTGTCAAAGTGGAGAGTTACGTACGGAATCGCTATCGACCCCGACCGTCGGCGTGTAACCGTAAACATGTTCTTCTGCCATTAACGTTACGTGTGCTCGCGTGGTACCTAATCGCCGACCGCGCTCTTTCTCTTGCTATTTAACGGACCTCACAGTTTCTTGTGTGCCATCAAGAAACCTATTTTGTGCTAACCCCCCTCCGCGACTATTGCGCGATCGAGACGGATGTGACATGCCCGCTTCCGGGTTCAAAGATGGCCAGCTTGCCTTTTAAATATTCAGAAAGCGGCAAACGCGGACCGAAATGTGAAAAATCTCGTAAAAATGGCTCTTAATTTGTTTTAAATTTCTGCTGTAGATATTAATGCAATCTCTCCTCGACGATGGATATATTATTTGTGCGCGAAGAAGCGCGATATACTGGAAAATACGAAGGTTTCGGGAAAAAGTTTACAGACGACAAAATGTGCACGAGATGCAAGATCCTCGAAATGCACATTTAAACTATTTAAACGAGTTTTATTTATATATTTATTATAACCTAATGTTAATTTAATATTAATACACAGATTACGTGTGTAAGTTTTGAATAATATATAAAATAATATTGTGTTTACTATTTAAATGAAATGTTAAAAAGATTCATTAACATGAAATATTGTTTTAAAAATTATCGTCAAAACCTATTTTCTCGAAAATTATTACATTCAGCAGAGAAATCGTACAAATTTGCTCTTATCTCTTCTTAGACATGGAAAGACCTAGTTATGAAAAGACAATCTTGAAGATAATGATCGTGACCAGAACAATGAAAATTAAATGATGAGAGATATCTTTACAACTGATTTATGTAACGACTTTGTGTATTCGACAACGTTTAAATACCCGTCAACTCAGGGAGTTTGTATCTTTATCTAATGCCCATTTAAATAAATTAGAAAAAGATAAAGACTAAGTTAAATCGAGATTAAATTTAATCTGTATTGATAGAAGTGGACGTAAATAAGATTTATCTTAAGAAATTTGTCGTACTAATAAAAAATTGAAACTTTACCAGAAACTTTACGAATCTTAACAAGAGCAAGAGAGACATACTTTTTAATGTTATTTGTTCTCACAATTGGAATCTAAAGTGTATTTTGAAATGATTAACGTGTTTTATATTTAAGATAATCTTAAAGTTTATAATTTAAACTTTATTATTGCTGTGTTTCGCTTCTTCCTCTAGGAATTGAAAATCTATAGTTTACGTCACGTACACTATAGACTTTTCGGTTCAGCGAGAGAAGCGAAATGCAGCCTATATAGAATGAAATTCCAAATATATCTGTGGTATGCGACTGCATACAGAAACTCTTTCGTGAGAAAATTTCAAGATGTTCAAAAGATTTCTCGTTTTTCTCCTCTTGCTCAACACCACTTTTGCTCTTGTAGCGCAGAGAGAGAAGTTGGCCGCAGGAGTACCAACGTTGACTACCAAATTACATTAGCACAAAATAATATCCAATATAAGGCGGTATTCATAGTCCAATCTTGTATTTAAATTTCAAAATGCTATGCAGCCATTTCATTGGCTGAGAAAAAAAGTTTTAAATAAGTGGGCTATGAATACTGGTCGTAGAAGCCGTAGAAATCAAGAAAGATCTTCACTCTTTTTTTCATTTTTCTCCTCTCCTTCTCTCTCTCTCTCTCTCTTTCTCTTTGGCTTTTCATAACTCACCGCAGGTTCCGTTAGGGATAATCGACTGAGTTGCGAGTTGACTTCGTCCACACGTGAGGAATGATGACTTTGCGCGGTCCATGTGTAGGCGCGTCTTCTGGTCGGAGGTGGACGCCAATCAACGCCAGCATAGATCGGATATGTCAAAGTGCCTGGCATCTTTCGTTCTTCTTTTATGTCCTTACACTGTCACTGATCTCGAACTCATCAATTCTGTGCATTACAGATTTCTCAATTAAATATGTCAGACTTTAAAATCTAATCATACAGCGAATTCGATTGGTCGCACTAGTGTGCACTCGGTGCACATTAAACCCATTGTGCATTGAATGTGCAATTGAAATATCTCGAATAATAAAATTCTAATAAATATTTTTTTAAAAATTGCACAATAGCATGGTAAAATGAATTAAAGATTTCGGTTTTTAACATGTTTCTATATTTATGTTAGGCATTCATCCTTACGTCGATTTATGTGTGTACAACGGCTTTAACATGCACTAGTGCGACCAATCGAATTCGCTAATCTAATATTTTAAACTTTCGAATGTATGTATGTTGGAGAAAATCTATATAATGTGCACACTTCATGACATACATTTACACATACACGCGTCAAGACCATAAGTCTTGTGACTTATAAGTCTATGGTCAAGACTCTTTCAAAAAACATACTTTCAACGTCCCGTTCTTAATTTCGTATAAACACAGAAATTCACACATTATCTGATATATTTCTCTTGCACATACAAGTAATTTGCAACCGTTTGTTTCAAGCTACATTGAATACGTTTACACGCCATTAATCAAATATACAACATAACTTAAAACGTGTGCTTCTTTACAGAAAGAAATGTTATTTTATCCTCATTCGGAGAAATTTTGATCTTATCAAAGAAATACAGCAAATACTTTTCTTAATTTTATCTTAAATTGGCAATGCAATCAAAACAACTCGTTGAACGCTTATACGTTTCCTTAAAACTGGATTTATAAGTCTACATTTCTTTGTCAATAAGTGAAGAGTTATTGTTATAAAATTAGATTTAACTAGCATTTATATGTCTATGATGAATAAGTCTCACGTACTTATAATTGCTTATACTTACTTATACGTACTTATAATTACTTGTCAGTACTTATAATTACAGATATTAAATCCAATTAATAGCAACGTGTAAACGTAATTATTGAGATTCGTGCTATTAAATCTTTAACATATTGTTTACGGATTTCAAGAAAGTTGTGTTTATACTTTGAGTCAGATAACACGTGCTGACGCACGTAGGAATTCCAAATAAAAGAATATGTAGCGATCTTACGAGAAAATAATATAATTCTTTAGTAATCTGTTAGTGAAAATCAGATTGCAATTCATTTTCCACGTGTGCACCTGTTATGTAATATAACGTAGGTAATTTCCAACATAACTGTCTACCTACATAACTGCATCAAGTTCCTTGTATACTGGCTGGACACACGAAAAACAATCTTATAAAACGATAAAAATCTTATTTATCTTTTACATAAAAATCTTGCTGTATAAATTTATGGAGAAAAATGTAAAATATAAAAATTACAGAAGCGGGAATGCGGCTATATGCGTCCTTGATGAACGAAAACAAAACTCCGAAGCTAAAACATCCGCAGTTAAATTTCCTAATCGATTTAACAATCAGCTCACTCGTAAGTCACATTGCGGCATCGATCAGTGCACTTGACGTCACGATCTTCGCGGAAAAGGAAACGAGCGTGAATGCTCGCTCGTCCTCAGACACACTTGATCACTAACGCGAGGCAAATGCTAAAATTTCAGATAAGGCAGTTTCGTTCGAGATAACACGCACCACGACGCAAGCAACTGGCTGCCAGTCGTACGGCGATAATTTCGTGTGTGCGTACCGCGCGTTTGTGTACAGGTGGACAGGTAATCGTTGCCGTCTCCACCTGCCTTGAGCGAGCTGCAGCTTACTTAGCAATTTCACATATGCAAATTTCTATGCCACCTGATCGAACTATCGAAACGCATTTAACGTGTTTTGCGACCTGTCGTTTCAGATACTTCAGCGTACTCCTGTACTTGAATTATTTCGCATGCCAACTCTCGATTTACATACATTATCTTTCTCTCCCCCTCTCTTCCATTCTTTCTTATCAATTAGCTCGAGATCAATCGATACCATCTCCACATAAAATTTAGCAGAAATAATACTCGGAAGTTAATGACAACAGTGTGCCACATCAATCTGATCTCCTTTTATCTTTCTCTTAAATGTCACGCTGTCATTCATTGTAATTTGTCGAACTAATAGTAGTATTAGTCCAAGGGAGTTTTCTCGAAATATTTTGTTAAATAAAGTCCGATTAACGGCGATTAATCAGCAGAATTGCTCGCGGCAAAATTTCCATTAGGAAAGTAGATTAGGAACGATAACAATTGTACAATCGGAAATTTTGCCGCGAGCAATTCTGCTGATTGAATTAATCGCCGTTAATCGGACTTTATTTAACAAAATATTTCGAGAAAACTCCCTTGGACTAAGATTGTACAATTGTTATCGTTCCTAATCTATTTACTTTCCTAATTTATCGATAAATCGGAACCAGAGTGTACTCGAAAAATCCCGTAATTTGATTCATGGCCGTTACTCCTCGTAAACAAAAAGTGCCAGTAAAAATGATCGTGAATCAGCATCGATCGCGTTCGCATTAAACTCGTGTTTTGCTAACAGAGCTCTCCAACATAACATGACATAATATTGACAGCGTATCGATCTGTCGAACGCAGGTTGCCGTTCGGTTTCTACCATCAATTTGTCTTGTACATGTTGTAGATCCGCTTGATTTCTCCCATCAATCTGCCGTCACATCTTATTGGCGAATTTCGCTATATTTTTGTCATATATTCTATCGACAACATTGCGAGAATTCTGCATCGAGTCTCTTTCGCTGATAAACAACAAGCAAAGTCTGTTCTCGGTAGTTCTGGTTGTACTATCAAAAGACCGTATCTTACAAATATATGATTTTTCTTTTGTAATCTATTGTCTATTTCTGCTTCATGTAAGAATGAATACACAATTTGCTTTATTAAATATACAATGAAATTCTTCACTATCAGTTAAGAGGTACTGATGGATTTGATAAATTATCTAACAAACGATGTACATTGCTTAATTAAATTAATTGCATTAATTCAATGGAGCAATCCATTGTGGTGGTTCTGAATGCCTCTGCCGAGAGGCTGCATTCATGACGTGAATCAAAACGATCTGATCTCAATGATCCGGGTGATTAGCCAAGTCGTAATGCAAATTCAAGTTGATAAAGAAAACTATTCTTCGATATTCGACATCGGAATCTTAGCATTTCAACTTTTTGTCGATGCACATAGCGAGATCCACGATTGTGGTAAGCCATGAAGGGTTATGAGAATGAGCCTGTTGGCGTCATTCGAGGATTGCTACCATCTCATCGCTTATAAATTGAAATTAAAAGAGGCATTGTGTTGACAGAGACCAGATAGAACCTATGGAGGTTTGATAAATTGATAAAGAACATTTTGAGAGGTTATACGTAGTAAAATATATTCCACATTCGAGATAGTTGTTAAATACGTAGTAATTCTCGCAAATAAGAACCGACTGCTTTTTATGCCTGACGTATAACAATAAGCAGATGGTTATTAATAATTATCAATCTCATTGTTTGCGACAGAAATGGCGATAAAATAAGCGGCCGTCTCCCGAAATTAAAGTCGCTTGTATCCAGAATGGACTGGAATGCGTCCACAAACGCACCCCAGGGATGATCGAAACGTCCCAAGATTTTGTCCAATTTGGCAGAACATTTCTGACTGCCTTTGAGAACGCAGTCGCGATTCTCGTGCGATTGGCGCCACGCGGCGGCGCGCCGTGCGAACTTCAGGACTAGCCTTTACGTCGCTGTCGTATTCGTTGTGTGTTTGGAACCACCTGCGTCCTGTCAAAAGTGCTGAAGATCGCCGGTCGGAACTTCGCGATGCGAAGTGAAGGCCGCGGTAGCGGAAAATGGGCTTCATCGAGGATACTGTCGTGATTCTCGTAACACAGGTGGAAATTTGTTTCCACTACAAAAGTCAGATTTACCGATACTTCCCGAATCGATTAAGGTTATAAAGAGAGTACGGTGTTTCATACGTGTATTTCGCAATAATGTGAACGATTATTTGTTTCGTTATTGACGAAGTTTAATGTAAAATATAATATGAAACTATACGAATCTCTTTTGATTGTGTTTCCGGAAAGATTCGCTAGACTCGCTACACATTCGATCTGTATTGATTCTTTGTGGATTATTAATGGATTTTTCTGCATATAACACAATGTTACATATTTATAAACGACACGTTAATTTTTCTACATACATAACGCTGTTACATATTTATGAAGTTGTAACTAAATTGTAAAATGTATGTATCTTTGAGTATAGTACAATAAATTTTGTATCGTAAAGTTTTGCTGTTTATTTAGTAAATGTCAAATTTATACATGTTTCAATATGTTAATTTTTTTTAGAAAGAGCTTACTTGATGTGACTAAGAGACTACTTGATGTGAAGCTTTTCTGTATGATAGAGTTAGTTTCTGTTTATTTATCTTCCATATATTTCAGGTAATTTTCTTCCTAGGAGGATGGGTGTTCTTTGTAAAGAAATTATTCAGGGATTACGAAGTTCATCATAGACTAGTACAACTAATTTTCTCAGCGACGTTTTCGTTGTCGTGCACCATGTTTGAATTAATTATTTTTGAAATAGCAGGAGTGCTCGACTCAAGGTATACAAAAAAGATAAACTGGCATTTTGTTGTTTAAGGTATGACGTATTGTTTTCCTCAGTTCTAGATATTTCCATTGGAATGCTGGCCTTTACATGCTCCTATTTATGGTGATAGTTCTGATCCCATTTTATATAGCATATTTTATTATCAGCAATATCAGATTTGGTATGTACTTCCTGTTCCAAGTATCTTTTAAAAATTTTATTTCCGCTGTTCATTTTTATCAAATATTTTTGTCAAATCTAATCCATTTTTTTTAATCTGTACAGTAAGACTGAATCTAATACGGCCATTGACAGTTGTCATATATCTTTTCTATCTTTACCTGTTCTGGAAAGTGGGCGATCCTTTTCCAATACTGAGTCCCAAGAAAGGACTGTTGTCTATAGAGCAAGGTGTCAGTCGAATAGGTGTTATAGGTGTCACAGTAATGGCCCTTCTGTCAGGTTTTGGCGCTGTAAATTATCCGTATACTTCAATGGCTTATTTTATGCGTCCAGTTTCTTATGCGGATGTACAGTCCATAGAAAAACGATTACTGCAAACTATGGATATGATTATCGCGAAAAAGAAAAGGATTGCATTGGCTAAAAAGGGCGAAGCTGATGGACAAACCGAAACTCGATCACGACTGTGGGGGATGTTGGGTCCGTTGGGTGGTACAAAGGGAAACCAAGAAAGTATATATTCTTTTTAATTTTGTAACGAACCTATGAATACGATTCATCGTAATAATACAGATATCACTTTACAGGTATCAAACAATTACAAATTGAAGTTACTGCTTTAGAAGAGTTATCACGGCAATTATTTTTGGAGGCGCATGATATACAAAATGCGAGAGAACGTCTGGAGTGGGCTGCCACTTGGCAAGGAAAATATTTCAATTTTCTAGGTTATTTCTTCTCTTTATACTGCACTTGGAAGATATTCATTGTAAGTCCAATTAGTTAAGAATTTTAATAATTTTTTTTTTCGAATAATTCATAATTGTTTTATATATTTCTATAGTCTACAATCAACATAGTATTTGATCGAGTCGGCAAAAAAGATCCTGTAACCAGAGGAATTGAAATTGCAGTGCATTGGATTGGTTTTAATATCGATGTTACATTTTGGTCGCAACACATTTCTTTTTACCTTGTTGGCTGTATTGTTGTAACATCCATACGTGGATTATTGTTAACTCTGACAAAGGTTTGTAAAATATAGTAATTATGTAGTACAGAGCAAGTCTACGTTTTTTAATTTTTATAAAATTTATACATGTATGTACTGTTGATCTTGTACACTAAACATTTCTAAAATTATGAGTAAAGCAAGAACATAAATGTTTTATTGCTTC
This sequence comes from Tetramorium bicarinatum, assembly GCA_928718305.1. Lineage (NCBI taxonomy): Eukaryota > Metazoa > Arthropoda > Insecta > Hymenoptera > Formicidae > Tetramorium > Tetramorium bicarinatum. Next base: position 7,218,802 of record OV788320.1, read on the forward strand.
ATTATCAGTTTTAATAACAATACTCACTACTAACTTCTCTGTTCTAGTTTTTCTATGCCATATCGAGTAGTAAATCATCAAATATTATTGTACTTATACTTGCGCAAATAATGGTAAGACTATATAATATAAAACATGTATAATTCTTATAGAGTTCATTCATATTTCAAATTCTGTTCTTCTTATTTTCAGGGAATGTACTTTGTATCTTCTGTACTCCTTATGCGGATGAATATGCCGGCAGAATACCGCATTATAATAACGCAAGTATTAGGAGAATTACAGTTCAATTTTTATCATAGATGGTTCGATGTTATTTTCTTGGTATCAGCGTTATCATCAATAGTGTTTTTATATTTAGCTCATAAACATGCACCAACGGAACGTATATAATAAAATAAAGGTACTTTTTATTGAGAAAAATCTCATCTGCCTTATTTTACGAAGTAGTTTATTTATAAACCTACATTTGATATTGCGGTAGATAAGTTATTAAAATATGTTCAATGCTGGGAAAGAATAAAATTTTAAATATGTATTTCATGGCGCTGGTAAACTTTTTAAATTATATATAAATATTCTTGACATATAATAACATTCTTATTATGATATACCACAATAGTTTGAAACATTAATTTTTATTTTCAATTTTTTTATTAAATCATGAAGTAAAGAACTATAAATTACAGAATATTATACCTGTAGCATTCAAGCTATTATGCAGTTTGATTGATTGATTAATATGAAGTAGGCAATCGTTTACTTTCACAATAACTAAATGTATTCATACTTGTTCTAAAAAACAACCATCACAGATAACTGAAGAGTAATAGAAAAATTGGCATTATAGTATGGATACTGAGTTGATTATGAGTATAATCCTAACGTAATAATTCAATGGTCCATTCCTCGCCCATATTTACAGCTGGTTTACGTATTGTTAATACGTTGTTGTGTGGATTATATGTAGTTTCCAATGTTACTTTTCCCATACCTGTAAAAAGTATATATTGTTAATATCGATTTATTCCAAAACTGATTTGAAACACACTTGAATCTGACTACTCACTGTGAGATTCCAATTGAGCAGATTTAATTCCTTGTGGTGGATTGGCTATATCTATTCTTTCTAACCAGCTTTGAGTCTCGTATGAAGCTAGTTTGTCTATTATAGTTGAAGCTATCTTATTACTGTCCAATGTTATTCTTAAATACAAGTATTTTCCATGACGATATTCGAAACTGACTTCATCGTCAATATATAGATTGCCGTTAGCTCTGCCATTACTATCAGCAATTAATATCAGCGTGTAAGGATCATTCCTCATAGCAACTGTACTACGTCGTATTCTCATTTTTCGTGGGACGATAGTACCACTTCTTTGGAATACAGGAATCTTGTGGATCGTTACCGGTATTTTAACATATCCTCCCTTTTGGTAGGCTTGCATTGTATCAATGTCGTACCAAGTTACTTTGCCTTCTCCTGGGAAATAAACTGCTACTTCGGTAGCACTAGACTGAAATACCGGACGTACAAGTATCGAGTCGCCAAGAAGTAAATGATCATCAATAGCAAATGTTTCTGATTCAGTTGGATAATGTGCCCATAAAGGACGTATAACAGGATAACCGTTTATTTCGTGTTCTCTGAAGAGTGTGTACCACAATGGCAGATAAGAATATCGCATTCTGAGTGTTTCGCGAACTATTTGAGTAGTTTCTTCATTGAATGTCCATGGCTCGCGCCTCTTTGTCTCAATGTGAGAATGTTGACGGAAGAAAGGTAGCCACGTTGCGGCTTGATACCATCTAGTGAATAATTCCGAATCTGGATTCTTGAAGAAACCTCCTGCGTCGGCACCGCAAAACGACATTCCGGATATAGCCACTGAAAGACACATGGAATAGCTTGCGCGAAGGTGACTCCACTCAGCCATGTTGTCACCAGTCCACATTGCCGCGTAACGTTGTGATCCAGCGAAGAAAGATCTCGATAAAACAAAAGGTCTCAGGGAACCGCCCGACCGACGGAATAGAGCGTCGTATGTTGAACGGATATACATATGTCCATTAATATTGTGAACATCTCTGTGTTCCCAGCCTCCATGATGAAGAAGATCCTTTGGTGCCGTTACTTCAGGTCCATTAAATACACTCGGCTCGTTCATATCATTCCAAATGTAAACGTCATTAGTGGTACCATGGAATTTATCTAAACTGTATAATCCAATATAATATTCCATAACTTTTGGATCGAAAAAGTCCAAATATGATGAGGCTCCTGGCCAGCACCATCCCTCATAATCTTTTCCATCCCTATTTTTAATGTAATAGCCCAAGCTGGTGGCATCGTTATGTAAGAAATAATTGTTGTCACGTTTAATATGAGGATCTATGATTACTACCAATTTTCTGCCTTTGGCAGTAAGATTATGTACCATTTCAAGAGGATTTGGGAATTTACGTGAATCCCATGTAAAATATTTTTTGCTGTCAGTATATTCAATGTCAAGCCACATAACTTCCAGTGGTATATCATGTATATCAAAACCTTCGGCGATCGTTGCGACATCGTCTTGATCGTTATAATTCCAACGAGATTGATGATATCCAAGTGCAAACATCTAAAACACATATTTTAAGAAAATATATTATAAAATATTAATTAAAATTTTCAAATTTCTTATTGCATTTGTTCAACATACCTGTGGCAAAGGAGCTGTACCAGTTAAAACAGTGTACTGTCTAAAAACATCAAGTGGTTTCGGGCCCATCATGAAGAATATGTCGATCACTCCAGATTCCGACATGAAATGAGCATCCACTTGAGATTTCTTAGTTGAACCAGATACGAAATTAACAATACTGTCCACAACATTATTGTCTGCACTCGATAAAATGTCGATCCACGTTTCAGCAGTATTATGCCAGAACACAGCTGACGATCTTTCCTTTCTAAAATATTACACGGACAAATTGAAATATGTTCACGAATCGTAGAGCTCTTTAACTTATTTAATATGTCCTTACCCATGAGCATAAAGAACCGGGATGGCACCGTACAAAGCCATACGTTCATTTGTTTCATACTCAAATACATCTAAATTATACAATCTGTACGGATCAGTCGATTTAGTTGATTGCAACGCTAGCGAGTCAGCATGTTCCGGAATACCATAGGCATGCTCCGATCCAGGAAAGCTGAAATCCATGGCAACAGCTTCAGGTCCATACGGTTTTGCATCATGGTGCTCCTTGAAGTTTTCTTCCCAAGCGCCAGGATCATTGTCAGCGCCGTCACCAGGATATGCAGTATTATTATTTGTTGCTGCCGTCTCAACATTTTCACCTTCTTCTGGTCTATGTAACGTACAATAATAAATATTATTTTACAGATACTTTAATGCAATAAATTGATCTTCTAGCAATACTTACTTTACTGGCTTTGGACGCAAATGCTCAAATCTCATAAGACCACGAGCATTTGCCGATATTGTTAAAACACCTTGGGAATACAGTTCTACTTTAAATGGATTAATATATAAAACGGCTTTGTTTTCGTCTTTGGTTACAGTTATAGTTTCAGCAGTGCTCTCCACAAAATCCATCTCCACCATTTGCGGCTGATCGTGAAGGGCATATTCATTTTCATATCTTGGATGCAGTGGATCCTTTTCGTTGATGTGCAACCGAAACGTGCTCTCTTTCAATGTGATAAGCTGCACCACGTAAGTGACACCCGTATCCTTATTGAATAAGTCTATGACAATCATCGATTCATTCTGTACAAGTTTATCTGGTAAAAGTTGATATGCTGTTTTTCCAGATTCCATTCCTCTGCACCGTCTATAAAGAACGAAATAAAAATTATGACAATCTCTCAAATGGGAATACTTGCAGTACGACCCAATCCTTACCGGCAGAAACTGCTTTGGTCGCATCTCTTGAAATTGTCTCTGTTGACTGCATCGGTAATGAATGGAGAACACAGTAGTATTAAAAATAGAGCCAACCTGAAACATTGATAAGAACAAGAATGAAATCTGAGCATTTACGACGATACAACTTGGGCTACGTTCCACGCAAATCACAGATTATAGGGAAACAATTATAAATAACGCTTATCGGCGCGCATTACATCGTGCTCCTCTACGTTACAGCTGGGCTAACGACCCCGGAGAGGAAATTCCGCCGGAAAACACGGCCGCGCGGCAAGCTGTACAGCGACGTTCGTTTGTAAAACTGCAGAATTCCACCGTGGCGTATGGTACCCGGTGTCGCAGTCGTCCGGCGACAGATTAGATTAGATTAGCGGCCGGCGGCGCGAGGAGTTAATTGACGAAAAAAAAGTATTTATATCAGAAACAACATTGCGCGGAGGGGGACACGTCAGCGGCGTATCAACCAGCTGCGAAATCCACGGCAAGACTATCCGCTTGAAAATCGAGGCCCGCCGAGAACGTCGCGAACGTGCGAGGTCACGTACGCCCGACATACGACAAATACCGTATCTTCGCCGTCCGAAGGTTAAAAAGCCGAAAATAAACTTACCGCACGCGCGTAGCCATGATGGGGAAGTGACTGACTACTACCGTCAACTTCCGTCGCGCCGTCGCCCGGCAATGTGCGCGATTGATTTTACAGATGGCGCGACAAGGTCTTTTACAATGCTGATTTTCAGTTGAAAAAGAAGAGAGAGAAATTGATATTTTACGATGCTCGAGTTCCGCAGAGATGGCTGGTCCGCACAGTTATTTGGACTTACAATTAGCGAAATCCACAGCGAATACCCGAGCTCGATTCCCTGCGGACAATCCGCACACATTTACACGTCCCGTTCCACACACGTTTCTGTTGGTGATAGTTTCATAAATATTTGAGGAAACATGAAAGCAGAATAAAGAAACTTAATTTGAATACATGTTTGATGGAGCAGGTTTTACAATCTAAAGCTTTTACAATCTAAAGAGGATATACAATAATATATATTCTAATTAAATATACATACGGAAATTTCCATCATTGCAGAAAGATGATATCTCACTGTTTAGTGCTAAAAATATGACTTTTTTCGACAATCTTAATCTATATGTTATCGGTCATTTTTTTCGCTATCATTCATTATTGTATGTTATCATCGATTGAGATCTCATCAATTTTATCAATGACATCGTATAAAAAATCCACTGCTTTAAAAGAGATTTCTTCATTTTATTATTATATCACAAGATTATTTCAGACATTCAAACAGAATGCTTATTACTTAAATAAATAATACAGTTTGTTTAGCAAATAATGCTAAATGAATAAATTCAGAATTTAATTTTTACTTCCAAAACTTTTGTAACGTTTCTAATATTGAAAAACTTGTGTAGATTACAGAAATTATCGCGTTTGATTCATATTTTTAATATTTTAACATTTTTTAAATTCGCTACAGTATTTTGAATTTCCGCCGTGTTCAATCCGCTCTTCGATCGCTTCGATATTTTAAGAACAGTAAGATCGATATTATATTTGTCGTGACAATGACAAATTTTTCGAGCGTGCTGATTGGCTGTAGAATGGAAAAGGATTTTTAGAAATTTTCTATCCTGCAGCCAATCAGCGCGCTCGAAAAATTTGTCGACAATGTAATAACAGCCTAATTCAGACTCTCGGCAGATTTCAGTGCGGTCAGTCAATACGTCGCGTTTTTCAGATCGTTTTGCATTTCTTCTGTATGTATGTACATACGCGGTTGTTGCTGTTATCTAACGATAAACGAAGCATTCGATTGATCAATCAAACCAAAGAAATTTACACTTTAAAGCACTTTTGCGCTAAGTAAGCTGTAATCTAAAAATCTGATCACGCGCGAAGAATATCAGAAGTGTCGTACGAAATGTCCCTCGTTACTATATGCGTTTCAATGTCGGCCTTTCCATCGGAGTTTAATCAAAGTGCAACGTTACTGCCACGATTATATCACGCAACTAAAACAATACAGGTGCATATCATATTTTTCGTTTATTTTCCGACAGAAACGTAATATTGAAATATTTATTTGTGCATGTGTGTGTACGCGCACGCATACTATACTACGCTAAATGTAAAGTTAATTCATTTAGTAAACACAGTAACGTTGCATTAATATTATAATTTCCTACCCAACAACGTAATTGTTGTATACAACATGTGTTATATTACATGTATATTGTTAAATGAGAAATTATAATATTGATGCAACGTTACTGTTAGTCTTTACTGGATTAGAACATAAAATTTAAAAATAAATTCTGAATTATATATTTTATAAAATAAAACATGTCGCATTCTATTTTTCCGTTAAATAACAGCTCAGGACGTTCAACTGCGCTTTCCGCGCTCATTTTTATTTTTTATTTCTTAAAAGAATTAAACGTACACGCATCTCGCGTCGAGTGCAGATGGTGCCCCTGAAATAAGCGGACTCGCTTGAAGTTGCCGCTGTGGCCGGCTTGACCGGCTCGCCGTTTCCCTCCTAAAAAGACCGCCATGTTGCGTTTCGAAGCGCGGTCGGAATCGCGGTACGCAGTGTGCTACGCGTCGAGTTCGAATCTTTTCCGCATTTTTCGCGTCTAAAAGAATCCCGTGTGCGCGGAATTGGAGCGTGTGCGAACATAGTTTCACGCCAAGTATCAGATATTCCTCGGGATTTGCTGTTAATCTCGTCCGCCGACGTCGATCGCGCGCGATTTCGGCGTTGATCGTGCGCTCTTCCGTGTATCCGAAATCGAGCTTCTCCTCGCGCATCTTACGTCGTTATTCTCGCATCGCATCGGGAATCCAATCGGAAGTGCACTTGGGTCATCGCCAAGTATGTATATATAGGATAATTAGTCGCGATCATTATTTTTTGCATTCGAATTATTAAGCGTCATATCTGGCTTAATGCGCGCCGACAATCGCCGTAGTTTTCTCCTTTCTATCATATCGCAGTACGCAATGTAATTCACATGTAATTATACATGTAATCTTTGTTGTTAACAGGTCTTACATTTATTGAGAAGGATCGGATGGAGTTTAAAGTTTCCAACGTGACGAGAGGGACGTCCATACAAATTGAGGGTCTTTCTACAAACAGCTCTCCGTATCAGCCTCCCCCCCCCCTCCCCTCCTCTCTACCAATATTTTAATAAATGTTAAAATTCTCTAATTTTTCCAATAATTAATCCAAGATAATTTTATTATAATGCTTAGCAATCATATTTGTTACTGAAATTAAAATATTACTTGAACTAGAGAAGTAAAAACGTTCAATTTATAAACATATTTAGTAATCAGTCTTACAGTCGATCAGAAACATTAGATGAAAAAGAAAAAATAGCCCTTTATTAATAGCCTACATTTTAAATCCTGTTGAAAACATTTAATTATTCACAATTATTATTTCAATAATATAAAATTTAACAGAATATCTCTTTCATTAAAAGAAGACATTTTTGTGAACTTTCGTGTCTTTCTCCTTCTCAAAAAATTTAAAAATCGGATCGAATTTCTTTACTAGAGTAATGTCAGTCATCCCTTTCCCCCTACTACCCTCTTCCATGGGCGTCTCTTATGACGGTGTCTTTCTACTTATGGTGAGTTTTTTTCTAGTACATTTTTAACATGGAGATGTTTTGTCTCAATTTGTCGGAGATGCAATATATTTACCTTGTTACGTATTTAGAAAAGAAACTATTTGACAAACATTGCGTTTGTGATCGATATAGCTTTAGCATTGATGCAGCACATATTTTTAATCATGATAAAATGAAAAATCAAATGATCAATCGCGTGAAATTATTTCTATATGCAATATTGATTTACGTTACGAGTATCATGATGATGGTAATGGACGTATAAAAATGCAACGAATTTTTATGCGAATATTAGATATTGAAATTTTTAGCTTATGATTTATGTACATGTTCTTTTTTATATCATGTAAAAAACGAAATTGGAAATTATTGCATTTTGGCGATATCGTAAATTGTTATTATGCTAGAAAAAAAGTTATGTGTGATATTTTATTCTTAAGTGATATCGAATTTAAGCGATAAGTTATTTTCTTTACAAACCTTCTATTACTCTTTTCCGAATATATCTCTAAAGGGTGGGATGTATGCACACAATTAATTTTTATTTATCAGACAGATATTAATTAGCACAAATGAAAGCTGTTTGTACGTAAATACGGAAACAAGAATTATAGATTTTATTATCAACAAGTAATTTTCTATTATTTGTTAAAAGTATAATTTAAATTAAACAAAAATATTTTTATAAACTTTATGTTATTGCATACTTTAAATAAATTTTTAAACAATATTTGCATAAACTATATCTGCATTAACAAAAATTAAATTAAAATTAAAATTAAAAAAGATATATGGAATTAATGTGAGAGAATATTTGTTTAGGACGTCAGTTACGCGGGTAATAACAACATGAAATAATAACATAAATAAAAGATAAACCATTGTCACATAGTAAATAATAAACAGACCGTGTTTACTTAACATCGCACATTCAATTTATTAGAATTAGAAGAGTAATGCATTCAGTCGGCAGGGAAAATACAAGTCCTATGATAATTATATATTATAGATTATAGAAGTTTGGCACTCGGATCAGTTCACTTTTGGTGGATGTAAAAAAGCCTAACAGTTCGCCTCTAACATATTCATGAATCAACGAACGGGTTCTCTCTCTCTCTCTCTCTTTCTCTTTCTCTCTCTTTGATTCTCTCGATAAAATGTTTTAATTAGAATCTATTAATGCGTACGCTATGAATTCATGGAACAGCACGTTCTACATAGGAGTGTGTTGTACGCATTATAATATATATATATATATATATATGTATAGTATATATATCATTATGATCGCTATAATCAACATTCACATTAGATTGTTTTATTAGATACGCTCCTAATTTTATAGAGAAATTACCATTAATCCACTTTCGGCCAGACATCCGTTCGAGTTTCCGCAAACGAAGTTTCAGCTTCATCAATCCATACATCAATTGTAATTTCATATCTCAGGCAATTTTGACTTTCTCACTGCGGTTTCAAATACTATTATCATCATTATTACTTTGTTAGTTTATAAAGGTATTTTAATATTTCTCCTATGTTATAAGAATAATCTCCCCTGTATCAAAATGATAATTAAATAATCTATTTAAATATGAATTTGACTCTGTCAATTTAATCTAATTTCTTTAGTTTAATCGCAATTAATATTTTTATTATTAAATATTTTTATTTATCGTCGACATTAACTTTTATTTAATAAACGTGCCTATCGTATAGTGATTTGAATTAATTGTACAATTATTATTGTAAACTAAAGAGAATTTATTCGATTTTAGCCGAAAGTGGATTCATTGAGATTACCATGAATTCAAGGATAACGTAACATAAAATTTTTCTTAAGACTCAACGAACTCGTCAACACGCCTCTATTAATAAATTTTTCTCAGATAATACTGAAATCGCGCACGCACAACCCCGTTCATCGCTTATGAATTACGAACTCGCCGCGCGTCAACGATTCGTAGTAGAAAAGATCTATTCTCACTCGTGTAAAAAACAGCGTATAAACTTCGATCGTTACTGCTAATTCGCATTTAAAATATGTCAAATAATCTTATTTGGCGTCGCCTAGTGTCTATCGCTCGTTGAAGCTTGTACAGAAACGGATGAGATTGGTACGTTCCGTAGATGATTCTACGTAATTCCATCCGAGATAATCGTCGTAACGATTCACTGTAAATAAGTAGTAAGAAAAAGATGATTCTTAGAAATGACGCCATCGATCAATCGCTTTTATCATTGATGATAATACAACCAATCGAAAAGAGTCGTTTATCTGCTGTACGGCATTTACATTTTTAATAAGAACCGTAATTAAATGCATGTCACTACATAAAATATGTATTATTATACTATTATAAAAAGAGCGGCTCGATCCTTTCGCGGGCAAATATTAATCGTCAATTTACGTTTATTTAATGCACGATATGAGCAACATCGAAACAGTCGAAGAAATAATAGGATGAAATGATTGCGAGATCTATTACATACATCGGAGGGAAATAAAAGTTTGATTTTGTGGGCAATACGGCAGTATAAAAAGATATGTCGAAACTTGAGTGTAGCTGTTAATATAAATGCATTTGGTTTGCGTTCTTTGGTGGCAAGTAACAAGTAACAGGAACATACATATTCTCGATTACATCGTATATATTTGATCATTTTACAGTGTCACAAAGTTCCTGTATTATCTCGCTTACTCCTTTGTTTATAGCTTAAGAGCGAAAGTTCCATCCTTTTTAAATCTTAATGCTTCAATTTTCATCTGGAACTTACGACAGTAGGGATCGATAAATGCCACTTTTATATAACGACCTTACTAGCCTAGATTTACAAAAGGTGTAAAAATGGAAGGAGATAAAGGAACATAAAATCTTTCTGAAAATCTGTACTCTAGAACGAGCCAGTAAACCGACGGACCGTTTCGCTTAGACCGGAATCGAATTTGTCGTAAAAGTCTTGCTTCAGTGAACAATCGGTCTGTCTTTTCAACGACTGAATTTTATCTCAGTCCGCCGGGAGAAAGGGACGTAGGATGGACATACGAAAAATCGACGTTATTGTGATTAATGGAAAGAATGTCAGCAGAGTCAGACATTTCTTAGGCACATTGAGCTCGTGATAGCGGCGATAGTCGTGACATTCAAGAAGATCTAGGTTTCCCGTTTATATCGTTTTAGGCTAATATTACACGAGACACTGCGAACTATCCCGGATCGCGGTCGATCCTTTTCGATCCATAGGTCTCTCTCCTACAGTCTAAGAGTTCCTTTGCTTCTTTTCAATTAGAATCGAGATCGAATGCCGACGATCATCGAGTTTTCCACCGAATCGAATACATCGAATGTTATTTCATTATTATTCGGTACACGGTCCGGCGCGATGATCTCGGACTTGCACAAACCATTTCCGTAAGACTCGCAGATTTCACTTTTCTTAGGCACATCAAGTCCATGATATCCACGATAGTTTCAATATTCGCATGAAACACGTCGACAGACGCTACGGCTTTCTTCGCGTAAACCGCAACGTGTTTCTCTCCTGCTAGACCCAGTATTGATCCCTCCTCAGCAACGGGTTCTTCTTGGTCCTTTGAGTTGTGGCCGACTGGCAAGGTAGGTCGGAAGTATCGAAGCTACTCCACTCGTCGCCGTCCGCCACGCCGTAGGGATATCTTGCGGATACGTCGACCTCCGAACCGCTTTCCAGAGGACTCAAGGGTATCACTTTACACTGGGGTAATGTCGAGGGCAACATCGGCAAAGGCGTGCTGGCCGTTACGCTGTTGTGATCGTTACCGAAAGGCTTCAGATGTGGAGTAGCGGGCATCAAATGATCCGGAGGTCTAGGAAGCGGCATAACCCCGACGGCAGGCGTGGTTTCCGCCTTTTCTTCCTCGGCGTGCTTATACTTGTTGTGCCGACACCTGATCGTAATAATCACGACCACGCCGAGGAGGAAGACGCCGAGTAACATGCCGAGAATCAGCAGATAATCGTTGCTCATATTCGGCGCGATCGCCATCTCGCCCTCGTGGCCGACCGGGTCCATCGGGCCGCCCAGAGTAATATTGTCGTCGTCTATGTCGAGCTTAATGTGAAATTCGAATTCGCCCACGGCCGGCTGGAAAATAGACGCCGCGAGGATGAAGCTGAAGCTGTCCGTGACACCGTCTATCGACGGTATTTTTCTGCACACCAAATATATCACCCCGGAGATAATTTCTTGATGTGAGAAGCGCGCCACTTCTCGCTCACGCGCGCCTCTTTTCTCGCCGGACGACGAGGAGCTCCTGATAATCCTCTTAATCTTGGCATACTTTGGCTTTCTCACAATGGTGTAAAGGGGATTGCTGGTCGTTAGCTTCGCTAGGGGCGTCGCGTCCAGATATTGCAGAGTTATTCGATTCTTCTCGCCCGCCAATGTTGTCATCGAGTTCATGATCATGAGAGGCACGACCCTGATCTCTATGCGGATGTGCTTCTGCTCGAAGCCGCTCAGTCGCGCCGACAGTTCCAAGCTGTCATTCGACACTGTCATGTCAGTCTGCATGAACATCACGCTTTTCGACAGCAGATCGGTCTGCTTGAACGTCGCCGCGGCGCCGTCCCGTACGTACAATACTCCGTATTTCGGATGCGTCGTAACCTCGTAGGTCACCAGGTCCTGCCGCGCATTCGTGTCGAGCTTAACGTTGTTTTCCGAGATGAGTGCCACGTTCGAGCCTTGCTGCAAAATCACCGGTCCCGGTATCGTCACGTTCAATCGTATAGCTAAAACATGCACGTTAAAGACGGTGTACATCGGATTGTAGGCACCATCCCAGACCCTGAAATAAAAAGAGGCGGTCTGCAACGTTCCATTGTGTTCGTATACCACTCGATTAGAATCCACGTCATATTGCGTGAACTTTTCCACAGGGCGCACTTCTGACGTGTTTTGATCAAACGGCAAAAGCAATAGTCTACCGAATGTCGGACCTGAAATCACGTCATACATTATTTCTTCCGGCGGAGTGTCGGGATCGGTGGTCAAAAGGTTCTCTCGAGTGATGGTTTGATTTTGATTTTGCACGACCGTGATGAACGGATTGTTGGTGACGATCTTGAAGGGCTGATCGTTGGTCGGCTCAATGACGACAGGAATACTGGTATTGCAAAGTAACACGTGGCCAGGTGTCAAATATAACGAAAATTGAATGCGGTCTTCCAAAGTGTCCGAGTGATCGTGATAGTAGGCGATTTTTCCACCCTCGACTTGCGGTTGTGTAAAAGTAGTCACATTTAAATCTGGTAAAAGCATCACATGCCCGTGACTAGGTTGATGAATCAATCTCGACAATACCGCCGGATTCGGAATTCCGGCGTTATTTTGTAGAAACGACACGATGCCGCTTATGTTCATGACGACCTCCGCGGAGCCACCCTCTCTGACTCTCACATTTTTCGTAGAAATATACCTGTCTAAGCCTCCGCTCGAAACTGATATATCTATTTGGAAAATCTGCAATACAAAAAATAGACTGTTAGAGATAAAGTAACATTACTTGTCGAAATTCTTAGTTTCAAATATAAAAAACGTTAAATTTTTTTAATTAAAAATGTAAATGTCGTCTTTTGTAAATTATAAAGTATGATATAAGTATAAAGATAATATAATATTACTTATAATATTAAACTTTTTTTTCATATTTTATACCTGATTAGTTAAAGTTCCAGCGAAATGTGCTTCTACGTCGAATGTGAAAGAGTCGTTGGCCGTAAGGTCCATGAACTGCTTGGTGTGCTCGTAAATCACTTTGCTGCTGTTTATATCTCTCTGAGTAAATCGCTCGACCTCGAGCCACACCCCTTCACTTGTCTCCATTATAACCTTGCCTAAATGAGGCCCATTTCGGACAGTGTATCTAATCTCTCTCGCTTCATCAGAACATGTCGTTAATAAGAGCTTGTCCGATATTAATTTTCTGGTAAGGGGAAAGATATTAAGGGGCATATTGTTTTCGAGGTTTAGCTGAATTGGCTTTGTGGCGACTAAAATCGTGTAAGACTTTGTTATATGTACACCATCACTTAAAACAAAATTGAACTCGCCGTCAGATCCATCTGAAAAAAATGTTATACATTTTTATTTTTTGTACGAAATCTCGTATTGAGTTTGCAGTATTATTTATTTAAAAAATATTGTAATTGTAATTTAATTTTTTGAAACAGCTCTAAAATTATTATGTATTTATTTATGTATAATTTAATATATAATCAATTAACACGTCTCAACATTATATTTATATATATATATATATATAATCGTTGAAATTTTGTAAGATTGCCTGTTTAATTAAGATTTCTGAATATTGTACTTACTCGTATGTGTGAATACCACTTGTAATTCATTAATTTGGCTCTGCGTAAAATTATAAATGTCCACGTCGGGTGAAGTAATTAATGAGATGTATCCATTTCTCACTCCAGTAACGTTGAATATTATATCATACGGGGCAGTATCATTGTCTACAGCTGCTAAGTTTGTCGACGTCAAAATAATGGATCCGCCCTGCCAAACGTTTAGCTTAGTTCTGTTCACTAACACAGGAATCTCGTCATTAACGGGCTGAACAATAATCGCTACGTCAAAGGGCTCGCTCATCTTATCACCAGCGGTAACCACCATCCTGAAGGAATCGCTCAAAAATTCGTCCCCATTGTGTTTGTACAGTATGACTCCGGCATTCAGGTGCTTTTGTGAAAATTTCTTTACCTGATTGTTCTTCGTGGAATCGAGAATCGTGCCGTGCCTTGGCTTTTCTATTACTCTATAATCCGATACCTTGCCGGCGTAATACGGTGTTACAACTAAAAAATTTATCTCATTCAGTATTACACTTTTTCCTTCCACTACAGTGAAGCTCTTCGCCTCAAGGTAGAGTTTTTCTGGCACTATCACGAAATTCACACTTAGCCCGCGTAACCATGTAATACCGTTGGTAACGTCTACGACGAAACGATCATTCGTCTGATTCATCACCGATTGAACGTAGAAGACGCGATTGTCATTTATCAGGCTCTGCTCGAAATGCTTCACCGCGTTACCGCTGTACTCTTCCCTCATCTCCTCGCTATGTTCGTCGTAGATCTGCAGATCTAGGTAGCCATTCTGCGGCCACTCTCGCACGAAATAGACAATTTCGCTCGGCGATATTTTAGGATGCATTATCTCAAGACTCTTCCGATTCAGTAAAACACTAGTGGCTTCCTCGACGAATATCGTCTTATTATTTTGAATAAGCAATGACTCCCAATAAAACTCTGGATAGACTTTGATCGTAAACACACCCTCGGCATCCGCGCCTTTGACAAACACTTTGAATCTAAAAGTATCTTTTATTAATGATTTACCTAGATGCTTATATGACACACTACTGTGCTTCAGATCGTCCTCCGTAAAACTGTTTGACTCTCTACCATGCTTCATTAGTATACCATGCTTCGGTTTCTCCCACACATTGTACTTTATGTCCTTCTCTATAGCATACACGTTCGTTTCAATTTCCAATTCTTTCGATCGGAGTATCACGGATTTGTTAAATTGGACCACTGAGCCGTTGCTCTCACGTAATCTGATATACGGCGGGCTAGCTTGAATTTCTAGAACGCCAGTTCTGTAAAAGTGACCATCAGTGATACCAAATTCAATTTTCTCACGGTCATCTCCCTGATGCCGAAAGAGTATCACACCATCGTTAATATCTTGCTGCGAAAATTCGCGTATCTGTACCGAGGGATTAGTCACCCTATATAACTCACTTTTTCGGGTATCCCTTCTAGTATAAATAAGCTCGCTCGCTCTAGTACCAATATCCTTGTCCATGTACGCGAGATCCTTGTTTGTTATCAATTTTTCGCCTTTCGACACGACGTGAAAAACTTGATCGATTACTCGCTCTGGCGGATTGTCATTTTTCATGATGATGTCGATTCGAAATTTCCCGACGTACATAAAATCTGTGGAATTCATGGACATTGCCACAAATTCGAAAGAATCCTCTTTCGTCTCGGAATCATCGTGCACATAATATACCGTTTGCATCAGCACGTTTTCGAGCGTAAAATACGAGATATTTTTTCGATCCTGCGATATCGAACTGTTCACGATGGAGAGCCAACCGTAATTCGGTTTTATTGTAAGATTGTATATCAGGGAGGATATACCGTATTCTTTTGGATTCATGTGCGTGATTCTCAGAGGTACTTTTGAGCCTTCGTCAACTTTCAAATTCTCCGTGCCCTCCAGCGATTTGCTGTTCTTGCCAAGATAATATCGAACTTTTAAGTTGGCGTGTATATCGACGCATTGAGGCGCGTTAACTTTAAACATTATTTCGTCGAGGATATTGGAATAAGATCTGCCGAACAGACGGTAGCTCAGTCTATCGGCCTCGATGTCTTCCTGGGTGAAGGTATCAGCCGTCGCGAGTTTACGCTCGAACAGAAATAAATTGCCGTATCTTGGTCCCGTGATAAGAGTGAAGACGATCTTACTTGGTGATGTAACCAGCGGATTCGTCTGGTACTTCAAGTGGTTGCTCGTGATAGTGATGTTCGACGTATTGGTGAGATTAATGGGCATCCTTCTGGTCTCCCTCAGCTCGAGGTCGATAAAAGTGATGCGGAAGTCGTAGGTCTGCTGTGTCTTCACTTCGCGCACGCTTGCTTGAAATTTAAAGTCGTCCTGATTAGGACTGCCGACGTTATGGAGGTAACGAACGGTGTGCGATTCCACGTCCCGACTGGTAAAGTGGTCTATGTTCGCCCAATTGCCGGAGATGTCCTTTAGTTTCTGCAAAACACCAAATTGTGGCGGCGAGACGACGTCGTAACGAATATCGATGGTATTGTCATCCGAATTTGTGGCGAACGAGAGATTCGCTGATGTCAAGTAAGAGAACGAACGGTGCACCACAATGAGGCCGGTATTGTGCGTCAGCTTGATTTGCAACGGGTAAGCCGATACGCGCAGATACGCGGGCTGGCTACTCTCGATGCCATCGCTCACTTGCAAACCCAACATTGCGTTCGGTTTAGCTGAAAAATTAAATGTGTTTCGTTCATAAAAGCTTTTCGGTGAAAATATAATGCTTCATACATTCTTCATTGGCCTGCTTTTATATGTACATTAGAAATAATAGGTGTTGCAATAACGATATAAAAAGATAAACAAATGTGCTATTATATAATTTAAGATTCGACTTCTTGCGACTAATAGTAATGGATCGTTACCGTTTCCACGATGCACATACGCGATGAGACCCTGCATTAATTCGGCTTGCGTGAACGTGTCGATAGGTCGAAACGGAGAAGTAACTCTTTCGATATGCCCCGCGTCAGTGTCTGCTCGTAAAACCGTATAAATCAGCATTTCCGACGGGGTGTCGGCGTCTATAGCCCATATTAACTCCTTGGTCAGTATTTTTCTTGTACCCTGCGAATATCAGCGTTTTTCGCATTTTATATTTGCCTGAAATCACCCGGCGAATGTTGCACAGACATATTGAATCAAAGAATTCAGCGAATTGGCGAAAAATTGCGCTGTTTTTTTCACGCTGACATAAAATGCTAGATGCATCGAACGTATAGCGAATGTACAGCTTGATATTTTATATCAATATATTCGTTTAGCAATCAATTTTTTTTTATTGAAATATAATTTGAGAAAATGGATCAATAAAAAGAAATCTTGTTTTTATTTCAACATTATTATGCACTAGTTAACATGACAATTATTTTCGTCTGTGCACTCTTATAATTAATTAAAAATTAGTTTAAAAAATAATTAATGATCAGTTCAGTAATTACAATTATTTGTTATTTTCGTATTTGCTACAATAACTGTAGCCAGTACTTGATGTCGCCTGAGCATGGGATTAAATGAACATAAATATCGAAATTATAATTTCCGTCTTCATATTGCGCGTTTATTGCTCTTCCGAGAATTGCATCCGGATTGAAAAAAAATATGCGTTATGCGCGTGTATGATATACACACGTGCATACCCTCGAGTTTACACGCGCAGTTAATTAAGAGCGATGACCGGCGCGCGAGCGAGTTAAATCGATTTCGTTGCGGCTAAATTGCCACGTTCTCCGAAGATGCACGAGCCACAAATAAGCTACTATTTCATCTGGCCTCCATTAATTGATTTAGCTGAGTGGCGTGAACTGCCGGTTGTTTTGACCAAGCCAGACGTAACGTACGCTTCCAACTACCACATTGTCGCCACGGTGTCTTGACGAAAAATGTATCGTGATAAACGTGTCGAGAGAAAGCTAAAAAAAAAAAGCAGAAGAGCTTACAGTTTATTTTCGTGTCTTACTTGGGCCAGACGCAGCACTTTTGCGGTTGGTATCTCGAGTAACGGCGGGTCATTGACAGGAGTGACATTAACGTGAAGAGGGAACCTGAGGCGTCCTTGGAGGTAGCCTGGAAGCGTATAGCCGATCCCGGCCACCAACGTCAATTCCAGAATCATGCTGTCCTCTGTGGTTTCGCTGCCGTCATGCATGTACTGTATCTGTTGGGGAAGTCAATTATCATAAGGATAATGCTGTATATCATATCTAACGTAATACAGCAACGTCCATACGCAGCAAAATCGGAGAATTAATATGATTTTAAGCAAATTTGTATTGCACTAAGCACATGCTAATGGCTCGCAAATTTTAGAACAAACAACGCGATAGCTGGTCGCTCGTTTTTTTTTTATCCTTCCGCTAACTGATAAAGCAAATTTGCACACGAAAGAAATGGCGCGCGAATATCAATAATCTGTCACGTATCGCAATATCGGTTAGGGGCAACCGTACAACAAGGAATGTGTGAACTTTAACTTGCGCGATAGCACGCTGGTTCACGAGAATCTCGATCAGCAAACACACACTACATCGTGCTACAGAATCAGAATTAATCATGCGAGAGTACGTCAGAGTACCCGACTCGTGTTATCCTTTCTGGCGTTTGATCTAACACTCGAGATCGACCGCGGTTCAAAATTAATTAGAGCGACAGGAGTTAAGTCGTCGATTAGCATATCGAGTGGGCGTCGTCCTCGGTTGATCCGAATCGAGACAAGGAGGAAAAACATAAACTTTTTCCCCCCTCGTTCTTTTTTTAACGATTAGAAAGCAATTGGCAATAAACGACAGACGATAGCGCGGCGGGATAAAAAGCGGCCGATACGCGATCTTTAACGAAAAACCATTAATGAGCGGTAGCGGGGCGGTTTATAAATAGAGCACTGTCGCTAGATAAATTGAGTGTGGGTAGGAGGAGCAGGCGAGCGAAGTGAACGAGTGAGAGCGCGACAAGTCGGCCGACCCTCCGTGTTCCCGCCACTAACGATTCTAAAGTTAGTCCTTATGGCGCGTACTATGTATAGCAGCGCGTGGTCCTATGACGAACTGGAAGAACACATGATTTTCCACGTTTCTTCGTGCCTTCTTGGCCAACTCGGCCGCTCGGGCGTTTAGTCACCTGATATTAATTAGCGTCAGGTGCACGTCGACCGAGTTTCGCCTTTTACACGTGCCCTCGCAAACTCCTCGGCGATTTCGAGTTTTATCGTCACACACATGTAACCGAAGGCTGGACAGTAATACAGCAGTAATTGTCGCGACCGCGGACTTACGGAGCGAGCAACGAGTTTGAAACGGGATTCGACGTCAATTATAGGATTTGGTAAATTGATGGCTAATTAAGCGGTTACCTTATCCTGATTGATGTCTTGTAATGTAAAGGAGTGATCGCTTCGAGATGTTAGCGGGTCTAATGCTAACGTTCCATAAGTTGGCGGTGTCACCAATGTAAATGTGACATCGGTTTCTTCCACGCCGTATTTGGCAATGTCCAGCACCATTGCGATGTTTTCGCTCGTTACCAACATGTGCTCCCCTTCGGATACTAATAGAGGACTCAGAGAGAGAATTTCCAAATTTACTGGGAGGGTGGTGTTTGAGTAGATCTGCAAAGACCACATTAATTTTTTATTTTGTGGATATTAGACTTATCTCAATGTTGCAACCGTTATATGTATTTTTCAATTATTTTTGTTGCTGTACATACTTGGATGTTCTTAATATTAAATATACATATATATATATTACTTTTATTAAGCTATTTATTATTTTAATAATGGAAATTAAATAAATTAAATATATTAGATATCAATGCGATAAAGATGCAAATAATCGCAATGAATGTTAAAGAGTAATCTAGGTAGGCAATATCTTGACCAAGTTAGCTATGCATCTCTGTAAATCCATACGCTAGTTGCCGGTGACATAATTAGCTCGCAACCGCAACGTAACCCTCGCCAAGTGGGTGGAGCGTCATTGAAACTCAATTAAAATTGATCTACCTTGTAGTCCTCGGCGTAATTCGGCTTGATGCACAGTGACTGGTCGCAGTTACATCTAAATGAGTTGACGCCCAGTTGCATACACGACGCACTGGATACGCAGGGATCGGCCTCGATACATGGATATCCCCAGACGCAGCCCACGACAATACCTTGGCTGACCTTGACGTCCGGCAAACCGAGGTCCCTGTTGTCGAGGATCATGTTCCGTATGCAACCCTTGTAACTCACGTCGCCAGACCTGAGTCCCTTGCTTAAGGCCCGGGCGCGTTTGTTCAATTCCGTGCCGCCGATGTACAGTGTGTCCGCCAGGTCGAGAAACCGATTTCCGCCCGAGGGCAGAGCCATTGTTTTCTCGTGACGATCAACGGCAATGCCAAGACCGCTCGGATTGAAGTCCACAATTACGCTATGCCATTTACCATCAGCCACCAGGGTGCCGTGTGTTAACTCGGTCGGGCCGTTCCCTTTGTTCATCAATAGTCGAATCTTACCCTCGAATAGCTCGATGCCGAGATAATCGGCGTAGGATGATTGCCCCGTGTTATAGAGCAACAAGCCACTGTCGGCGCCGGTCTTCAGTTCGAATTCCCATCTGCAAAGTCGTAAGGTGGAATTGGCAGGAAACTTTGTTACTACCTCTTAAGAAAGGACTGCGCGACCGAATCAGACTCATCTGATGTTACGGTTGTTACACAATGACTTTATGAGACCATGGCGAATACTCTTCTAGACAATACCATTGATACCTAAGCCGTTGACGGTGAAATAACGGAAAACTTTAATATTACCATGTACAATTAGATTGGAATTTCACGGTTGATTTTTTTCTATGATTCACAAGTTGAAACAGTAAATATATATATATATATATATATATATATATATTACGAACGAGAAACTTTCACGAATGCATCGATTAATCGACCGTAACATTGGATGAGTCTGCATTTTGCTGAAAAGCTAATGGATTCCTTTGAAAAAACGAATCGAACTGTAACCAAATTTCGACAAGGTACCCCAAACTCTGTAAGAATAGTAAAGATATATAGCGATGAAAAATCCCTCAAAACAATTTGAAAATGTGATAATTTAAATCTTCAAGAATATTGCTTCTACGAGATAATTGTATGTTTTGCTCTTCGTTTAATCATCATTCTTGAAACAGTACGGTGCTCAGACCTTACTGCGGAACACGATTAAACAAGCGAAACGTTATTCGTGCAACACGAGTTAAACGAGCGAGGCAATGCGAACGATGGTAGCAGGGAGGGAGGGAGGGAGAAGGGAAAGAAGATTGTTCGCCGTGAATTTATAATTGTAATCAAATCAAATTTCGCTCAGTCGACTTCTACCCGGAGAAACTTTGGGGCGAGTGATTTTCGCATCTTGTGCGGGAAGACGCCGCGACTGCTGCGAACACGAAAGCCGATTATTTACTTCAGCGGGTGGATTCATTACTTTGCTTTTGAAGTAACATCACAGCGAAGTGCTACAATGATGGTTACGAAAGCGGAGTAGACTTTTGTCATAACAGAAGGATGCAATAATACACAATAACGCGATAGCAATGTATAGTGAGGCATTGAAATCACTGTGTGTAGTTGTATTACAAACATTAATATCATACAAAAAAGATTATACCGCATATTCTTAATATATTCATTATTACGTTCTACTTTCTGAATTTTTGTCGTCTTTTGCTGTCGAAACAACTTGGAGAAACAAAAAATCGGATATAATATCAGAGTACACATTCATGTTACAATTAAACTTCAAAGCAATTATGTGAGTCGTGATTAGCTCATCATTTAACTCTGTTAAATCTGGAAACTAATGAAAATGCCTGATATGTTAGTAAATGTCTTACTGCGCAATACAATTCACAACGGTTGTAAGCAAACATGTACCTGCGCGAATTGTAAACGCAATTAGTTGTTTACCATGCTGGAGGTGCACTAAGGACTCCAACTCTAATATGGTCCGCTTGTGTCTCTACGTTCCTCATCAGTCGATGCTTACCTTCCAAAAGCGCAGTACAACATATTCGCTCTTTATACGCGGACGATCGATACTCGTGAAAATTAAATCCGTTCGAAAAATTTCACGTTGAAATTACAAAAAGATAAACCAAGCCTCATTTCTATTTCATTTCTTTAATATTCATCGACATAAATTGACTAAAAACATGAGAGATACGAAAATTATAACTTGATTTACGTTAAATATGATAATTCCGCGTTTGGTATGTGATGAAAGAAAACCAATGAATTAAATAACGATTAAACAGCGAGTGGAAAATGCACTCGGGTCAAGTGGAGACAACTGTCGAACGTCTGTATGGGCCATGCATACACGTGACACTTGAATCTTCCAGATCAATTGAACTCAGAAAGCGCACGTCGAAATCTTTACGGTTCATCGATTTCACGTAGAACGCCGCGGAAGGAAGACAGTTACGACTGTCCAGTCATCCATTTGATTCTCCTTGACTATCTACTTATCCGTTTATCGATGAGATCTACTGGCATGCACTATGTACCTGTTCCATGTGCCTGTGAGAAGAGAAGTCAGTTTCTCTCAAATATTTATGCGAAAAAAACCGGCTGATCTTTTGTCTCGCTTTTAGCCGCATTAACGCAACAGGTTCCAACATTTATTTTCTCAGATAAGTGTTGAATTAAGGTACTACTACTCGGAACTAGTGTGCTTTTAATTCGGGACAACAAAAGAGCTCGAGTACCTGCGGCCGGACCTTTTACGAACGTACAAGACACGGCAAACCATGCGTCCAGGACTTAACTATCTGCATGTGAAGGCCGGTATTAACCGCGCTTACTCGGTGTACACCGCATTCGTGTGAAAATGAAGCGTTTTTCCGCCTCTTAGTATACTCCCGAATAATTTCCGCTGGGATAACACAGCGAGGACACATCTGGCTCACCGAAGTTTTTAGTCTCCTCGGACGTGCTTAGCATTTTCCTACTATAGACGCGCAAATAGAGAGGGTATGTCTTCTCGCGTAAGATTAATAATAAAAAAAAGATGAAAATTCAAATCGTAAGATGAACTATCTTATTATTGGAAATTATGCATCCCATAATGAATGTACATTTTTCAGTATAAACATTGTTGATCTCTGCTTTTAAGCGAGTTTTGAAATGAAAGAAATTTCAAACTTTTCTTTCTGGTTTTACTTTAAAATAATTTGAGATATCGGGAATTTAAAATTACAGTGTATACAATTTACTTCTAGCAGACTTGCAATACGCGTTTGCTCATATCCACAACTACAATTAGCTTAGATAAAAATGACACGTTTGTACGTCTCGAAAATTCTCTAATTTATTTTTAAAAATATTATGTCTTTGTGTATTTTAATTATATTGTCAACCACAGTTCTTTATTCCATTAGCATGAATACGAGATATCTTCTCTTCTTTAATGTTAAGATTATATATAATAAAAAAAACTTGTATATTAGTATATCTAAATTAGGTTATACGCTTTTATAAATGAATTTATTAATAACTATTATGCTAATCACTAATATAAATTAATAATTAACATAATAGTTTATATTACTTTTAAGTAATTAATATAACAATATATAATATAATATAAATTATACATAATGTAATTAATGCTATGTTATATAATTACATCATATTATTTATTGTATTATTTATATCATATTGGTTGTGTTACCACCCAACTATGAGAAGGATATACCAAAATTATCAGTAGCACACGCGCGGGAAATCATTTAATAAAATTGCGCTCTATTTGTAGTGTACGTGTATTACATTGTACACTATGATATTTATTCATTACTGTAAATGATGACCCACGGCTCTATCGCGAACGGTATTAATTCCACAAACGATTGCTGGCACACTAAGTAGCTTTATCGTTATACGATTTCGGGCCAATCGACCATTACGCCTCGTCCAAGTTCCTGTGCCGTACTGGAAAGAGGGATCAAAGTGCTCCTATTGACGAAGCATTGCTGTCTGTCTCATTGCGAGAGTTAACAGTAACAGTGACGTAACTCTCGCGATTGAAATCGTTGTTTCCGAGCTCTTCGAGATATAACAACGTTCTCACGGATTTAATCGTTAAAAGCTGCGCTGGGGATGAAAGTGGTAGGAGTCGTGTAACATGAAAGGCCTTCCCTGACCGATGACTTGAATGCGGCTTGGATGTAGATATACAGCTATGTGCAAGAGTATGCGAGTTATGCAACCCCACCGCGCCGTCGACCTCAGAGAAACGGATTTCCCGCGGTATTACCATAAGATATTGAATTCATGTACCAACGTATTTATTTTGCGTGATGGTGTGTGATAGAGTTTCCATTAAAACTTGCCTCGTATGCCTCGCAAAAAAAAAAGTAGAAAACTCAAATAAGTTTACGCAAGCGTGAATTTTACAATGTCTTTGAAATTACAATTTCTTTTAAAGATATTACCGGGCAAATATAAAGCCGTGTATAAATAGCGAAAAAGATAATTAAGTGTATTAAGGATAATCGAGTAAATAACCGTGAGTTTGGGTACAATGGCTCAGCGAGATAAAACGCGCCGCGTCCTTTCTTGCATCGATACAACCATTATCGATGATGTAGTTGATATGGTTGCGCGTCGCGACAGTTTAATTACGTTTTCTACGGTCCCGTAGGTGCGACGATGATAAATGGAGGTGTATATATTACAACGGAAAGTGGTACTTTTGGTATATACCTTGAACCGGAGCGCGGAATGGGGCGCGGAATGGCGACGAAGGCGCCGTCCTCGACAAAGCTGACTTCCGTGCTCCTCGTGGCGTCGAATTCCGGCGAACAGCCCCACGTTACGGCTGTTGCCTCCGACTGGCCCTTCCTCGACCTGGCGTATTCTATAACTTTGGCGCCGTTGTAAATTATGTCAGCCATGCATCCTCGCAGATAATCCGTGTGACCTGCAAATTAGACGGATGAAGAGTTATTATCCTCGCAAAATCAATCTCGATGCGTAATATCGCAGGAAAAAAAGAAAGATTGTTACGTAATGACGTAATATACTTTCGACTCGCGCTCGCATTCGGACAAATTTGTAAAACACGCATACGCATTACAGATACAACTCTGCAGGTAGTGTCCATTAAACATTGCATTAATGAGGTCGTTATTGATTCACGTTTGAAACGCTACGTAGAAATATAACCGCGGACGATTGCGCTTCCAGACGAATGAGAGCTTTTACCAGCGGCAAGCGTTATTACTTTTTATTTCCCTGATTGATGGATGGTACATCATTAGTGAGTCGAAGAAAAACTAATTAGAAGATGAATCGCTGCGCATTTGCTATTAATTACATTGATAGAGAATACAGTCGATACGCAAATATTTCTTTAACATTCCTCTTGTTTTAAAAATGTTTTCGTTTTAATAATTCTTTTGTTGAAAACGAACAATCGAGCGATACAATGTCCGCTTGATTTTCATGCCTGATTTCACTTAATTGCAACAATTGAAGTGTTCCTTGTGAAATCCAATTACACCGAGGATTCGAAACTTTCTGCGACATAACGTTGTCACGCGGGGACACGGAATAATATGTATATATGTATATGTATATATATATAT
The DNA here is from genome assembly GCA_928718305.1 of Tetramorium bicarinatum. Classification (NCBI taxonomy): domain Eukaryota; kingdom Metazoa; phylum Arthropoda; class Insecta; order Hymenoptera; family Formicidae; genus Tetramorium; species Tetramorium bicarinatum. The sequence goes on from OV788320.1 coordinate 7,244,447, forward strand.
ATATTGTACAAAATATAGCGCGCGATGTAGTTGATATTTGTGACAGATGCAACGGATTCGGCGGTTTCGCGCCGCGGGCGGGCTTGTTACAACGCGAAGTTAATTGTCTTCGTGTGTGACAAGCGCATCTCTCGACGGGTTGGCGGATTACCCTCGAGCTACCGCGTGTCGATGGATGCTGAGACGATGCTACCGCTCTGGGCACGACAGGAACCGACGAGATATGTGTATATAAGCGGTCCGAGATGGGCATTTATTGGCACGCCGCGGAATCGCAAATACAGTTTGCGACGGAATACCGGCGGCCACGCTAAACCGACCGGCCCTGCCTTACAACGTCGTTGCGGCGTGCCACCCCGCGGCTTCGCAACAACGTCGTTGTCGTCAGTCTTTGGCCTTTTTACATAATGCAAAATTTTATTGATTGCAAGATGTTTTGGCGCACGGCCAATTCCGCCGCAGGATAGCGGCTACGGCGGTTTACGCGTTTCTAAACACCGGTGAATTCGCTCGGCGTGGTCGCTGCCATATGTCGGCATGAAATAACGATTTTCGGAAGATAGATTTGCATGGGTAACGGCAATAATATTTCGGTCTTACGAATTGGCAGCAATGGTTTACACAAGCATTACTTTTCCAGCTCTCGCACACATACACACATCTGTTACACGCGCATGTCTCATATTTCCTTTAAATCTCTTTTTTTATTTCCTGAGATATTCTTTGCTCTAACTCTTCGTTAAATATGATCTAATAAAGAATTATAGATTAATAAAATTGTAAAATTTACACAAGATTACTTTGTATTTTTATATAAAAAAGAGCAGGTGGTGAAATTTTAGTCCGAGAAAGATAAATATTTTATAAAGAAGGGATCATCTTGAAAAACAGTCCCCTTTGTAAAGAAGTAGTTGTCGATAAATCAATAATTTCTGTGATCGAAGGAGCTTCTCACATAGATATTAGGATTACGATATTGACACGTCCGAATGTATATATTTTTTATTGATTTCTCATGGCTATCAAATATACGTCGTGTGGTGAGAATATCCTCTATATTTTCTATGGAACTGAGGAAATAGCGGCCGATAAGCGAAATCCTCGCGGAGAATCTTGCAATCGACTATATAGATGTACTCTTGCATTGTACGCTCTCACATGTGTGCGTACACACTATCTATATAGATACAACTAATATGATATACGTATATACATGTGTGCTACCTATATACGATGTACCATAGATAAAATTTTATTTTACAATTTTGTGTTTGGTGTTGATACTGAAAAGGTTAAGAACATAAATTAAACGTCCAAAGTATAGTTGAGCAATTAGAAGTGTGTTAGCTTTCTATTAATATGGAGTGGATTTCATTTCAATAGAAATTATCTTAGAGTTTAATCGTTGGTACGCCGAAAGCTAAACCGAAAGTTGAATAACAAAGAGGAAAGATCTTAAATCGTCTGTAGAGAGATCGATTGCAAATTCTCTCAAGAATTTTGTAATTACACAACTAGTTGATGCTACTTTACGGGCGCTCTGTAGAACTTTGTACGAATCCGTATCGAAAATAGGTTTCGCACCCTCCTTCGAATGGAGTTGCTCCTTCTTTTTCTTTATTCCTCGACTCGAGAATTTCGCGGGGCACATGCCAGGGAATTAATAAGACCTTCTCCAAGGGGTGGACCACACCGTGCCATGGGGTACAAATGAATTGTCATGAATATGTAAATTGAATTTTGAGCTGGTCGTCGAGTATTATGCGTGACGGCCGACGGGATAACGATGGGGGTGCGTCAGACAGAGAGAAAGAGAGAGAGAGAGAGAGAGAGAGAGAGAGAGAGAGAGACAGCAAGCGATGCTGTTTGTGCTGATTATATTCAATTTTGTTCGCGTCAATTCGAACGGAATGACCTAGTTGAATTTTTTGTCTTACGAAGAAATGATTACCGGTCGCTGTGGCTGATGCACCGAGCGTGCATTAAAGAGCCTGGTCGTTATCTAGCTGCTTGTGGCATGTATGGAGCGCGAAGAGTGCAGCCGCAAGAGAGCCAAAATTACTCTAACAATAAGCTACACGACGGGAAATCGTAAGCACGATACGGAAATTATTATTACATACGTTATAAATGCAAATTACACCACTGACCTCTTCGAATTCTTATTCTCCCTCTCGTGAATTTGTAAATTTTTTATCTCTCGCGTGCTTTTACATTTTCATATTTCTCTGAAAAACACATCAACGAAATTACTAGCTTTACTTTATTCTAATTTACCTTAATGTTTTCTGATACATCTTAATCGCACTGCTGCACTATATTTAGTACGTATCTTCGTATTTTCGTGAAATAGTCGGGAAATAACAGTACGGTTCTTTTTCTCATAAAGCTTTCGGCGCATTTTGCGACACATTGGGAATAGAAAGGATATCCCCGCCTTTTCTTGGTCGTCCGACTCGTAGTGTTCTATGACCGGTGGCGGGTGGGTGTACTGTCAAGCAGAAGAACGTATAATCCGGAATTTCACCGCAAAGGCGTAATACACCGGCGTGTTGTGCAGCCACGAGAGAGGCGGAAGGAGAATTTTCCAATCGCCGTTTCTCACGGGAAACGTACCTCGACTTCCAATTTATTCGTGGTGCAAATAGAATCGCGAGTGCGGTAATGAAATTAGGATCGACAACGAGATTATAAATGCGATCGACTTCGCGAATACATTTTACGATTGAGCGAAGTTACACTGGCATTGATGAAGTGCCGCTCGAGCGGTACATCGAACAGTAATTACGACCGTTTCTAATGCACGAGACGAGTCTCGCTCCATGTTGCCGTTCATACAACGAAAACAAAAGCAAATGTTTGAATTACATCCCCGTCCGTGCGATTTTGTGCAACGCGTGCTCTCGGTGCATCATTATTTAAGTCCTCTGCCAGTGCGGAAACACGAGACAGCGTGTATGTCATACTTTCCATATAATAATAATATCGACCACTGTGCCGTTGTAATCACCTGTTTTCAATCGTTGTCACGATTCAGTGCGACGATAAACAATTGGTTCGTTATTATAGTAGAGAACCTATTATTCGGAACGATCATCCAAAAGACGGAGTAAAATTTTTAATGATCGATTTAGACGAATCTAGTTTTATATAAATCGTGGAAATAATTAAGATTGTTTATCATTTTCTTACAATTAAAATCTACTTATCGTTTTTCGTCATTAATACTGATTTATAGTTTCTATAAGCACATATAATAGATTTTATTCCTTTTATCTGTATGTGTTAATAGTATTTTATATTAAATTTCACATTTTCTAAGTTAGTCAAGTTTCCATTAATGTGATTACACTGAACAAAAGACCAATAACTTTCATTCCGAGAGAAAAGCCCGCAAGAAAAGTTTTTTAATATTTCTAGAAAATATATATGATATATGTACACATATATATGTATCAAGCTTTCCTGCGTCCTCAAAAATTGCCATCCAAGAGATGTTAAAAATTTCTTTTAAATATAATGTAGCTGAGAAGGCCACAGATTTTTATAAAATATAAAATATAAAATAAACTTTTTAAAATAGAAATTGAAATATTTCCGAATTTTTGGACCTTTTTATTCAATTATTTTAAAAATTGTTCATATTTAAAACATAATTTTTGAGGACATTAGATTCTTCTTTCTTGCCCCAAGGCTTTTAATTCTTAAAAGCTGCAGGAAAGTTTTATAAAATACGACATTTAATTTTTTTTTATTTCCACTGTGCCTTTATTCTCTTGTGGAATTGTCATTACGGAAACCATACTTGCCGAAACAACATCGTCTCGACAATGTCGTCGTTCTATGTAGGTTGACATAGTTCTCGTTGTAATTTCGTTGTCCGCAAGTGGACTTGAGTATAACACGATTCCGAGAGATAATTCATCAAGATTTCATGATTACGTTAAAACTTACCTCGTAACACAGTGTGCATCATTTTCATCTATGTTTGAGTATGTTTTAAATATTCTGATATACATATACATAAATATTCGTACAATATACAATATATATCATAGTCCAGGTTTTAATAATTACGTATCGTTTCTGTTAATTTAATAAATTAATCATGAAACGGAAATTAATGATATTATATGAATAATGCATGGAATTCGTGCTCTGAATTATTAAATTACAAACGTTGTTTATTTCATATATTTTATATATACAAGGCATACTATCGATAATCGTCTCTTCATTCTTTTATCAACGCTTATTAAATTACTATAAAAAGAATAAGAGAATATACAATAATTATATTATGAACGTATAATATTTTAATAATGTAGTCTAGAAATTAATTGATATTGAAATTCTCAATATAAAAAAAATATTACGTTTAACTTTGTAATTACACTTACACACGTATCAATTTTACTACCTATTATTAACTTACATTACAGATGAAACTCATTTTTACTGTTTACTTGATTTTATCTTTTAATTTTTTATATTTCTAATACAAATTACATATATTGATTAATAAATATAATAATCAGCTGATACAAATTGATTGCTAATTATAAATGTTAATTATAGCATGATTATTTAATGTTTTTAAATAAAAATTTGAATAATATATAAAATACTTTAAATAAAACAAATTATTAAATTTAATACGGCACATAAATTTGACAAATATTTTATCTTTATGTTATAATAATAAATGAAAATTTATGAAAATAGACGAGTTAATTGATTTTTCCTTTATAATTTTTATGTCATGAACAAAATAAAACTGAATGCTTTTAATAATAAATTAAGAGACAAGATGAGTATGAGCCGATTTAATTTTCTTCATTTATTAAAATCGTAATTCATGAATGATTAAAATTATGATTCCCGAATGTATATAATTAAAATCACGCAATTTTACTTCTCTCGAAATACAAAAATTTGAAAAAAGTAATTTGCGCGAATATTTTTCCAATTAAAGCAACGATAAATTTTATTTTTCAAATACATGGAAAATTACGCGAAGAATCAAACATGCAATAATAGCTTGTTGAAATTATAGTTTGGAATATAAGAAATAAGATACAATTATAAAATATTAATGTGAATGGTATGTGTGTGCGTGCGCGAATGTGTAAAGGCGAGCAGCCTACTGTCAGGTATACCGAGACTGCCGTAGCGCGCAAGATCATCGCGTTATCATTCACGCGACAATGCTCGAGCGAAGAGGTAGCAAGACAAGTCGCTCCATGTAGCAACGCATAACATCTCGAAACGCGATCGAAAGAGACTTCAAAAGTACGCGATCACTTCTTACGATAAGCGGCTATCAAATTATCATGATAATTAACTCCCACGATAGAGAATTCGTGAACGTGTCGAGGAGGAAGCGATGGGGATACAAACGATGATCATTTATTTAATTTCGTTAAATGGTGGGCTAGGAATACACGTCTCGCATTTCAACTCTCAACAGATTTAAATGTAGTTTATTATCTCTCATATCGCAGAGTAATACGTATGTGGATGCGCCGAATCGAATAATTCGAGTAACGAAATGTATACACAATGTATATGTATATGTATATACCGTTTGATAATATCAATAATTAATTTTCAATGCGAAAACTATTTTATAATGTAATAAACATATTTTATAACGGCACGGGCGCAGGTCGTTTCTTACGACGACACGGCGTGTTCGTTCAACGCGAGGTCGCACGATGAAAATCGAACCGACACGGTGCGAACAGCTCTATGTGTGTCGCATCGTTTTTTCTCGAGATGTAATTATATCCTACAAACATTTAGATTAATAATTAGCGATTCGTTGACATCTACGATTTATGATTTGTAAAAATATCGGAGGTTATTATTTATTATGGCAAATATTTCACGCTATTTATTTTATAAACGAACATAAAAATTCGAGTTATATTCCAACGTAATAAAAAACCGTCATATTATAAACGTTTACAATTAATTTAAAAGCCAAGAATTGAATATTCAGTGTTAAATATTTCGCAGAGGCGATAAATTGGCGAGGCATGGAGCGCTCAGGGCGTATTTTTTGCAACAAGCTTAGTTGCTGTATACACGAGATGATCTTGCTACTCTTCGAGCGAGCATCGTGAATCACATCGTGTGTCGTATTATTCGTCGAAATGTAATCGCGACAAGAGATGTTGAACGCGATTATTTTTCACGAACACCTGCTGCGATTATCGATCTGCGCATCGCAAATACCGTGTGAAATTTCTGTGCTATTGATTTCTAATTTCTGGTGATTAGTGCGCGCAAGATTCTAATTAATTTCTGTTTTCCTTAGTGAGTGCCATGAAAAATCAAAGAGGAGCGGAGAAATCTGAGAGGAGGAGGAGGAGGCCTGGGAGGCATCAGGCGACGGCGGAGCAGCTATGGGGTGAATAATTCATTATTATTTATCATTTATTGTTTGCAGATTTTAATTGTTTATAATTATTTGATGCACGCAATAATTGTTTTTTGAAATATTAATTATATTGGGCGCTGTTATAATTTGGGTATATTTGTATTTTACAGTTCAACGTGACATACTCCGCTGCTGCGCATCGTACCGGTGAGTGACAAATAATTTTTTCAATTTTTGTTCGAGATAATGGTTTCGTTAACTATGAAAATAAGAACTGTAACAATGTTACGGATAAATGTAACATCTTACAGATTCATTATCTTAAGATGGATGGACTATGACAAATTAATTTTAATTATAAAATTCTGAAAAAATATATGATTATTCATCGATTTATTGTGCATATAAAAATGTACTTGTACATATAAAAAATCTTGTAAAACTTATATCAATTCATCACATTCATACATTTTACGACTTTATTACATAATAAAGAAATTGCAAGATAAAATAATTTCAATTGTTGAAAATATGTAATCTAATCAATTTTGCAAGCATAAATACAAAATAGATATGAAATATTTTGTAAATAGAGTCAGTTTAATAAATCTTAATAAATGATTTTGATGAAAGAAGAATCACATCTCTAAGATTAATACAGTAATTATCCATTAAACTTTTTTGCCAAATGTTTTATATTCAGATAAAAATTTCAAGAAATGCAAAAAGTATCATATATTAATAATACTATTCAAGGAATTGTGAAGTATTACTAACTGTTATAATTTTAAAGATTTTGGAATCGCTAGTTTGGATAAATAATGAAAAAAAAATGATAAAGTATAAAATTGTATGAAGTGAAATGCTGGCATTTTTAGAAAATGAAGCATTTATTTCAATTTCTTTATGGTGTTCAGATCTTATGAACAATGAAAATCGGAGAGAAGGAGTTATTTATATATCGTATATATGTATATTAAACATATTTATATGAAATAAGAATTAGTCTTTGTAGAAAACAGAAAAATTATTAGCGGTTTTATTATTTTATTTTCTCTTTTCTTTTTATTCCGAAATATACTTTTACTACAATTCTACGTTCGGTTTCTCTGCATATCTCTTTTCAGGATTAAATATTATATGTACTGCTTTGAAGAAAAGCAATAGATTTCTTCAGTATATACAAATATAGAAAAAAATAAAAGAAATATTTTTCACAGCATGCTTTAACTAATTCGTTTAACAAAAAATATATTAATAATTTTATCCTGCTCTTCCATAGTCTATTCCATCTATATTTATTGAAGATTTGACCTTATCGTTAAAAATAAAATAAATATGTACATCTGTGGTTAAGAATTCAAAAGATAAAATCAATACATACGAAATCAATATCTTTCGATATGTAAAGATTAACAGTAGAAGACTGTTATACGTAGTACTTAAGCATGTGAATTTCGCAATATCAATCTTGATTGTTTATAATTTAAAAAATATAATTTTGGTATTTTCATATTAAGGAGTTATCAATTCTAATTAATCTCCAGAACATTATTGAAATATTATATTAATGATTATAAAACATTTAACAACATAGAACATTTTTTATCAAATATTTTATATTTCATTAATGCTGTTTTGAATTGAATTACTAAATGAAAATTTATTCGTGTGAAGAATTATATTTAATTTGATATTGATGTTTATATATGCTTTAAAAACTTCTTTATCCTCTTTCGCCCATTTATTTAATTATTCTTATAAAAATTCAGTTGATTCTCATTTCATCAAATGAGAGAAACTGTAATTACCTTGATATTGTTGATGTTTCCGATAATAACTCCGATAATAAATTTTATTTAGATTAAATAAAATTTATATTAAATAAAATTAAATTTACGACAGATTAATTTGGTTAAACAAATAATTATTAATTTATTAATTTTATATTCTCTCATGTGCACCATTTAAAATGAAACTTTTGCTATAATTCAGCACTGTCGCGGTGAATTACCTTTATTGGATTTATTTTCTGCGGTATATGATGAAAAGAAAATATTAAAATGTTTAACTTTTATTCAATTTTTTTCAAAATAATTCAATAAACGAAAACTAAAAAAATTGCGTACAGTGATTGCGCGTCAGTTATATTGTCTCATCTCAATTTCGTTTACATACAATAGTTAACAAAAACATTCAGAAAAATTCTGTATATTTCCAACGCTCACTGTAAAATTCATTTATATTTGCGGTTTTTGTATTTTGGTCAATATCTTATGGACATATGAACTCGCTGAAAATAGTTTGTCACCAAAGTCTCTTCGACGACAGTTAGGAAAAACGGCATACTCGAGAGTGCACGGAGACGATGTTAATTATTTATTAAGCGAGGCTGTTAGACTTGATTACCCAATCTCTCCATCGTCTCCGCGGCAGTTGGGTTGGATTGCCGACCATTTAACGAAACGAAACGAACGAAAAGAAAGGTAGTCGTGACCGTGGCGCAAATGCAACGTCGTCGGATACAGTGTTTGCCGGCGTGCTGTGTATCGAATCTAGTTCAGTCACGTGGCGAGACAATTTATCCGGATGAACCAGGTCTCGCCCGCCGCCTGCCTTTTCCTCGCTCGCTCTGCCGTCTTACCTAGGAATAGCTCGTTGAAGTCGCCCTGTCCGCCGATGAAAACGCCGTAATGTATGTTGAGCTCGAAAAAGCGACCCGGTAGTTGGGATTTCGTCGTGTGTATCACGTCGATGTGCAGGCTGATGTTGGCCTCGCGTCTTGTCAAATTGACCTCGTGCCAACTGAGGTCGTTGAGCGTCAAGCCGCGGGCGCTGGCCATCTCATTCTCACCCGCGCCCAGATTAATGTGAACCTGCGACAAAAAGTAGGTGGGAGCGCTGCTCGTAAAAGTCAGTCTCATTTTTACCGGAGTTATTGTGAACGCGCCGCTACCGCAAATGGGTTTTATACGTATACGCGCGGTACAAATGCATTCTTGTTTTGTTTTTCTCGGTTTTCTCTTTTTTTTTCGAGACCGGTTGTTCCTCCTCGAAATAGAGCTTCAGTTTCCGGCCGTAGACCCGGTGCGTTTTATGCCCTTCCGCGTCAGCTAGCCGTCGTGGAAGCGCGTAAAAAAATATTATGGAAACACGTAAAGAGTTTTTTCACCGGTGAAGAGGGAGAGATAGCGAGAGAGGGAGAGACTTGCGCGTACACTTTTAGGAAATTTAATGAACGGAGTAAACGACGGCTGCGCGCAAAAGCCGCTAGAAGCGTCCTTCGTCATAATGTTGTAAGGTAACTCAGCTTCTTTGCGGTCTCGTAGTGTGATCAAAAAGTTTTGCATTTGTGCCGTGAAATAATTATACTGCGACCGCACGCGAAAGCGAGAAAACGAGGTCAAAATCTAAAAGTCTATAAATACATAATAGGCGGCAAAAATGTAAGCTATAATCGTTTTGGAAAGCTAATATTACTGAATATTAGCATTGTCACAAACAGGTGATTGAACGTAAGCGTTTGATTCTCGTTGGAAAACATTAATTTGTTAGGGATTCGAAGTTTCAATGGAGAAAAGGTTTCAATTCTTCTCATTTTCGAGAAACACTTCCTGTATAAATATATAGGAAAAAGTCTAGGTTGCCAAAGTAGGTGTACCAAGCTCGGCATACGAGGTTTCCTGGCGCCAGTCATGCCCTGCAAATTCTCCGACAGCGTGAGCTGACAGGAATCCGACAGCTCGAGGTTTCGTGTATTCCGTCTGCACTTGAGGCACTCGCACAATGAGTTTGCACACCGAGAGAATGAAGAAGGCAGACAGCTAGACAGACAGTGAAAACGGCTTTCGGTCTCGTGCGGAAAATAAATGTCGAATCCATCCGATAGCTCCGCCGTCCCCACATCTTGCCGGTCTTGGTGGGAATGAAAAAAAAATATGACGGTGCGATCGCACTGATAAGATACGCGTCTCATTTTCGCAAAACAATTACTTAATATTTAGGCGTACGGACGAGAGAAGTAAGAATACGCATACGAGACAGAGATGTGTATCGCTATTCTCTTAAACCGCGTCACGCGACAACGGTTACTGCAGCTACTTTGTAATCGCGCCACCGGGGATTCCTAGTTACGCGTGGTGGATTTACAATACATCCACTGGGGTATAAATTCCAAACTCCCCGTGCATATTTAGATTCGCGGAAGTCACCTAAATCAACCGCTGCCTGCTACGCCCGCCTCCGTCGCTCGGCATTGTAGATCCTCAAATAGTTATGGATCGTAGTGTGTTTAATAATAAATTTTCTTACGGCCAGACGGGTATTATACTAAAATATTTATACAAAATTTGATATATGAAATGAAGATATTCCGAAAGAATTTGCAAATGATAAAAATTTACATATACAAATAATTTATTTGATTAATTATGCAACTACCTACACCGAATATATTTAATTTTTCTACAGATTTATAATGATTGTACTAATATTCTACAAACTTAAATATCAAATATTAAATATTTTATTAATTCCGTATTAATTCTATTATAATAGACGTAATGTATAAATATATATTTTATTACAAATTTATATATTAATTTATTTATATTTAAGAAGGAAAAATACAAAAGTCAAAATATTTGCAATGTAAATGAAATTTTTGCGAAAATATAGAATAGAAAGTGGGATGTATTTATGGCCACGTTGGAGATAAATGCCTTTTTCGAGATACCTTTTTATAGCTTCGCTTGAACGCGCCTTATGTTTCAACGCGGTGTAATGCATTATCGAGTTACCGGATAGTACACGATGCGCTTTAGTCAGAGGTGAAGTAGCAGGGGTCTGATAAAGAGGTTTTAATCGTGACCCGGATCGAAAGTCTGAGACTTATAGCATTCCGGTGCGACGTCGCCACGGTATTCTTCGCGCGGTCTTGGTTGATCCTATGTAAGAGATCGTCCGTGGGACGTCCGCTGAGGTTCTCCTCTTAATGAAAAGTCGATCGTCCGAGACTAAAGTCGCAGTGGCGGCGCAGCGTCGCGTCCGAGCCGCTGGCACAGCGGCGCACATCGACCCGATAATAAAGGCGCGAGCTTTCGCGAGTTGCGAGCACGGCCGACGATAGTAGTCGGATGCAGCGATGCCGGATGACTATGGAGGACCTATTAATATGTATAAGCGCGCGAGACGAGACACTTTGCAGAATGTAAACTCGCCTTTGTACACACAGTCGTCGAAGAGCCTCGCAGGATGGGCGCATTATCAATGCATCGACGATTGGAAAGTGAACAATATCGGAAACCACCGATGTATTCCGGCGCGGCCGAATCGTCGGATTATCCGATGGTATGGTTACGGCCGGGCTATTGTGACATACCGATATCTCTGATTGTGAGTTTACCGCGAGCGATTGCGATGGTACGTAGCGGAAGAAATGCAGGAACATCCGATTAATGATTCACTGCCTCGCAGAAAATGTTCTTTTCGCGTTAGCCGCCGCGATAAATGTCGCAATACGCCAGAGTAATTAAAATTCGATTCACCGGATTATCGAGAGATTCAAGATTAGCGGCCATTTCGCACTCAGAGATGCATTTGTCGGTAAAACGAAATGTTTGCTTTCCGTTTAGTTTGTTCGAATAGGCGTGTTTCCTCGTTGCTTTTTAACTGCAGGTATAACACCGGAGGAGATATTTATTTGGGTCAGGAAAAATGTCGCGCATTGCTAGTAACAATGTTTCATAATTACTAGGATTACGGTCTCTTCTTAACGAAGAGGAAAGGTACAATACGACTCTCTTTCTCTTTAATTACAAGGCATTATGGCCCATTATATTAACTTGCTACTATCAAATTCTTAACATCTCAGACTCATTACGGCGCTTTCGACGCTCTCAGCTTATTAAATACATTTTATTTTAACGAGGAATCCTTAACTTTTGTATTTTTAATTGAAAATTTTTTAAAGTTTATACGCGACAAAGAGAGAAGATCAAAAAGCGCTGCCGCATAAATGAACTAAATCGAGGATAATTAATTACAAGTGTGTGAAATAAATCTAGTTGAGAAAAAGAAAAGGCTCTTTAAATTCTGAACATTGTATGAGAATGGAGACTACATCATCTCGACTACGTCACCTGTCAGAAAGCAAGCGATCCCGCGATATATTGCCGCAATTAAGTTCTGAATCATCGGATTATCGCCTCGGATAGAGAGGCTTTTAAGCCTTCAGAGGCGCCGGTCGAGACTCCTCCGTCAAGGAGGCACACGAGACCCCCAGAACTGCCGTTGCACTTTTTGCCCGAGCCGTTTATCCTGTCTTCATCCTTCTTAACGATCTTCTTAACAAATTTAATTAAACCCTGACGGCGAGCTGCTTCTTTACGCTGCACGGACTTAACCCTTCGCGAAATTAGATTCGCGCGGTTTTCATGCCAGGATTCATGCGCGTAATCAGGATACCGCACCTCCACACAGCTAATGCACTAAAGTAGAGAGTATTTTAATACTACATTAGGAGATACCACGTGCGGTTCTAGCTCAAGGTTAAAAAGTCTTAACGTGGCGAAAGTTGTAAAATTAACTCGTACGCTACCATCATGGGTATTCCTAGCCATGAAAGCGATTTCTAATCATGAAAATTTCTCATAATTTCTCAAAATTCCCTACTCCCTATTTCCTTTTTTTTTCCCCCGAAATAAAGTACAGACATTTATTCTACGTACTGTAAAGTATGTTTTCGAATTTTTAGAAATTTTTTGCACCGTTATATGAAAATGAATGAAAAAAAATTGTCCGGAATGGAATATTGGAGTAGATAAAATTTTTCGCTTGATGCTCTAAAGGTTATGCAGTTGATACAGAATTGATACAAATTTAGCGATTGAAATGCAAAAGACCGTATATCGAACACTTTGGGATAATCGTTGCACGCCGCCATAGTGGAAACCGATTATTCTAATTGCTCTCGTCAGCAAAATAATATTCGGCCTTGCGTGCGCGCGCGCTCGTACTTCTCACAATTGCGAGTGCCAGCTCGCGAGCGTTAGGGTGCCGGGCACGTTTCATTCGAAGGGGTGGGAAAGTGGGCGATAATGAGTCATGTAAAATATGAGAGTACGCACGAGAATATTAATCGTTGGAAAATTAATAATCTGCGGCGAAGTTGTAACTTCGTTCCAGCGCTACGTTCTTTGTACATAATTAGAAGCAGCGCGGCTCTCATCAGCGGTTATTATCAAGAGACAGGATGGCTACTGCGCGCGGTCTCTATCGCTGTCAGCCTTCTTCTCATTATGGCCCGTGAAACTTGTTTATAGGCGCGCCGGCTGTACCACTCGGTACGTGTATTTCATATACGGGCATGCTCATCTCTCTCCACCGCTGGCAATCTTGATGCTCGTCGTAATGACATAGATATCGATCACGAAAGTTCCTATTCCGCGCATATTCAATCGGAGTTTCAATTCCTGACATTAACGAACGGGATATGAAATTGGAATTTTGTCATAATGCGCGATACTCGACGTATTTTCACACATGTAATATGATCCAGCAAAATGTACATATATCTCCTCGAGTTCACGTCGAAGGCTCGTGCCAAAGGGATAATAAACTTTTTTCCATTTTACTTCGCTACCTCGCACCGGGCGCGTGTGATTTTTTCTGATTACCGAACGCGAGAGTGAATCTTTCTCATTCATCTCATATGCATTGCGTGTACCAAAGCGTTTAATTATTGCACGTAAATCAGCGCGAGACTCGCTTTCAACGCATAAATTATTTCTTCTGGAGTAATTTTTAATGCGAGCTATTCGTCTCCAGGGAAACGAGAGCGGCCCCACCGTTGCTGCGTTTGCACGTAACTCTTGCGTGCTCTGCGCCTTTTTTTTTTTGCACCGGGACCGGGACGAAAAAAAGACTCGTTCTATCATCTGGACCGCGAGGTTCATTATTGCGTAAAATCCGACCGAATGACTTCGTCTCACGGTGGACAGTTCTGACCGATCGCGTGAAATTTTGACCGATGTGCAAAAAACGAACGGGTGACGGGCAACGTTCCAGCCTCGAGCCGAAACATCGTCGCGCCGTATCGACGCGCAATAAAATCGGATGTAAAAAAAAGGAATCGACTCCACCGTCGCGCGGCGTCGCCGCAATTTCATTTCGCGGAACATCGATGGAAAAGACATTATGCGGTTTTGCTCTCGTTGTCGTTGAACGTGTTTGTCGAGCGACCGAGCCGTCGATGTTGACGCGTCATCAAGCCATTAAAAGAAAGGTAGTCGATCCTTTAACGAAGTAACAAGGACGCTCCGTGAAACCGCTTGTCAACCGCTGTGAAATATTTCGTGGCAACGGAGGCGAAACGCGTATGAATTTGTCGTAAAACATTCATCGACTTTCTCTCTTTCTCGTCGACTAGTTAGATACGCTGGTGGCGGCGGGTTAACTCTGCACGATCGAGGCGCAATTGCCACCGGCCGAAATGCGATATTCCGCGATATCGAAATCTACATGCGATTGAATTTGGCGGCTGGCTTGCTTGTATCTCGCCCGTGGCGAATCAATTTATTGGATTCTTTCTCTGTGGTACATACGTCTGTTCCTTTCTACATAAGGTTTCTACCTATAGGCGCATGTAAGGTATTTATATCGGAGTATTGCGAGACTCGGCTTCGACATCAGGATGAGAAAAACAAATAGTGCTGCTTGCACATCCCATCTTCTATATTGATACTATTATCGATATTATACTTTTATAATTAATTTATTAATCTTTAATAGAAAACTTTTTCTCCCATATATTTTTAAATAATATAGAAACAATTTTATCAAATTTGGATTGAAATTTTGGACGAAGAAATGTTACTTCGTAACGTTATTGATTTCGATGCTCTATGGTATAAAAGTATGGTATAAAAGTATTCTTAACTCTTATCTCACCTTTAACCGTGCTTAGCGTTGTCGCTACCTTCTTTTATTAACCCTGATATGTAGCGATCTCACAGATCACCGCCTTTGTTCTATCCCTCCATTTTCCTTGTCCTTCGCGGTCTAGAACCTGTTCTTTTACGTTCTTTCTCTCTTCCTCTTAACAACAATATAAGCTTATATAAGCATCGTCTTTTTAATATTTAATATTTCTCGCAAGTAATCTGAGAGATCGCGCAGCATCAGTTAAAGGACAAAATAAAGGCATGATGATTAATACATGCCAATTTATATTCTCCGCAGGAAAGGTATATGCGAATATTCGCAATATTAAATGAAAGAGAATAATTAAGATTAAATGTAAATAAACTCAGAAATACTACGCGATATTGCGGAATTAAGGATCGAGATTCCTATTTGCGCGGCATCACGTGCTTTGACTGCGCGGACCGCAAAATTCGCCGCGTTGTGATGATTAGGATCTTTTCCTGGATGCAAAACCCTTTACCACGTCGTTGGACGCGTGCCATCTCTTTCGCCAAAAAATAAGAAAATCCTAAAGTAATAAGAACCGTAGACACGCGCGCAAATGTTACATCTGCGCGGTGAATCCTCCTCTTTTCTTGATGCCTCGCGAGGGAATATTTTAGCCGTACGCGAGACGTACCACGACTTTTTCTTCAGCGTGTCACGGCGCGCGTGTCTAATTTCTCCGCGAGGACAAGAGAGAGGAGAGAAGTCTGACAGGCATATCGTAGCACGTGCGGCCCGTTAACGACGACGGGGCGAAACGACAACCGGCACCAAACAGAGAGCCTATTAATAGAAGTAAGCGCCAGGGGCAAACGAACCTTCAATCTGCCGGCTTCGAGTTTGATCAGGCAGTAATCCGTCTTGCCAGCAGCCAATAGCAGCATAGCATCGGCAAGATGAGTTCGGAACCGGAAACTGATGTCAGTAGCACCCTTGGCCTCTTGAACCGGAAGATGGATGTAGCTCGCCCCGTAAAACGACACTGCAAGTTTAACAAATTTAATGCGTTTAGGTGGTACAAAGTGGAAGACCGATGATGCGCGTTATTATACGGCGGACAGTTTGCCTGGTGAGCGGGAAAAGAGGCGGAAAGGAAGATAGGAAAATGTGCTATTAACGTTGCGGAATTCTTCATTTTAATTTACGTAACGTTGTAAATGCCCTCCTGCTCGCCGTCTCGACAATTCCGAACCGGTCCTGGAAATTATACAGCTTTCTCATAAGCGGCCAAGGTGATGTCGCTATTACAGCTGATTTGCATTCTGCGTTTCACCGTCTAATATAGTAATGATTAAAATATGAATTTATGAAAAAGAGAATGACTGTCGAGCTTCGCGAACGTTCCATTTCTACGTAAAACAAGAAGCGAGATGAATACGTTGCAGTCGGCGCACAAGACCTCATTTTTCTTCGGTGCCGAGGAAGAGAAATTAAGTGTCACTCGGGAAATTTTATTTCGTTCATCTGTTTCTCCGATAACTTTTGAATTGCGAGCTGAAGTGGCTTTCTTCAGGAAATTTTATATATTTATCGTACCGCGCCGTAAGCAGCGGTAAATAAGTAAATAAGCCGCGACGGCCACGAAGATGAACAACAAACTAGTACGATTTTGCAAATCTTATCAGGTTCACGGTAGTCTTCTAATTCCATTTATTTATTCCTAAAGACAAATATTTCTTTTTCAACGATATTCGATTCCCGTAACGACATAATAAGAGAAGTATTAACTCTAAATGTAATTTTAAATGTACGATAGTTTGTAGCAACTCGAAATATATCATCACAGAACGTTAAAAAGTGAAATTGCATAAAATGAACTTAATTTCTATGCAATTGATGTACCGATTCTTGCAAGTTGAAAATCTATTACGTCATTTAGAAAATGTTTTCATTTCCATAAAAATTCACGTAATCCATTATCATTTGCAACGTAATATATGATTTTATACGGTGGAATAAATTTTTTTTTCACGACATTAATAGATGTAATAAAAGTTTTATTTTCGTGTGAAATCGTTTTCCTGCATTCATATCAACTGTCGTTCGCATATGTCAAAACAGTCATCGTGTCGAAACAAAAGAACGATATTTCCAAATAAACGCGCTCTTGGATAGTTCAAAGCCTTTTTTATTTATTGGTATGTTTAAACCGCGGGGCAGAGATGAAAAATGTCACTTTAGATTGACATGTTTAGTAACCGGATAGCGAATGAAAATGGATGGTTCCGACGATCTAAAAGCGCAGAGAGATTATATAGAGATGCACGCGGCGATTATTAATCGCAATACTTCGCAATTTATCCCTG
Source organism: Tetramorium bicarinatum (assembly GCA_928718305.1). Lineage (NCBI taxonomy): Eukaryota > Metazoa > Arthropoda > Insecta > Hymenoptera > Formicidae > Tetramorium > Tetramorium bicarinatum. The sequence continues at coordinate 7,262,108 of OV788320.1, forward strand.
GATTCTAAGTTTTCCAAGTCTATTATAGCGAGTACTCGCTCGAGCTACTTCATTAACAAAAGCGGCGGAAGTGGACCTGGCGGCAGGTTGATGAATGGATCGTCAAAGTTCTCCGAGTCTCCCGGGTGTTTCCGCGGACTTGGACATCGTTTTACAGCGGTACAAATATCGCGTTTGCGGACCGAATAAAAAGTGATAAATAGAGAATCGGCGGTTGAGTCCGCAAAGTTCTCTCGCGGATCTCCCACGGGGCACTCGCGGGTTATTACGGACGTAAAATATTCTCGATTAGCGAGAGCGCGTTTCTCAAACGAGCGCAAACGTAAAAGAAGCGTATCGATGCTTCGATTGAGCCGATGAATGACCGGCTTGAACCGCTTCAAGCGACCAATGAGAAAATCCCGTATCTCGCGGCTCGCCGTCTATAGACACATATAAAGGAATGAACCAAGTTGTGCCAAGGGTTTATTTCCCACCCCCGCAAATGATCTAAAAACGCGTTCAAGTACGTGGAATAACTGCACGGACCATTAAGTACGAAGAATCTCTCTTTCTCTGTCTCCCGCTAGCTGAGTCTCCCTCTCTCTTCTCCTCCTAACCACCTCTTTCTCGGTTAGTTGGTGCATAGAAACATTAACGTCGACCGCGAATCGATCCTAGATATTGCCCTCGGTGTTTTGCAGTTCATTGCATTTCACCGCGGCTTACTCAATTCACGTTATCCACGAATCGCAATATTTGCGTACGTTCAAAGGGATGGTCTGATGTGTTGTATGTGAGTAAGTGTTGATACTCGTCAACTCTCTTATACGACTCGGCAAATATATTTAACCATGTATTTAAAACCTCAAACATTTCTCGCTCATATTTATTAGACGAGTTGATATTTGCAAAAACCTTTACCTGGATATTGAATAATAATAGGAATTCCAGAGGCGAATCTCTCAAAAAAGATAAAAATTTTGAAAAAGTTGGGTTCTAATAAATTCCATTTAACTTTTCCGAGCATTTACGTTTAAAAAACTGATACTTTTCCAACGTGTAATTCACAGATGCAATTAAAGTTTATAATTGCAACTTTTAAGTAAAGAAAAAAATTATAAAATATAAACAAATCAGAAGGCATTTCGATGCTTGTAATAAACTAAGAGAGGTATAATTTTTGCACAGCAAAGCAAATTTTATATTTTAAGATCATCGCACACCTTTCGTACTCATATCTGATCGTGCATATTGCAATACATTTGAAATATACGTTTGACAACTGTCCATATGTGAATTGTTATTCAAATCGTGCACACGATACGTATCCATCTATACGTTCGCTGCCGTAATTACGATTCTCGGCGGCTATATATATGGATCGAAAATACGCATTCGATTGTTATTCGATGGGCTATTTGTTTTATAGAATTACTAAAAATCGAGATCCGCTTTTGCTGGAACAAAATAGCAGGATTGTTACGTAAAAGAGATCGAGTTAATCATGCGAATATATCCGCTAGCGATGTACCATGGATTTCGGTCACAAAGAGAAATTTATTTTACAGTGGAAAATTAAATAATAAATTGAAACTTGCTGACTCGTACGTACATAGAGTATATTACGTAGTTATTTCGCAAACAGTTTATCTCTGGCGCAACATCGAAATATCATTTTGCACATTCGCGTAGATGACGGATTAGTCGAAATGAAAAATTGTGCGTCGCGCTTTTTAGCACAAGTGGATCTTGTTATCGTTGGAGCGGGCATTTTTTCACATTTCCGTGTTATAAACGACGTAGCTAATAGTTAATCCGCAACGGTAGACTAATGCATTCGCGACTGTACTATTAATTACGGACCAAGTTGGAGCCTTGGTCTCCCATAATTTCACCAATATATCTCAGATTGAATTTTCCATATTTTCCTATTGATCATATCAATTGCATTGAATTTCACTGAATATACCGGCTGTCTGATATATTCAGTGCAAACATGTATAATTGCACGGGAGAAAATTGGATTATATTATGAGACACGAGCGTTTTACAATTTTCGTAATTATATACTTTTCTTTACAAGCCTCCCGTACAGATTTTCTTACCGTTACATGCGTAATTGGCCGGCGGTTTTCGAGAAAAAGTATACAGTGCATTAACGTGTAATGGTAGTCACGGTACTTCGCGATGTAACTGGGGAAACGATCTCGTAAGGTTTCATGGAAACTCTACTCGGGTATTTCGTTCCCTGATGAGTCTCTCAATGGATATTGAGAGCCGCACGCAAAAATAAAAATTAGCAATTTACGAAGCGATTCTCAATTAGCCATCAATACTCAATTGCATCCGCCTATATTGTGCAAATAATTGGAGATAAAAACTACAAACGATAGAAACGAGAAATAGGTGTATGATTTTTATCTCTCCCTGAGCATTTAAGAATTAATTGCAGTTCGAAATTGAAGAAAGTCTTAATGAGTCAAATTACATGATTTTTTTAATACTTTCGACGATCTTACATAATGAAAAGTTTTTCTAAGCTTCATAATAGCGCTTAAACTCTTATTGGTCTTCATCTTATTATTACGAAAATATATTATTAGTTACATAGTACAGTCTTTTAGCGCACTTTCGCGCGATATAAACCGCATGACCGGCACGCAAAAAATACACGGTCGATGCGACGTGGCCGTGTAACAACAGTGAATTTCTCTCTCTCGATGTGCATGTTTTTCGCGAAAATATGTATCCAGTCGGAACCGCCGGAACGTGTAAAAACAAATGTGCGATATGCCATGCGCGACGCGACGCGATGCGACGTCTCGCACGCGCCACGCAGATTAATCCGACAAACGGAAAACTGATTAGCGAGCAGTAGGTATCGCGAACTCATTTTGTTTCGGGGCATTCCGGCATACGTTCCGCGAAAAATATAATTTCGCGCTGGATCAGCCGTGAATAATGCACACGGTGTGCCGCCGGATTGTGTTTCTTAGCTATTATGCCACGTGTTATTTGCTTTACATTTCGTGGAAATGTATTCGGCCGGTATTTTACGTCTAATTACATACAAACGAACCACGAAACATTCGTTTAATCGTTTCGCAGCTCTGTGTGTGTATAAGTAACGACGACTGACAAAAATCCTGGAAAGTTTGTAACGTGCATTAACACGCGAGTGGATGTGTCGAGTATACGGATTTTATTGATACGGAAATACGCGACACGATGTATCGATTGTTGCAAACACGCTGGCGAGGCCTTTTTTTCCAAAGTTCGAAGGGAATAATTTTCTATTTGAACTTGCACCGTACGCACGATTGCGATCTGACCGCTTGTTAAATTCAGATCGATCTGCTAAGGTACAGCACCGGAAAGGACGGTTCCGTAAAAACTAATGGCGCATGGATTACATGTTTCGATTATCTGGTTTATTCGGACGAAACGCTAAGCCGTGTACATCGAGCATTGGGCAACGATAACGGACACACGGTAATACGTACACGAGTGCACTTGGATATGTATTGTAACGGCGTATGATTTAGTAGCAAGTTATTACTTCAACGTGATTTCCGCGTTCGATTATTGCAAATTGGGCAAATTTAATTAGCGAGTCTGAAAACGTTTACTTCCATTCTTTTCGTCTGCCCGCTTTTCCTATGGAGCGTACTGTATTGTGAAATGTTGAAAAATTTATTTTCAATTTTGACCTTATAATTATATTTTTAATGCTTCGCAATCGATAAAAAGCATTATGCTACATTATGTTTTACATTATGAACTTTGATTAAGTCTTTTTGTGTCTCTCTCTCTCTCTTTCTTTTTTCAAGGATATATAGTCGATATGTAATGAGTTTGATGCAGTACGTATAGATAATGTCGAAGAAATTTAAATAATTTATTTCGCAAAATTATTTAACAATTATTTCACAAAATAATATTTCCTCCAGCATCTAGTCGCATATAACTGACTATTCCTCGCACATAATGTCTCACACCTCGATATAACGAAGGATATAATGCAAATATTTAATAGTATGCGCGAAACTTTGGGATAATAAAGAGAGGAAAAGCATGGAAACAGTATATTCGAGGCGATCTTGAAGCTGTTATAAAACATCAGAAATGTTGAATTTGATAGTTTATTGCAACATACTGCTATAAAAAAAACTGAATATTGGTTTACATTTCTTCTTTTCTAATAATAAGAGAAAGGCCAAAGAGTCAATCATAGTAATTATTGTTGAAATTATTAGAAAATGTAAAACTCTATCAAAGATCCTCTTTGGTATAAATCTAAAAAATTGATTTGAAATTAAGTGTTAAAAATTTAAATTTCGAAATTTGTTTAAATGATTTAAAATGTTTAAAGTCATTGAGAATATTGCAGGTTCAAAGTAAGCCAATTGAATGTTCTTTACATTTTCCGATTTTAAACTTGCAATTACTATTACAAATATTTACAGCTTCGATTTTCAGTTCTTCTCTCACTGTTTGATATTGAAGAGCTTTTGCTTTTATTCGATGAATTTCTCTTATTGCAATTATCGAAAAGCGGTGACTTTCGACTACCCGCCGACTATTGGCGGATTAAGGGTTAAGAGACTTGCGCGCGATGCTCCCGGTATAATGGTTGGCGCGGGGGTGTTTACGAAGGGACGCCGCGATGCGCCGGGTGCAACGCGCTATAGTCTCGCGCACTATTAAAAGCGCCGGGCGATGTATGTGTGTGCGCGCGGCGACCATTAAACCGCTCCCGCTATAAGTAAATTCGCGGGAACTACTCATGCCGGCGGCCATAAAAGTTAATCTTCACCGCTCTTTCTCGCGCACGGGCGCTATTCTCGCGTCCCTTCGCCCTCGTCCGAGTTGGATGATGCGGAAAGCGAAATCCGTATTTCTTTCGACGCTGCCTCCGCAACGCCGGGGTAGATAGCGAGAGACGCGGGCGCGTGAGGGAGGGAGATAAGGAAAGAGAGAGAGAGAGAGAGAGAGAAAAGGACGGAGGAGAGGCGATATATATGGTAAGCAAAGGGAGGTCGCGAGTCGCGACGCTGTGTCTTACCTTTTTCGTCCGTTTGGCAGTAACCCAAGAGAGAGGCTGTTACCGCTAAGAACATTAGCAGTCCCATGTCGGTGAGGAACGTTGGCCTTTTCCTGTGCATCTTCTTTTATTCAGCCAACCCCGTTCCTGTCCACCTCCTCCCGCAGACTCCCCGCAGACTAGCGCGCACTCTCTCCTGCACTTGCACGGGGGTGAAACAGGCAGGCACCGGTCTGACGAACGACCTCACGGACCGGCTCTTAAGGGATATCGATTTCACGTGACGGGGGTTACAAAACGCTATTTACGGGGCAGACCGGGTTAAGATTCGAACGTACTTTTCCCATCCATTTCTTGCTCGTATGTCTTCCCCGTCACGCACATGGCGGAATGTCTTCCCTCTCTCGCTCTCCTGCTCCACGCGGGGTCAGCGTTGGATCCCGACGTCAACGGGAGAATCACGACGGTCGAATTGAGACGCTCTCGCGGACGCTTATCGATCGTAGATCGGGACGCTCGGTGCGGCCGTAGGGACGTTAACGGCTGATTTAGTGGAAAAGTGTAAAACCGCCGAGTGCTCCCACGAACATAGTCGTCCTTCTCGCGGCGGGGTAACGTATCTCCCAGGATGCGGCGCGTACGGTGCGAAAGCTGGCATCTCGTTGCACGTACTCCCCTCGGTCTCTCGTGCCACACCACCGCCGTCGATTCGCTCGAATCTGAAAGAACACCGGCGCACAGCTGCAAAACGACGCGCAACCTACGGATTTCTCGTGAAACGGTGCACCGTACCACGCCAACACCACGCTTTGAGCTTACGGGCACGTACACGCTCGTTGTAGAAAACTCGCACTCGCGAAAACTCGAGTCAAAGCATTGAACACCGTGAAGCAGGTGTGTTTCACCTCCGGGACTTTTCAGTCAAAGAGAAATATGTTTTATTAAAAGACATCATTATAATAACAAAAGTGCCATAGGATACTTTGTTAAATAATTAATTCATAAAGCATAATTTCCTGTTGATATTAGTAATATATTACTTGCTTTCCTTTATGTTTTTTATTAAATTTTGATTGAAAGTGATTGATATTAAAAATTCTGCTGATGATTTGTACAAACGAGTTTGAAAAATTCACGAAAATTCGTTCTCCACGGAAAAAATAAGTTCATTATATTTTATCTGACAATCAAATTCATTTTTGGATAGGGCATAATTTCTAAACAGTTTTATGTATTTTTTTGTAAAAAATCCTAGACTTGTAAAAAATCTTGAAAATATTGAAAAGAAGTCATAGAATTATTAAAATTCTGTATAAGAATAACAGTTTGTCAACAGTTTCGCCCTGTCTAAAAGTCGCTAACTAATTACATAAAATTTAATGAACTTTTTTCCGTGTATGTATTGTTCCGAAACTTCTGCTGCTATGCAAAATCTTTTAGAATCAATAGGTACGATGGAAATTGGATGCGAGACTTTGAAATTTTCTCTCAATTATAAATACCGAGCATTTTATTTGTTTTGCATTTGTTTTTTATGTAAATATATACACGGTTATGAAAGTTCTTGCCGAGATTTTTCCAAAGAATTATTTTCAGAATGAAAAAGCAGGAACGGTACGTGCCGCGTAACGCTATTGTTTGAAAGCGTCATAATCTCAGTGAGCCTGGTGCAAAAAGCAATAAACGCGAAGCTAATATTTTTTGACGAAGATATTTGCGAGCCTGTTATAACACCAGAATTAATACTCTCGTGGATGACTTTTAAAAATGTTTGCGGAAATATCGATAAACAGCTGCCTGAAGATGCGTTTCAAATATTATGATTAACAAAAATGATTCTTGGCGACATGTGTTAAATAAAGCTCACTATCGCTGCATCGAAATAGCGCAGCTGTTTCTGGAATATTCACGCTGCGGCAGACAGAGCGCGAAATTCGGAATAGCGTATTCTTGATAATCTAGTCGATATAATCATAACGAGAGAAGCTCCATTTCAGTCAATCGTATATGCACGCGAATCGTATACGAGAACGAATTTCGTGTACGTCGCGTCGGCTGTCATCTAAAATAATTATTCCACGTTGGTGGTGAACGAGAGGCACCGCCACTCGTTCCCGCAACCACGAAAATTATCGTGGTTGAAATTAAAACCACTTGAAATCTCGCGTTCGTGCGCGTCCGTGAGTGGTACGGTCCGGAAGGCGGTATTTTTCCGCGGTACGAAAGCCCCCTTGCATTCCAAATGTGCGAACGCTAGCTTGCGCGCGATAAGAAGTTTTCCGCGTAGAGTAAAAGAGGGAGACTTTCACACCGCGAATCTAAACATTTAAACGACCCTGTGCCAGCCCGCAACTTGGCACTCTCCTTCCTCTCGCCCTGCCATTGCTTTACTTCGGGAGTTTCTCATGGCAAGCAGAGAATGAGAAAGAGAAAGATGGCAAATGAGAAAGAGAAGAGAGAAAGACAGCTTCGAGAGGACTTCTCTAGCGTCTCGGCCTCTGCGAATCTCATTTGCAGTGACCGACATTCGACACGGTCAACGATCCTCGAGCAGCGGACGACGACGACGACGACGACGACGACGACGACGAAATAGAGAGACGGAAAAAAAAGGAAGAAAAGGCAGAAGCACAAGACGAGCAAAAAAGCAGCCGACACGCTCGACATGCACACGGGCCATATTTTTCGTCCTCTCGCTGCCTCCCTTTCCTCCTCTCTCTCTCTCTCTCTCGCTCTCTCTCCCCCGTGCACACTCGTCCTCTACATCGTCGATCGTCTCGACACAACACCCTACATCGCGGGAAAAAGCGCACACCGGTGCGAGCCGATTGTTCCTATTCAACGGACGAGGGCAAAACAAACCACCCCCGACTGCAACCCCTATTTCCAGCCGTCACGCTGTAACGAGACTTCGAACGCTCATCCATAACGCAACCCGTGTAACTCGTTCTTGCGAAACGCGTCCAAGTAGCAAACTGCACGCTTTTGTTCGAAAGATACACGAATGATCCGTTGTTTCGTTGAATCTGCCTTTCCATATCTATGCGATACCATTTCTCTTTTTCTCGCTGTTTGTTCCCGCCGTGTCGGTCGGCCGCGCGTGGAATCGGTAACGGTTTTACCGCGTCTAATTGTCGCTGTGAAGAAGGGGCGTTGGGCGAAATTTACGGAAACGGTGCCACGCCGGTGCTCGCGCACGAGATGTGCGAATACATACATGTAATACCTGTACACGGGATATGTGCACACGCAGACCTATATCGAGCTTGTAGAAAGCCGCTTAATCTCGCGGCGGATTCACATGAAATAATCGGGAGAGAGATGCATCTCGGTAATTTCCAGTAACTCCCACTCCGCTTCGGCGTCCGATTAAACGGGCTCCGGGCTATCACGGCAGAACGGATGATGTTTTTACCATACTTCCTGTTTTTACGCGGCGTTGAAGAGGGTCACGACGACCGGTCGAGAGAACTGTCGCAATGATACGATACTCTCGTTCAATGGAAACACACATACATATGCACACACGTCCTAATGCGTTTTTGGAGCATATATCTGGCTATTCCGCGCTCACACATGGTCGCATTTGCACACGCGGACTTTCGAAGGAAAATCGAGCAGTCCGCAAACAAAGGGGAATAATAGAGAAGAAAACGTTTTCGCTAAAGATTGAAATCAATAATGCGATTAAAAACGTGGACACTCGAATACTCTCTCGCGACTGATGGTTTTGTTTATCGCGAATTTGAGACAAGATATAAATTTGGACTATTTAATCGATATCGACCAATTGAAATCTGAATTGAGGAAGAATATCATTTCCGGAAAGAATAATCAGCTTAAAATAAGAGTGCTGTACGTTCGTTATCGATATTCGTAGCATGTCGTATTTTTTAAATGATTCGAATAATCCTGAAAAATAGCGTTTTATCTCGACTAGCGCATTTCCCTCCCACGGTTATCCCGCTCTGATCTTACCGAGAACGGCGGGATTTTCATCGTATTTGCGAGACGAACGGCACGATACATCCTGACGTCTTTTCGTACCTGCTAGGCGGATAATAATTTCATCGCGTCGTTCTGACTGCTACGTTATCTCAATAATCAGTGCGAGACGACAAGGGTAGCGCGGCAGCGATACATTTCATTCTTTTGACAAAGCGTACGGTCGGCTGTCAAACGACATGGGGGTAGGGATCGAACGCACCATGAATTTCAGTCAAGCTGAGCGGACATAAAGCTTCGGCAACGGTAGAGCGAGTCGCACGTCGAAGCGTCGGTACACCAAGTATATACGAGGAGACGAGGACGACGAGCGAAAAAGGAGTACGTGGACGAAGGTGGCCAGAATTTGCGTCCGTGGAGTGTGACCGCTCGTATAGCTTCCCAGTCGGCGAGAAAGCCGAGGACCCGTGTAATGGCTCACGTAGGTGAACCCGTGCACGCGGCTGAAATTTAAACCACCACCACTACCACCACCACCACCACCATCACCAACACTAGGAAGCACCACTACTACCACACTAGAGAGCACCCACCGGTATAAGCATCCACACTACTGCCGCCACTGCCACCGGCGTATCACCCACCCACCCTTCCCCGGTGGAGAGAGGGAGAGAGAGCGAGCGAGAAACGAACAGAGTGACAGGAATGAGAGGCAGAGTTGAGGGAGGCTAGCAACCCCCAGACCGGCGTCGCTGTCGTTTCGTTACGGAATCCACGCAGCGGACCGGCCGCCTCGCGCGCATTCCGATAAAATTCGGCGAGTTCCTCTCGCGAGTTCCCTTCCGTCCGACGAGGATTGGCGAGGACGTGCGGCTTTACGGCCGTACGTCGCGTGCTGCGTGTACCAAAATGGTGAAGGTCGGCGCGGCGCTGCCCGGCTCGTTTTCACTCGCGACTCGCGGAGGCAGATAAAGAGAGAAGAGGAGAGAGAGAGAGAGAGAGAGAGAGAAAGAGAGAGAGAGAGAGAGAGAGTGTCGTTGCGTATGATAGAGGGAGCCGATCGTTTTCAGTCTCAGTTGAGACAGAGAGAGAGCGAGAGAGAGAAAGAGAGAGAGAGAGAGAGAGAGAACGCGAGGCAGATAAAAAGAGATACGCGTGCGGTGATAGGAGACGAAGAGAGTGGAGAGAGGACCTCGGCGCTTCGACCGGGCGCTCCTCGGCCCTCCTCTGCCGCACGACGACTGAATCTTCGGGGTGGACTGGGGAGGCTGCGCGCAGGGTCGACCCCGCTCGTTCCTGCACCCCTGGCCTGTCTGCTTGCCTGTGCTTGCTTGCCGACCAGTGGTGGCGGCGACGCGAACTACGGGGTGGACAGGGACGTTGTTTTAGGATTTCTCTTTGCGACGGCCACGCATTTAGACCCTCGATGGGCAAACGATGATGAAGTTTGATGATAACGCCGTTATAAATATTAATGGTGCAGGATATGGAACGTTTAAGCGCGGGGATCGCGAATATCGGAGCACTCGCGGATATTCTCTCGCCCCGTCGCGATTAATTAAGCATTTTGTCGCGAGCAATTAATCGTCTTGATTATCAAATGATCAAGATTCCGTTCCTCCATTGTTTTCTCTACTAACAAGTTGATTGAACTCAATGAACAATGAATCCTTTAATCTTACCCTTCAATCTCGATAATTATTCATGTTTTATTGTATGTATCGATAGAAGATAAATATATGCTTAAGCAGTAATCGTGAGACTAACATTTGGAAAGAGGAACTTTGATGAATCTTTTTTTATAGAACCACATTGAATCGTGTATTTGTTCCTCAAACAAAAATTGTGCCAGTGTGAAATGAAAACCGGTAGAACTTTTATTGACTGTTAGAAGTTCTCTTTGATCACGAACATGTCGAGTTTTACTTTCTAAGCAAATTGAAGGATTATAATGGGAAGTCGAAATAGGAAATTGCTAAAATGTAGTCATATATTCTATTATATTAATTATTTTTTATTCCAATAACAGACTAGAGACAAAATGCTATTTATTGCAATTATTACAACGTAAAAGTGTAGTTGCATAAACAATAAAATAAAAGTTATAACTTATCGCGAAATAACGCAAGGAATGATAAAAAAGAAATAATTCAAATGTTGATATCATCAGTTGTCTCGTGCTTGATGCTCGTACTTTATACTCTTTGCATAAATATTAATTTATCGTAAATATAATAGACGTAATTAGGCTGATATCTTGTTTTGTATAAGCGGCTGATATGTTTATGGCAGGTATTATAATGGCCATGATGCAGAACAAGTTACACATTGTATTTAAACATGGTTAATTTTCGAAATTTCTCTTTATACTGAGTTTATTAACGCTTTTACGGAGAGCATTTTCACAATCTAAGATTATTAAATATTTTTTCATATACATTTATTATCACAAGTTTAATTGAAAATATAAAAATACAGTTTTACTTATTGATTTATCATATACGTATTATATTTATTGATTAGCTTTATATGTTATTATTTATATTTAATCTATGCATTTCATCTTTTGCAAATGTCAAACTGTCAGATTAAAATTTGAGTCATAACGTACGAACATCTGGGCGTGACGTACTCGATTGAAAATATCTAATCCTTTGTTCCGGAAGTGCTAAGGCATTTAATGAACTTTACGATGACATATGACTCCATTCTATAAATAAATGGCCAACCATCGCAGAGTATATATTAGAAAATGTATTTAAATAGACAAGATATTCTAGTTTTAGTTACACGGACATAATGAAAATGTATATTTAATAAATTAACATTATGAGACATTGATACATAATATCAATGTCGAAATTTCATCGATATGCAACAGCGATATAAATATTATTAGATATAAACTACAAAGATATAACATTACCCCGGGGATATAATTAGCTCTTCTGTATTTAGCGTAGGCAAGCAGCTTGTTTGTTCCAGGAGTAATAATAACTGTTCGTCGAGCGTTATATATACAGATACATTACCTTTCGGCTTATTAATTATAGACGCGCCTACTGAAGAATAATGACATTAATATCGTTAAATAATATAACTTTTCTGCCATTATCGAATAATTTCGTATACGAAAGAAAAGAATCTGCAGTTAGAAAGCGGCTATGATAACCTTGCTAGTTATTCAACTAGTTATTCTGCGCAGAGAGGATTAATCTGATAGATTCCTATTATTTCCTGTCCTATTATTAGATTACAAAAATTCCGCGTTGTAATAATTGTAATAACTTATTCGGATAATTTCAATTTTGTCACTTGGATGACAAAATTATAATTTCTCTTATTTGTATGAATTTCTAAAATCAGGTATTTATGTATTTAAATACCTGAAAACAGCGTCGTTAAATGCGGATTTACTTGCGAGTCACTGAAGACTAGGAAAAAATTAGGGCTTTCTCGTTAAAAGTTGCAATCTTCTTCCATTTGATTCCAACATTGAAGAATAAGAGGCTAAATACAGAATGTCGGTATTTAAGGCTCGATTTAACAGCGATTTAAGGGTACAATAGTCGGTACATACAACTTTCTATGTCCACTGAGAATACACAATTGTGAAGGGAATAACTAAAATGTGTTGAAACAGTATGTATTCCCTGCTCTATAAGTTTAAGCGTACATCGCACATTGCGTATGAAACTTTCTCTTTAAACATTGACTGTATCTAATGAACGCGGTTTTGCAAATCGTCAGTTAAACGCAGAGTTCATATTTTCGACTGCGCATTAGTGTTGAGCAGCGCTGGCAGTATTTCAATTGTAATCTTCAATTGCGATCACGATAAGTTTAATGAAGTTGGATACATTTGCAGTTTAACGGGCGCGCGGTTTTTGCGCTCCAAATGTTTTTATCTTCAATAAAGTTTAACAGGGAAATTCGCTCAAGTCAAGCGCGCGCGCGCGCGCGCGCGGTGCCGTCCCCGGAGCGTTTTGCTAACGTAATGGCAATTTAAGCATCTCAGGAGTGAGTCGGTGGGCACGGTTTACCGACCGCCTGCATAGTTTTCCGGAGTGCGCCAAGCGGCACAAGTGGCGAATTTTTGTAAGACGTGAGCCGCGAGGAAGATGACGCTTACCCTCGTATCCTCGAAGGGGCCATTTCCGTTTTTCCCGAGCGGTTATCGCACACGTACGGCAATTTCAGGCAAATTGTTTGTAGCGAAGCTCCCGCCAACTGAAACGAGCATATTAGCCTCCGCGTCCGCGCGCGCGCTTTCGGAGGAAATTTATTTGCTTCAGTTCACAGTGACCCGCGGACATCAAAGCGATTAGAAATTTACATTTGCTATCGGTGGACACGCACAAATATATATTTCTCACAATCGATTAAATGCTCTCGTGCTCTCGGGCAAACGTGCCGCTTGAGATGATTCGTTCCGTTATACATTCTTCTTTACAGTCCAGTAGCTTGCGTTTGGAACTCTGAAAATACGCGCGTATTTACATCCTGGTATGTTTTTCAATATGCTATATGAAATCCATTAAACATGCCGGCGGTATTTGCCGGCATGCATAATTAACACCTCGTTCATGGAATAAACTTATCCGCAAATATTTGTTAGTTTGCAAGTCCCATTTCGGAACTTGGCGCAACTCGCGGGGCACACACGCGAAATTAATCATTCGTCGTGGCGGGGCGGGATAAAGTCATGCAGATAATAGTAGATCAATAACAATAATTCGCACGTTTTGCTATCAAAATTGGCACGAGGTAACACACAAGCGTGGGCTTTAAAGCGGAACGTTTGCGATATCCTGCTGGAGGATGCGACAGGGTGATGTATTTTGTGGGCCCTTTGTGTGCCCGAAACTGCTTCTTTGCCGCCTCGTCGACGGAGCGGACAATATTTTCTTTCTCTTCGTCTCAAATTTACTCCACCCCGGGGAAATGTTGCAGAAACATAACTAGAGCGAAATAACACGACGTATCTACAGGAAGAATATGCAATGAAATTATGACGGAACGGCTTTAGCAATTGCTCTTGCCTGCGATTCTTAGATCGTGGAACTTGCTTTTCTCCTTTAACGTTTACCGTCCTCCAAGTTTCCGATTTCATTCTATATAAGTACGAGCCAATTATTCGCCAGTTCGGCCGTTATTGGCGCGACGCGACCGTTCTCTCTTTCCCGTACAAATTTACATGTCCTCGGGGAAATGTCGAAGGAGCACGGCAAGATAAAACGGTACACCGGTAGGAGTGGAACTGTGCGAAGTCGAAGTCGCATAAAAATTATTTATACGACTTTCACACGGCGCCTCTCTCTCTCCTCTCTCCTCTCTCTCTCTTTCGTCGCCCGCGCACGATCGACCTCCTCCGCGCACGACTCAATTTTCCATGCAATTTCTCGCGAATGGCCAACAGTTGCGCGTGTGCATCGCGCTAATCGACTATTTCATGCGAGAATTAATACAAAATCCACCCATCCAGGCAACCGTCGACCATTTCGACCAAGACGCGCGATGGCTTCGTTTTTCGGCCAATCCTTCGTGCGATTTTTCACTTTCAAAAAAGGACGAAGGAGAGGTGTTCTCCACCTCCCGAATTCACCTAAAATTTACTTTACCTCGGGGAAACGTTGGGGCGATATGAGCAAGGTGATATAAAACGTTATGCTGAGGGGATACGTTCGTTACGTCGGGAAATTACCGGCACCTCGCCCAGCTCGAGATTCTTAACTCTCGGATCGCATACGCCAAAGTACCTTTAAACTCTTCGCCGGCTTAAATCTATCGAATCTACGAACAATATTTCCTTCCTTGAGCGAATATTTACTTGGCCCCGGGGATACGTCGCGGCCGTATAAATCTGGGCGTAACGACACGGAGGATATGTGCGCGCAATAAAGTTAGACCGCGAATTGATGCGCCACTGGGTGCAAATGTACTGTCTCTCGTTCTTCACGACATGTTATATCGACCTTTAAAAAATATATGTACCGTGTCGATTAGCTTCTTTCTCGTTCAAATTGTTCAAAATTTATTTAAAAAAAAAAAAGAAGGAAATACAGTCTAATTGCATTATTTCTTTACAAAAAGCGTATCACGGTCAATTATCTTGCATTGCATAATATACATTAAAGCATATATTGCGATTATCATAAAATCTGCATTAATCGGAAGATGTTTCTAACAAAGAGGCGAAACATTTCGCGTTATATTGTTAACTTCCACAAAAGCAAATCTGCAGGATGATATCAAAATATCTCACTGAAAAATCACAATATCTTATGTCCTACATAAGGGAGCGCGGCATATATGGATATCTTTTTAGAATACTTACATATAATGTAATCACTCATCTCTATAACTGTACCGGTATATATCTGTATATTTTTACCACAGCGGCCAACATATTCCAAGGATATCGCACGCGAGAGATTTTCTTTATAATTCCACACATCTCCCGAGATACCTGAATATCTTATACGAAAAAGCACTTCAAAGCAATATATTTAAATTAAAATATACTGACGATATTTCAAGGAAACAGAGATGTGTATTTTAACTGCGATTTTCTATCGCGTCAGAATGATTTCCATCTCCCAAAAAATTTTCATTGCCTCATTTCATTACCCCGCTACTTCCAGGCTCTAAAAAGAAATATGTTCTCGGTGAAAACCTTCGCGGTAAAAATCTCCTTTTTTTTTAACATCGAGCTACACGTGGTTACATTAGGTAGAAAAAGATTAACGTGAACGCGGAGGAGGTTCCCCGTCGACGATCTCATCCCCGTCGTCGTGTACGTATTCCATCTACACTTTCACCCAGAGACGCCCTCCAGTCGTGTACATTGACCTCCCAACAGAAGAAAGATGAA
Source organism: Tetramorium bicarinatum (assembly GCA_928718305.1). Lineage (NCBI taxonomy): Eukaryota > Metazoa > Arthropoda > Insecta > Hymenoptera > Formicidae > Tetramorium > Tetramorium bicarinatum. The sequence goes on from OV788320.1 coordinate 7,277,953, forward strand.
GTTTATAAATATTTCGCGGTTCCGCCGTGCTCACCCTCGCCTCGCGCCGTGCTGGCGCGCTAGAAAGTGATGTTTGAAGGGCTCCGCCCGGTCGGTCCGGCGGGCGGTATACTGGAATACGTTAAAAGGCTCTTCTCTCCATATGCCGAGGGGTCGATAGAGAATTTCGACCGGAGGAACACACACGTACGCACGTTCACATAGGCAACGCCGAATCGACAGTTTTTGCAAGGCACGATTGTGCGCGCGCGAGCATCCGCGATATAACCGGAAGTAGAATTGGAACGGAAAGTTCTCACGGCGAAATCTGCTTGAAAAATTTTCGCGACGCGGCCGCTCCTTTAATTACGCGATATTGCGCGCCTCTCTGTGTCCACGCGAGTGTTTCGCGTTGCACGGAAGCTCTTTGTGCTGTCGTGTGTAAATACACGGTCCTTTCCCACACACGCTACAACTCGGCTCCACCATCGCGATTCTCTATCGCCATTCGGACGCCGAGCCGCGCCGCGCCGCTCGATTCCGCCATCCATTCCGCAAGTCCATCCGATTTCGTTTTAAGAAACGCGTGCACGCGACGCATAATTACTTTTTACGAATGCGCGCGCCCCATTCGAACGCTGTCGGTCGACGCGGCACGAGAATGGCACCATCGCGCTCAACTCTTTTCAGTGAAAGCAACTCGGAGAGCGACGTATTTTCCTAGTAGAAGCGACACAGTTTGTCCTTCCGCTTCGCGTACTTCTCTCTCGTAGATACGTTAAAAAATGCAGCAGTATTATACAATGCTGGGTCGGTGATTTGAATGAATCGCCAATTCTATTACTATTCATTTTGACTCGGGATTAAGGAGGGACTCGTAACAGGTTTATATTAACTGTCTGTATTGGAATAATATTCCTTTATTAAGAAGTATAGAGGAGAATTGAAATATGAAAATAACCGTGCGCTTGCAATATCTGCAAATTACTTTTGTTCCTGTAAAAATTCATATTTGTGTATTCTGTATCTACTGAGAAAATCGTCGTCGTAATGATCGAACTTTAGAAGTATTCCTTACTATCGGATAAGTCAACATCACATAATTCGCATCGTTAACATGCCGTGTCGGTAATTCATGGCACGGCGCTTTTAATAGCACCTAATATTCTTAAGAATATTACCGTGGCAGCGCGTAAAATTTAAGCACGTCCTTTATCTCCGAATAAATCAGAGCCGCATAATTTCTGTCCTTAATATGTCGTTTTAATAATTTAACTCGGTTCGCTTAAAACTCACAAGAAAGTGATCTCCAATTAAAAATTCAAACTTTTACGCACAGAAGTACCTAAGGTTACATTTTTTCATTCAACATGTTAATATTATATTAGATTACATTAGAGAGAAAAAGATAGAGAATTTTAATAATTTGGGTAGTTTAATCCTTCGAAGACCGGTGACTTTTTAAAGAATCATTTATTTCACTAAACTTTTGAATTTTATAGAAAGAAACTTTATATTTAATCATGATTCGTTGCAATACAATTTTTCCTCTTGGCAAAAAAGCCAGTTCTCAAAGAATTAATATGGGAGAATGAAACATATACATTATTATAGTCTTTCCTATGTAGGAGGAGATAATTGTCAATAATTCTCCTGAATCTCCTCGTATACTAAACACTCGCTCTTATTCTCGAGAAAAGCTATTTCTCCGAGGAAAAGTAGAGATTTCAGGAGGATTAGAGAGGTAAATAAAGCAAATGGAAACATTCCAAGCCCAATTGTTCAGATAAGAGTTAACATGATTGTGTACACCTCTCACAAATGTACATACAGCCCATTATCGTTCCACACGAGCAACTTATTACGCGCTACTTATTAGCGTTTAATGCTCGCGCCGACGCTGGGGAAATAGAAGAGGCGGAAGCGAACGTATTCTAACTCTCGATAGCAACAAACTGTTTCGCGAATTCAGAGAGCGGAGGACGAGGAGGGGTAAGTTTCAAACAGTCGTAACCGCGTGCGGAAATGCACGCGGGGACCGCGGATGCAGGTGTGATCTCAACGTGAACGTGACTCGCCATTGACGTAACGATACGATGCGCTCGAGTAAACCAGCCGTTTTCGACGTGTGCACCCTCTCCATCGATGATCGATACAATCGAGGGGTCGGAGGGAGAGAGCGGGGAAGCGGATGGGGCTGTGGCAGAACTCGGCCCCGACTATGCGAGAGCGGAAAAGGCACCATCGGGCAAACGCACGGATGCACTCGCGCGAACGCACAAAAGCATGATGGCAGGAGGAATGATGATATTGAGACGGGAATCTGTCTGTTTGCTCGAAATCTGCGCCATTAAATGATGTTTCCATAGAGGAGCGGGCTTGACGTGCGATATTGGATTAATGGGGAAAAACCGGTGGCGCGCGCGAGATCCGCGAGTGGCTTTAAATCCGAGGGCGCCGTAATTGCTTTCTCGTCCGAATCCCATTTTTTAGATTTGTTTTTTAGAGAGCCACCGTGTTCGTACTCCGCGTGGCTCCGCACTGTACGTTCAGGCGTGTTCGAGAGAGTGAGAGAGAGCGAGAGATGCTACGGTATTTCTTATAGCCGTCTCCAGGTACTTTCGAAACGCAATTAAAATCGACAGCGGAGGCTTAGTTCATGCTGAGAATGCCACGTTTGAGGAGGTCTATCGATTTTATACGCATACGAACGAGGGTTTTTCCTCACGATTTAGCGACAGAATATGCGCGCAGAATTTAATATCATCTTGAGAACACTTTTATCGGGTTTGGGATAATGTGTAATTCTTGAAAATGATTCTTGAAGAAGACCCATCGAAGAAAACCGCATCTCACAAAGTTACAAAAAATTGGCACTATAGTGATGCAAAATATCACAATATATAGACATAAAAGTCTCTCTTTATACACACACACACACACACACACACACACACACATATATACATATAGATATATTTTTTCTCTCTTCATCTCTCTTTCTTCTTTTATTCTCTATCACTATTTATTAATTATTTTATAACATTGTTAATACTACATATTTCTTATTCAAAAAAGAATATTATTTAATATCTTTTAAACGTTTTAATTCAAAATTCGTTTTCTCTCAATTATTTCTGCGAGCTATTTCAGTTGGAGTTTCAATAACGTAATTTATTAAATGATATCATACAGTAATAATAGAAATAATGTATTGAACTTTGGAATAAAGTTGTCTTTTAAATCGGTTTAGAGAATAATAGCTTCAAATATTTATCTTTAATATAATAATATAAAATATATAAAGAAAAGAAGCCTATGATAATATTCCAATTTTTAACACCAAATATTTCGCTTATTGTCAGATTATTATTAAATTTAAAGCTATGAGAGAAAAAAGAGAGAAAGAAAAAAAATTTAATTTAAATATATAAATAGACTGACATTTTAGCACATAATGAAAGTTTAGTTTCTCGATATTCGCCCGTGGCTTTAGCGTGTGTATTACATCGCAACAGTGAGAACAGCTGTTGCATCCTATGCGCCGACGATTTAAGACGCGCTTCATATGCATTTCGCGTACAAGCCAAGAAGCGGGAGAAACAGGGGTGCAAATGTATAAACTCCGCTTAAACAGGCTCAAAGCTGTATACCTTCACGCAGTCATAATTATTTCCCTTGAGGGTCTGGCAGAATCGTCTAGCGTAAGCAGATACTCAAAGTTGCACGATCGCGACATTACGCTTTTGGCATTACGTTATTAATTTGTCACTTTCAACAAAGTGCAATCGTACTCTGACACCGAAGGGCATATTTGAAATCGTTGAATAGGCAAGAATTTTTTCCGCGAAAAACTAAACCGCAACGAAGTTTAAGCAAAGAGACGAATCACTTTTTTTAAGCTTAATTAGAAAACTTACTTTATTAGGTTACTTTTGATATTTTGGTCCCGCGAGGTCTGAAAAAAGTTGGAAAATGTCGGAACGTTACAGGGAAATTTTATCGCTTTCTTCTCTCTCTCTATTTCTCTTTTCCCTCCTCCTTTCTCCTTCTCTTTCCCCTCTCTCTCTTTCTCTCTCTGTTCTATCTCTGTCGCGCCAGGGAAAAAATTCCGTTGCGTGCTGCCCGACCGACTTGTTTCTGCATTTGTGAAATATGCAAATTAAAATTGCTCTGATTCCTTCCGTTCACTGGTCCGTGAACCATGACACGAGTGTAAATCAATGGGACGATATTTTTTTGATTCCACACACATATGACGTTACGATTTGTCATTTTCCATGAGTTAAAAAAGATCTGGAATAATCTCATCGTTTCAAATATTTTTGTCATGAGAATTATCATACTATATTAATGGGTTTTTTTTTTACATTCTACTGTCGAGAATATATCCATTTTTAGACAAACAAAACATTTGGTAAAAAATTTCTTCTTTTTTTTCGTTGGAGTTACATAAGCGAGTTACGTAACATAAACTCAACTCTAATACAATATTATATATGCTGCGTAATCTGCAATGTTAATTCCGGCGGCCTCGAAAAAGTCACGATCGATTTTTTTTTTGAAGTTTATTATGCTAACATCTCCATTGAATACTTTGGCTTCATTTTACAAACAATTATTCTAAACCACGTTACTGAATAGCTGTCAAGAGTTTGATGTAACAGAATATTCGATCAACCATGAATAGTGTCGGTCGGATGAAGTATATCTTTGACTACAGTTAATCGAATTTCTTTCTATAATGCTTCGTTTGTAATTGTTCGTGCTGTTTGAAAGGCAGCGTCAAAGACATGGTTTGAGCATCAAGAACGTCCTTTCCTGGTAGGCCGTACCGTGATGATTTTTTTCACTAGTCACAGCTAACGAACCATGGAGCAGACATCAGCTTCATTTCAGAGGTGCTCCAATTTGAGGGTTTAATTAGAGTACGTCAAACAAACGCATTATTCTATGACAGTTGCGCAACATTTTCAACCAAGAAATAATGCATTTAACGTTGCAAACATTTCTTTTTATTAAAAATATAAAAACCAATGTAAAATTTCAATTTATATGTTTGTGCGCATTATGAAAATTCGCAGGAAAAATATGAACACTGCGAGAGGAAGAAATTATGAAAAAATTAGAATATATTTTATAATTGCATTGCATAATTTTTCGAAACCGTAATTGTGCGAATGAAGAATGGAACTTGGTGAATGGCGAGTATTGGTGCATAATCATTAGTATATGCTTCATGAAAGATGCTCGTAATTTCATGCTTGAAATAGCGCAGCATGCGGTTTAATAAAACGTTACCTCTCTGTGATGGCAAAACACCATTTTTCAAGCAAAAGCACCAAACGTGCTATCGTGCGCGTTAATGCTACGGTTCATCACGCGTATGCATTATTCTAAATATTCAACGTGCAATAATTAAATGCGTCACAAATGGCTCAATATTAATCGCAACGGTATTGGATGTGATTTCAATTAGTGCGAATCGGCCGTCACGCAGTCAGTAGGACGCGCGACAACGAGTGACGGTGCAATTATGGTCGCACCTTTTATCCCGATGTTACATTTATTATGGAGTACTGCGGAATCCGTAGCTTCACGCCACACTAGCAGGCTAGATTTATTACTCATGCGCCCTTTGAAATGTTAATGCGAATTTCGGAGCCCTGTTTGAAACCTTGCACTATGCTGCGCGCGTTTAAGCCCGCCAGGCGAAGAAACCGACGAGGAAATACGCGGCGCGTCTCGAAGGCGGCAGCTTTGGCCGCAACTAACGATTCCCCGGCAGCCGGTACGAAAATAAACTATTTATGAATCATTCTGAGAACACACATAATTCCCCCGCTTCGGTTTCTACCCGCTCTGCCTCTTTTTAAACGACCACAACGCATGTGCGCGCATGCGGCGATCACTTGCCGCGATGCACAAAATTTTATTTCGGTGTAGTGTCCCGCTGTCTTACTTTTCTTACGCCAGTATAAAAAGCTTTTAACGTGCCTGTCGCCAGCGGACAGACTCGCATCGAATATATATATTCATATTTAAAGAAAAATATTTTTTGAACGGGACAATTTTTTGTAGCATCGTAAATTTCTGTCTTTGCATTAGGACAGAAATTAAATAAGACTCAAGTTTCATGTCATTAATGAACTCAAATTTTTGAAAAATCTCAAACGATTTATTTTTATATCAAGTATTATTACATTAAAATTGTAATCATTGAAAGAAAAAAAGGACAATTTCTTTCATCGTAATAGATAAAAATATTGATAGATTTTTTTAAAACATGAGATATATATATTCTGTTTTTATTTGATAGAGAACTTGGAAAGTAAGTGCAGTTGTTAGTCGATCAACCGTAGTTAATTTTCTCCTCGTACCAACGTGCACTCAGGTTCTGTATATTTTCTCGGATTATCCAAACAAGACTGTTTATGCATTTATAACTACCGATCGCCGTACCCATCAGAAAAATGTGCTGCAGTATACAACAAAGTTTACTTCAAACATATTTCATAAATATACAGACGACAGTTTCAATGTTAATTAACTTATAGTAGAACAAAGCTGAAAATTATTTATTTATCATGTTGATAAAAAAGATTCCTTGTACACTGCCAATGGCATCACTACAAGCTGTAATATAATTTTGATGTTAACATAGATATAACAGCGTTTATTTTTTGAATGTGGGTAAGCACGCAGCATGAATTTAATTATTATTGTAAATTACCGAGCATATGAACGTTCATCCGAAGTATGACCTTCATATAATCAAATCACAATAAAGCTGCGAAAAGAAATGCGATATATGATATGAACGTGAACTTACATTGTCAAAGTATTTTCAACCGATGGTAAATTTTACTGGCTGATGTAGCTTCGATGCTTACCACTTGAAGCTTTAAAGCTTATCACACGAACTACATTCGGTTTTATCAACCGGCTACCCGTAGTTGGTCGAGAAGAATTTAAACTATCTCTGACGCGAGTCGGTGATGGTAGGTAATTGGAATCATTGATCACCAGTTGAAAGAGTAAGAAAAATACTTTTGCAGTTAACGGTATGAAAGCTCACAGTGAGAGCTTTCAAAACAGCTATCATATTAGCCCTTTAACGATAACTTTATCGATAACTCCTGTATCGTGTTTAAAAAGTCGTGATCATACAGATTAAAATCTATTTCATGATTTCACGTTATTATTTCTTTTTTTAATGATAGGTATACGCAGCACAACAGTTGCTGTGTAACATCGAATATATTTCCGAAGACCTTGAAATTGAAAGCTCTTTGCAATCCTTCAAGAAATACTCGGCACAGTTCCATGTTTTTCCACATCTATTAAAGTCAGATAAATGCAACAAACAGAATCAGTAAAATTAAAATCTTTCGAAATGAGATACCACACAGTCAACTACATATCCAACGACTGATTGTGAGTATACAAATATAAGAAATTATATTAGTAACGAATCTGCTATAAATTAGACGATAGCGTATAAAGAGGGCATGAAGAATTACCTTTTTTCACGATTGTTTTCAAGCTTCGAGTGAATATCGGATTTTAACCGTTAGCACGGTAGTATCGACGAAACTGATCGATATATAACATGTTTACCGCAAATAGCATTGAAATGATAACGATCCGTGGATAACGGCGTGCTTATACCGCGTCTCGGCGTAAATTACGCGGATATAGGCTTTTACCGCAGATGCTTGGTCCTGCAGTAATTCATGACATATAATCCAGCACGGCTATACTTTCGGAACGGGGGATGAGACATTGGAGACGAGGAAATTAGCGCTGATCCTCGGTGGCTCGCATTACATGCATTATTTGTTTGTTTTACGATTCGCTTGCATTGTTCTCAATGTATTTTCATAGCCGCATGAATCCGATTATTGTGATTATTAATAGCTGAACAATTTTATAAAATACTATTTCAGCTCACGAATATTGATGCAAACTGACGACACGTTATCTATCGACATGCCGGATATTTCCGCTTCATAGAATTAACTATGCAACAAAAGTAAACAGCAGCAATGAAATCGCGCAAAACGATTTGAAGAATACTTAAATTAATGCAAAATTTTCTAAACAAAATAACAATCAGTTGTGTTTAACTGACAACTCGCTATTCAGTGTAGAGACACGTAGAAGAAGCCGATTCGACTCGCGTGGAGGCGTCTGTGCCTGAATGTTATCACAATCAGCGTTAAGCGTCGATGCGTGGGAAACGTGCATGCAATGCGAACGCGAGAGGCCGATTAATATTCGCTGCGCGGCTGCCGATCGACCTCATTGAAATTAAAGAGATAATCGTCATGATTCGCGCCGCCCTTAACGGACGCGCAAGCGTGTCGCCCGTCCAAATTCTCTCGCTCGAATAATAACGCGCGCCCACCCGCTCGCATAAAGATAAAATACACGGAGGATTTTCCTCGTATCTATCCGACCGCGTACATACACCACTCTTTCGCTGATTGTTTCACATCTGGCGGAATTCCCAGAGACGCGCGGCCGTGAAGCATCGCTTCTCGACCGAGGGGCAACTCGAAAGAGGCTTTGCAAAACGGCTCCATCCGTTGTCCGAGCGAACGACGGCTTGTTTCTCGGTCGCCAAGTCCCACCGGTGCGATTGGTCGTGGTCGTGACATTTCCAGTTCGCTGACGGCAAGTTATGCGACAATTGTATTTTCTAAAGCTCCACCACGCTTCTCAAGCCGTGCTAAAATCACGCTTTTTATTACGATTATTAACTACGCGGATCGTACGGGTACTTTTCAAACACACTGAACTTTGGTTTTTACGTGCCGTTCTAAAACATCTCTCCGCACTCAATAAGAAACGTTTAACCGAATCGAAATTGCTGAATAGGAAAAAGATAATGAAAAAATTAATGTTGTTAATTCAACATAAGATGGTGTATTTAGTTTCGTTTATTAATTTCCAATACGTCCACTTTACAATTTTCTACAAGACAGGTAATTATTGCGAGAGGTGTTGTTGTTTATTCATTGCAGAACATAATCGAAAATTGCGACAACACGCAGCATGTGTTGTTACAACTCAGACAGCAATTAATTTAAACCGCGGCGCGTCGAGATAAGACAAGGATCATGGCAAGTGTCCTGTGCATGACTGCTCGCAATCAATCTCGTTAGCGCCGATCCTTAATATGACGCTAAACCACCGCTTTAGCTTCCTCCCGTGATCTTTGTCGGGGATCTCCTCGCAACGTGAACTCCAAAACGAGGGTTAGTATAGAACGGAGAACTTTCTGACGATTCCGCTTTCGGGCGCGTGCGCTCCTCTCTTTCTCATCTGGCTTCTGATGCGCCCGCGCATGACATTATTCGCACGAACTGACCAGAACACACGCGTCCTCGAAGACACGTGCAACATCAGCGTTGGCTGTGTGAACTTTAAGAATTTAAAATACTAAAGTCATGGTATTGGAAGTACTGTATCAACTAATCTAATCGTAAATCAATTAACTCTCTCATCATCCTTTAATTTTAAGTGTTTTAATTAAACCATTTATTTAAAGAAATGTTTAAATACATTAAAGATAAAAATGTGTCCTACGTAATAATAAAAATTCTGTTTCCATTATTCGATGGACCTTTATAATATTTGAGGCTATGACGTTTCTCCCTTTAAGCTGTATTGGAAGCTGTATTGGAAGTATGCACCATTGGTGCACGCGAGAAAACGTGGCTGTGTCTGACGGGATTGCACACAGTGCTGTGCATACGCTCGCCGATTCGGAACAGAGCCAGTGCCATGCCTGAAATGTCGTGTTCCGAGCTGGAAAATTTGACTAATGACTCACATATACCCACATATACCACAATCCTTTCTTTAACACGTTTTCTGTTCGCTTCCAATCGCTTTACAATTTGAAATGTAAATGCAAATAAAAGTGGTTGAAATTAATACCGAGACACAGGTTTAAGAATAAATTTGTACTACACGAAGATTTTTATGGAGGAGCTACGAAAATTGTAACTCGAGAATTTAGAAAATGGACACGCAAGGTAAAAAGGATCCATGAGGAGCGTAAATTCACGTTAAACTCAAGAGGCTATTAAGTCTTGCGAAATAAAAGCCGTCTTTCGGAGGAGAAGCGAAGTAAGGATTACATTAGCGAGCGAGCGAAGAAAGCGGGTGGAAGGAGGTAGAGTTGAAGGTTTCAACATGATATCTAACATTAAGTTAAAGCCATAAATCGCAATGTATGTGTTTGTCAGGAACATATTTCTTCCATAGTCCAGGGACCGAAAGTCGTATTCACGAGGAGATGAGACCGAAAACAGATGAAGCGATGGAATATCGGCGTTATTCCTGGCTGCGCCGCTACGTACGAAATTGGCTCTCCTCAAAGGAGTCCCTTTCGTACTTACTGCCTATAACAGAACCCCTCTCTTTCCACGAAACATACGGAAGATCGCGCGAAATAGATTAAAACGAAAAGAAGGCGGACGTGATTCGGGCGGGGGTACCTTATGTTGCGGCGTTACGATTTACGACGGTTTGGCGGGAACGTATTTAGGTCAGCGTTTGTTATCAGTCGCATGAGAGAGAGAGGGAGAGAAAGGGGGGGGGGAGAACCGGATCCTGCTTTTCCCAACACATCACGTTACGTAATCGTGGATCAGAGCAATCATTTTGATATGAAAAGTCGTCTGTATCGAGGAATTCTCCGAGACGGATATACTCAGGGATTTATCACCTTGAGAGGTATTCGAAACTCTTCGGAGGTAGCTGCATTAGATGCGCATACGGAGGTAACGTAGTAGGAGATGGGAAGAAGGGGAGGGGGACAGCGTAGAGGACGTTCGATAATGGGGTTGGTTCCACCTTTCGGTTGGAAAGACGTCGAAACTTTCGAGGGTGACGTAGCACGTACAGGCATTTCTCCTATCTATGTCCTTTCGATGTAACGTTTTGCCCTCGGCCCGAAAGGGCAAGGTTAATCTTTAATCAAACTAAATTTTTTTCAAAATCGCATTCAATGTTGGCTCCAGTACATTTGATAAAGACGCGATCTTATATTTGAATGAAAATTAATAACGAATACAGTTTTTAAATACCAAACTAATATCGGATTCGTACGTATCTAAATTTACTTTAACCATTTCTATAACAATCCAAATTTTAATAATAAACACTGTCATTTGTAGCAATATTTTAGTTGTTGTAAAAACGTTGTAATACAATTTATAATAAATTTATGAATAAACTAAAAAAATTAATATCTTTTTTCAATGAGCAGTATCATTTTGTAAAACAGATTCATTAGTACTGCCTTCATCTATGTCACCGATACAATGAAGATAGAAATCTTAAAAACAAGTATACATGTAATTTCATTAATTTTCCGACAAACTCGAAATGAATTTCGTGACAGGATTTCTTTGCTCGTGTTATTACGAACTTCGCATTGTGACCATACAGTGCTCGATGCTAGACGCAATATCGAGAAAACGTTAAGTTGGCCGTTGCAAGAAGATATGCTTCTAAAGCACGAATTTAATCAACGGAACTAACGCCGCTGATATTGGGAGTAAAAGTTGCGCTACAATTTTTCTTTGTAAAATACAAATATTCTTTGTAAAGCATGATTGGCAGGACCAGGAATTGAAATGGGAAATTTGTACAATAAAAGGATCGTTTAAATTTTCGATTTCCAAGAAGAGTCCCCTGGAACTTTGTCATGCGGGACATGAGTTTGTACGAATAGGCACGGTATATGTTACCCTAAAAGCTCTGTATATTTCCATATGGAGCCATGGATAAACGATTGACGCACGACATACAAACATGATACGATATTTGCAAGAGTTCTCTGAATTCCAAATTTCATATTCTCATTTTTCATATTTCAGAAATTGATAAATTCATGAGAATAACTACATATGAGCTCCGCGATAATAAATGGAATTCGATGGTATTGTTAAGGAGATATTTATTTTAATTATTTATGATTATTGTAAAATTTTTGATCTTTTATTTAATTCAATTTTGATTAATTAAAAATCTCGCCATGTATTATGTTGTAATTGTTTTTAATCTCATATGTAAAGACAACTTGTATTCACGAATCTTTCTTACTCTATCTTAATATATTTGTGTTCTTGTAAATTTAAAAATGATGCTAATCTGCTTGAAAAGAAAAAAACTTAGTAAACAACTGACTTTAAATTACAATATGCGGGTATATATAAGATTAAAACATATTTCTCAAGTAATTTGCTTTTTAATTTTTACACGGCGTGTATACAACAAAAACTTAATTAATTATTACGCAAATATTAACATTAGCGATTATTAATCTGGATATTTTTTACATATAATTTAATTACACTTTGCTACGAGGTTGTCGCAGAATATATTTCCTCATTTATGCTAAAATAATCCGTCAGAAACGCGATGGTAAATTAATTTTGAACACAGCCGTGCTTTCAATATCTGACAAAGTACCATATGTTAACGCGAGCAGAGCGAAAGACCATAGGTAATGTGCACAGCTATGATCCAAGAGATACAGGGATTGACCTTTATCCTCTGGAACGTATGGTTGAGTCAGCTTTGCGACTTCAATATAATATAATAGTTGTACACAAAAAAGTAATCTTAGTGAAAAGAGCATTTAATAGATGGTACATTTATATAATGAAAGATATACGCTCATGTTTGCCAAAACTGTCGCAAATAAATTCTATTATAGTTTGATGAATAAGTGCTGTTGAATATTTAAAAACGAATGTATTTGAAAAAACAATACATTCCGCAAGATATATTGATAACGTATAAATATGGTATTTTAATGTTTTAAAGCAATTATTAAACAAATTACAATGCTTTTAAATTACGCGATTGAAAAGTATAATCAGTTTTCTTAAAAATAAATTACACGCTTTGAATACGGAAAATATCGTCTTAATTGATAGTATATCTTATGCGAAAATAATATTCCTGCATTTTGTATAAATTCTTCCAAATTAATAATGTACAGTCTAATAACATATGCTTTTACTAAAATAATTATATTGCATACATCTGTATCGTTAATTAATAATTAATTAACGATATAGATATTACGAGATATCTATATCATAAACTTTTAGATAGATAATTATATAATTAGAAATGTTTAATTATGTGAAAATATTTATATATATATATATATATCGTTAAATGATTTTCCTTTAATTTGAATGAAATGCTGAATTGAAAGTAGAACGACGCATCTTGTACCTTTTCCGCGAGATCTTTCAACGGCCGGAAACCGGATGCGGTGAGAAGCTTGAGACGAGGCGAAAGCTTGAAAGTACAGTCGACAGCCGCTAATAACCGTAACGACCTCTGAGGCATAACAAAGTGGGTTTAAGGGTGGCACAACGAGGATAAAGGTTGTGGGGGTTGCGAGGGGATGTCCGCCCCTGGACAGCGTTGCTCTTGTATATGGGTATATGTGTGTATATGTGTGCACGTGTTTCCTTGAGACAAAGTTCTCTGCAACTCCCCTGTCTCGCTTGACCCCCTCGTTTATCAAGAATTACAAGTCAAAAATGTGCTCCGTCACAATTAATAAGTGACTGACACGTGACGGAACGATAGTGAATAGAAATTTCACATGTATCTAAAAATATATATTCCCAACTATTTACTTCAATTACGAATCGCAATAACAATGTTAAACGAACAAGAACTAAACTACTTGCTTTGTTCAAGTTATTACACTTTTACACTAAATGTTATCAAAAAGTTTCATACTAAATTTGTAAAAGTTTAATAAACAAGTAATTAAAGTTTCATAAAAATACATTCATCTTTGGTTTATGACAGAGATACATCGATTGAATAATGTTAAATAATTAATAAGCTAAATTTAAAAAAATTTATTTATCTCATTTATTCACAAAAATAATATATAATGACTTTGATTGTTTTTTCAGTTTAATGAACATGATATCACGAAAGAGAATCTCTCTGTGATAAAAATTTCTGTTAAAAAATAATATATATTGTTATTTTATAAATATTTATAAATGTGGATAAATTTAAATATAAATTCACTTTACGAATAAAATGATAATGAATCGATTATTTCTCTCTCTTGTACGCGATTTGCAGACCACTGCATGCTTTGTCGATGTTATCGGTTAGTCTTCGGGCAATGCGAAAAGACGATAAAAGAAAAATAGAGATTTATCCACCTTCAATATCCGTAACTGTCCATGATCGTATCCAAGTGGTGTTAGTTTATATTGGAGTAGCTAGAGCTTTTATATACGGTGTGATCTTCGTTTGTGGGGTGTCAGAGATCACGACTTACCGGTACATGCTTCTATTCAAGAACATTTTCTAGGCTATAAACTCGAGACTAACAGTAAGTAGGATATTCGCAACTACAAATTGGTTACGTTAGGTGGCTTAAAGTAGCTTACAGAGAATAATAGTAGAAAATATAATATGTCTGTTTATTGTTAGACAGACGTGACGTAATCTCTCGTTAAGCTGCTTAACAATATTTATCTGACATGACGACAAAGTTGCGTATAGCTATATTGGTCAAATAGAGAGTGCAATTTACAATTATTATTTTTTAATAACAACTGAAAAAAACTTCTGAATAAAGTATCTTTCGGATTAAAACTGCAAATATCAAATATCAAAGTTAATTTCGCCTCAAATTAAAACTCTGAAATGTATACTGGAATATAGCAATTGTCATAAATTCGTGCTTCTACATAATGTCCACTAATATTTTATTAGTCATTTATATTGATCATCGTGTATATTTATATTAATCAATGATTACTTGGAAATCTAAATCACTGTTATCCATGGATTAATCTATAAAAAGTAGAAATTATGATGTTAAATATATCGAATATTTAATTTCTAAAGAAATCAACAAAATAGTATGTGCGTCAAGAAAGCAATATATATCGTTTAAAAATAAATGTGCAAGAAAGAACATCACTGACATATATCCAATATTATTAAAATACAAGAAGAAGAAAAAAAATCTTCGATAAATTCCTTCCCATTTTCCTTTGACCGAGCATACGATAGCTCTCAGATATCTCTCAGATAATATCTGATTCGCAATCGACAGACGCAATAGAGAAGAGAATCTAAACTACGCGGAGAAGATGAATCTAAAAGACCAGAGGTATGAAGCATTGATACACGCGTCATTGATTATTTCGAGCAGTTACTTGGAGGGTGAACAAGGCTGCCCCATAGAGCACACCCGATAGATTCCCTGTATTTGCATTTAAACCCAATTGATTTTACCGTGGAGAATCGTGTACTAGAACGACACATTTTTTTGCGTTGATCAATTCCGACCTTGTAGAATCCAGCGATTTCTCATTGCTCGACGCGAGAGACGAGTCATCCGCGTGTGTCTTTCGACGCCGAAGATGACCTGTTCGGCAACGAGCCGTCTGTTCTCCGGCTGGCGGCGTGATCCTCTAGAAAGAGTAGTCGATGTCGAACTAAAGGCAGGCTCACGTACGCCGCGCGACGGACGGCTGGAATCCGTCCGGGTGACACCCGTTATACGTGCATTCGTAACGTGGAGTTGTGGAGTCGGCTCTCTCCGATATCGAGCGGGAGGCCCGGCGAGGGGTGCTCGCACGTGCGCAGGCTCCCACCTCCACGACCTACCACCTCCGTCGTGGCTACATGTCGGGGGAGGAACGCGCGGATGTCACGGCAAGTGGAAGAGAGAAGAATTCAGGGCGGCGAGCCGTCGCGGAGCGAGATGGACAACGTTCGAGGAGCGATTTCGGCGGGGTTGGAATTGGGTGGGCCACCACGGATGTCGGTTGGCGCAAAAGAGAGAAGCGCGGGGTGACGCGGCCGGTGCGGAGCGAGGTAGCGCAGAAAGCTTCCCCTGTACGCGGGAAAGAGAGGATCTATCTCTCGCGAAGGGAGATAAACGATGTCAGGGATAGAGAGGGAAAAGGAACGAAAGTAAACGAGAGGAAAACATAGGGTGGAGAATTCCGAACGATGGATAGAGGAGGAAGATGATAGAAAGCGGTCTCCCTGCCTCGCGAAAGGCTGGGTACCTCAATGGAAAAGAGAGCGATATAGGTACTCGATGAAGGAGCAAGACGGAGAGTCGTCGAGCGATCGTTGGTGCAACGAAGACAAGCACGAGGCGCTATAAAACCGATACCGAACGAAAAAGAAGCGAGAAAGAAAGAGAGAGAAACAGAGAGAGAGAGAGAGAGGGTCGGAAGTGGAAGAGGAGTCGGTAGCAAATGACAAGGAGAATGGAAGACGATCGAAAGAGTGAAGGAGAGGTCTTAGTGGCGAACACACAGGAGACCGGAGGAAGAAAGGTGGGAGAAAGAGATAGAAGGAGGGAGTCGGGAGTGCGACGTCGGTGGATGCATGAGAGGGGCAGAGAGTAAAGCGAGAGAGAGAGGAACGGAACGGAACAGGGTTGTTCCAGTGTGCAGCGGGCGGGCATCGCGGCGGGGGCGCCGTTCTGCTGCTCCTGTATATCCATCCAGGGTTATATGCACCATCCACCGCATCCTAGCGACCACGACGGCGACGACGACGACGACGACGACGACGGCGACGACGACGACGACGACGACGACGACGACGACGGCGACGACGACGACGACGGCGGCGGCGGCGGCGGCGGCGACGACGACGACGGCGGCGACGGCGACGACGACGGCGACGGCGACGACGACGGCGACGGCGACGACGACGGCGACGGCGACGACGGCGACGACGACGGCGACGGCGACGACGACGACGCCGACGCCGCCGGGAAACAAAAGGATATCAGTCGCGTTGAATACCCGAGCCTGTTCGTAGTAGCGGCGTACATCAGCATTAGTTGTAGTAGTAGCGGTAACCGTAGTACACGTCGCGGACTAATCAGTCGGTCTGCACATCGTGAACATCTAGTGAAAAAGCTCGTGGAGAAAGCGGAGAAACGAGAAAGAGGCGGACGCAGTGCGGGAAACGGAGGGAAGGGAAAGAGCTGGTGGAGGATCGTGGAGTACCGCGGTCATACGCAGGTAGGTCCATCCAGAGGGAGGCATCGGCAAGGAGCCGCTCCTCATCGTCGCTCCAGCATGACCCAGCCTTAGTACGGCTCTCCTGTCGTACACCCTCCGCGGCGCGACACGCGACGACACGTAGAAGAAGGTGGTGGAGGAGTCGGAGGTGGTGCTGGCGGAGAAGGCGGAGAAGGAAAGGGGGGCAGAGGGGGCCAGCAGGGAGAGGGTGGAGGACGCCGACGAGGAGGACGGAGAAGAAGAAGAAGAAGAAGGTGGCGAAGAAGGAGGAGGACGGAGGCCTCGCTAACGACGGCGACCGTCCTCGAGGGTGCGAACCACCAACAGCAGCACCGCCGCCGATGACAACGATGATCGTGACGGGCGGTGATCGGCGTACATGTTGGAGGCGGCGGCGCCGATTGGCGTTGCTGACCCTGCTCTCCGCGGTACTGGCCTTCGCGATGGGCCCCTCGTCGTCCTCGGGCCACAGACCGGCGCCGAACAACCCGATCCCATTTCACACCACCACGAGCACAGCCAGGTCTGTTTTAGTGTTCAATACCAGCGTGCAAGTGTACGATAAGAAGAACAACCACGGTGTTAATTTTGCGGGTCTCGACGAGTATAATAGGACTAACGATAACGAGACGGACATCAAGAGACCCCTCTTCCCCGAAGATCTCTTCACCAACGATCAGCGGCGCCGCGGCGCCGTGATACTTCACATACTCGGCGTGGTGTACATGTTTGTCGCGCTGGCGATCGTCTGCGACGAGTTCTTCGTACCAGCGTTAGACGTCATCATCGAGAAGCTCGACATCGCCGACGATGTGGCCGGTGCTACTTTCATGGCGGCCGGTGGTTCGGCCCCCGAACTCTTCACATCGATCATAGGCGTGTTCGTGTCGTTTGACGACGTCGGTATCGGCACTATCGTCGGCTCCGCCGTCTTCAACATTCTTTTCGTGATCGGCATGTGCGCTATATTCTCGCGTACGGTGCTGTCGCTCACATGGTGGCCTCTATTTCGCGACTGCACTTTCTATTGCGCCAGTCTGCTCACCCTGATTTACTTCTTCCGCGACAGTTACATTTATTGGTACGAAGCACTTGTGCTCTTTGGATTCTACTTGGGATATGTGAGCTTCATGAAGTGGAATCAGCCGATGGAGAAAATGGTCAAAAGGATACTCTACAGGAACAAAGTGACCCGGGTCAGGTCTACCGATCAGCTGATGCCCTCGGTATGTAAGGACGGTATACGCGAGCCCGTACACCGCGATCTAGGAAAACGTCTGACCCTGTCTTTGTCTACTTTTACACCGATCGATCAGTCTGTCTTGTTCTATCATTTCCCTCTCACTCTATCTCCGTACGTGTCGCGTCATCTCTTTTCATCCATCAACCCCTTTCGTATAGATACATGTCACTGCTGTACCGCCGCCTCTCTGTCTACACACGCTTTCCCTCTCCATCTATCTGTCTGTCCTATCTGTTTTCTTCTACACTTTCTCTATACTTTCTCTCTCTCTCTCTCTTTCACTCACTCACTCTTTCCTTCTTCATCCTTTCCATGTTCCCTTACATGTATACATATACTTGCACACGGTTCTCCCCTCCACCCCTTGTACGCTACCGTGACTTTATATTTCATGGAGGAGCATAGCGTCGCGTGACTTCACCTACTCGCACGACTGCTCGTGGGCGGTGTTTTGTCTCGTGGACGGACATTGCCGCGTTTACTTTTTTCCTTGCGGTTTTTTCATTTTGTGTTTCAAGATGAGACTAACCGATGAACCTTGAGCATGGCGTGGTCAAGAGACGCGACCTTGACCAAATCGCGGAACTTGTATGACAAATGGATGACCAAACTGCACCTGATTTAGCCCCGGCAGCAAGTTTCTCTTTCGTACGTTCATGTATTTCACGGTTAATAAGTAAATTGATAAATCGATTTAATTATATTGATAAATCGCCGAATTCGAAATCCAAATACAAATGCTATGAATCCCAAGTTACAGGAGGCACATTCTTAACATGCATTATGCAAGAATGCATGAGGAATACACGACCACTAGTGAGCTTTGCACAAACTTGGCACTTTGTAAACGCAAGTTTTTGAAACGAAACTGATATTTGAATGAAGCTGATAGAAGTGCATTTTGAATCGTATCAATCATAGTTTAAGACACATGACCTGCTTACCCCTCACATGTAGGCCAAGGGAGAGATACAAATCGAGATATATCGATTGTTGCACTAACGGTCTCCTCAAAACACTTTCTTTTCCTCGTTTCTTATAAGATTTTACACACGAAACGTAGAGTCTTCTATTTTATTTAATCCAGTTTGCAAAACATCTCATTTCTCCTACGAATCTCCATAATCTAAGCTATACGTATAACATTAAATAGCAACGATACAAATGGTTCTTATTTAAATTACAAGCGTTATATAATCGAAAGATTATTTGCGCTCCGGAAAAATAAAGTTTACTCGGGGCCAACTTTCAACTGGTTGGATTTCGATCATCTTTACGCGCGAGCCAGCGCGCTGACTAATGTTTATTCTGGTAATGGTGTCTCGTACAGAGAAGCACGATTCATAAGCGGAGGAAGAGTCGTACTCAAGGTCGTCAGAGACGTCACAAGCACTGTGAGCTTCTCTACGTTGAAGTTTCTTTGACCTGTCGCGAAAGAGTGCCTTACCACGGTGTACAAAGGCGGAACAATGCGCGTCCCCGGACTTTATACAAACGTAGAAACTTTACATTATGGGAAAACTAGCTGTTGTGACAACATTCAGTACTAGCGTAATAACTCGCATAGTGGACGGACGTCAACGCGCGTGACAGCGCGATTCCAGTTTTGTTATATTTCGAGGCCGATTGCGTTATCAGCGTTAAACGCGAGCTTCTTTCGGTTCATGTTTAATCCCGCGAGGTTATCAGCTAGTGAGACGCAAACCTTGCATAATCTTCAATTTATGTCGGGGACGAGACTTTAGTCTATCGGATCGGCCCATCTCCAAGATGTTGGTGTGTAAACGAACAGTCCTACGTTTCCGTAACGACCAATGGCGATCGATTCGCTCGCAAAACCAAATGATTGAGAACCTTTCAAGCCAACGCTTCGTGGGCAGGGTGTGTTTTTGCGCCAATCGATTTTGAATCTTGCACACGAAAAAGAGGCAGGCTGCTGAGTGAAGGAAAAATTTGTTATGGAAAGGACATGTCATAATAACGAGAATCCTCCGAAAGTAGGCCATCTTCGGCGTGAAAAAGATGTTAGACTTTAGTGACATAAAAGAGATCACGTAGCAATTTTTCTAAATTGTACATTGAATTGGTAATCTAAATTGCGTATATATATTTTTTTAATTCTAATATTTATAAAATTAAAGCTTTTCTTATTTTTCAGATTGGAAAAATTATATATACGAGGCTAGTTTCAGATAAATTTTGAAAATTATTATGATAAATGTAAAAAGATCTATCTTTAATATTTGTATAGTGTAAAATGAAACATTATGGATCTCTTTCTTCAAAGTTATGAGACAATAAGAATTCAAAAGAAACTTTACTTTTCACAGTACTTTGAAAGATTTTTCTCGTATTTGATACACGATAATATGATATATTTTTATGATACATTTATATGAAAAAGTTACATACGTTACCAACGTTACCAACGAGAAAAGTTTAGATCACATCAATAAAAATTAAATATATATACTAGATGTATAAATATACATATTTAGCATATATATTTATATATATTATAATAAACTACATGTTATATAGAAATAGAGGTGTTTGAACCTAACGAACTAAAGTTATATTACATTTTTGTGTAAATTTTCAACAAATTTCTAATATTTGTTTGATTCTGATTGATTTACGTCACTCAAAATTAATGTTTCGTGCATCCACATTAATTAATCCAATTATTTTTGTACACAAAAATGTGAAAGCGATGGCATTTATGGTATTCTGACAAGCACGTATTCATATTTGCACATATATAATATAAATGACATGATACCCATTTAGAAGATGCGAGAATGAAATCAATCGTAATTGTTATACCATTTTCTAAAGGATTCTTGTTATTGTGTTTTAAACGTTAAAACGCACGTGCCATCTATATGATTTATCGAATGCATACGTAACTCTCATTGAAGCTAAAATAAAAAAAATATTTTCTTTTAGAATTCATGCTATACATTAAATAACGGAATAATTTTCAAATATAGCAATGCATAATATATGATAGAAATATGTAATGAATAATAAAGTAGCTTTGAAGCAACCAAGTTAAATTAAAACCGGGAAAATGGCGCAATCCGGAAACACGTAATCCGCTTCTTCCAAGTTTAAACGCGAAATCTGTTTTACTTTTATTCGTCTCCCTCCGGTGTCGTTTACGCTGACACTTAGGGAAGGCTTAACTGAAATTTATCTATCATTCCTATATGGCAATGACTGCTGGTCAGGGAAAATAAGAATGCAAAACTTTAATGAAAGCAATATTGGCGCGACGGCGATCGGCGGGGCTGGGATCGTCCTTAATTTCATTGACTCGTATTATTTTCGTTGCCCGTGTCGCTAATTTCAAAGTACGGAAATGCACTCCTGTCAATCATGCGGAATGCCGAGAGTGCGAAATATATCTCGCTTACTGACACTGACTGGTGATTATTAGAAGACCGCAGCTCGCGCGATAACTGCATAATTGTATTCGACTGACAAATGATTGAAGCATTCCCAAAATTACCCGCATTAGATTTATTGCAGTAGTACGAAACGGTATTTAGACAATTACGAGGTGTGCGAGGTATTAAAAACTAATCTTGATAACGTTATTAATTGATTCGATAGCACTTTTCGTAAACTATCCCAAATATATCGTTGTAATATTAAACGGCGATATTACAGAATCGTACTATTAATTTATAATTGTATTGTACATGTTACACATAAATCTAAAAACTTTATATCGTCCGAATCAACGCGATCAAAATATTGCTACTGATAAATATAACGCGAGATAACGTTACACAGTTAATCACTATCTCGCATTCTGTACGCACGTTAACACGGCGCTTAACACCTTGCGTGCAGAGTGTTGCTATCTCGTTGAAAAGTTCTTTTTTTCCTGCCGTACGGTGAACGCGCGTCCGAGATTATAATTAGACGCTGATATCGTAGTGTCTATTAATATCAAGTGTATTAAACTAATTTTGCGTGTAATACCAGTATCATGGCAATTAAATCGAGATCAGGGGATGCGATAAGGGTGATATCTGCGGCCGTAGACGTCCATAATTACATAATAAATTGTGGCAATGTAAATTATTTTTCTACTGATCTTAATTGCCTTCAATGTACGCGCGCGTAATCATTTCTACGAAACTGATGACAAAAGCACTGAATATAAATATAACCTTGACTCATCCTGCGCAAAAAAGTTTCAACAACATGTCATCGGCTTTATTAAAATAGATACTATCTAGCCGAGATGAAGTTGCACATACGCAATCGTACCAGCCGCGCATATCCAATTGAACTTTTAAACTGGCCGTTAATAGTCTTATTGCTCTTGCCACGGGATAAATCTTGCCGTATGCAAAACTCGTGCGAAATGTACAAGAGAGACGGCGGCTAGCAATATAAAATGATTAAAAGCTTAATTAATATGGCCATCACGGAGCTGGCTACATTCGGGGTACTTAAAATTCTACGCCGCCGCGAAAGACTCGCGAAATCCAATAACTTGGCCGGATGAGAGTCCGCGACAACGGTCTTCTCGGTGATTCCCCACGTTTATCCAGTCCTTGGAAAGAAAAAGGGAAGAGACGCCTCTTCTTTTGACTCCTGAAATCTCACTCGCAGGAGTTACGGCATTGCAGTGCGCCGAGGCTGTCTCTCCACCCATCGTCGAATCGATTCGACAGAGGCTCTTCGACACGCTTCCAGTCTCGGCGAACGCCCATGTGCAACCATCGGTGCCTCAGTTCGCTTCGCTCTTTTTCTCTCACTGAGTTATAACGGTCGAGGGGACGTATATATACACGGGAGAGCATTACATAATGCACCTGGTGGGTGGATGGGGGAAAAAATTTACGGGCGAGATAACATGAATTTAGTCATCAACTTGAGCGACCGCAGAAACCCTCGGATCGTGCCTGAAACGCTAAGCACGTTGTCGGGCCGTAATCATTATTAAATTCGGGTGTAGACGTACAGTAGACGTCGTAAGTGCCGCTTTAGCATTCATTAAATGTATTTTCCGGAGATACCGTAGGTAAAAACGTGTTTAGATATATCAGCGTCATAAACGTACCAAAGTAAATGCGCATCGAAACAATAAATGATAATCAGCATTTGAAATGTGTTTTTCAGACATCAAAAATAAGCAAGAATAATTTGACTCAATTTGACGAAGAAAATGTTAGAAATGATACTTTCTATGTCACTTTTAATTATCAAACATAAAAGATGCTCAACATAAAATAGCTCTCAAAAGTTTAATTAATTAAAAGTTTTAAAAATGTAGGAATTTGTCCACTTGCAATTTTTCAGATATTTTATTCCCTTTTATTCTTCTCATCATCAAATGGAAATTTTATTATACAACATTTTATTGAATGAAGTTTAGAAAAAAAGTTTATATCGATATTTTTTATCTTTTAGACATAATGGAGTTATTAAAATACTTTATTCCTACCTAGATGTGATATTTTAATTCGAAAAATATTTGTTTATCTATCCGAAGCATCAAAATAATCCTGCGCGAATAAAATCAATTATTCAATTTAACTGAAGACATTTAATAAAAAATTTATTAAAAATTTTAATTTGGGAAATTTACTTCTGGAATGCAGAGCGTATACCGTAATGCACGCTAAATCACGCGCTCTTTTTGCTTAATCGGTTATCGCAGCGTAACGGATTACGAGTTTGTAAATATAGTAAATGAGCACATCGATTTAATTATTAACGCGTTATGCGCGCGCAGCTAAGCATAGCTTTTTTTACTGCCACATCTCTGCATCTCATCTCTATCTCGTTGCAACAATTTTACATTTAAACAACAAGTAACGGTAATTGCTGCCGACGTGTTAATTATTTGCGTACAAATATTTATCGTCGACCGAAACTGTAGATTCTTGCAGCTCGGCTGTCGAACGGCGTTTAACGGCGTATATTTTTGCAGCTGCAATTCTTGGTGCAAATACAAACGCAGCGTCCGCGCGAAGTATTAATACTACTGACGCTATCGCTCTGTGCCTTTGTCATATATAGCGCATAATAATTAACAACCATATTGGTTTCTTGTAAAACCTCGACCTACTTTTCTGCCGAACACCGAGTACGTAGCTCCTTTGTATACTGCCATCGAGCATGTATTTCTTTAATCTTTTTTTAGTACAATGTCGCTCTCTCCCCGTTTTAAAGATTACTCAAACATCGCGTACACACGTTTACGTGTTTATTATGTGGAGAATGGCTCTATTATTAAGAGTAAGCCGTTTCGTAAAGTGAAAAAGAGATATTTATTACTAGAAATTAAATTGTTATTACAACACAAGCTGTTCTACGGCAGTTGTTATGTTTTAGCGTATACATCAGACAGTACTTGCTTAATGGGCATTAAGCTTAATGAATATTTGAGGACTTGGATTATGAAATGATAGGCAGTATAACTGTAAGCCAGCAGGCTTACAGTCCGCTTTAATTAATGTTTTGCCAAAACATTCGCGACACTCTCATTCATTACTAATGGAGATAGCAGACTTCCGGATAGAGTCACTGTCGAAATATCGCCGTCCCGTATCCCGTATCTCTCGTGGTTTTTGACGTGGAGAACCGCGTGACGCGGCCGGGAGTTTTCACGGTGGAAATATGGAAATCGAGGGCGCGGCCTCGGCGCACGATAGCGCCGAGCAAATTGAACAATAATCCGCAGACTCGGCGGCCGCTGGGTCAGCCGTAATCGGGCTGGGGTAAGTGTCACGCTAAGTGGAACGTGGCCATAGCGAAATAATGGCGCGTTAGAAAAGTCGCAAGTTCTCGGTCCAATCAGGAGAACTGATATGCTTCGCTAGCACCCTCGAATGCGGGCGGGTTGAAAAGGTCTCTCTCCTTGCCTCTTTCTTAATAATTTAAACGTACTCGATGTTTACCACGCGAGTCGGACACTTTGCAGCGGTTGAACTTTAAGGCCAAAGTCGGGGGTGAGTTAATTTCACCGGAGGATTTCAGTGGCGTGTGTAACGCCGACCGGTAGCGTTCGCGATACTGCTAAACTTGTCACGATATTAAATTTCAGTAGATCTCTCTAAAAGAAACATGAAAATACGCGAATAAATATCAAAATATTTATCCGGAATAAAAATTTCAGCAAGTCCAATAGTTGATTAAAACGCGACCATCTCGCGTAACCATCTCGACTTTGCAAAGCAAGCACTTTGCAAACGCAAACACTCTTTCTCTCAAAGGTGTACGTTCGGACTAAACTGCTTTCGGAATGTTATTCTTCAAGTAAGCTCAGCATAGATATAGGTCGGCCTGATCGATGCGCCCGCGATCACAACCTCATAATTGCCGTCGTAAATCTTCCGTCATAATCTGCTCCTTTGTCTCGTAAAGAGGAAAAAAAGGGAAGAGAAAATATTCGTGCCACAATTGAGAATTAGACCGTCCTCGACGGGGATTCCTCCTGGACCTAGAAGAGGGTAAAAGTTTCGAAAAAGACGTAACAATGGACAATGAAAATTATCGGTGCGGATCATGAAGCGTGTTGTGTTAAATTGTACGGTAGTCCGCCGTGGATTGCCGGTAATTGTTACAACTCGCTGGAACGCAATTGCACCAACCACAAAGCGATGGTTCTACTTCCGAAGTGACACATAAATACGACCTCCGCGAGAGGTATGATGTAGGTCAATATCGTGTACCTTCTTTTACTTTTAATCGGAGAGCAACTTTGCGCAATGCGCTTAATCATAATGATCTTTTAACGAGAGTCAGGATTTTAACAAGGCTACTCTCATTAAGAACTTATCCTCGTGTGTGAGAACATGCTCGTGTCGCGATCGCAACCCGATAAACGTTCACGTAGAAAACTTTGCGCGTCAAACGCTTCGAATATTGTCGCCGTATGTTGTATCCTTTGCTATTTAATTTTTGTAATAATCAACCAAGGAAAATCAAGTAAATAATTCGTATACATTTAGAATATTTAATCAAATGATTCTTAGCAGCGATTAGTATGTTGGTCCGTCGCTTCTTTTACGGATGTGCATTTTATTTATATATCCTTTGAGTTGAATGTGAAGAAATGAAGATCTATCTCTCGGCTTCTACCAAACACGCTTAAAAATGGCACATTAATCTTAGCATGCCCTTTCTATGAATGTCACATATGTTTAACTATAAGGATTCAAACACCGTTTTAGCTCGCCGACAGAATTTTATTTATTATTCATTCACTGAAATGTATTAATTAAATTGCATAACGCTCACTCGAAATTTTACTGACAATAAGGCTATGTAGAACGAATCTTAATATGTAATCGTGATTCTCAATTAATTGCCGATGTTACTCGCGTGAGAAAGAAGGATATTTTGTTCGAAGAAATTTTATGATTCCTCCTAGTCTATCGTTATCTATTTTTCGCATTTTTCATGCTGATGACCATATCGATCTCACGGAGGGATTCCAATCCGGCCGTTCATTTTACTTGAGATTATCCTCGAGATCGCGGGAGCGCTTAAAGAATGCCATGAATTATTCAAATGGAATTATCATTTTGAAACATTCGCGTTATATATAATATTTTTATTTGTTTGCCGACGACGACAGTGAAAGCCAAACGATTATTTACTTGAATAAGCCCGGAAGAATATGCAAGTACCGATCTCTGACATTTCTGACATTTATTTCTTTATTATTCCTTTATGCTTTTTCACCGCGTCCATCTTTTTTATTTACTCGCAGTTTCTATCTTAGCGGCACATTATGCTGCAACTTGTCGTGACCTATCGTTACGGAATACGTTACAATATGCTTTGATGTTTCTGCATAAAATTATGTTAAACTAGTTTGTCTCCGCTCGAGTTATTTTAGATTACATTCTCGTAAAATGTCGTTTCGCGCATTAACGCAACAATCGGTATCGTCAAAACTTTGGTGTTTCCTAATTAAATATATTAGATCGTTCAATCTTGTCGCTGCTGGCAAACGACAGAAAGCTCGTTGGTGAATGAGCGTCATTATAATACATACCAAGGAGGGCAGAAATTTAATGCAGTTTGACTTCTCACAAAAGACAGCGAACCGCGTTTATCGCTCTATTCTCATAGGCATCCCGTTAATTACGAAGCGTTTGCGACTGCAGTCATCTTTATGAATATTGGCTAAGTTTCGCTGAGATTAAGCTCGTCATTATTATATTGCTTATCACGACGATTCATAATTTATATTCTACGCACTAATAATACACACTTGATAACTTTCAAATAAATCTCTCACGTATTTGCAATTTTTAAAAAATATTTGAAATATAAAACTGGTTTTTCTTTAAACCAGATATTAGCCTTAATAATGTTAGATTTGTATTAGAAGCATAAAAGAGTGTTTAATGAGAGAAAAATATGATAAAAATAATTGTCAAAAATTATCATTTTATTATAATGCAATTTAACGCAGGCCTGCGGTTCAAACATTATTTTATTTAGGTATATTTTATTTATATATTTTTTGACAACGGAAATAACGAATTTATACAACCACATGATTACATTCAGTCGAAATAAATGTCAATGTTGGGTGTTAATTCGCATGTAATTCGACGTCCTTCGCGTCGTTTAACGAGTGATATCACTTTATTCTGATAACGTGACATTCGCCGTTTACGATCCTCCGTTCGAACTTCTTTTTCACCCAAAGCGACAGTAACTTGTCTTGAAGCCATTACGCGTTCACGCCCGCGTGAAATTCATCTTACAAGGCAAGTGCTTTAATTAAATGTCAATCCGATGTTTTTCGCATCATTTGACATCGGTCAACAACGCTTCGCGTCTCGGACTTTAATTAAAGACGTGTTTCCGACCAAGCGCGTGTCATTTTTGCATTTTTGATAAAGCGTAATACTTTGGTTTTGTTTTATATGCATATTATATGCATGTCACGCTGCTTTCCCCACTCGCGATAAATGCTACTTTCGATTTTTTTTCTTTTACGCGAAAAACACCAAATCTCGAAACGAATTACAGCGGTCTGCCTGTGACAGCATCACGGTGCTTACGCGAATAAATATTTTTATGTAACGTGCAAACTGTGCAAGCGCATATACGTACACGTATATACACGTACGCTTTCACGAGTTGAAGTGCGCACAAATAAAACGAAGTCGTGCGAGTTGGATGATAAAGAATCGGGTTTATCAAAGGCGTATTGCTGCTGTAATCATGATATCATGATGGTGGTTTTAAATTTCATCGGCGCTATTTATTTTAATCACTATAGGATTGGCATTTCTAGTGCTATGCTTATAAATAAAAATAGATATGCGATATATATGCGTCTAAAAAAATAATTTTCTAAAGCAATTTTAAACACAAAAAGCTATAATTTCTTTTCTTTTTCCTTCTATTTAAACGCCGACTGATCGAACGTGTTTTAAAAGACATGGTTAGATCAAAATCCAATGAGATTAACATCGGTTACTGCACATTTAAACGTTAGGGATGAAATTCCCTCATCAAATTATCATTTCACTACGTTCGAAGCATCAACACTAACATACACGACATATTTTATTAACACGAAAAATTTGCGCATTATGTAAGCTTGCAATGTCCAGCTGTGTCATGAAGGAAGAATAATAACACGTAGAAAAATATGCAATCGAGACAGCCGAAGTCACAAAGTCTCTCATTGTCTCCGAATTATCGTTACAATTACATCTTGTAGTTCAGAACCATGTGCGTAATTGCAAATGTGTGACTGCTGGCTTCTACGATATCGCATATTTTTCTCGCTGTTGTCTGTGTACCAGTCAATGTTTAAGCTTTCGTAAATACTGCATTATTGTTGAATTGTTTGTTGGTGTTACCACGAGCTAGCTAAGAAACATTAACTGATTGTCGTTATTGTGATTGTAACTGAATGTTTCTTGCTTGCAGCACCAGAGCGCCGCCCAGGCATTGGTGAGTCGCATGTCTTTTTCTTTTCTTTCTTCTGTCTCTGATTTCCTACATGCATACTTTATGTACATCTCTACACTTCTATCGTCATTCTGTTTTACATTGCTGCAATCGCCAACTTTTGATGTGTCAAACTTGTGGCAGATAATTGTGTTTTGTAGATATTAATTTTTATTATTTGACTAAAATGGTTATTGTCGCTTAAGCCCAGTAAAGGTTGAATGAAATTAACATCAACACATTCTCTTTATTATAAGTCATAATCAGAGCTGCATCATGATATAGATGTGTAGAAAGTTACACCACCTTCTTGTTCATGAAACATATTCTCCGTGTACAGCGTGTTTAACACAAGTTTTTCCAATTCTACATGTTAAAATAGAATATGGGCACAACTTAATTTAAGTTACATACACAACTTGAAATTTAAACAAAATATTCCACAAATACATACAATTAGACGATATAATGATATAACGATTGAAATAGATTTCAGTTATTTTGTTAGTATTGTTCTTTATTGCAAAACAACGTTACATCATTTATGTTTTACAATTAATATTATATTACAAAAAGAATAGTGTCTCGGATGAAATAAGGTAAGCTGAATGAAGAAAGCGAGAAGTTAGAATGTGAACCTTTCAACTTTGCGAGAGCGCAACGATTTTTACGCGATGCTCGTATACCAACTTTTAACAAATTCTATCAAGATCGAGCTTTCTAAACTTGCTTTAGCCTCGCTCTTCAAAAACATCCTAAACACCGGAGATCTAATTTAAATTAATAACTTCCGCGATTCCACGGTTTATTTCATAACATGCGACAACTTTTATTATCCCATCGTTCAGTTTTAAATTACCAATTTATAACACCAATTTATAATATATTACGTACAATTAATTATTTACCAAGGCAAAGGCATGTAATATTTCTTTCCTTTCTTCACTTTTAACGAAATTCTCGACAAATATAACTCGAAGAATCGTAAAATTGATTATAAAATTCATGAAGTTTAATTGAGACGAAGTTATACATAATTACATTTATACGTACGATCACGTGCCTGCATTTAATCAATACAATGTTCAACTTATTGAATCACGTCGAGCCGGAGATCGCGGTACTGCACAAAAATAACTCATCACTGTATTTCAATGAACAATCAGCGAGATTGTTTCGCGTGGTCGATGAAAGCTCGCGCCGGTCGCTCCGATACGAGGTGGAGGCGGAACGACGGTTGGATGCACGTGAATATAAATCCATCCTATTCGATAATCTCGTATCGCGTTGATAAATCTTCGACGATGTCAGTGCCGATTTTTCGAAGTGTCTCCAAATTGCGATTCGGTGAGGAATGCAGCGGCCACAAAGCGACGCTTATTCTTGCGTACGCCGCGACGTCAGACGATCCGTTGCGCACCGTAGGATGCAACAGCTCTTCGTTGCTCGCTGTAGTACGAAATAATTTACTCCTGATGGACGGCGCGGAAAATCCAATCGCTCGGATAATTGAATTGTCGGGCCGATCGGAGGGAATCTCCCGCAACCTTTCGCAAGATCGAGCTTCACTCTTTTTTTTTTGTCAGTGCACGCATCATCGTCCGAACGGCTCCGGCCAGCCGTTTCTTAAAACGAGACTTCCGCAGGAGAATTTCCGCCTGACGGATCTCGATACACGCCAGACAGACGTCACCGAGGGCAAAAGATACGAGGTCGTTTTGCCTTGAACTTTTCCTCCTTTAAATCTTATTAGGCCAACGTGCCCGAGTTTTTAGAATGAGATCACACGTTATTCATGGAAGCTCTTTTAATGATTAAACATGAGTCCTCATTCAGCCACTTTAGATTGAAAGAAGCTGGAAGTTGCCGATTGAAAGAAGTTGCGTTGGAAATTGTTGAGAAAATAATAACTCCAACTGTTTCAGGTAAAACAGAAAATCATGATAATGTCAACGTGACGTCAAATGATGTCAAAATGACAAGAAAATGATCGAATTATGATCGAGAGGTGAGTTTTTGTATATTCTCGTCATTTTAACGTTACTTTGACATTATCGTGACTTTCTGTTCTACCTGGGGTAATTCCAATTACAGAAATTGAATCGGTAATAATGTGCAGTAATTTAAATGGAACATGTTCGATATTGATAAAATAATCGTATTGACTAAACTTAAATTTCTCATAAATAAAAGCATGTGAAATAATGCGAGAAGTGCAACGTGGTGCAAAAATTTGTGGAATTAAAAAAATTGGGCGATAACGCTAAACACGAGGGATAGAATTTCGTCATTTCCCAATAAACACCAACTAATAGCAACATTGGTTAGGTTGGATATTATAATTTCGCACCAATTATATTGTTATATTGTTGAATAGAAAATGGTAATATCGATGCAAGGTTACTGTTGGTGTTTACCGGGTTATTATTCAGAATCCTATTGAGCAAAGCGAAACGATTTTATACGGAAACACAAACTGAATCGGAAGTATTATAAAAGTTGTGTATAATTGCGGCTCTATCGACTCGGCAGGGATAACCGATTCGAAGTGAGAGACTAGTTTTGCCCTCTGGCGCAGCCATAGAGTTGCCGTAAACTTCTTCCAATCAGAGGCTTCTGAATGGCGCTTTTCAATCGAAATAACATCCGCTGGTTACATCGGTGTGACATGTACCACCACATCCATTAATTTTGCACGGCCCTGATCGAACATTTAGTTGAACGTTTTGAAAAACAATCCGCAATCCACAAATTCTTCAAATACCGCGTATATGTGCATCATAAAATCCTGAATGTACTCTCTACTTTTTTTCCGTATTTTTTAATTTTTCAAAGTATAAACGCATTTAATGGCACACAATTCACATGTTTCAAAGCGCATCAATTCTTGAGAAGGCAAGTGAAGTCGAATTGAATTTCATTGTTGCTTTTGCTCCTTTCTGATCCCCCGCTATATACTGTGCTTATTTGCATCATAAAAAGCTTATCGTGACAACAGCGTGTTTCTCTAAATGTCAACTGAAATGTTGAGATAATTGAATAAATAATATTGTATAATTTCGTTTCTTATTTATCTTCAAAATAAAAAAGAAAATCATACCATGTATCTCAAGTTTGTTTCAATACATGTAACAATCATTACAGAGATCATTTTGATATATCTATCTATTAACGATTAATAATTATGTAAATAATTTTATTTATTGGAAACCTTTAATACTTGCAATAAAGACGAAAAAAATCGTAACATTCTCATTTGAAAGATTGCGTTAATAGTAACATTAAAAATTATCATCTTTTGAAATATTTACTGATTATAAATAAAAATACTTTATTTTACAAGCTTTGAACATTTGGTATTGTGTGTAGATATTTTTTAATTCTTAATAGATATTTTAATTTATAATGATTTATATTATAATTTTATATTATATTTTATATTATAATTTTAATGCAATATCTAAATATACATAACAAGCTAAAAAAAATTGGACAGTGAAAAATTAATGTTAGCTACGAAAATTAATAACAGGGGAATGACTGGCACATTTGTATATTATAGAATTTATTCCAAAACCAATGAAAATGTATGGTATCTATTGTAAATATTATATAATTAAATGAGAAATTTTCACTGGTTATATCGCTAGAAATATATTGAGCTTGTTGCCGCATGGTATATTACTAAGCGTATTTTCTTTGCACTTTTTCATTGATTTTTTTATCAAGAAATATTGAATGACAATGTGCTGAAAATGTCGCGTGGATCACGCGAATATTATAATTTATTTGATCACAAAGCAACGGCAGTAATATCATTCACTACTCTAAACGTCGAATTTAACGCCCTCAGCCCATTTAAATTAAAATTTAAAAGACCTTTCTATGCGTTTTGATTGTATATGCAAATTATGTTATCGCGCGCGCACGTTGCTGTCAATATATTTTGCCTGAATATATTATTATTTCAAAACTATCCTGTCACACACACATACTTCTTTACAGGTTTATGTATGAACTTTAATGTCATTCATAGTAATCTGAATTAAATCGCTAACAGTAATCTATCGCGCGGTAATTGCGTTTACTTTTCCAATGGTTGTTATACATATATATCCTTATCACAGATAAATATAACGAGAACAAAGATTGCTGATTCGCAGAACGTTCCTGATCAAATAAAAGTAGCTCTCTCGTTCGCATTGAGCATGCAGATGAATGCCTCAGTTTTATTACCCAAGCTAACTTAAAATTAAAGGGCTAACATAGAGCTTAATATGCAAGCAGCCTCATTATTCAGTCATGTACAATTTTATTAATCATATATCTTCTGACACGCAGATTTCTCTTTCTCCCTCTTTCTTTCTCATTCCCTCTTCCTCTCTCTCTCTCTCTCTCTCTCTCTTGCTTTGTTGAACATTTTTATCTTAGTTTATTCTTCCGCAATTACAACTACCTTTTATCCTAACTATGTGAAGTACACATAAGTAGGTTAATAATAAAACTTGACTCTCTCTCTCAACAACACTTACGTATCTGAACTATGTGCAACAGCAGAAATAGAATTTATTGCGACATTTATAACTTTGCTTTTAGGGGTATTGTCGCCAATGACATTCTAGATTTAAACGACGCTTGAAGTATAGTATGACGTAGAATGGAATTTTAAACTACAATTCTGTGGTATAAGATATTGACTATAATGTCATGCACGTGTAATGTAATGTGACACTCATATATTTTTGTCGCTTATTGATGTGTAAAGTGTATAAGAAGAAAATATTTTTTATACAACTTTAGCTTCAAACAATATTCTTACAAAATATCTCTTTTGGTTATTCCTGGCCATCGATTATTACGTTAAATTAGTGTAGTGCAATGTGATCATTACCAGCACAACATGTGACATAATCTTTCGCGTTTTCAGCAAAGATTGTAATCATCGTAGTAATTATAATTAAATAGCTTGTACACATTCATGAATCATCCAATATACATATGTACATACGCGAAACCTGGGTTCTTTAATATTAGCTACTGATTTAAAGTGAATTTTTCAATTTAACGTTCAATCGTGCTAGTCTCTGTTGTTACATTATAAAAAGAATAAAAAGAATAATAATCTTCCAAAGCATTTTACTGTCTGAATAATGCAGTTACATCAATACTTTAAATTCAATTAATACTTGATTTCATATAAAATACGTTATTGTCATAAAGCAGATTTAATAAAAATATATTTTAATCGTAAATAACTTTATTCGATAATTAATCGCTGCGTGCTGTTTTAAATCTTATGATAATTGTTAGCGCGAATTCAAACTTATTAAATGCCTTTTTATAATGCACATTAATATGTGTCTATGAATCATGTATTTATTTTTTTAAACGGAGGATTGAAGAAACTATATTCATGTTTGTAAAATATTACATCGACATTTTTTTATATATAAACTTATTTTATTTCCTGATTGGAATGATTTAATGGAGATTTAATTTCTACAAACGAAAATTGCATGCTTTATTTTTATCTCGTATGCTATGCATCGTACAATATTTGATCTTGCTATAAAATGAGAATATAAGACATGTATAATATACCAGTACAGTATCGTACATTAACTTAGAATAAATAATGTGTTATGTTTTTAATCTATTTAATCCTTTTAATAATAATCTTCTATCGTAAATAAATATACGTTCTTTTTACAAAAACTTCTTATTTCATCTTATTTCATCTTATTTCATCGTCTGAAAAATAAATTGTTCCAAGTTTAGTAAATGGGAGAGTAAAAATTACATTTCTCAAACATGCAGAGGAAACGTCTCAAGTATACTAAAAGTATTTTTGCATTTAAGTACTGTAATAATACATGTAATCTCGATTTAAAATATCTTTCGGAATCGTAGAGAACTATGAGAATTGCGCATTTGTAAATTATGCACATTAAGTACTCATTCATACTAATTTCAAAAATATTTGGATACGGTGTATCTTGTTACAAGAAACTGTTTGATTTCTTTATTTTTACAAGCATCATCCATTTAGCTCTCACAAACATTTATACGTAAACATTATGAGAAAATTAAGTACAAAATAATATCATTGTTGTATGTTACCGTACTAATCTCATTATCTATAATTAATAGAACGATGTTTCCACTTCATAAGGTATCAGAGACTTTAATTTATCGGCCAAATTAAATCGCAACATTGACGAACCAACGGGAACGAATCCAATTTCAGTTAAAAGAAACTCGAAGAGAGAAGAACTCGCGTAGAGAAGAGAGAAAGCTGTGACATTTCCCAGAATAAATACACCGCGGATACAAACAAATTGTCCTCGACATCGTACATTTTTTTCACGTGCACCGGTTTCTTTCCATTTGGGAAAACGGTTTTGCAGATTTTTTTTCCAGATATATTATCTTTACGAATGAATTGTACACGTCCGCGAGAGATCTTTCAAACTCCTCTTTTACGAGCGCCCTTAATAAACTTATGACCCGCGCCCGCTTTTATCGCTGGCTTCACGTTAATGTGGATATCCTGGGGTTGCAAGTGGAGCGTAAAATTTCCGCAATCACCATTGTTCCAATATTGAATTATATACAAAGAAAAAGCAGACATAATATTAATACGAGTATGAACAGATTATAGTAACGGATCACGTAACAATATAGTAAGGGATCACGAATTCATTTTGAAATTAATAATTTTATTTATTTACAAATCAACATGAAAGATTTATAATTAGCAATATAACACAAGTGCAATACTATTTTATTGAAGGTGTGTTTGATAATTCTGCAGAGACCTATAGATCTGAGCACTACGTGTAAATTAAACGTTGTATTTTAACGCATCGCATTATGTAGATCGATTTTCTCGCAATATAGCGCACAATGTACTACATTATAATATTATCTTCAATATCCTTAGGATAGTATGATCTCCGGCGATTGCTAATGTATAGGTGTTTTCGAGCGTAACTACTATACTCACCGATAACAGGCCATTAATTATCACATCGGAAAACAGATAATCGCATGGGAGAACATCATCCCGCGATATACTGCGCATCGATTTTATCGTGCTTTTTCTTGCGTTATTGGAACGTGGTTATTTTATTTACGTAATTATAACTTTCTTCGTATTGCCAATTTAATTTAAACTTGATCGTTGAATTTATGCATATATTTGTATACATTTTATATCGATAATTTTAATCTCAATTTGTTCACATATTACATTAACATGTAACGTTCATACATTCATTTTTTTACAAACGTAGACTTCCCATAAAACTCTCGTTTTATCTCTCGAGCAAAATAGTAATTATCTCAATTTTGCTCCATTCAGCACAGTGTCGGTATGCTTGACCTATTTCTTTTATTTTAGAACTCATTTTTATGGAGAACAGGTAGGCAGTTTTGCGGAGCTAGGATAAGCTACCTAACTATCGAATGTAAACTTGATATGCGTCGCTATCACGAAAATACTTGGAAAAGTCGTAAAACAATATATCTAACGTGAGCGGAGAAAATACGAGGCTTAGCCTCTAGAAAATATACAGGCGTGATGTCAGTGTATTGTTACTAGCACATGGACGCAAAATCAATTTTGTTTAGAAACGAGCGATGATAGCTGCATGATACTCGGTATTACAATAATACGGAACTTTACCGAAACGATAATAAAAAGCGAAGATAAAACAAAGCTTTCTAGAAAGGGGAGAAAGGTCTCTCTGCATAATTCTAATTCAAATATTGCGATTTGAGTATATGACCCAGTAATGGGTGTGTAGAAACGGATACTGAATAAAATAGAAATTGAGAATATACAAAGCTCGTACATTAAGAGTTTAGCTATGCATTTGACATGCGGCTGTGTAATGAAGATTTGTAACTTTGATGCAAAGCACTTTCGTAACGATAGTTATTGTTTCTAAAATGTAAACTATAACTTTGTTTAGTCCTCGATAAGCGTACGAAAGCAACTGATAATTATGGAAAATAACACTCTATAACATAAATTAAATTGATAATTGCGATTATTATTATTTCAATTAACACAATAGTTAATTACATATTGTACATACATATATTGCAACAAACAAGTTTTTTGGCAAAATATATCTAATATATATGTATCGCTTAATTATATGTGTTGGAAATTCTATTGTGAAAAAAACCTTTTATCTTAATAGAATTTTGAGCAGAATAGAATTTTCAACACATATTTTGCTTTTAGTTTGATACACAATTTCTATAATCTAATTTTATAATAAATGCGATACCAATAATCAGATAATAATAAACAAAAAAAGAAATTTCTAATTTATTATGAATGTATTTTCTTAACATTTATTAATAATTTTTAATATTAATTCGTTATTTAATGATGAAATCTTGAAAAATCCCTTATATAAATGAATATTCGAAGAACAAGGAGCGTTTACGAAAAGAATTTACAATGTTCGTTACTTAGAGAGAGAGAGTTTTGTTGTCTTAGGAGATACTAAGACCCAATAATCAAGTAAAGTCACGAAAAGCTGAATAATTCCACGATATTACTTGGAGGCATTTCGATAAGTTCTCCTCCAATATCGGTAAAAGAAAGCGCTGATTTATGAAATCCCGATCGTTTACACGTAGCATACACGTGCGATAGTTAAACTAGCTCGTATAAATTTACAGTGAGTTCGCGTAAGCTGCTTACTCATCCATGCGCGCGTAACTTAATACGCGAGCGCCAAGCGTATTATTGCAGCCGACAACTGTCGTGCTGCAATCTCCTTCACCGTCGATGATAATATTCAATTAGAAGGCAGCAGTCACATGCTTCGCCCGTATGACTGTCTTTATCAATGCAACTATGACAGTTTCGAAGCAATTTCATCTCCCGATATAACACAGACCGGTGCTATTTAATGCGTTTGCTATTTAATCACGACGCGAATAATGACATTATGCAATTTCTGCGATAAGGGGAACGAGCGTACATATCTCAAAATCGGCGAGACCCTGTAATTTTGTGACATTGCACGAGGAGGATATTACGTTTCGGGCTATTCATTATTTTCCTGTATTACTGAGAATCATCTGGTTCCGTGACGGAGGTCCATTCGTTCAACGCTTATTCGAAAGTTTATGTTCATGGGCGAAATGCCTCTCCTTCTCCTCCCGCCCACCTCCCCTTCCCTTAATTTTCCGTTGCATCGATTTTTGTGTGAGTTAGTATCCAGGGCACGAAAGGATTCGACAGAGAGGAAAAAAGAGAGAATAGAATCCTCGTCCTTCATCCTTAGTAGAAAGATACGCCGATAACTTCTGAGAATCGTTGTGAAAAGTCGCCGTCGATTTCTGTGATTCGATGTTACCTCGGACGCAAAATGCCATTGATCGCGACGACGGATGGATTTCCATTTGGTAAATCGATTGCGTGTCTCACGTAAATTCCTACTTCCAGTTTAAGTGACATTCGCACGGATTTTACATTTGTCAGGTTTCGCGATCGCGTTAGTCGGCTTACAATTTACCTAACGTTTGAGTAATTGCTTGGACATTAACGATTTTCATACACATCAATCAGGCTTTCTCTTTGAATTATTTCTTATATATTTTCTTGCTGGATATTTAATCCTTATAAATTATGTTTAATTATAAGGATTAAACAATGTATAGCATATTTAATACTATTGTATATAATATTAAAATATTTCTTAAAGAATTTAAAGTATATAAATAATTAATAATTATTTCATTAACTATATATATATATATATATATACTGGATTGATATTAAATAAAAAATAGATACTTGAACATAGTAAGCATAATAAAATCTCGTTGATAAAATGAATGATCTCATTTTGCGTTATTTACGCAATAAACAATTAACGTAAACGAGCAGCAGAAAGTTGTGCCGAACTAACGTTAAGTTAACTAAACGCACAAATTTTACAATCGACAAGATAAGCAAGATAATTTGAAATATAAAGAGATCTTTGTACATGAATGCAGACATCGGTGAAAGTACGCTGAGAGAAAGATAGGAGCTGTGCCAATTTTCAAGAGAGGAGATCGCCGAAGGCTCCAGATACCTTTGTGTGCTGCGTCCGCAACTCCTGCCGTTCGACTCGATATTACCGTAGAAGTCTTTCGGCCTATTTGACGCTATAAAATATTGAAGAATGAGAGCAAATACCACCGGAAGAACAGTCAGCGAAAATTCAAGGGCAAATCTCCTTTCGCCCGATATCCCGAAATCTGCTTTTCACGACTTTTTTTTTTACTATACCGAGCACTACAGGGAAACGACTCATAAGATTTCGATACACAGATAGCGAGAAGCGAGTTACCGTTGTAACGCAAGTCACACGAGAATTGATGAAAAATGTAAGCGAATCGACAAGTTACCGATGGAAAGTTTTCGGAATCGACGGATCCTTTCTCCAACCCGATGAAATACTCGATAAGTCGACTCAAGTTTCCTTTGAGTGCGCTGTTCTCGAAGGGAAGAAGTTACGAGACCAGCGCAGATGGTACGGCCTTCCCGTGGTAACCGTTTGTGACGTCAATCAAGTATCTTGGATTCCAAAACAAAACTTCGCCTCGCGATTTGGATAATAATCATTACGTGCCATTAACATAAACTTTAACGTTAAAATATTTTTTAAACTTGAATATTTTTTAATATTCCAATATTATTTAAATATGATTTTAATTATGAATATTCTATTATTCATAAATGTTTCTATCGTTTGAAAAAAATTACTTAATATTACTTGGGCTATCAAAATTTTTTCAAAAACTAAAACAAAAAATTAGCAATTTCTTTTCACGTCTTACTGGTTACGTTCTGATAATTTGGCTCAGATAGCTTACAATTAATATATGTATAGATAGCTATAATAAGCTATCTGAGCCAAATTGGCAGAACGTAACCAGTAAGACATGAGACTTATTTGCTAATTTTTTGCTATTTTTTGGTTTTAAAAATAATTGTTTTGCTTTACTTTTTAAAAAAATTACGAGATATGTAAAAATAGCGTATACATAACTGTACAATACCGTATAGTTAAATCCGTATACATAAATCATAGCCTTCCTTCCTCCTCTCCTAGAAAGGAAATGAAGAGATTTAATTGTTACAGCTTTTCCGCGATGCTGATTGATTCTCTCGCTTGGCTGCGAGAGTAGCCAAGCTCGCAGCGTTGAGATGTGTGACAGTTATTATGACAGTTTTGACAGTACATTAGATTAAAGAATTAAACCGAAAAAGATTAAAGAATTAAACATTTTTTAATTTTAAATCTTTACAAAAATTAAATTTTATCATATTATAATAAGAAATTTCGCGCGCAAAGCGCACGTCCACCACTATTAATTATAAAAAAATCGCAACATCTAATTAGAAAGATACGAGAAAAGTCGTTCGCGTGCTTTGCCCGGCGAGACTATTAAATAATTCGTCAGATAGCAGCATGCCACAACCGCACGAAGGTTTTCGCTTATTAATTCCTCTTCCCGCGAGAATGATAATTCATTGCGCGGTAGCCTCATCTGATCTTATCTCGAGCCAGAAATAAAAATCAAATGGTTAATGAGCAAAGTTGGCAATTAGCAGAGTGATAATCAACCTAGCAACGCTATGTGCTAATGAGTTGCAAACTATTTGATGTTCTCGAATGATCAGCAACTATGAGCACCATATCAAATGCATGCTGTTTATATAAAAGCGATATACACATTTATCCATTAATAATGATGCGAATGCCAGGAAAATTAATGTTATTATTGCGTGTGGAAAACGTTTTATTATCATGTAATTTCATTGCAAGATTGTATATTTATTCGAGCGTGTGAATGACGTTTAAAGCGATAATTAGTAAACGAATCATGGTTTGTATCGATATCGAGTGGACTGAAAGTATTAACGAATAACTAGAAAGTGGCAGCGCACCTCATAGTAATCACAGCAATCATAATAATCAGAGTAATTACAGTAATTATATAACGATATCATATCATTAATTAATATTTGTATAATATTCAGATTTTTCACAAGTAAGGAAACCCGTAGATATCTTACACATGAAACAAGTGTATTACAGGTGATTACTTTACACAAGTAATTACAGTTAATTATTATTTCTCTCGGTAAATCGTTTACCGCTCGGTAAATTGTTAGTTCATTAAGGCTCGCAAAACGTTGTCAATTTCTAAAGACGGCTCCGAATTACACAGGATTTAATAATCTCAGATTTAATAATAGATACACGCCGCGCATAATTGTAATCCCCTTTAAATATTTGAGTGATAATCCTCCGAAAGTTGTCGGAGAGTCGCGCGGCGCGCGACAATTCCGTCATAATTTCTGCGGCTACACGCCGCCGCCGTCTCGAAATTCAAATCGGGCACCGCAGGCGCCTCTGGTAATTAGAAAGTTCATTACCCCGACAACCGAGTGACAACGGCAGAAACCCGTATCTCCGCTGTCGCAGCTCGGCGAGGGCTCTCTCTCCCCGGCTTCAGACCGCTTTAGACTTGCATCTATCAGCATTCATATGATCGGCAGGTATATCCGCCATTGATGGCAAAGCCCACACGCGTTGCCCACTAGAAAAGCGCCCGTCCTACGCCCTACGACAGAGCCTCGCTCGCAGATAACAATGTCAATTGTTAACTTAAAATACAAAGCGTACACAATAAGCACAATAAGCCGCGAATACTTCATTCGCGCAAAGTGTTTTTCTTTTCAAACGCAGTTCTTGTCTTCTCTCGTATCAATTTTTATCGTCTCGTCGCGTTACAGGCGGATCTCGACCGTTTTAGATTGAACGTCGGGATAACTTCTCAAACACAGGGTTATCGCGTTTCAAATTATAGCAAGCCCGCTCGATTCGATTACGCATTACGAGATTTCGCGAAGCGGCGTCAAAATCACACAATATATTCTGGGCACAGGACATGTCCGTAATATCGTTATCGGTTAACGCAATTTTCGTCCAACATCTTCGTCGCACAGGATACTACCAGCTACATCAGGTTCATTATTTAATGTAATTACGACAGGGTAAAAGTCTTTTCCTCAAAGGATAATGGACTCTCGTATCATGTATTTTCGCGTCCAATATTAGACACAAACACGATTCTTGCTGCGAAAAATTTCATTCCAATTGAAAATCAAATCACACTTAAAGAAAAATATAGTTACTTTTCGACCCAACCATAATTTACACGATTTTATAATATTTCCAACAATAAATATAATTAACTTAACTAAATGCAGCATTATGTTAACCATAATTATCATTAGAAATATTATAAAATTGTGGTTGGATTCGAAAGTAACATTTTTCTTTCAGTGAAGACTCAACATGTTTTAGCAAGACAAATTTATCTAATCAAATTTAATTTTATTGAAAGGACACGTTCCCCGAAATACTTGTCGCCAAATCTCATACGTTTGCGCGTCATAACTCATTCTGTATGTTACAATGGTTAACGTATCACGCTGTCAGTGGCAGCGAGCTTATTCCGTAAAACGTTTACAAGTTACGACATGCGACGACCGCGACTGGCACAATGTCGTGCCAGGTAATATCATTATTTTGCTGCGCGGTGGAAGTTATTACGGGACACGATTCACTAATGCGCATCGAACGTTATTACTCGGATTTATTTTGCCGTCGTCGTTTCGCTGGAAACTCCGTCGGAAAAGATGCCGTCGTATCTGAGGGAGAAGGATAATTGGAAAACATTGTGGCACCTCGATGAATCCCGACGGCCGATGACACGTACGGTCCAACCTCGTCATTATTTTATACGTTCGGCTACATGCACTGTCGATACCGTTCTGATATGCGGCTTGCGTGAAGTAATGTCTATGCAAACGACGCGCGAATCCACCGGGGGACGACGAAATGTAGGCTTACTTTTTGTTTTTCATCCTCCTGCGAAAGGAGGTGTCGCGAATAGCGCCGTTGCTGATGGCAGACGCTCGTACCGCAGGGATGACTGATCCGCACAGTCATTTGGGCTTAGCGAACCCACGGACCCGAGCTCAATACTCTGCGGACAATCACACACATTTACATATCACATACACGTGCATTTTTATTAGTGACAATAATGCATTTGAGGAAATGTTAAAATAGAATACAAGAAATTTAACCCTTAAAGACTATTACGGGTGAAAAATCACCCCAAGTCAACTTTGTTACGTACATAGTCACACTGAAAAAAAATTGAAAACGGACAAATCAGAAAAGCTTTTAGGATTGATCAAATATTCTGATTATTATAATAGAACTCAATACTTTATAACGTATAATTATCTGTTTTCAACCAGAATTTTTTTTCAATGCAACTATGTAAGAGGACTGATTTGTTTTATGTAACGTTATCATTAGTGATAGCATGAATAATTATTCAAAAAATTAATATTACCAGTCATTATGTTTTTTTAATAATATTAAAGCAAAATTCGCATAGCCCGAACTTTTATTTTATGATAGCCTTTAAGGATTAATTTGCGAATAATAAGAAAAATAATACGTGTTTGATGAAGCACAGACATACACAGAATGTAGCAAAAACTGTACAACTCAATTTTTTATTTATGTCTCTTGATGAAAGAAAACAGACACCTGCGTGCACTCTAAATATCGGGAGTAACCCGAAATTAACTCCTTCATCTGTAAACAGTTTTATAAAGTGGAAATAACACTCTACACATCGATTACATGTTTAGATATGAATGGAAAGTCTAATTGCAACGCGTTCTACGAAACAACCGTGCCACTTTATTCATGAATAAGTAAACTTAGGCGGTGTAATGTGCTACCACTTGGCCTAAGTACACAACCGCGTGATGCTTAAATATTGCGGTGGCATTTGTTACCACGCGAACCGAAAACGTTAATTACGTTCCGGCCACACGATACCGTCCGTGGTTACTAAGCACGAGTTTTAATCCCAAGCAATCTTCTCTGTTCACACGAGCAAATTTATATTCCGGAGAATGCTAAGGTCATAACATTAACGGTCTTGATTAGAACCAGAAGTAGCTACTTCTAACCGTAGACGCCGCGAATTAATTACAGCTATATTAATTGCCACTAGAATAACTCGCGA
The DNA here is from genome assembly GCA_928718305.1 of Tetramorium bicarinatum. Lineage (NCBI taxonomy): Eukaryota > Metazoa > Arthropoda > Insecta > Hymenoptera > Formicidae > Tetramorium > Tetramorium bicarinatum. Next base: position 7,322,347 of record OV788320.1, read on the forward strand.
TACAAAAAGTGTACATGTAATAATCGAGAAATATCATTTAGAGAAATACGCGAAATGGTCAATGCAAAAATTATTCAGAATTTTTCACTGACTTTTTTGTCTTCCCCTCCAATTGAAGACAATGAAACTATGGAACAATGTCACGTAGTATCCCCGAATTTCCCTCACGAATGCAACCTCTCTCTCTCTCTGCATGAATTTTTCCAAAAATAAAAAAAAAAGACATTTCCGCTCCTATCAGTATCGAACAATTGCACTCTCCCTCGAAGCACCCCCTGTAGCGTATCATCCCCGTAACACGCCACTAGTGACACACAAACACGCGATGGCGATGGTGAGACCTTCCACTGAACGGCGAAATGGCGTTGTCTGTGTTCCAGCAGCATCCGAACGCGATCAACAATAGCGAGACGAGCGTGGGCGGCGCGTCGGGTGCGTGCGGAAGCATCCCGGCGCCCGGGGAGGCCGGATGCAGCAGCAGAGTCGGCAGCAGCAGCGGCGTCGGCGGCGGCAGCGGCGGCGGGATGAGCTCCGGGCAAGGGTGCGAGCAGGCCCACCACGGGGGCCCGTCGTCTCATCCGCCGAGCCACGCCAAGTTCCGGCACGGCCTGCTGCAGCTTATGATCCACACGATCGATCCGCTCCACGACGGTCAGTCCCGCGCCGGTATACCAACTCCACACTCTATCACTCTCGCTTGCAGCTTGCGCTTTTCTGTTAGCACGTTGGATTACTCGTGATTTTTCTGGTGCCTGCTCTGGTGTCGTTCCAACACGTCGCGCTCGGCGTTCGCTTCCGCGCGCGCGCGCGCTTATCGCTCCGTTCCGCGTGCCGCGGGTAGTCAAGTACCGCATCGTCTGCCGATATCACACGTTCGGTCGGGAGCTCTTGATAAAACGGATGTCGCGATTTCGCGGTAATTCCACAAAAGTCTGGTCTGCACGATTAAACTGATATGAAGAACGCTGCTCTTGATGGCACTCGCGAGATAGATTCATGCATTTTTCATGAGCTTCGGTATTTCGAAAAATGTGGATTCGTTGTATCGGAGAGAAGATACATGTGAACACATTTCTTTTCCTTCTCTTTTAAGCTAAATAGCGCTTTATTTCTTAGTCAAAGAGTTATTGAATTTCTTGCTTGCTAAAATAAATGAACAATGTCCAAATAAATGGACCAATTATTAAAGAAAAAAATCAAACCAGATTGAAGTGCTTGCAGCGCGACCGCGTAGAAACTTCAGTGGCGATAACAAAGTTTCCACGGAATTTCAAAACGAATATTAATAAAATGCTCGATCGAGGCCAATTAAGAATCTCTCGGCGACGGAGCGACGCGGAGCGAAAAGCAGCCCGACGAAATTTTTCGCCAGCAACACAATTCCGTTGCGACTTGACGAGGTTTTCGATCATTATTACAATCATTAATTAGCGTAGATAACAGCTGTCTGTGATGTAATTACGTTGCAGCATGAAATTTCAAACGCAATCGATATCTATTAACATATAAAATTACGACATCTTGGAAAGTATAATCGCGTAATTGTGATGTTACTCGATAGCTATTTTATTTGTTGCATGTTTGTATGTAGTCAATTGATAGCCGCTTTTATGTGTGATCGTAATGCCGCAGGCGAGCTGAAGCGACGGGGAAGCTTTCGGAAGCTCGTTCCGACGACATATCTCCGAGACAAGTCGCAGAATTTCCGACAGCTCGACGGATAAAGTGTTTTTAAATGTAGAACTATGCGAGCGTTTAATAAAAAACCCCCGCGGCTTTACGTAGCAGACAGACGGACTAATATATACGTGCTCAAGGCTTTAATCTCTCTTCGGAAATTCTACCGCGCGGAATAAAATTTCACTCTCGCAACTTAAACGCCGTAAATTTCAAATGGCAAAAGACCCCACGGCTAATCGGCTGATAAATTCGCAATTTTTTTTGTCTGATAAACAAGTAGTAATTTAGTATTTATTCGCTGAACGAGTCATGCCTCGATGAAAATGAAATGACTTGGTATTTACATTATTACTGGAATTTGTATCATTGTTGGACGAGAATTTCTCTGTGTCGAATGATCGTGTAGCAACATAATGTTTATAATTTCTGCACAATTTTTACGTCAATGCGAAAACTGACACCGTCAGTTCCTTCAATCCAGAGAGATTTGTTCACTTATTTTTTTCATGTGAAAAATGATACTCGAACTGGCTTGATATTCAAACAGGAAGAATCACGCGGAAGCGCATTACTATGGGGAGCTTCTTTGCAGATTCGTGTTATCGATTGTCGAATCGTAATTTAGCATCGCTCGTTCGTTAATGTCATAAAGGACGTCTGAAATGTGCGTGAAATAAGAACGGTGCCCACATTTTCAGAAGAGCTGCATGTTGATCTGACAACACGGTTTCATGAATGACAAACGTAGCTAGTCTGCAGATAGTATAGCCTTGCTATATTGAGAGCTTGTTTGTCGGAGATCTACAGCATGCATGCCATATCGATTGCGACGATAAAAAGCTCTCAACGCACGCTGCATGTTATATTTATTTCTCTGTCTACTCTTCGATTTTTTTCCCCCCATATATTTATAAAGTCCAAGAGGACATAACTATCGATTAATGAATAATATTTTATATCGAGTTATCCTCTTTCGGATAAATATACGACGCTTTTTGGCGACGTTTCATCTATGTGCGCTATGCAGGCATCGATGAAAACTCCTCCGTGCAGGAATTTTGTATCGAGCGCCCCTAGAGCTTGATTGGTTTAAATTTTCACTGTGTTCGGGATGCGTCCAAAAATAGTTATCGATGACGAACGTGATCGCTGGGTCGTGCCTCAGGCTATAGCCACCCGTTAATAAATAATTCGGTGGAGATTGGAAGCGCGTAGGAAGTCAATGCCATGATACTTTCCGTTCTAAATTATTAGCCTTATCGTCCATTAACCGTTCGTCAACATTTAGCACGCGCATTACGCTCAATTATGTTCTTCGCGGCATTAATTCGAATATTCTCCCATGATTGACGTTTATACGTCTCGTTTAGCCCGTGTCGACATCAAATCGGGCTTCAATTTATTTTCTGCGCTGAAAGACCCGCCAAATAGGCTCGCGCAGCGTTTTGCCGACTGAAAAATATGTTTGCACGCTTACCAGGCACGTTCTCGTTTATCTTACATATAAATATTCTCATATATCTAATCCTTTTTACGTCACCATTCGTGCCTGAATATTTTACAACGCTTGTCACTATGCAAGCTCTTGTAAATACGTGATTCTTACAAATTCGTGAATACAAAGTATTTATTTTCATATGTGCACGATATTTCAAGTTAGCCATTTATACTCGAGAAAGAACCGCACCCAAACAAATTCTACTAAAAAAAAGTACAACAATTAAACAACGAAAACTTAGCTGATTGTAATGTGAATTTTGATCAGTGCAATCTTAATTGAGCCTTTCAATTAAAATCTGAAGCATAAATTACAACAATTGAATTATACAGTTAATCGATAAAGATCCTATCAATTGCTTGAAGTGCAGCCTAGCCTCACTTGTTTTCAATTATCGTCAGATATACGATGTACGTTCGGCCAACTCGAATCACCGCCACGAGCGGATTCTACACAAACAGCATCCTTGCACCTGGATTCCCGGATCATTGAAGTGAACACTGAACAATCGTATTTCCGATTAATACGTCGAACCGCGATTAAACAAACGAACACGACCGGACAGAGTAAAATTTCATTTTATTCTGAGGGAAACGTCAGATATTGCGGGAAAGGATAACAAGGCTCTCTCGATCGCGCGATATATCAGCACGATTAGAAGCGTCGGAGGATTAAGTGCGCGCGATACGACGCGTGAAAGCACCGCTTGGTTCCAGTCCGGGGGTGGGCTGGAGAATAAATGCGAGTCCATTCCGATGATATTTCTCCCTTGTTCGCGGCCATCCGTGTGCATTTATAGATCGAAGCGCGGGCGCGCGCGAGAGACGGAGAGCATTATTTCACCGTAGACCCGCAGTCGCAGTCGCAGTCGCCGCACACGCGGCGGCATTAACAAAAGCGCGGAGAAACGCACGATAACGTTTCTATTTTCTAAACGGCCCGCATTACTGAATCGGTCGCGACGCGGCAACTCGAATTTCCGCTCGTCCCGCTGCAAAATGCCATGTTACGCGTAGGCAGATAGATCTCTTAGCTCTCCCGGGTTTCCGGACGAAATCGCGCGCATCGATCTTGCGACGATAAACAGATAGTGAATAAAATGGGGCGCTGCGTGAACAATTGCGCGAGAGACGTGGAAAATCTCCGCAGAATGCCGCTTAAAGCCGACGTGCGATATATCATTTAATTCCGTTTTATAATTCCCGTCATTGTTATTAATCCCGACGCAAACGGTTAATTATCGTTCCGCGTCGCTTAGCGTATCGCGGACTTCCCACGTATCTCCGAGCGGGGATAAACGCGAAATCCTTTGAAGAATATGACCTTGCCGTTGAACGACAAACGACTCCCTTTGTTACGTCCGTGCACGCGCCATTAATACGGATCGGCTCAGAAATAGGGACAGCTCGCATTTATCGGCGCGCGGTAGACAAAACGCGACGGGGTTGCAGCCCCCGCGAAAGAGGGCCGTCTAATTGATGGTCAGCCCTTCTTCGCGGAGCCGCCTGACCTGACCCATTTTGTGTGCGGCCGTCTTCGGCTTACACGATACGAACACATACAGGACGAAATCAATCCTACGAGGTTGCCGGGTTAGCTCGTGGATTAAGATCCTTATCAGCCGCGCCGCGCGAGGGCACTCTGTAACTTAATTTAGCGGTTAACAAACGCCGTCGCGCGAATTTGTTCCGAGGACCGGACGGAAAGAGAGCGGATGCGCGGTCGTTTCCAAGGATAAGCGTGCGATTATCCGATTAGACGCATCTGATAATCCGGGAGCGTCGAAAACAGGAAGAAAAGGTCGCTTCCCGGCGCGATGACACTGGGAAAGTTTGTTCTCCCGCAGTTTCAGCGAGAGTGATGGCAACAAAGCGACACTACTGGAATAGCAATTATCGGGAATTATCGGGCTAAAGAGATTGCATGTCACCGGGAGTGATGTAACGCAACAGTTGCGATTGTAACGCGACTGCAGAATTTCGTGTCAATTTGTTCGACGTGGCAATATAAATGTTAACAATACTCGAACGTTACGAAAATATCGGCACGGACGAGCAACGGATAATCGATCTATTGTGCAGAAGACACAATTACACGCCGATATTACGTGCCGAGCTATTCCGCCTTACGCCGCGAAGTCGCGGATTTCGATAAGTCATCCCCGATATTCCTTCCGCTCTTGCGGAATAATTGCATTACGTGTCTATCACATTTTTCGTTCATCCTCACGCTTTTGTCAAACAAAATATTATTTTCGAGGAAATTAGTTTTAAATGTGTGCCACCCTCAATTCCTATAAATTACGAAGGAATAAAATTATGACTGTTTTTTACATCGATATTATCTCTAGTTCAAAAAAGCAAATAGTAATATTTGGAAAGTCACAGTTTATTAAATGTATCATATTGATCGTAAATTTCGACTCTTTTTTTCCGCGAGTTGTCAAGCGTTTTTCGCTTTAACAATGCTCGCACTAGTTCGCGGGTACGTACTCCCCATGAAATAAAAAAAAATACCGGACCGACGTTGACGTGAGAACGTTCGGATTATATCGCGCAAAGCGATGGCTGCGGCCATTCGGCTCGGCAGCATGTTAATTCTCAGCATCGATCTCCGCCGAGCTGCCGAGAGTGTCCGAAAACGAAATGGAAGTCCGTATATTTGTCCGCCGCTCTCTGCGATAGCATTGACCCCTTTCACGATATTTTACGGAAGAAACTCTGCACGAAAGTATGATCTTAACGGGTGTAATTAAGGACTAAAAAGGTTACGATAGCCCTTCCATAAATTTACAGAGCTTAATGGCTAGACATTAATTTATTTAAAGTTTAAAAAGTCTTGGTTGATTTTCCTTGTATTTCGCTTTTTATCCGGCTGTAAAAACCGCCGTAATATCTGGCCAAGTGAATTACCAATTTGGGATTTTCATCAGCTTTTTGTACGATCACTTGACGCCTCCTTCACCGCCACGGGAATATCTCCACGATGTTACGGTTGACTCGTATCACTCGAAAATACGGTAGGTAATATCCCAAGTGATGCCTGTTCGATTTCCTGTTCGAGTGACACACTCGAACGTGTACGTGTCTCGTGTCACTTCAATCCGCGCGGCCATCTAATCCCGCGATATAGGCCAGCTCGCCCAAACTTTGGAGGGCGATAGAATTGTAGAGCTATCGATATATCTAGATGGATGGATGTAGATAGTGTAGCGCTTTATTATGCAAAACCATAACTGGCGCTACTTGGACTGCGTAGAATATGTTTCATAATTAACAACTTCCTAAGGCGGTGAAAAGACTCGTCACTTTCCTCGTTCGGTATAATTCCAAAATACAAATCCCTTTCGCGACGGGACAGAAAATATGCGCCCGCGTATGACGATCCTCTAAAAGTCGCTCGATCGTCGACAAAATACGGGAAAGGTTACTATAGTGTGACTCGGTCGTCACACATCCGCGAGTCCGCGCGGAAATAACGCGATAGAATCCCGCGGCACTCCATACATAGGACACTTTTCTTTCCACCTACGTATCCGTCGTGAGAATCCGCTCGCGACGGAAGCACGTCATTAATCTGGATAGCGTGGGAAACGTTCAATACGACGTTTTCAAAAGCGCACGTACACCCGTCCCGTCCTCGCGAGGAAACAGTGAATTCCCGCTCCTCCACCGCACGGTAATGGATCTACGCGCTGGAATAGATCTGCGTGTAATCCTCGACTCCGCTTACATCTTTCGCGGGATCCAGAGAGAGAGAGAGAAAGAAAGAGACAGAGAGAGAAGGAAGGGAAGAGGACGGAGCGGAATGCGTTTCGCCGCGGCGGTGGACGCGCTGGCGACGCCGGCGGCGTCGCTCAGTGGTTGGCTTCGAATAAATTTGCGGGTCGCGTTTTGAGTATATCCTGAGCGGTGGTGAGTGGCGAGTGTGTATCGGGACCCTGACCTAGAAACCAACGCGTATCGATCGTAACTAGCGAATCCACACTTGGGGCTCGCCTTCCTTTTCCCTTCCTTTAACTCCGACGCTTTAACGTCATCCAGACACCACTCGAGATAATGCCGACAACGGCGACCAAGGACCCGCTGTTTCTACAGCGCTCTTGGACCCGCTGTTTGTATACCGTTGTGCCTCGACGCGCTGCCGAGATTTCTTTTTTTTTTTTCTTTTAAAATCTTGCCAAAAAGAGGAATCTCCGTACTCTTATTATTTACGATATTTAAGTACGATTTACGATTGCACGTTTTTAATCTGGTTATGTAAGAAATTACGTACCACGTCGTTTTAATTAAATTAAGCGAGGGGAAGCGCAGATTGCACGCTCTTCAAATACATGTGAAAGCATTATGCAATTAAACAAAAAAGGACGATAAAGCTGCAGATTAATATATTACTCGAAATCGCGCGAGAATGTTGAATTCGCTCGCGACGCGCTTTTACAATTTTACGCTGCCATCTTTTTATCATTAATTCGTGTCGCAATGCAGTATTACGTCGTTGAAATGTTTTCAGGCTAATTATTAGCATACTCTTTCAAAAAAGTCACTCGCCGCGATTGATGATGAGGGTAAACGAAGGGATGGACGCGTTCAAAGTGTAACCAGCTTCTTTTCCTGGGCACCGAAATCTCTATTAACAGGCAACTAATCTAAGAGCTTAAATAGGTCCCGTCGGAGATTATAAGCCATGAATTAATAGAGAGAGAGAGAGAGAGAGAGAGAGAGAGAGAGAGAGATCTGACAATAAGAGATGTTGTAGTAGCAAAGATTGACACGAGCTATTCGTACGGAAGAGAACGAAAGATGACGTAAAAGATAAAATATTTACATTCTATTCTTATGATAAAAGAGAAAATAGCCGTGCACTGTTTTAAACGTCCGATTTATATCAGGTGCGGCATTAGAGTATAATAAATGTGTTAGCAGCAATACATTCTTGGAATTTACGAAATCGAGATAAACATGCAACGGAGAGAAGCACGAGGAATTGTTGCGCTATAAAAAAGAATTATATTAAATTCATGCTGTGTTTACATTCTGTTTTGCATCGCTATATCAACGATCGCAAGAAGAAAGCCATTCACGTCCACCTGATAGATTTCCTCGTACCTAACGTCTCTGGAAATGGAAAAGTTGGAAATGGAACTTATAGTTTATATAGCACTTGACAATTACATTAGTAGGTCACAGATGTATCAACCTGTTTGTTAAACTTTATTACTTCGTTTTGTTACGATTGGTACGATATTATCCGCTTTATTCTGCACTGTATAGTCGTCGAATTATTTATCATCAAATTACACATATATACAAGTGAGATCTCGCACATGAGCGTTATACGCACAATCTTCTACGCAATTGTATTACCGACTCCCTTTCAGAGTGCGATATAATAATTAATTTTACATAATAGTTCTAATAATTAATCTTTAAACGTTGAGATCGTCCTTTCATGAAGCTGAATTATTAATAGTACTCTCTTTTTTATTAAAAAGAATAATTTGCCAGGAAATTCACATGAAAGCTTAATCGAATAGAGAAGAGCAAATTCGTCTCTTTAATCCGTACGGCATTAATTGCGAATATTTTATAGATATTCTGATGAAAAATTCACTTTATTGGATGATGTAGAATTTATGGCAGAAAAAAATCAACAGCACAGAAACATTTTTACACTCGGCCGACGTTTCGCGATACTACGGGCGCACTTTATGGCCGAAAGTCAGTAGAATCTGCGGTGGTATCTGTGTATCTCTGCGGTTTCTGGCCGAAGGCGGCGCGCGAGTGCGAGCAATCAATCACGTCGGGTTTTGCATTAGAATTACCTAGCACCCACGCCTTAATCGCTTACACGCGAGGCAGTATTCGATACCGGCCGACAACGAAAGGCCCCGGTTAACAGAATCGATCGACCTTAGTCAAAGTGTTTGGCAAAAGAAGCGCGGCATCGATTTTGCCGAGAGTTCTTGGGGTGCACCGAAATGACGAGTAAGAGAGAAAGGCTGTAACAGGATGTAAAGGGCAAGGGTTTCTCGGTGTGATCTTCACGTACGCGGACGATCGTGATAGCCGATAAAACAATTCTTTCTTAACTACACTTAGGACACAATCGTGTTCCACATCGATTTTCATGTATAAAACTCGCGCTACTTTTATATCGTATCATTTTCGATAACTTTTTCGATTATAATTTTTTAACAAAGTGCTGCAATACTTTTGAAAATCTTCTCAGTCGTATCGAAAAATGTATCTGTTTTTTTAGCCTACAAAATGGCAAGAGCAAATAGATATGGCAAGTGCTCGAAGTCGGGTTTAATTTTCTGTATAATTCGCTAAACGGGGCACCGGATGACAGCGGAACTCGTTATCCCCGGTACTACCGTGACCGTTTTGAATTTAAAAGGAGATTACCCCGAGACGAGTTATTGAAATCTGACGGGAATGAGTTATTGAAACCTGCGCCGTTTCCATAAGGAAGACACCGATTCTGATCAACTCGGCCAGTGCTTTGAGAAACTTAATAGTCCTTGATTTAGGTGACTCTCTCTCTCTCTCTCTCTGTGCAGCCTTATAATGACAATCTTCGCGTAATCGAACCTTCTCCGAAAGCGAGATATATTATTAAGATAAATGAGAGGATTGTGTGACACATAGCGAATCTTTCTTTATTAACATACAAATGATGTTGATAATATGAATTTTCAAAATCAATTTTTTAATATAAATTTGTGCTAAAAACTTATTTATTCTAGAATAAAATTGGAAATAAAATATTGAAAAAAAGGCTGCAACTTTTAAAACAATTTGCAGTTTGCAGTTTAAATAAATAAAATAAAATAAGCAGTTGACGTTAATAATTAGCTTCTCGCTCTAATCTCAATTCGACCAAGAGACTCGATCATCCATTGATATCTAACTCCAATCGAACGTGACATATGGCTAAGCCCTCTTAAAGCCCTTTTTCTATTCTCGCTCGAATAACGCTGCGCTCGATTCGGCGACTCGACAAATACGAAAGCATGTCACCTGTTAACATAGTAGCTGTTATTCCACCAAGGGGAACAGGACACCCCTTGTTAGCTTTCCACGCGCCCGTGGTCTTTAACTATGCACGAATTCCCCGTGCTGTCGGGGACAACTATAGAAAACATTTCCGACCAAGTTACGTCGCAACTTTCGCGCATTATTCGACGTCACTTCTCCCGGTCCTCGACAGCTGATGCTTTTAATTGTTTATAAAGCGAGAGCCGGGCAGCCCTGAGTAAACGCGGGGTTGATTGAGTTTTGTGGGTTAACAGGCAATGCCCTGTCGAGCCCGCTTCCCATATCACGCCGACCTGTGAACCTACCAACTGCTCCGATTCTCGACGTTACACTCCCGAGCGAAGTTACATTACCCGACGTTACACTACCTTTCCTCCATCCCGAAACTAGTAATCGACTGTGAGTTTAACAGATTGAGACACGACAGCTAACCGCTAGCTCTCTTCCCTCCTCGCCGTTTCTTCTGACCCATCCTTTCCCTCCTCCACCCACTTCCTTTTCCTGGCTTGCCATCTTGCTCCGGGCAGCTTCGGGGTCGATACTACTATCGCACTCCACTTTCCAGCCCCCGGGCTCCTTGCCTTTCTTTTCTCGCCTCGTTCCCACCTTTGGAGATGAAGGCCACTTGCTCGAGCTTTTTCTCTTTGACCTACTGCTGGCATCGGCACGCAGATCCGTGATCCCTTGGCACGAAGCACGATAAGCGGTGAGTTAGGTAGGCCCTTTTAAGCTCGATTCACGCCACGGACAGAGCAGTGATCGCCGCGCGGTTTAGTCAGTCTACTAGATCATATCGCGATCGGGATCGATTTCGAATCAAGTCTTTGATCTCTCAACGGTTTGCTTATCAAAAATATAATCTCGGTACGATATGTCGCTCACGCCAAGTGACCTTTCGCTATCGCGCCCACTATCTTTTTTGCAAACCCGCAGAAAATGTTAAAACTGTATTGTTCAACTGTAAATGGTTGAAAAATGATATCAATTTTTTTTTTTACAAAACCTTACATCTGAAACAGCTTTGCAAACATAGATGCATCGCCGATATTTTTTATCGCTCTCACGCCATTATTCTCTTTTTTAATTTTACGAAGCACCGTACGAATGGACCCGTGTTATCGCGGGTGGGGGGGGGGAGGGATCCAATTTCTGGAATAAAACAAAAAGGCTATAGATGTATGCGCGGACAGTGCGCGCTGCATATAGAAAGTCGAAATAAATAACAAACTACGTTACCGCTGAGAATGACTCCAGTCTATTTCCATATAATGCCGAATTTCAGTTTCCCTCGCTCCTTCTTTTTTATCCGTCTACTTTTCGTTTTAATCCGCTACCAGCGGGCAACAGCAAAAGTTCGCACGAGCTGTGGTAACCGACATATTTGGAGCACCTCACTTTTGGCTCGCGAAAACAGATTGTTAGCTAGTTACTTCACGATACTTTCTAACGAATGCATTTGGATGGTGTAACTTTGTTTTAAATACATTCCGGCTATCACAAATGGTACGGAAACCTTGGAGAGCTTTAAAGTAATTTTACGTATCACAATTTGTTTCAATTACTTTTATCATGTGAGAGAGTGCAAAGAAAAAATAATATGAAGTCTGTGAGAAAACTGTGTCAAGAAGTGAATAATTGATAATTCCTTCTCTTCTGTATTTCTCTATTTTTAGAATCTTTTTTTTTTTCTTACAATGAAATACAATGCAAAATGCAGATATCCCGTCTATGCACAGTTGAATGAGTGGGACAAATAATCATGTACGATTATACAGATTTGTCTTCCTTTATTGCGAGAGACCCCATTAATAATTTAATAATCGTCTTACATTATTGTAAAATCCATTAGTAATTTAATAATCGTCAAACCAATCCGAGTATGCCCCGATCATCCGTTAAATGATTAATTCGTAACATTGTAAAATCATTTCGCTCTCACCAAAATCTTTCAAATCTCTCTGAATTAAGTATATCCTAATCACACGTGCGATAATTCTACTTGTCGTTTATTAACGAAGGTTACCAACGAACGTGAAGGAAGAGTCTTACGATCACGGAAAGGTTTCTCACTCAGAGAAATAGATAATGTCGATTGATCGACTACTTGTTGAAATAACGATGATCCCTTTTAGCGGGAAGACCATCGAGTTCTCGAATTCTCTCCCTAAAGCTATCTATAGAGCATGCACATTCTAAATTATGCATGATCTGTACACATGGCGCACTGTGGATTGTATATATAGCGGAAACGGACGTGCATCATCTATACATGCACAAATGTCCTGTTTCTATATGTATTTATATTTCATGCTCGCTGGTTTAAAGCATGCTAAATTTACGGTAATAATTATCTGCATTGGATTAAATGCAGTGATTGGATAATGCAAGTGAATTTTAACAGGACTCGATGATATCGAGAAATATAAAAATATATTAAAAACTTGTTCCCCGGATAAAAATATACTGTTCTATAAAAGTGAATGTATGCTACCTGTAAATGGAAGCTTGCATTCATTCTTATTCTTTTCAGTTTTAATATTTGCCTTTAATATGCTGTTTTTATATTTTTCGTCGCGAACGCATTTCTGCTGCATGCTCCGCTGCATGTTGCACATCACTTCAGAAGTGAAATTAGAGACCTACGCAGCAAATATTACACTACGCATATTACATATATCATTAATCAGATCGTATTTTATATTTTTATGAAAGAACAACATTGTACAACATTAATATATTTAAATACTTATTAATTCTTAAATTATTATTTCGGCAAGAATTTTAAAGAGAAATAAGTAAACGTTCGCAATTTCGAAACAAAAGTACATTTAGTTTGTAGTATCAAAAATAAACTCTCCTCTTTTGCATGGTAATTTTTATTCCTGATATATTTGGCAAACAATATTTGTTAGATGTATATTATAAATGCATGAGGTTATTTGGTTTTTAAATTAATTAACATTTTGATAAAGCGCATACATTGATTGCAAAGTTTTCGTAAAATGTTATTGAATAAAGATATTAAAGCTTGTTGTTTTTTTCGAGTTTGCACGATGAAGAATTAACGTTAGCGATTCTTTGCATTGCAAACCACTAACATAAATTAATAGCGTTTACAAGAAATTGAGAAGGATGCTCACAAGCTGCTATTAGATCGAGAATCACTTCTAAGTGAATTAATGAATCGTGTTTGTTCTCTTAAGGTTGGAGATTGTAGAAGTAAGTCCGTAGTACATATATCTTGACGAGGGCGACAGTATTCTATACGTTTTTCTGTAGAATTAGGGTAAAGGGTAGAATATAGCTGCATGGGACGAACTTCGATGTATCTTGCGATTATCTCGAAGTTGCATTTTCAATCTCACCGATTTACGTCGAGATTTCCTCAAGGTTGTAGAAATTTTCGATGATGCGAATGTAAAGAGCAAGTTTGATACGCGGCTCACGCGGATCGACGTTTTGTAAATGTCTCGCGCTCGGCTTATTTTGTGGAATAGGAACAAAGGACAAAGGAGCGGGAACGACATCTCCCTATTTTCCGATCGCAATCGGAAACTCGGCGAAGCGCGAAATTTGCGAGCATTGCGAAATTTGTTCGGACCCAACGAACCTGCTCCGATATAATACACGACAGTGGCTACTAAAGCACATAGTAGCAAGGCCGACTCAATTTCTGACAAAACAGCTCAGACACGTGTATAAACGTTGTCATTAGCGCAGTTCAACATGATCTTCGCATGTCTACGCGACACAGCTACGCTTTTTGTCAATGGTAGTCAATAGTCACTCAAACACCAAATTAGAAATTAGTCCTACATTTACAAATATATTTATTGAATATTTTTGCGGTCGTTCAATAAAATAAAAGTTTGTGTATTTACTGCTACTCTATTAAAATCTATTTCTTGTCTAATATTCGTCTGTTAGAAGAATCATAATCGAGATTTTTCATTTAGCTTCACGCTCGAAATTTTGCGAAAACAATTATGACGGCGCGAAAGAAACGCCGTGCATTTTTATTGTAAATTCGACTACGAGATGATCGCACAATTAAGAGCTAATGCATCGTGCTCCTGCCCTCATTAACCTGCATGTCTGGTGCTGTTCAGGCAAGGTGGACGAGAAAGCGACGCAGCTGCATGCGATAGCGTCGCTGAAGGTGCTACTGGATGCCACCAGGCCGCATAACGGCGCCGCGACGTCGACCGCCGCCCATTACTCCGGCGCATCCTCGAAAGAGACAACTCTGCAGCTGCAGCAGGGCTCGCAAGGCACCACCACCACCACCACGACTACGACGACCACTGCCGGCACCACCGCCGGTATTCAGGAACTTCCGAACGGCGGGATCGCCGCCGGTCTCGACGCTGGACTCGATTCGGTAAATATCGAAATATGCAGGAAATGCCAAGTATCCCTGCGACAGATTCATCGATTCTGGCATCGCCGGCGGACGTTGGGATTATTAAATTAAATTGCCGTCGCATTCATTCTCGTATAATGATCCTTTTTTTTCTCGCGTCGCGTCCTCCAAAATCGGAATACGGTGCTTACGTGACTTTGCAGACGTAACGAGACGAGACGAAACAAAAGTTCTTGCAAACACCAGCACGTTTGTGTCGTTTAATAAAATCGATCGGCATGTCTGCGAGTTATAAATGATCCCCCTATCCCTCTTTAGTTCTGCAAGTGAAGGAAAGGAACCGTATGTGGGTAGAGATCTACGGTCCGATTCGTTATACGGTGCACCTCGATCCGAGAGATTGAAATAGTTTCGGGCGTTTCCCGTACGCTGCACACACCGTCGTAAAACAAAGAGGCAACGCGAGCACGTTGATTGGAATTTGTCGTTCCACTTTTCTTGACAAAACGTTTGATTTGCCCGGCGGGCGTATCTGTCGCCGCGTTTCTCGTGACTCGTCCGAAATGCCTTGGTATTTCACCGATGATCGCGCGGGAATATTTCCAAAGAAAAATAACCCCCCAACCCCGATAAATTAGTACGATAGGCTAATTTTAGGATTAATATAACTTCGCGATGGCTGTCGCGCTCCTTGGAGCACGCGTTGCAAAAGGGCACGTTAGTTCGATATCGTTACGTTCTACTTTCCATTGTGAAATGTTTGCTTCTATCACGACTTGGGTATCCTGAATTAGAATAGGCAGTTTAATTCCCACAATACTGCGAATCACGCGAAGTAATCCTTTTTAACTTGCACGTCGAACTTGCCGTTATGGATGTAACATTTTCTACTCTATATATACTTTGGACCTCCTTCATTTTATCGCAGACTTTTATTGGTACAAAACCAGGACGATACAACCTTGCCATATAAAAGTTTTAACATTTTAATTATTTAGAAAGAAAAACAAGAGTGCGATAAAAGAACCTCGCGGCTAAATCAAAGTTAATCGATCAAAGTGTTTCAAACAGCGATGAAAGATTTCCTTGAGCAGAATTAAGCTGCGGTCTTACGAGAATTAACGCGTCGCCGTTGAAACGAAATTTAAGACAATCAATATTGCTTCCTGTTTAGCCCATTGAGTATCGTGTTCGTAAACGGTCCGCAGAGTAATAGCGGTGAGTCCCCAGAGTAATCAGCGTTAGCTTTACGCGCCGGAGCCTTAACGCGCGCGAGTATAAATCGGCGCGGTGTGTTCATCCATTAGGTCTTATCGGGACAACCGCAATTTTCACCCGCGAACTTGGCGATCGTAAATCAGAGCGCCGCTCGATATTTGTCGGCTTCGAACTTTAAAAGTTTACCCAAGGTTGTTTTTGCCTGCGTCGAAATTGCGATTTGCCGCGTCGCGCCGCCACGGAGGAGGGAGGGGAATGAGATACACGAAGGCGCGATCCGTCCGTGCATCTTTCGCGGAAAGTTTCGATTGGATCTCGGCGCGGTTGCACGCACCATCGCTGTCGGAGGAAGAAAAACAAACGGCCGACGGTCAGTATAAATTTTTACTTATCGTTTAACGCGTTCTTCTCCGCGATGGAAAACTTTTTTGCCACTCTCCCTCGGGGAAGGAACAACTGGCGAATCGATACAGTAAGAAAGGTAAAAAAACGCAACGAGCGATATTGCTTGTCTAAACTACCCCGTTGCTCGTCAGATGATATCGCGTAGAATTCTGCCCACCCCCTAGTGCGGACAGAGATAAATATTCAATAATTCTTCCCGACGGCACGTAGCGATAGGAACGTATATATATATTCGAAGATTCCTCATTTCCCGTCGCGCCGACCTCCAACTTGGAGGAGTCGTTTTATCGCTGTCCATCTTGCCTTCGGTGTCTTTCGCAGGGTCTTGGAGGGATCCTGAAGTGACATCGTGAATTACAGATCCGACAACAAGGACAAATAGGAATCCCATTTTCAAGTCCATTTAACGTTCAGCTAAGCCGCTTAAAGTAAACGTAAATGTTAGACTTTTGATTACGATGGAAAACCAATTTTCGCCAAAAGCGCCGGATAATCATAGTAAAACGCGCGTGTACGTATCTGATTTTTGCTCTAATTAAAAAAGGATTGTCTCGGGCGGCGGCAAAGCGAATCGGTAGTCGCCGCAACAAATTGCCATGCCGTGCACGACCCTCGGTTTAAATCGATAGTTTGCGTCGTGTCATTTTCTTGCGTCAAACATTCGAGCTTTTATCGCCACATTAACATTTATCACGTTCACCACGCGCGAGATAGCCGCTTAAAAAATGCATCGCATGTAAGCGTGGCATGTCCCCCGTCCTCGAATCTTATCCGGCATCGCCCTTCGTCTTTTACGATTCTACGACAAAGATCAACTCAGGCAAATCTGATTGAATCGGCCACAATATCCTGTGAGCTTCCGTTAAAAAGATAGTCGCAATTTTCAGTACACAATTCTATTTTAACGCTTTGAAAAGTTGCTCGAACGCGATATAAAAAAAAAAAGAGATATGAGTTATGTGATCCGTATAAAAATGCATTCCTTTTTTTTATTTCATTATCACAAGTAAATTTTTTAATTAAAATAATGATGTAACTTTAATATTTTTTTTTATATTAACGATAAAATAATATAATCAATTGGCATTTCTTAATTAAAAACCCAATCAGCATATTGTCGAATATAATGATCGAACACATAGCGTTTGCGGAAAAAGAATTGCACTTTTATATGAATTCGCTTTAAAATTAGACGGGAAATATAAAACCCGATGCTTTTGATTAGCATAATGTGAATAAAAAAGATTAATACTACTAATTTGCAGCGACAGGTATTAACTTAACGTTTAAAAGAGTCGTATAAAAGAGATTGCGCTTTTGTCGTGAAACGCTTTCGCAATAATCGCTGCGATATAAAAGAACTCTCATTTGATCGTTCTTGCACCAATCGTCCTTACCGTGACGATTATATGACGCAAAGAGAAATGTGAGAGAATGTCGAAACAGTTTTCCCGAGCGGCGCATAATCGTCGTTGCAATTCGGAGAGCTACTCTGCGGAAATATAAATCGGAACTTGACTATCCGGAGCTCTCTCGAGAATATTAGCCGGCGCTGGCTGGTATCGTGGCGCGTGGACGGTGCGGCGAGTAGTCTCAGGCGGCTTTGTCCTAAATGACCGAAGAGAGGGCCTTTTCATTTTGAATGCATCGGAGAATCTGGGTCAATGCTGCCGCCCGCCCGTCCACTGCGCATTTGCAGCCTCACTTGCGCTTCCCACGGATAATCGGAGCAAAGTCACCAACCCTACGATTTTCCGCGAAAGTTTGCGGATCTGTGGGAATACGGCGATGCGCCCGCGGAAAAGCTCACACGATGATTTGGTCCAGCAAGTAGTTTCGTTAAGTTCACAACAGAGTGACGAGATTCGAAATTAATGGTCCCCGAAGAAACTTTCACCCTGTAGAAGCTTCCGAGTCTTATCTTAATTTGCTTCTCAACATTCTTATATAATTTCTTACTTATGGTGACATAATTTAGTCCCTCATTAAATAGTTATAAACATTAGGCTAAATCTCGCACATTAACTTGGGCGGCTTTATCGTCTTTAGCAAACGCTGCCTTTTGATGTCGATTCTTGCTAATGATTAAATAAATGATTTATTCATTTCAGCACTTTTACAGTCAAAAGGCGGAACTTGATTTATATAAAATTTTAAAACCACATATGCTTTATTTCATTCATCCTTCTATACTTTCCTAGAATAATCTTCCGATATCCTGAGTGTCCCTGAACTTTTCTTCTTTCTCATCTATCTTATTACTTTATCGTCTCTTATCCTAATTCTACCTCTTCTTTTTTTTTCTTTCCTTCCATCTATTCTTTGTTAATCTCCAGCCTTTTTTTCTTCTTTCTGTATCCTCTAATAATTCCGAAGAAAACTTTCTATACTTCTATGTGCATATTATATTTTTTCTTTTTGCTTTCATTCTATTGACTTTTTCAATTCTTCTATGTGCTTTCCCTTCCGACTTGCACTCTTCCATGTTTATTCTGTATGTACATCTTCCTCTTCTTTCTAATCTTTTCTCTTCCCTTTTTTCCTCCTTCCGTTCTCTAATAACTCCAGGATGTAGTTTTCCACTCTCTTTTATCTTTATATATTTCCTTCCTTTCTTCTATATTTTCCTTCCCTTTTTTATTTCCTGCGCAATCTCTAATCTTCCTCTTTTTTTTACTCTCCCATTATTTGTATTCTTATTCCCTATTTTTTTATTGTTGCTTTCTGTCTTTCTTTTCTCCTAATCAATCCTTGCTTCAAAATGAAAATTAGTTCAATGTACAAGGAACTATATTTATTTCGTTCTTGAATATGAGTATGCTGAAAATGATACTTTACAAATGCTTTGTGGTATTATGTTGTGGTTCGAGAACAAGAAAACAATAGAAAGATATTTTATGCTTTTGCAATTAACTCGTGGTTATTAAATCTTTGAATTTTATAATATTCTTCAATAATGTATATAAACGTTTTGTTCGTATTTTTCAATGAATACTGTATTTTAAGGAGAATTAATTACATAAATTTGACCTGCAAATATTTTAGACTGAAACTAATTGTAAATAATGAAAAACTTCATTCCAGGAGAATCTCATTTTTTAAATATTTGTTCACAGGGCGAAGAGGATGAACCTCCAGAGGCCTTGAACATGGGCTGGCCAAGCAGTCCAAGAAAAAGGCTAACTTACATTTTGGTCGCGCCAATCTTATTTCCTCTTTGGTTGACGTTACCGGATACAAGAACACCTAGAGGTAATCAATAATTATCTTTTTGTGTTTATATATTATAGATTCAACCAATCTATAAAAAATCATTTTTCACTCAAGTGAATATCTCTCGATTTCTACTATCATCTTCTCAGTTTAAAAAATTTATATATTTTATAATGCAAATATGCAAAAAATTGAGAAAATTACGTTTATATAATTTATAATTTTGCGAAATTAATGCATATATCTTGTACACACGTACTTGTACTAAAACATAGATATCTATATTACAAAGATTAATATAATAGCTTTGCGAAAATCAAGTAAAACAAAATTTTCTCAGCCACTTGATCGATGAGAAGCGGCCGAATATTTGCACCAACACCAATGCTTCATCCGACGGCCTTCTCTTTCAATGTTTTTACTGTTGACTATTCGGATAGTAATATTAGGTTTCTCCACACTGACGGATAATCGGTCTTGAATAGAGGCAAATGAAAACTGGAGCAAAGACAAAAGCAAGACCTTTTGTTAAGCGCAAGAGCGATTAAGCAGTTTCATTTACATATCTTGCATCTATTGCGAGACCTAAACTCCTTTCTCCTTGAAAAGTCAATTAGGATATTTATGAAACGAATGTATAAGTCTTCAAGGACGCTGAATTTAATTTATCAAAAGTATTTTTAATCAGTAAATACGTCTATGAACTTGCAGCAATGTCTGGCGCTCCGCTTTTTGTCTTTATTCTTCGCTTATGTCCTTTATCTCTATTCTTTGATAATGAGACGGTGATATTAAGACATAGATAATATATCACGATAATTTCCACTCCAATTTCATAACTCATTAATAGTAAAGGAGAATATATATTCATGTGCATTCACACCCAACTCGCCCTCGACTGCAATAAATTGTGAACCGCGATAGATATCCGATCTGCGTATTACCTAAGGAATGAAAATCGGCGAGTTCCAAGAATCTCACGTGATACCAACCAACATTTTACGCTTGATTACATGTTAATTGCATGCATATATATATATACGTAATGCCCCGCTTTGCTGATAGAGGCATGAATGATTATCCGTTCGCTGGAAATATTATCCAGGTAGACGGAAGAGGTGCGGAAAAGCGTTTCGACTGCGCCATTAATTACGACCGAGAAAAAAAGAACTCTAGGCGTGTATTTTTTTTCTTCGAACCCGCCGAAAATGTCAGGATCAGATTAAATCCTATCAATCAGCGCAAACGTCGCGCGATGTTTTGCCCCCGCCTGGTATCGACCCCGTGGTAATATTAACTCAACTCTGGGAATTCGGGATTCCGAGCCATCGATTTCGTCGGGGTGGAACTCGCCTCATCAATACAAGAGACTAATTAAACGGCACTTATCAGCTAACTTGCCGGATGAGTTTGCGTTTTACCTAGCTTATACTTTCTTGCCATTGACGTGTAGCAGCACTTTGTCGAAGATTAGAAGTAGAAAAAGAAGATAAGACTCTTTTGTAATTTCGCGATAAGAACGTCGATGGCGAGTTATTCGCGGAAGATGTTACGATTGGGGGGCACAATTCGGTCGTTTAACGGCGAGAGGCGAGAACGAGCGGGTCTATATCGGTTTCAGTATGTGCCGCATATTGATTTAATAATAAATGTTAAGATGAACCTGAGCAGCACACGCCGCCGCTGTACAAACCGCCATTTATCACGCGTCTCCTGCATTATCTCACCCTCTATTAACGCGTTTCTATCGCGATATTGCACAATACGACGAAAGATGATATTGACACGCTAATTTCGCATTGGGGACTGATTGTTGTACACGTATAAACGTATAAATGGCCATACGTACGTGCGCGGTACTGATTCTATTGTCAACTAAAATTCCGATATGTCCTTTGAATTTCAGCAATCTCGGCCTTTGAGATCTATTAATATGAATGTTATCGCAATATCAATTATTAAGATGCATCATGAGATACGTGAGGAAATAAAAAATTATTAGATTACTTGTTTATCAATATTTATACAAATGGAAAAATTTGTAACAAATCAAAAATGCACATTTCTTTTTTTCATAGTATTTTCATTTGATAAATTTTCCTAACTTCTCTTCAACAATTCTTGTCTTTATGAAAATACTACATAAAATTCTCATTATTGATACATCAATATTTTAGTACAATTAATTACAAAATTAGTAAATAATTGTCGCTCAGATTTAACGGGAATGCAACTACCTTCATACCAAATTAAGATTTATTTTCATGATGTAACTCTTTCCTCGAATAATTAAAACTGCCCGGGCTAAACTTAATTAATCTCACTTAAATTAAGCAAATTAGTTATCGCATAGCTCTTTCATTGCGTACCTCCATTTATCCAGATTACAAAATTAATATGAGAAACAATTTAATAGGGAAAACTTTCGTTTTGTACTTATTTTCCTGTAAGGGCAGCCATAATCGTAATTAGAAGTCAATTTTAAGATAACTGCCAAAAAAGTTTAAAGAATCGTCTGTACGGATTTATATTGGATTTCTCTGGAAATCATTCAACGGAATTCTTTCGTCACTCTCGGATTAAATCCTCGAGATTCGGTCATTAGGATTAGGTTACGGGACGGATCAGATATCTCGAACTTCGTTCTCGTCATTGTAGCGTTAAAGCACGTAAATGCGGCATTAAAGTTTGCAAACTGACGGTTCTTATTATGCGGCTGAAAACGACTTCGCCTATATCCGTCAAGAAGAAATGCAATTTTTATTATCTCTCGTTTAATAATAATTTTATAAACACTTTACTTTAATTAATGCGTTATTGACTGCAAAGTTGGACCATCACTAAATCATTAAGATAATTTACTTAATTTACTTAAACTTTAATTGCACATTTATAATCTTGATTTTTTTTCATTAAAATTCTACTTTATACATCATATGTTTGATCCCTAAAATTTTTTTATCACAATGTACACTTCTCGCACTCATCTTGCCTTTCGTATCTAAAACAAACTATTTTTCAAAATTCATGCTGCATACTCTATTAGCCAATATCTCATAATGATATCAAAATGGTAATCGACCAAACACACTTAGCATACTTAAACTACTTCCGTTAATGGAAACTGCGACCAAACGACGCGAATAAAACGATGCCACGTGGCTTACTACATATTAATCCCGTGCGAGCGAAGAAACATCCCGCGCTATCGCAACCCGCGCTGGGTCTTGTCTTTACGACTCGATTCCCGTGGGAAAAATTCACTTCCGATATTAACGTTGATCCTCCGCAACAATTGACCTAATCTCCATAGCCGCAGGGAATATGTAACCACGCATCCACGCACCTGATTTCAGGGAAGAAGTTCTTCCCAGTAACATTTATCGGCTCGATCTTCTGGATCGCGGCGTACTCGTACCTGATGGTCTGGTGGGCGAATATCGCCGGCGACACAGTGGCCATACCGCCGGAAGTGATGGGCCTGACGTTCCTCGCAGCTGGTACCAGCATACCGGACCTCATTACAAGCGTCATTGTGGCGCGAAAGGGATACGGCGACATGGCCGTGTCGAGTTCCGTTGGCAGTAACATCTTCGACGTGACCGTTGGGTGAGCATCCAAAATTTCTTTTAAAATTCCCGCAAATTCTCGCGACACTACGTTGTCCTACGACGTATCGTGTGGACTTTGACATCGTTTTGCTCGAGAAAATTTTAGAAAATTGGTTCCAACTTTACCGATTATTTCATTCATGCTTTAAACTTATTTAGCTTCATTATGCAATATTATTATTCGATGATGAAACTTTTTACATTGGAAGATACTTCACATGAATAGGTAATTCTTTCTGTCATAATTTAACTTCATTTTACATGTACCATTGTTTAAAATTTGCAATCTCTACGTATTATAATATTTTTGACGAATTAATCTGAAAAAGTTTTAACTGCTTACTCGTAATGGAAGTTTATCGTGAAATGTTTTTTAAAATGCAGTTAAAATGAAGAGTGTAACCCCAAGAAATAATATTTCATTAACATGATGAAATAAAATTTGGAGAAAAATATAAATGCACATAAAAATACAGGTTTGACATCATGTATTTCCATTTTAGAGATATCGCAGTACCATGTATTTCTTATTGATTCCGCATGTGTGTACAGATTTACGATGTATTGTGATATACGATACGATTATACGAAATATAGAATCGTTAGATTTAAAATAGATAAAAAAGAAAAATAGTAAAAAGGCTCTAGAAAACACGAAACGTCATATTGATTTTCCGATTAAATTATATCCAACTTTGAAAAAAAATAAATAAGAAAAGTTTAGAATAAAGATTAATAAATTGAACGATGTAGCTAAAGGTGCAAGGTAAATACAAAGTTATGCATACATTCTCGACACGTTTTAAATTAACATTTGTGCGTAAAGAAAATTATAACAGAGTGAATAACACGACATGAATAACAAAAGAGAAAACAAATTAAGAAGAAACTTTGATATTCCAATATTACCATTAAAATGTCAACGCTACGATTCTATCCGCATAAACTTACCATTATTATCTCTTCGCGTTTAATCATTTAATATTGTAGAATTAAGTTGTATTTTAAAATTGCATATAGTTTAATATTTGTCCAGCAAAAAGACTCTGCGTGAAGATTTTTCAAAAATTTTCTTGCCGCGAGAACAGTGCAAGATATTAAAACGGTATGTCGCAACTAAGAAATTTAATATACTCCTGAAAGCGTTCCTAGCTTTCTCTGTTTTTGAACCCGAAACCCATTTACGTTGTACTATATTGAAGGATCGATTAACGAAAAGGGCCAAGTGCCAAAGAGGCCGGGAAGCTCATTCGAGAAGGGATATCAATCTCAAATTTCGGTAACGTTAATCGTTGGAGCGGAAAGAGGAAAATAGCGTGTCAAGATAACATTTAATGCGGCAAAAAAATATCGGTCGGCTTGCACTGCAAATATCTAGATTTCCATTTTATCAATAGTAAAGTATATTTTCTTATTCATCTCTTTCTAACTTGACATTGTCTGTAAACGCTGAGCTAAAAATGAGAACTGTTAATTAAATACTCGATCAATTCCGTTTACTTTTGCTTCCGTTCACAATACATGAGAGGCGTTTATCGTAATATTGTAATATTCTGCTTACATTGCCATTGGAAGAAACGATGCTATTGTTATTCATATTGTGCATACAAGAATTTATGCGCCAGCCGATGGCTGGCACCGTCATACCAATGTTGTACTGAATAGAATAATATTTAGCTTATCTTAAAATATGCAGTTGCTGTGAAGTTACATGCATCTTTGTTTTGAATCATTAGATGTACATATATTTGGATATTATTTACCTTTTTGTTTTTTTACCTAATTGTTTACGTGAGTTGTAGACTTAAATTAACTCAAATTAAATGCTGAATACTTTTAACATTTAAACTTCAATATCTTTTACATGTAATTATTTATTATTATTATATTATGTTATTATTTATTATTATTATATTTTCATCTAAAATCATATCAAAGAAACTTGAATCTTATTATCAAATTTAATTTATATATCAATCCTTGATTATTTTTTCATTTGACTTATCAGTTTACTAGAAGAAGTCTATTGTATCATTTCTCCGGCTCTTTAATTGCACTGTCTTGCCTTCTGAAAATTTAAACATAGCATTATGCATTCTGGTAGAGAAATTCGCATTCCAGCACACATTCAGAAAATTCATATTTATTCCTTCAAAACGCATAATTTCGGAATTCTTACATCGCTAGCATTAAGCGTGCTTGCAAGAAAACTTTTCCCGATGCCATTTGATTAATGTCAACGCCGCTGGGGGAATCTTGAGGAAATTGATTGATGGTAGAAGCGATTACGACTTATGTGATATCAACGGCACAGTAGAGTTCAATAGAATCGACGAATCGAACAATCTCAGAATTATTGGGCTCTCTCGCACGTGCGCGAGCACAATGGGCTTAATTGTGCAATACATAGTACATGTACACACGATTCGTATTATGCCAACGTCAAATCCTCATACGAATTTCATCTAGTATACTTACGCGCACGTATATTCTCTTTCTCATAATATACGCGCGTGCGATACGAATCGGAATTTTGTGCTGACGATCGAACGGAGTTAGAAGAGGCGTGCGGAATTGGTAGCCGGACTGAGCCCGTCAAGGCATTCTCGCTATTCCACTGTAATCGCATTCGCTAGTCATTCCTCGGCATTATTATATTGTTGGCGCGGAAAATGCCACGAATACTGTTCCAGACTCATTTTCCGCGGAAAGGTCTCGGGAATCTCTACGCGGAATCTCGACTCGTCTCATCGTTAAAACCGCGAAATATTCTATTTTTTTTTTCCATATTCAACGAAACCGCGCAATCGTCAGCGGTTTTGTTTCCGTGCCGCGTTATGCGAATCCGACCTCCGAACAAGTGGCAAAAGTTTGCTAATTTTCGAGCCCGCTAATTTGGCGTTTCGCGTGTAACTGCACATTTCTGTCTTTTGCTCATATCCAAAGTCTCGCTGCAAACAACGCAGATTTCCGAAAGAACGTCATTGGCAAGAATTAAATGTAACGAAGTTATTTTGAAATTATTCCAAAATTCTGATTCTTCTCGACTCGTGAGCGACTTTTTGTGCGACTTTTAACAGAAAGAAATTGGCGACAGTAGCTTTTAACTAGCCACAATAAGAATTGATTATCTTTTCTCACTTTGTCTTCGCGACCAAGACTCCATCTTCCGAGGATGTAATCGCAATCGCGCATCCCTCTGTGACACTTGATTTTCTGGCAATCGCACGACGAAACATCAGACCATCCCCCCGTCGATGATCAATCATAGCCACACATCCGCTGACCGATTGCCAGCTGGCGGACCGCCTGAAAGGGAAGCGGAGAAATATTTCTTCGCGTTTGTGTGCTCCGCGCTTGCGATGGGACGTCAAAACGCGATACAGCCAAGACACGCGTCGACAGCATTGTTACAGACGAATGTGAATTATAGATACTGTACTTCATATAATATATAGAGCAGCGCAACAGCCACCTACACACGTGCACACATGCTCGATCGATGGCAGCGGATGATCCGGCTGCACGTGCAATCATAAAACCGTAATGTTCTAATAGAGTTTATAGTGCGAGAAATGTAAATGTACATCCCCAGAAAATTTTATCGAAGGCACGTGCTACATTTCGCATGATCGCTCTTTCTCTCAGAAACCGTTCCGAATTGGACACTTTCTCATATGAACTTTTTCCTTCGCCATGACCAATATTATCATTTCTCACGTTATTAATCTTTCCTCCTAGAGCACTCTCTGTGTGAAATATGTATTAGGATAATAAAAATTTTAATTTAGGAATCCTCAAGTCGCAAATTGGCAAAATCAATATGACGAATAACGAAGTATTTAATTAAGAATCTCTCGAAATCGATATATAGAAATCGCCGAGATATCCTTATTACCTCCACATGATTTTTCTGTTGCTGCGAACAGATCTCTCGCGTTAATTTTCAATATTCGAAAGGTACACATTTTATTTCTGTAGTAAAAAGTAATAGGAAGAAATTGAAAATAAACGGTCTGCAAGTGATTTAATTATAGTTGCCTCAGCATATCAGCCGGGCAGTGAAAATGGGCTCGATTTGCGCTTTGATTCTGCCCGCAGGCTTCCGGTTCCATGGCTCCTATACGGTTTAATCTACGGGAAACCCGTGGAGGTGAACTCGGTGGGCATGGTGTGCAGCATAGCGATACTGTTCTGCATGCTGTTGTTCGTGATCATAAGCATCGCCTGCTTTAGATGGAAAATGAACAGGAGCCTCGGCTTCACGATGTTCATCCTCTACTTCGTCTTCGTCGCCGTCTCGCTGATGTTCGAGTACCAGATCCTGGTCTGCCCGGTGTAGGGGCAGCCAGGAACAGCGCAGCCGCGGCAGCGGAGGTATCGAAGCTCCCACCAGCGGAGGGAAGATACGTCTGCGAAACGGACGCACACTTACGGGTCTCGTCATCATCATCGTCATCGTCTCGGCCGACGAGAGACACTCTTCCCCGCGGTCGCCCGCGCCGTTTCGAGCCGAGAGAAGAAAAAAATCGCGCTCGCGCGAGCGCGACTCAAGGGAACTCGACAGTACGAACGGCAATATAGCAGCACCATCCACACCGCCACTATCACCGATCATCGGGTCACAGCAACTTCGCGTATCAGATTACGAGGCGTTTTGCTCTAGTCGCGCGAGAGGTGTACATATTGTATAAAAAAGAAAATCTTGAAATACCTGAAACGAAATACTCGTCTTGTTAAGGATTAACCGAGCGCGCCACTCCGCTCGAGTGCGCTACTTTATTATTTAGGCATAGCGAGCGCGTTAGCCGATCGTGCCAAGGACCAAACTAATAATTTTATATAATCCTTGAGAGGATTTTTTTGGCACAAACTTTCCCGACTTCCCTGGTCTTCTTCTTTCTTTTTTTCTTCTCCTTCGTTTCTTCTGCTTTCTCGTCCTACTTCTTCTTCACTCAATAAGCGGCACTGTACGCGAGACAAACTGATCGCGGTACCGTGATTAATTTATTTCAAATTATTAAAATAAAAAAGTTTACGGAAAGTTTATATTCAACAGTGATCAGTTCGCGAGGACTTTTCCAAGTATAATCGTGGATATCGTCAGATATCGCTTCATTCGTGCATTTGTCGAAACATCACGTTTTTCGAGTATACCTATAATAGCAATAATATTAGACTTAAAACGCGATGTTACCGCTGTACAAAGACATTATCGTAGGTCTTCTCGTTTGACTCCTTGGCACGCTCACGTCCGAATATTATACATAACGTTATCCCTAGAAGTGACCTGACCGCTCGCCGATTTTTCTCTAAAGGAATTCTCTTCGCCTCTAATATCGTAGAATAGCGTTATAACTTTTCACTCTGTTGTACTCACGGAATTCAAAACCTGATGCGGTGCGGTGTTCGGCGTTCCGTTTCGACGACGAAACGACGTTCGCTCGTGAATCTCGAGTGCCACATACGCCAGGTGTACGTTTCAGGCAAGTCGTATCTCTACATTTTCTTTATATATATTCTCATACGTTAACCAAAATTACAGTATGCCATAATACTACAATAGAATATATTGTGTATTATGCAAGGAATTTTTGCTGCAGACGTAAAAAATATCGCATTTATCGATTTAAATTTAATCAAATTACTTTATTTGAAATTAAAATAAAAGTATGTTTGACTGTTTCAATCAATACGCTCTGCATTCACGAAATTGCATGAAAAGCTCATGAAAAAGCCCTCAAACAGTGATTTATTAAATTAATTAATAAAATTAATTTTGTGATTCAAACGCTGGCAGTCACGTCTCAAACGAAACAGCTGATCGTCGCACCGGATTTTCAGCGTACGATCGGAACGGATGTTGCTGTTGATACGTGAATAAGATAAAATAGCGATAAAAATATAAGACACTGATCAGGAAACAGTCCATCTGTTTGCTGCTTACATTTTCCTCGCTTTTGTTTCGAATCGTTAATGACAAGTTTGTGGGAAACGCGAGAAACGAGCGAGTTGATTTTTTTCCACGCAAAAGGAAAATATACGTTATCGATGCATTAATTTAACGAAATGGAAGGCCAACGCTTTTAATTGTCCGTTTGAAAATGAGTGCGTTTCCGACCAATTAAGCTTCCATCCTTAAATGTTATTTAGGAAATTTATCATGACGTGTTTGCTGCGAAAAATTGCGCGGTACAAATCTCGGCAGATTTATTTATTTTACTGCTAGGTATAAAAAGTTAATTCACAAGTACAAGGAAAACGTCTCGTTTGCGTAAGACATTTAGATCCGATTCCGAGCGTGTTTTCTCGTAAATACAATTATTACTATTACGGTAATTAGAACCTGTAAGCGACATGCGAAGAAGCATGATTTTCGTAATTGCATAGAGAAAATTGTTGCAAATCGTATATTCGAAGTGGTGCATCATACGAAAATTCTAAGGATCACTCGAGAATACTCGTGTCGCTTGTTGATGCACCTTACGCGCGATCGAATCCTCGCGCGATATTTTCTCTGCATAGGAAAAGTATCGAAATACACTGCAGATATTCGCACGTGTGCGCAAAGTAATGTATTATTATACTGATACGCTCTTACGAAGCAAAAGAAACTGACGAATGTCGAGCCGTTTAGACATTGCACTTTCCGTGATGTTCCACATCAGCTTGATACTCTCTCCGAGCAGTCATTTTTTTGCTAACTTCTTTCAAGTTTTCAAGACATTGCACTATGACACTCTAAGATACCGTTAGAAAAATATTATTACTATGGTTGTTACATGTACACAGTGATGGTAAACGGGTAATAGGATGAACAAGTTCACACAAGTGTGTATGGGTCTGTGTGTGTATGTGTGTGTGTGTGTGTGTGTGTGTGAGATTGAGAGAGAGAGAGAGAGAGAGACAGAGAAGAAGAACGAGATGAGAGGAGAACGGTAGAATTAAAAAGAAAAAAAAAAACGGGAAGAAGAAGCAGGAACATGTACAGTCATGATAGAAAGGGCGATTTTTAATCCAGGTTACAGGGCCCGTGTTGTACAAAGCATTTGTAAAGGATACGTTTTAAGGACATAGAGGTAATAGTTATAATGTGATATCGATTATATTACATATGAGGTGAACAAAATGTTATTATACATACCTACACAGTTTGAGAGATACAAACAGAGAAGTAATATTACATTTTCGGTAGCCTGAACGCCTAAAAGCGGCCTAGCTTTTTATTAAGCCCACAGCTAACGCAAAAATTGATCCGTGGTATGAAGAAGAAAAAGACCATAATTATATAAAAGTACCGTCTACGTTAATCGGTAGAGCGAATTTTAGATTATCAAAATCACACGTATATATGAGGATACATATATAAAAGAGAATGAAAGAGAGGAAGAAAGAGTGACATGTGTGCATGCATGCGTGCGTGTATGTATGTGTACGTATGTAAAAATTCGGCGATGAAACATATACAGAGAATATATTAATTATATATTATATTATATATACATTTAACGTTACATTTGTCGCATTTTTTGTATAGTCCCGATATTGAAAGCGAAAAGGATGGTCTTTCGGTCTCGCAGCTTATGTTCCAGCGTTTTGCGCCGTTTGCACAACGCGCATGTAACAATTATTACATTTAGCCTTCCGACGCTATGTCTACCTGTCTCTGATCTGCCCAACTCGTAGCCGTGCAACCCGGTACGTGCGCTCGATTATTCCAAAAATTTCCGCGATGCTTCGATCCGTCACGAAGAGCGTCGTGAGCCGCTATTTCTGTGGGCCCAAAGGCAGAGAGAGGCAAAAAATTGACCGATGATCCGTAGAGTCGAATCATCAGGGTGTCGAGAGACGAAGAAAAAGTACCGCGAGTCAATAGCTTTTTGTTAAACTTGTATCTTTTACGCAATCGGTTATGGGTGATATAAAGGAGATGGTAAAGTTTAGAGTTTAACTACGGCGTTAAACTTTAAAAAGATCGTGCAGATAATTTGTAACAAAAATGCTATTACGACACGAAAACAAGTAATGAATGACAGCAATCTTAGCAACAATGCGATCTTCTCAAACTATCGATCACTACTTAAGATAATGATGCCTCTTTTTTGCGACAGAGCTCTCGGCATTACGCTGAGAGAATGAATTTTGCCTGTATAGCAATATCTCTCTCTCTCTGTCTCTGCCAATTAATTCTAAAAAAAAAGCGCGTTATTCTTTCCAATGAAATAACTAGTTTGAAATTTTCACTCGATAAGTAATTTTAATCTTACATCAATCCAATGAGCAACTTAAACGTGAATAAAAAGAGAGAGAGAGCTGCATTTTTAAGTAGTATAAACAAACGTCGAAGCAGACTCTGTAAATGGAAATCATATCTTAGGGCGGAGGACTTGAACGAATGAACTTTAAATCAGCGATCTGAGCAAAATTGCACGTGATGAGCTTGCGGCAAACCGCCCTCGGATTTAGAAACGATCGCGCCAGGGGAAAAAACAATGTTCGGCTTTTTCGTGACGTTGAACATAAACGGGGAAATGCTAGAGAACGCAGTAACCGATGCATTTTACGCCGTGGTGTGTGAGGCACGAAAAGGATTAGTCTGTCAGTCGAAACAACGAAAGCGGATTAGCGGCGAATCGCGTGATAAGTCGAAGGTCGAGCCGGAGGGCAGCTCGAAGCGCAGCGGCGTTCGCGTAATTTATGCTTCGTAATATACCGTAGGACAAACATCATCGACGTTGGTGAAGCGGGCCACCTCGTTTCGGTTTCGCGAATGTCGAGCTTCTCTCGACTTGGGAGGGGAAATCAATCTGCTCGGATATAAATGGTACGCGTGTATGAAAAATGACTTGCCCGCCTGCTCTCCTGAAAGGGCGAGACAAGAAAGTCTGAAGTTTACATGAAATGCGTTGGCCGCGATATTTTAGCGACTCGAGGATCGGTTGCGTATGAAATGTGTACTATATTAGTACATAAGAGTAATTCTGCGTTCCTCGATTCTTGTAGAATTTATCAGACACATGTATGCACGTACATTCGCGTAGGGCACGAAGGTAAAGGGGAAGAAAGAGACAGCGACAAACAGGAGAGACAGGGAAGAGAGAAATAGACTTTATTTCTCTCTCTCGTGCACGCACGTGTAAACTTTACGTTCGAGAGACGAAGTGTGTGTTTGCGAAAAATGAAAATTGTTCCGGCTTGTCTGAGAAGTTTGTTCAAATGCAACGCAGGTTCGCGAGAGATTAGAGAACGAGAATGGACACAAGCTCCCACCGGTTAGCGTATTCGACTCGAAACAGTTATAATCGGTAACCGATAGACTTTTCTTAATTGAGAGCGTCGTAAAAGCTTTCTGGAAATACAATTATCTTTTTATATTTACGAACGCTTCATTTTCAAACGGTGGCTTTCGAAACTTTTATTCGCGTAGTGAAAAAAATAAACTTATTGTTATAATATACACATATATATATATAGAGAGAGAGAATTCGTTAAACTCTTTTATATTTTTATGTGGATGCAATATGTTGTACTGTTGTACTGTTTAGAGTTGATGGTAGCTGTTACCTTACGGATACGGAAGCCGTCGCGCACTCGTAAGGGCGCTCCAAACTAGACTTTAAGCGACGTTAAGGGTTTTAGTTGATTTCATACTTTGTAACGTAGCTTTCGAGAAAAAACGTAGGGGAATTTTTACATCGTGACAAGGTCGGTAGATTAGAGCCGGGCACGCGACGACGATCGAAACGATCCTTCAAATTTTCGGCGAGCTGTTACAGAGGCCGAGTGTGACAAATTTATTCTCAGCAACGATCGATCGTGTACACTAAGAGCGTCACTATTCTTTCGGCCCGATGGTACGATATATAATCGTTACGATATACTCGTGGATATAAAATAACGCGGGATAGTGGAATATAAAAAAAAAAAAGGGACACAAAACGCACGCTGTGAAAGATCGAACGCTTCGAAATATTTTCTTGGCATTGACAAAGCGCGAACGCACATATCAAAGAGAGAAAAATGTTGAATATATGATAACTGATTACTTAGTAGAGTATTATTAGCGACTTAAGTCTCGTAAGATAATTAGACGAGGTTATACGAGCGTTATAAAGTTTCTATATAATTACAGATTATATAAATATATATTATATATTGTTCGAGTGGGGTATAAAGCTGACTCGTTGGCCGTTTATTGAATTACACGTGTGCGTGTGTGTTTGTGTTTGTGTGTGTGTGTGTGTATGGATGAACGGCGAGAGGTGCTAACTTTCGCCGTTCGGTCTCTGGGCGATCAGCGTGTTGGACATAACGTAAAAAATTCGGGAGTATCTCGCAATTTTCTCGTGCTTTTCTTTTGATATATATTTCATTATATC
Organism: Tetramorium bicarinatum; assembly: GCA_928718305.1. NCBI lineage: Eukaryota > Metazoa > Arthropoda > Insecta > Hymenoptera > Formicidae > Tetramorium > Tetramorium bicarinatum. Next base: position 7,355,757 of record OV788320.1, read on the forward strand.
GCCATCTTACAGAGCGTCGCACACATAGGGCTGTACCCCCGTCCATCACCGCAGTAGTAGATTTACGGGATACGACGCGTAGTTAAATCACGACTTACGAAATTAATTAGATCACCGCAGAGTGCTAGCAAAACGACAGATGCGAAGCGAGGAGGAATATAAATATATACATACATACCACGTAATATATCTATGTATATATGCATGCATAATACATGTATATGTACATATATATAAATATATATAAATATATGAATACGCAAATATATATATAAATATGTAAAGTATTAACGTTGTATACGTTACAAGCCGACGACGATTCCAAGATGGGACGTTTTTATTACGGTTAACAATTTTTCGTTTCTTGATGTTCGTAAGATACGTCTTCGACGCGTTACTTAGATCGGGGCCGAGGCATAATTCGATCGAATTTTATGCGTGACGAGCGTACAACGACATTCGCACGGATCAACGGCAGAGTTAAAGCTCCGCCGCTCAGGCGATCGTGTAAACCTGGAAAGAAGAGGAAACACAATTTTCCCGATTAGAGACAAGGACCGAACAAAAAAAAAAAAGCGCATCAACGACCACGTTCCAAAGTTCGCGCGGGACGAATCTCAGCTTAAAAAAATATATTAGAGATCGCGTAACCGAGTGCGAGTTTAACGGTTTAAGTAAACGGAACTAAACGCAAGCATAAAGAAAAAAACATAAAGTTATAGAGAATAAAAAAAAGCACCCTCAAAAAAAAAAAAGAAGGAAGAGCGAGAGGAGCGTTCTGACGTTAAAGGGGTAGCCGTCGGGGATCAGCGTCGGCGGATCCCCGCTTCGCCGTCAAAATCTTGGCGCGTCAAATCGCTCGAACGTGACAATTTCGCTTGACGCTCGGGATCGAGAACGGGGATCCGATCCCGTACGACCCTTAACGATCACCGCCCTTCCGCGTCTCTCGCGGAGGGCGGATCCAGCGGGATCGGCCTGCGACGCTGACGCCGACGGGCGCGACACCGCGTGTGCAATAAAAAAAAAAAAAGCGAAATATATAACAATATATTAATATCATTATATACAACATTTTTACGGCATATATTACGGATACGAAAGTAGGACAAGCGGAAAAAAAAATCAGAGATCAGAAGTTCTAGGATAACGATTACTTGTTGTTGTCTACCATAGCGTCTTAGCGTAAGTAGGACACTAGTCGTAGCTTGTTTCGAGGGATGCGTCTGTGAAACGTGCATGCGAGAGAGTGGCAGCTCGAGAGATTACTCGAAAGAGAGAAAGAGAGAGAGAGAGGGAGAGAACGTGGAACCGTGCGAATCTGGAGAGACGAGCGAATGCTTAAGCGAAATGGTGTGATCGAGTACATATATATATATATATAAAACTTATCACCCAATTGCAAATATATATATATTCACATATATATGTTCTGTACATATATCTATGTGTATATATATACATACTCGAAGAAGCTAGATACTTAACGGAAGAAAAAAAAATCAATGATTGATATATTATATACAGAATCTATACATAATATATATACATATACATATACTTTTAAACGTGTGCCTATGTGCGCACGTGCGTACGTGCGCGTGCGTGCGCGTACGCGCGGACACTGCATCTCCTCCACGCACCCCCTCGCAAACCACCCTCCTCCGGCCACCCCCGTTTCCACCTCCCCCTTCCCCCTGCGAGCAGCCAGCCATCTCTTGCCGCGAACCAACTCGTTACACGCACTTGCGCACATATCCATTACGCATTACCGTAGCCATGTTGTGTAGGGATGTCTTAAACGAGTAAGCTACGATTTCTCATGTTACATGTTATGCGAAAAAAATGCAAAAAAAATAATAATAACAGGAGACCGCGAGCGGAGAAAGGAAACTCTTGCGAAAAGACGACGAAACAATTTTTCTTCCGGTCAGTTGCAGGATCGTTTGAAGCTTGAGCTACACACTGATATACGCGCGGGTGTCTAAACCAGCAAACGGGACAATGAGAGAAGGATAATGGTGAATAATTAAAATTTAAAAAAAAAATACGCCAACTCTGCACACTCGACGCTACGTGCGATTCAGTCGAATTTTACTCGCCGATTGCGACGCTTCCTCACGATATTTTCACGATTCGATCTCAGTTTTCCTTTTCTTCTCTCCTTTTTTTTTCGCGAGAAGAACCACTGCAGTGACGGAACGACTTTTATTGCAAACTGTTGATATTCAAATTGATAATCAACGATAAAAGAAAAAAATTTGCATTCCAATTTCGATACAATGGAAGTATGTACGTGAGGGGGGGGGGAAAAGTTCGTTTAACGCATCGCGGACAAAAGTTTTTTAATTCGATCAGAGAATTGTGAAATAATCGTGTATCTTGAAAGACAAGAGTGTTAATCATTTACATATTAATTGTTGATTTCTTACACGACACGATAATTATCTTTTCAGTTTGAGTTTGATGATTGTAAGATACTCGAAAGTTTTACAACAGTAACAACCGTGACAATATCCCACGTTTCTTACATTAACAATTATTTTATGCTTGTTGTGAAATAATTTTTCGATTGGAACATTATACGAGGGCAGATATAATATACAACAAGTTTACGTTAATGAGATAAAACGCAATGCTACGGACGAATCTCGTTTCCTAATGCGTTAAAACGGCGATACGAGGCGATACGGCTGTCTTTAAAACTCGTTCTACTTTGCTCGTAATGAGGATTACGCTGCTCGATGAGATAACGCTCTTTAGCAATGTACGGCTTGTCGCGGACCTGCACCACTCTTTGCATGCTAACCGCTCATTCCTCCACTTTTGCCATTTGGCAACGCGTTCCTACGGAATCTTGCGGTAGAACAGATTTCACTTACACGCTGCTCCTGGAGAGGAGATCGCGGCGTCTCCTTGGCACGTGGCTCCTCCCGGGCACCGTGACAGTAAGTGACCACGAATGTCGAAAGTACTTCTTGCATGATTAAATCCGATTCTCTCACGAAGGTGGTGCGCCTTCGTCTATGTCACACCTTGCCTGGATTTAACGTCACATCGTGCAACAGAAGGTACGAATGGGAAGCGCGATCGAGGGAAGAGAAAAACTGCGTTATACAATAACTCGAGAGAATAAAACATAGGCATTTATTTAGTATACTTGTCGAGAGAGAAGTTTCCACTACTATTAATTGCATTAAACTAAAATAGCCAGTTTACCAGATTGTTAAAAAAAAAGAGAGAGAGACGAGCAACGTTACAGTAGCGATGTAACTTGAAATCATGCAAACGATTCTTCAGAGTTCCGAGAAAACGAAAAGAAAATCTCGCTTCAATATCTCGCCGAGTATAGCCGGCGGTATTTTAACTCTTCGAAACGTCACTTTGATTCGCGAGTATTTGTTGTAACACAGTCGACAATAATCAAGTAACAAGTTTACATTCTATCTACTCCCCTACTATTCAATATACAACTGAACAAAAAAAAAAAAGCAAAGATTAAAATGTTAATGAACGATCGAGCTCTATACTTATATCCCGGCTCGAATTTATTCTAGACATATCGGGACACTTGCAGCATAGAGATTCCAGTTGCCGCAAATGATCCTTGCGGTGGCAAGTGTCGTTTTTCCACGATATATAGCTTGTTCTTCAGTTTTAACGCGATAATTCGAACACATCGAGATGAGATACGCTTAGATTCGGCAGTACATACGTTAGAGATCGACATGGGAAAAACATTTTTGCGGAGCCTCTTGAGAAAGAAAAGAAACGATCATCCAAGAGTTAAAGTTGTCAATATTCTATAAAGCGCGATTACTACTCTCTCATCCGACTTTGTTGGCAAGTTTCTCTTTTGCTCTGTTAAAATTCTTCTTATCGCTGTTGTTGTTGTTGCTATCATTATGATTACACAAGAAAAATGAGTATAAGCGTTAACGAGGATTAAAATACTAACTCTACTTCTCAGCTGCTTGAGAGCAAGCGAGCGTTATGCGATAACGTTCTAATTAGGAAAGATGTGTGCGTGTGTATGTGTATGTGTGTGTGTGTATGTGTGTGTGTGTGTGTGTGTGTGTGAGAGAGAGATACCGTCAGGTGAACGCTGATTCTTTTAATTACATCTCGACATACTCTCGTATCTATAGTTATTTATCTAATTACAATTTGCAAGTTAGATCGCAGGGACAAATAAAAATATCACAATGGACTCGCGTCAGGCGCTCTATTTTCTGCATGCACACGCCATATTACGGATGATTGATATCGTTGATTACGCTACGACCGTGGCTGCGACGTTATTGCCGATACGCGTAACTACCACCGCGTCGATGGATAATGCAAAGTCCCGCAAAGAAATGTATCTGAAGAGTGATATAGTATCCCGAAAAATCATAATCCCGAAATTTAAGGAATATAACAATGTTAATGTAAATTATATATAATTATTTATAATTATATGTATATATAATAATTATATATATATATATAATTATTTGGAACACTATGTCACATTTCTCAAATTTCGGAATTATGACTCTCGTCATGATAAAACAAATTTCGGTACATGTTCCGAAAAACTAAATTCTAATTTTTCGAAACATTGTCTCATTTCTTACATTTCGGGATAATGACTTTCGGGACATTATCTTGGTTTTCAATTTTCGAGGGCTTTGCATGTTCACCACCGCGTCCTGCGGCATGTAAATTGCTCGAGGTGATTAAAGGCTCGATAATATCGGACGGCGTGAATAAATTGGACCGAAGCACCCTTTCGAGAGAATGCTTGAGCCCCAAAGATCCTCGCGCACGTCGAATCTTGTATGTGTCTTGTTATACGAGAAGAAGAGAATAAGAGAGAGCGCTCCCTTCCATCGCCATTGTACATACATATGATATATTGTAATGCATATTATATTGTCATATATATATAAAGGACACGCGAGAGCGGGCAAGAGATACGGAGATGTTATTGTTATTAACAAAGTCGCGCGCGATAAGGTGTGAGGTATCTCGTTGCGTTTCAAATGCCTGCGGGACAGGATCGTTAGGGCGACGAATATTGTCGACAGTTCTTTTTTTTTCTTTTAATTTTCCTTTCGAGCAACTTCCGTCGCTCCCCTTTTACCCGATTACTCGATTGTCCGAAATGTAAACGTTCCTATAGGAGGCGAACTCTTTACCTCTCCGTTCCAATCGTTATCTTAAGTTGCGCGCACCGACAGCGAACCTTATCGTTAAGTCTGTCTCTCGTTTATTAGGGAATCGGACAACGGACAACACCTCGAGACAGCGGCGTTTATCATTCACAGTCGTTCCGCCGTGTTCAATAAATATACAGCATAAAATATGTGTCGAATCGCTACGCGACTCCAATGCGAGGCAGCCCCCAACTCTTGAGCGGTATCCCTCCAATTGTCGAGGAGACGTTCCGACATTCCGCACCCGGCAAATACAAAAAATTGCAGCAATATCGAAGCAACATTACAGCATTGCAGCATTCTCGCAATGTTGCTGCAACATTCTGTATTCGCTGGGGACATATACGTAGATGTGTGCGCGAAGAAGCAATCGCGGACGGCGATGATGCTGCATACGTATTTAAAAACCTCCTCTTATAGCGTTTATTACTTAGTAGATAAGACTAGAGCGACGTTAGGGAAAAGCGCGCGTGTGCGTCTCACCGAGATGTGAGTTTTTATAAAGTTTCAAAATGTAACGGCAAGTTTGTTGTAGCCCGCGGCTGTCAGACGAATTTTCCCCCGATACGAACGAGCGATACGACTTGACAGTTAGCCGCTGCCTCGAGTCTCGAAAGGGACAAGTATCTTTGTAACGAGAACAGACCGTCGAGCGTATAAAAAAAAAAAAAGAGCTGATTTCGCGCCCGTGTTTGCCGGGGACGACGACGATCGAAGACGAGAGGGGGTGTGCACGTGCGTTTCCGAGCAATTCTCTGTCAGACGTGCGCGGGTGAACGATATCCCGCATCGTTTCTCTCTCTCTCTCTCTCTTTCTCTTTTTCTCTCTCTCCCTTTCTCGTCTCGCACTTTCGATCGATGAAGTCCTCGCGAGACGGGCGCAGCAGCGAAAATTACTGTTAGGCGGGACACACGACCGCTGGTTTGTCGATTATTATCGCAGATATAACGCATTAATCCGTACCAAGTACGGCTAGAGCTACTATCTCGAATAATTTATTATAGGATTAAAAGGGAAGAAAAAGGAACATAAAAAAATGTCAACTGTGTAACGCGAGTAACGGAGTACGAACGAAGAAAGGCCTGCATCGACGACCATTTGACACCCTTCACACTTGCCGATCCACACCCTCCCATCCCTCTCCCGTCCCATCCCGATCCGAACTTATATTTCCTCCCTTTCCTCCCGAGCACACTCCCTCCTTATACCCCTCAAGAAAAACAAAACATATTGTAATCTATTGTAGATTGTTGTAGATAAATTATACGGTTTGACCGTACATTGTTACTTTTTGTCGACAATATAAAATACACAGATATATAAGTAATTACCATTCGTCTTCTCGTTATTTCTCATTATTTCATTATGCCATTCGTATATATTAATAAGATGTCGTTTATATTTCTTAAAATTATTTATTTCATTAGTATAAAATAAAAACTGCTTTGTAGTACGACGAATCATAATGGGCAATAAGTGGCAATTTTCAATATGAAAATTGGCACTGATAATTAAAAGAACAACATGTACAGAATATACTTAACCAATTCCTATGTTGCACAAAAATTACTTTGAATTAATGAGTAATATTGGGCGTGCTGGGCGATCCTACCACATCAATAATATCCGCTTTGACTTCCGGTTCTGTCTTTGGTAAGAGCGCCGCTGGTATCGTTAATGTCTACAATGATATAAATATATAAAAGGTAAAAACAAATAAAATTAAAATTCAAAATATTACATATTCATTTGCAGTATCGATAATTTAGCACGGATAATTACCTTTCCTGGTGCTAGCGCTTCGTATTGATGCCTTAAAGATTGTAACTCATAATCACATGTTGATAATGCACTTTTTAATTCGTAATGTAAAACTATGTCGCTACGCAGTTCGTTAAATTGCTGACATATTTGCTCCGTCGGTGGTGGATTTAATTCTGCAATGTAAGCAAGTTTTCATCTCAATCTTTGACTTACAAATTTAACAAGCACAGTATAAAAATGAACTATATTCTTACCTAAACGCAATTCATTCAGCATTTGCTCAATGCCTTTCATTTTCTTTTGACCGAGACTACTTGGTAGTTTGATTCTCTGAGAACGAAGAGTAACGCCACTATTCTTAAAATCAGGAAATTTAATTCCAGCTGACTCTACTGCCTGTAAATTAAAAAAACAATATGTAAATGTCTTAATATATTAGATGTACCATTCTACACAGAGTATAATTTTATGACGTATACATGAGAAGTATCAGTTTTATTCGGTCTATTCCTAGAAGAGCTGCTGCTCTTTTTGGAAGATTTCCTTTCGCTCTTTCTGGGATCTGCTTGATGATCGGCTGCTGTAATTAACTTTTGTAAATCTTGCGTCTTTCGATCTCTCTCTTTTTTCCTCTGCTCAATCTTGCGCAATTCGGCCAATAAAGTCTGTTCTTCCTCTACTTGTTCAGGAGTACGTTCAAACAACTTTTTCAGCTGTTCCTTCCTGCGCTTTTCGTGTTCAGCATCAAAGATGTATACCTTGTCAGTGTGAGATTTTGCCTTTATCAGCGCAGCACATACCTGATAATACCTGTGGATTTATTCAAAATGGCAAATGCATTCCAGAATCAATATCCATACCCGAATCAATAAGACATAAATCCTTGCCTCTCTTTCAAGTCTTCTACAGATCTAGGGGGGAACTTGGTGCGATCCCATCTGTCTCTGATTATAATAAATCTAAGATCAAATCTTCTGCACAAGTCAAATAGATGATCGGTCTCTGTTCGTGACCAGCCATTGACCACCAAGTGTTGAACATATTCGGCGTTTGTATACGTAGGAATAGGAACTTTCTTATTGAACTTTGCAAAGGGATACTCCTTCCCGGCGTCGGCGACACGTCGCCAGTGATGAAAAACCGCACCGTCCGTGCGGGCTGGATTGGTAAACGGCGTCCACTTCCACGGTCTGACCTTCTTCATACCAAGCTTCGCTCGCACCTGCTTGTACCCCTTCGCGGTATCGGTCGGGAACAACGGCGGCACGTCGTTGTTATCTTTGCAGAGGAGGGCAAACACTTCACGGTGCATGCCCTCCGGGCGTTTCGGCATTTTGTTGTAGTCATACCGTTTGCGACTCTTCTTGTCACTGCCCAATATCGACTCTTTCGTAAGTTCCGTAGTCGTCGGCACCTCAATGTCCAGAATATCGCGTACGTCCGCCATCGTGACGGATTTTCTCGCACACTATGCAACTTAAAAGATAGCTTGAAGGTATCTACAACATAAGACATCCGATAGGAAATCACGAATAAAAAAATTATTTCTCGTGTAAATACTTTGTTTCGAGGTTAGGTTTCCACTATAAGGTTAACGATATATTGTAACAATGTCAGTCTTGTTTTATTACCGTGTAAATTGTTTTATTAAAGTAAACACATCACTTCTCGACTGTTTCAAGCGAGAAGATCTAAGAGAAAAAGATAAAACTATTACAAAAACCGCAAATTATGCTTGCTATGAAAACACACTTCTCTCGTATCATCTTATACCATGAAGAATACATTGAACAAAGATAGTAAGCACTGACTATTTTTCTTATGATTGGTTTCTATGCTTAGATCCAACGAGGAATTTTAATGGCAAGAACCAATCATATTAAATCATTAAGCACATTTTTTTTCTATTAAACTAAAAAATTGTTTATTAGAAAAATAAAACAATGTATTTTTGTAATTTATTATCACCTTTTCTTACATTCTTTTTAATCTAATAACAGTAAAAATTATAAACTCTAAAAAATTAATTTTTAAAGCCGAAATTAAAAATTTTTCTTTAAAATATAATCTAACTTTTAAAGCTGCTTCTAGAATGTAATAGATTTTAGATAAAGTATCAGGAGAACATAATGAGTAAAAAGTTCAAATTATCTAAAATTCCAAGAAATTTCTCAAAACCTTGAAAATTGAAAAAGTATTAGGGGAACACGATTGACGAGGAGGTTGCACTATCTAAAATTCCAAGAATTTCATTGATATTTCCGAGAATTGTATATTTTAATAATGATAATGTATTTGGCTTTTCGCAAAGATTACTCTTTTAAACTCACAATTGAAAAACAGATGTACAACAAAAATCCAACGTTTCTGGAAATTGATAAGTATGTCTCAATTAAGATTTCTTAATTCCGAAAGATGTTGCAAACACTCGGCTAAAACATATCTTTATTAGCGTCAAGCAATTTCTTATAATCACATTGTTTCATTCTTTATGAAAAATGTTGAATAAGCACGCGTTGAATGTAATCGTAAAAAAAGATTACATTTAGTAGAATATTACTTGAGCGAGGAAACATTTGCCTGCATATTCAATTCTTGTAATTTACTAGTGCTTATCTTACCTAATATATGTAATGATCCGAATTGGTTTCTATTAATTAATTTCTCATTTCTTAATTCATCGACAATACTTTCCATATTTATAATTATCTTCTTCTTTTGCCTAATAATTTCTTTTAAACTCCTAATTTTTTTACGTAAGTTAGTTATTTTAATATTTGCTATTCTCCTAACTTCATTCTTCGTGGGAGAATTCCATATTCTTTCTGGCGAAACTCTTGTTGCTTTGTCGTGCGTTTCATGCAATAATAAAGAAGGCGATGTGTTTGTTTCTCTATCACATGTCGATTCTGGAATATAAATTTACATTTTTTTTACACGTACAATTTTCAAATTATTATTTAAAAATAATTTGTAAAACTTACGAATAATATGAATTTGTTCGGTATTATTTTGAATAATAAAAACTTGATTATCAATAGAAATTTGTCCACTATCTTCTTCGATATTCATTTGTCTATCATCTTGTTGCTTTATTTTAATATTTAAAGATCTAGTTGGTGTTATTGCTAAAAATAAATTTTTATAAAAATTGATTAATTCTTAAAGAGTTCCAAAACTAAGTAATTGTTTTAATATTACATTATTCAATTGTAATTATTATTTTTGTATATTAAATATAGTATCACTGTTCATGCATACTACTTACTTTTTTCTAATAATATATCTTGAACAATGTTATTTTCGGGATATATTACATTTTCTGTAACATTCAAAAATAAGCTTTCCTCTTCATTGCTGAAACTTTCATCTGTTATCTCAAAATGTGGCGTATTTTCAAATACCTATAATTGTACATTAATACTTTTGAAAAGGATTATTATACTATTAATTTTATATAAATAATACTTTTATACTTATACTTCTAATACATATACTTTATGCAATTAAAAAAATGAACTCGGATGATACATTTTTCTACTGATTATTATCCAAATATATTTCTCTCATGTTATAAGTATATGCTAAAAAATTTCTCTATTTTATAAAAAAATGATGTAAATGTTATCTTTACTTACATGAGGAATGGCATTTTCTCTTAATCTTGTACATACTAAGGATGTTCGATCTATAAATTCTTCCTTAAAATGTAAAGAACAAATGACACTTCTTTTACTTATAGGTCTGTTCTCCAATTTTAGTATTTTGATCCATTCTGCTCTTCTAACAGAATCAGAGGGAAATCTGTAAAAAAATTATAAAATACAATATGTATAAATTATATTTTTAAAAAGTGCTTAACAATAAAGTGTGTAGTTAACATTTTGCAAGTGTAAGATCATACTTACTTGTGAAATGATATTTTCATTGTTTTTTCAAAAGCGATTTGTACTGCTGTCTTTATTGCATTATTATTTGTACTTTTACAATCAGGTACAATGCATGATCCACCCATCTTTCTTCTTTCTTATCAATGAAAAAATTGTGTTAGAAGTAACCTAATTTCGCATTGTAAAAACAGATCGTTGCAACCTGTCGATTATTTAAAATCTTATATACATAAAATCTTACAAATATTATTACAATAAAAAGTACCTTTACTGTAATTTGGTACTTGTAATTTGTGATATCTCTCTTGACTTTTTTTACTCCAACACTTCCTCTTGTTATTTTATTCCTCCGTAGAGTCCATTTTTTCAACGCGACATCTAGCGTGAACTTCCATAAATTGATATTGGTGGATTTTTATTAGTTTGGATTTTATAAATCAAATTTTCAGATTTGTAAAAATTTTTGGCATTTTAGAAAGTATTATCTCTTGCCTGATAATAATTTCCTGATACTTTATCACTTTTAGAAGATAAAAATTTAGTCAATGTTTAAAATCCAATAGTTATCTACGATCGATATAAAAAAAATCATATTTTATAATTAATTTTTTTGATAACTAATAAATTTAATTTCAATAATGAATAAAAAATTGAATAAAAACGCCATTAATCGAAACACGAACCATTATAACTTCAAAAGCCTTGTTCATTGTAAATTCTCTTTTGCTATCTTTAATAATATGAACACATAAACTTCTCTGGCTATTGCCATCGAAGACATACGTACATACATTCATGATTCAATATTTAGATACAATGCATACGCCGTAACTACAATTCCATATGTTAAGCTCTTCTTATAACAATATTGTATAGTTATATCACATGTAAAAGATTTATATTATTAAGTATATCAATGTTATTACTTCCTTAATCATTTCACACCATTATCTATGACGTATTTCATACATTCATGCTATATAAGTATTAACTTATACAATATAAAAATGCATAAACATAAATACAAGTTTTTATTGAGACTGCATTATATCAATACTTTGAGGGGCTGTAACATCAAGTAAATTTATAGTATTTGGCGGCCGATAATTTGTAGTATGTGATGGGACAGATAATCCATGAATATTTGCTTTCTTCTCGAAATTTAAAAACTTACATCTTACGATGTACCAAAAACTTTGTACAACGTTCTTAATCAATCCTACAAATTTAGATAATTCAGTAACTCTGTACTATTATTATTGAAAAACTAAAAGTTTGCAAATACTTACCGCTTGTAACAAAAATACCACCTACAGTGGCGCACAATTTCACTAAAAACTGAAAAATTGTATCACGTTCCTGAGTCACTTTGATCTTAAGTGCACTCATATCATATTTGAAAAAAATTCCGGGTATTCCATGAGATCCTTTATGATGATCGATTGGTCTCTGATGATCTTTTACACTATACTGGTATGTCTTGGACGTACTTAATAATGTTCTGATGTCTGTGGGGACAACCTCGACAAAATATTGATAAAGCATCATATCTGAAAGAATCGTTCATTAAATATGTAAACAATTATATCAACTAGTTTCCAACATTTTATGATAGAAAGCAAACTTACTGTTATCTGCAATTTTCTCATCACCTTCAAGGGGATGCACAATGCCTGGACTAGGACCACCAAAAGAAAATCTATTGATTCTGTGAGTGAAGTTATAATCTCGATCTGTCATAAATGCAGAAATATGTATATGACCATGTGGCACAGACAGTGATTTACCCGCAGTTATGTGAAAGTTCCCCGCCACCTTATTAACGTTCAAACTGCCATGAACGCGGCAGGCGTTTGGTGGATAATCAGGTTGATACGATCTAAAAGATATAAAAGATTATGTTTGAATAAATGAATGAATTAATTAATTAAAGATTCTTGACAATAAAATTCACAAGTTACTGGGTAAATTGCCTTTGAGAGTCACAGTTATTTATGTATGATTTATCAATATTTAATTTAAATTCTAAATAACAATAGAAATGGATCAAATTTCTCAGTAACTCGTTGAAAAGATTATGCATTTGCAAATAACTAAATATCTATAATTTCTCAACGAATATCATAGAACTAAAAACGATTTTCTGTACATACCGCTTTGGCATCTCGCTGTAAAGAGTAACTTGATTGGATTTCCAAAGTAGCTCATGAATAGCGTGATACTCCTCCCTCAAATATGAATTCATATGCTTCAAGGCTTCGAAATGTGCCCTTTGCTCTGGCGTCAATTCCCACCATGTGTCCTCTTCTTTCAAAGAATCAAAATCTATCATGTGCTGATTCGTAGAGTCTAAAATGTCAGCACCGATACGACCGCACGGCATTGCCACTGTTACGTCAATATTGATTTGCAATTTCCCATCAAATTCGGTGTCCGGCTCAAATTTAAATTGTAATCTGCTATCAAGATAATAACTTGTTTCGGCTATTATCAAGTAAGCGATAATAAAAATTGTAAAAATGGAAACTGTAACACAATCGGATTATTGATCAGACGGGATAAACGAACAAAAGTACAGCTGAACACAAACATATGTATTAATTATATCTGTGAACTCACACGTTCCCCCGACTGCAGTTTTGTCGACATACAACTCGGGAACCTTTGGGAATGCGTCCAGCTCCTTAACTGTTTTAACATTGACATGTCGTCGCCTCAACATTTTTACAACTTATATTCAGAAATTCACAGATTATTTAACAATATTACGATTAACCTATAGACAAGAGATCACTGTGTTTAGAGATAAATCCAGAGCTAAGTACAGATTCCGGTATTTACCTTTAGCGCTCTGCTTATCACCATGTTCGCCACACATCTAAATCTCAACTAAATAAAAGGCATAGCAACTAATACTTTATACATTTTTTGACACGTGGGTATTATGTACACACACACGTCTCTTGACATGTCTGCCTACACAAGAAATATGAAGTATACGGGCCTAGCCAATGACAAGGCTACCATAAAAATATTACTGCGGCGATTATTTTGCATACAGATGGCGCCACGATATATTTACAATTGCAATTTCATATAATTATTTAGATAACGTATACTCAAGTATTAAACACTATATTTTTTACGTAGGATACCTTGAGATAGCTGCATTTGACCTAAATCGAAAATTTTAATATTTAAATTATTCTCTTTTCCAAAGCAGATGAACTCAAGGGTCTTCGACAATCGACCTACGGCCCGTAGGTCAGACTTGACCGCCGTGAAATTCTAACCGACCCGTCAAGAAATTTCAACGTTATAAATATAAAGATATCCTGTATTTGACTTTCAAAAATAAAACTTTTCAATCCCCGTAAAAATTCAATTCTTGTATGATTCAGTTAATAAAAGAAATTGAGAATACCTAAAGCTAAACGAAAAATGTACAACTTAATTTCGTAAATTATTCCGCACACGAGTTTATGCAATGTCAATATACGAAAAGAAATTAAATAATGTATAAAAACAGAATCATAAATAAAATGTCTTTCGTAAGAACGACCGTTATAACCGCCAAGAATTTCATAACGCTTCAACAATTTCTCCTACGACACGAATAAGAGAATTTTCCAACTTCATAAACAGATGTAATGTACGTGTAAACTGTTATTTCGAAAATATTCGAACCGTAGAAATGCCAATCGTATGAAAAATTTGTGGCCCTGATAAGGGCCGTTGATCTGGAGAGGAGCGCTTCACTTGGAGCTGGTGTACTTGGTGACGGCTTTGGTGCCCTCACTCACGGCGTGCTTGGCCAGCTCTCCAGGCAGCAGGAGCCTGACGGCAGTTTGGATCTCCCGGGAGGTGATGGTCGAGCGTTTGTTGTAGTGAGCCAAACGCGACGCCTCGGCGGCGATGCGCTCGAAGACGTCGTTGACGAAGCTGTTCATTATGCTCATGGCCTTGCTCGAGATCCCAGTGTCCGGGTGTACCTGCTTCAAGACCTTGTAGATGTAGATAGCGTAGCTCTCCTTCCTCTTACGCTTCTTCTTCTTGTCGGTCTTGCTGATGTTCTTCTGGGCCTTACCGGCCTTCTTCACCGCTTTGCCGCTCGCTTTCGGAGGCATGATTCCTCGATTTCGTAAAGCACCGTGTGAGCTGTCGCCAAGACGGAACTTCGAAAAGTGGCGTGTCGAGCGACGCGCAGCCTTTATATACAGTGGGGCGACGGTAGCGCCGCGCCAATCGCGCGGCGCGGCGCGGCCAATCGTGAAGCCCTCGGCTCCCCATTGGTCGCGCGCTGGCAACGCGTGACGGTATAAATAGGCTGGCACACAGCTGGGAGTCACACAACGAGCCGAGATATCGTACGCTCCACTTCGCTCTGTTAGAGACTCATCGTTAGCTATCAGCAAGCATGTCTGGCCGCGGCAAAGGTGGAAAGGCTAAGGGAAAGGCAAAGTCCCGCTCCAATCGCGCTGGACTGCAGTTCCCCGTCGGTCGTATCCATAGACTTCTGCGAAAGGGAAATTACGCCGAGCGCGTCGGCGCCGGCGCCCCGGTCTACCTGGCCGCCGTGATGGAGTACCTCGCTGCGGAAGTGTTGGAGTTGGCGGGTAACGCCGCCCGCGACAACAAAAAGACCAGAATCATCCCCAGGCACTTACAGCTAGCCATTCGCAATGACGAGGAGTTGAACAAGCTGCTCTCTGGCGTCACCATCGCTCAGGGTGGCGTATTGCCGAACATTCAGGCGGTCCTGTTGCCAAAGAAGACCGAAAAGAAGGCTTAACTACTGAGCGACGATCAAACGGCCCTTTTTAGGGCCACCAATTCTTTCATACGAAGGATATTCTCATTCGCAATACTATTTTTACCCATTACCTTTATTTATTTAGTTATACATCTGATTAATAGACATTTAAAAATATTTAACACTTGAAAGTATTCATATCTTTTTAATAGTTTTAAATTGTTCGATTCTTATTCATAGATGCTATATTGCTAAAACCATAATATAAACGAATGAAAAATGTCTTGAAATACAATAGTATCTCCCGTGAAATGTGTGCGCTTACCATGTAATGAGACAGAGTGTCTATATCGGGAGCATCGAGTTTAAAATTCTCACACACTGAACTTACATAAAATACAAAAAACTTTTCAGACATAACATTATTTGAATCTTGAAATCACATCACTAGACATCAAATACGAATTGTCAATTGTATTTAAAATATTTGATGCAATTTCCTTCTTTATATTTGTATATTTACATCGATACGAGTATACATAATTAATAGAATACATTTATACATCTTGAATTAAGTTCTAAAAACATCTTTCGATACACACTGTACTTCATTCAGCGAAATAACGCCAAACAAATCTAGATATACATTTCCATTACTTTGAATTGCAAAAATATATAAAGCTATATATCTTATTTTTTCAATACTCACTTTTAGATATTAAACTTTAATGAAGTAAGATATAAGACATTTTGTAATTATGAATTTATTATTACTCGGTAAGCGATTGTTAAAAGAAAAAGTTAAAGAATCAAAGAGATTACTATAACATTATTTATCTTATTTAGAACAATTAAACTAATGATTGGTAAACGCTAATATATGTTAAAAGAATTTCTCCAATCTCTTGAAATACATTTTTATTTCTAGGACTTTACCTGCATTACCCAATTTTATGTAAAATTATATGTACATAACCCTTAAGATTTGAAAACTAAATTTCAGGATAGGAAGTATAAAGGCGCTTTATATTAACATGATCAATTCAGTCATATTGACATTATTTATTTTTTTATTTGATATAATTCTTGTATCAAATACACATAATTTATTTCGAAGTCATCATGTAAACTCAATCTTTACCAGCACATATAAATCTTAAGAACATTTAAAGGATATTATAAAAGTACAGGATATACATGGAGAGAATTTTTCGTTATATTTTATCGTTAAATTCACTACAAATTTTAACATGTCTAGTGATAAAAGTGGGATAACTGGACAACTAAATAAAAATTTAAAAAAACTTACTAAATATTGCCGAAAATAACAGGAATTTGTGAAATTACAACAGAAATTTTATAAACTACATAATGAAAATTACCAAGCAGATTGTAATATTAATCTCACAGATTTGATATCTTATTGTGATAGATATGAATAAATCAGAGAGAATTTATAAAAATCTTCGAAATTTAGTTATCCCACGATTACCATGATTTTTAGGCTAAATTTTTAGAGAAAATTCTCTCCGTGTAGGGATATATTCTCAGCACATTAATATACTCTTTCTACAGAAGCACAAAACATGCGCTGTTAGGCAAACTAAGTAGTAAAACAAACTGTCAAGTCTCAACTTTAGACGGACAGAGCTCGCTTGGAGTAGAGAGTAAACTCCACGGCGTACGGCGGCTGGCCACCTTCGCTGACCCACGCCGCTCCGTTCTCGCCCTTCTGGATCAGATCTAGCATCGCAGACGCGACATTGTCGGTCAACTGTTTCGGATATAGGTCCATCAAGCTCATAATATTATCGTCGCTCAGTACAGCCTTGACGGAATCGGAGACCTTACTGGGCATATTTGCGACCAACGCGGTCGCCGTAACTCCCGGGCACATGATAACGACTCTAATTCCGGTTTTATCGTACAAGCCTGCCAGGGCCTGGCTGAATCCCAGGACGGCGTGTTTCGACGCTGAGTACGTCGGCAGGATCGCCGCCGACTGCAAGCCGGCTATGGACGAGATGTTGACGAGCACGCCGCCCTTGCCGCCCTTCTGCTTGCCCATGTAGTCGAAAGCCAGCATGGAGCAGCGAATGACTCCCTTAACGTTCAGGTCGATCGTTTGCTCCCAGCGGGTGTCGTCCAATATACCGGCGTTGTTGATGACAATGTCGAGCCCTTTGAAGGCGAGGACGATCTTGTCGAACGTCTTCTTCACCTCGTCGGCCTTGGTCATGTCGCAGGCGAAGAAGACGGCGCGGCCCTTGCCGAATTCCTTCTCAAAGGTGGCCGCCGTGCTCTGGCCGTCCGACGTCGGCAGGTCGACCACGGCTACGCTCTTCGCACCATTGCGAAGCAGTATTTCGGTGTATTTGTAGCCTAGGCCGTCGGCCGCTCCAGTGATCATTACAGTTTTATTCTGTACGTTGTACATTATGCTAATTAATCTCTCGAAGCCTTCGAAAGTAAATAGATACTTGGGCGAAGTATAAGAAGACTAATGCTTGCTCGGAGAATGACTACTGTCTATAAATGATACGCGACCAGTTAAATATGACTTCCTTATCGCGCCGACGTTTGCTGATGATTCGTCATATATTTAAGAGCGTTGGTGGAAATCAACCTTTCTGTCAGATTATTTCATTCCCATGCACGTAATTTCGAAAAGGAGAATTTAATAAAATGCAGTTGAAAAATTCAAATATATTCACGCAATATGTTTCATTATATTTTAATATGTTCCGCACAAATTAATATACATATAATATAAATAAAAATAAAATAAATATAAATGTCAAAAATTTATAATATCTGTAATATTCGCAATAATTTTTCTTTAAAAAAAAAATAAATTTATTTAATCACTTCACTTATAATAATGCTTGAATTTATATAATTCCAGCGTTTTAGGAACTATGCGTATCGTAAGTATAGCAAATTTGAACAGCTGCGAGCTGTTGTTGCAGTTCTTTTATAGATTCTAAAAAGAAACTGCTTTTCTAGAAAACTCTAATATTCTCTAATATTCTAATATTCTAATAACTCTAATATTCTAAATATTCTAAACTTTTTAGAGGTATTCTAATGGTTTGCATAAATGTGGTCATAAATTTTAATTAATGTAATATTTCTTAACTACAATATATATAATATTAGATTAATCATCATCTTCCTACAAGCTCTAGGTTATCTTTCTAGTTGCGAAAGCTGCAACAATGTATCATATAATACTTTGTTACAGCTTTCGCAACTAGAAAGATAACCTAGACTGACCTAGAGCTTGTAGGAAGAATGTAAGAAGAAAGTGCTGATTAATTTAATATTATATATATTGTACTTAAGAAATATTACATTAAGTAAAGTAATTTTTTCTACAATGTTATGTAATATTTCTTAAACATTTACTTAAAAAACATGATTGATTACCTCCGAATAAAATCACGATAAACGTCGTTTCGTGATGCTGTCTCCAGTGAAAAAGATTTTCCAAAATCTGTCCTCTAGAGGAACAATTCAACTTAGTAACGCTGTAGATAGGCATCGTAGATAGGAATGCCAATTGTTTACTGAAATTGAAGAATACATTGATATTAATATAACAGCTCATATGATACGATACATAAAATTATGGAAAATATTACTCTACTTAATTAATGTAATATTTCTTAAGTACAATATATATATGTGATAATTCGTCATTCTTCCTATATATGAACTCTGGATTGTCCTTTCAGTTGCAAACGCTGCACAAGCATATATACTCTTCAATATTTTTAAATAATTAATTATTATTCTTGCTAATACTTATTGCAAATGCATAAATTATATAATTATATGTGGATTTGCAACAGGTACATAGTCTCTTATATATTTGCGACATTGCATGATTTACATGATATGCGGCTTTCGCAAGTAAAGTCATAACCTCGAACTATTAGCCGGAATACATTCATGCAATGTCAAAAATGTATAAAAGACTACTTGTTGCAGATCCACTTACAATTATATAATTTGTGCATTTGTAATAAGTGTTATATGATACATTGTTGCAACTTTCGCAACTAGAAAGATAACCTACAGATTGTAGGTAGAATGACGATTTATCTAATATATATTGCTTCTCTATTCTAAAAATTCTGGTTTATATAAATAATTCTAAAGATTTTTTGTAAAAGGGAAAGTATTATAAAAAAGAAAAGTTTTTCTTATTGACACATTTCTAAAATAAGCAGACGATAGTCAGAGAAAAATATTAGTTCATTTCGTGATATGAATCCAACGAATCAATATTACCACCAACGATATAGATAAAGATAAGATAAAGTTAATTCCCAACTTTCACGGCTTACAAGTTGAGCTTATAATTTTTGTTTTTATCATTTTGCATTATTTTTTATCACGAACGTTATATAATGTCTTCTTCATAAAACAAATTCATGTATAATTTGAATAAATAAATAAATAAATTGAAATAAAGAACGAAAGCTAATATAGTTACATTATTCATTAGTGTTTATAGGTACTTAGTATATATCACTCAATTCTAAAATAGCTGTCATATTAAAATCCGAGAGTACAACTTATTATAAAATGGGCTGTTTTACGTTGAAAGTAAAATAAAAAAAAATATTTAATCCGAAATATCTATACAATTTGATTTAAAGTACCGTCAAGCCAAGTTTCATTAATTTCTTAACCAAAATTCGTGTTGATAACGAATGAACTTCCGGTTTAATCTGCAAGGAAATATGATACCGATTATGACGCCTACGAACTTTCCTTAGGGTCATCATTCGTAATGTACATGCCTTAAAAAAATTATAACAGACATGGATGTCTTCCACGTATTAAAATGTCAAGAAGAAAACAGAGTACAGATTGCGCAAGTAATCTAAACTTTTCGCGACAAAATTTCGTTAGAAATTCTATTTGAAAAGTAGATACGTTATCGTTAGAAGTATATATCGTTGAGATACTGCGTGTCTGTAAACAATTAAAATGAGATAAATGAAGAAATTAGTTCGTCTCTTAAAAAATATCTTAATAAGGACGAATATTTTCTTAATCGATATTTTTCGAATTTATATTCGGATACAGTTTCCGTTCGGTTCTAAATTGAATTTCATTTCATAAGTTATTGCTGTAAATTGAATTAAATTATATAAAAATTGTAAAGGACTTATATTTTTTATTTTAGTCGTATTTAGTCGTGGCATAAATGAGTTAAAATAGGATATTATGCAGAATTTTAAGTTAGTCATTCAATTTGTAAAATTATGTGTATATAAATAGAAAATTTATGATATATAGGAATTTAACATTCGTTCAATGCATATTAGCAAGATATAGTAGATATTACTGACATAGATATATATTTCTTTGATATTGTAAAAATTCATACACAATTCATCATTCTTGACAAGCGATACATTGTAAGTCATAAATAGATGAATGTTAAATTTAGTTGTAGCAATAAAATAATTTGAAGGAAATAAATTCATTATCCCCTCCAGCGTTACAACAGCCAATACGCTGCAGCGGCGCCGCTGATTGGCTGCGGCGTAGTGGAGGGGATAGCGCTGCCGGCGTGCCTATATAAAGTGGTCGAGCGGGACTTCCGACAACACTTTCCGCTGAGCTTTCTCGGAGATTGTATCGTGCTGTTGATCGCATAGTTCAAGATGACTGGTCGCGGTAAGGGAGGAAAGGGATTGGGAAAAGGAGGAGCGAAGCGCCATAGGAAGGTTCTGCGTGATAACATCCAAGGTATCACCAAGCCAGCCATTCGCCGATTGGCTCGTCGTGGCGGTGTCAAGCGTATTTCTGGCTTGATATACGAGGAAACTAGAGGTGTCCTGAAGGTCTTTCTGGAAAACGTCATTCGTGATGCTGTCACCTACACCGAACACGCCAAGAGGAAGACCGTAACCGCCATGGACGTAGTCTACGCTCTGAAACGGCAGGGAAGAACCCTATACGGTTTCGGTGGTTAATGCGCTCCGCAGCTCGTCAAAATCAAAACAACGGCCCTTTTCAGGGCCAACAATTTTTCATACGCTGGAATTTTCTCTGAAAAGCATACATTAGACTATACTCCTTTCTATAAACTACTAAAAAATGAATATATCTTCATTATCAATAATAAGGATCAATTAAAACGTTTGAAAAATAAAGAATCATCCTTTGTCCCTTTGATTTTCTGTAGTAATCGCGTTAAAGTAAAAATGTTCAATCCAAATATATAGATACAAATGATTTTAATACATATATTTATTTTAACTATTTGCTATCTATTAAGTAGCAGACAGTCACGTTAGATCAAAATGCAAAATTTGTTCCGCGAAATATCTCGAAATGCACGAGTGTGACTTTACATCGACATGCCGAAAGTTTCATATTCATGCCGTGTTTAACTAAATGTTGACATACGAATTAACATTGATATTACATTGCTCGGATAAAACTCGAAAGCGAACGATCGATTTTAAGCATGTAAATACACAAATATCTGAATAGGAATGAGGTAGACGCATTTGTAAGACTCCTTTGTTTTTTTTTTTTCTATTAAACAATCGTATTTTGGTCCAGTGCTGTTTGTATTCTCAATGATTGGAAAATTTCAAAAGAGAAAGAACTATTCGCGACAAGAAGGAATTCATCGTCCGATATTTAAAACATTTCAAAGCAATTCCAAATTTGATGAGAAACAAACTTGAAAAATCAGTTAGTATTTTATTTTATTTTACTTTAATTTTATCATAAAATTTACTTTGAGATTATAAATAGAAAATTTAGTAATATTTAATGAAAAGATGTTAAACATTAAAGATTGTTAGCAAATGTTTGTGTTAATGAGTAATAGCATGAGCGAGATTTACATTCTAGTATGTCTTCTTTAATCTTCTCATAATAAAAGAATGTGATATGTTGAACAATTTATCGTTCTCGCTTGTAATTCGCTAAATACATAAAACATGTGAAATCTACATACAAAGTAATTTTATTTATTATATAAATATATTTTTTTCTACACATACAAATGAAATGATAAATGAGATCATTCAATTAAATTCAATGTTACAATATTACAAATTAATTATTCTGTTCAAGCATATTGCAGTTTAAAAAGATTTACGATGAGAATTATTTCCAAAATATTCTTGTTAACACAAGAATATATTGGAAATAATATTATACATATATAATTCAATACGAAAATCTATAACTAATTTTTACACAGGATCTAGTAAATTCTTATGTAATTACGAAGGATCAAGTGATTTAAATTTTCTTATTTAAAATTATTTTGCTCGAAAAAAAGTACGCATTCTTAAAAAAATTACGTTTTATTTGGCCTAACTTACATATAATATATACAAAGCCAAAAGTCGCTATCCATTTGTAGGGGGAAGGAAAATAGAAATGCTATTTAGACTAGACTTTACACCTATACATTTTTTTCATTTAGAGATTAACTGTAGATAAAATTTATATCTAGGCCTGTCCAACACTTTTGCGAGCTCGATGCTTCTACTTCTCCATCATTTTAGAGAGCGAGACAGAGAGAAAACAAAAAAGAATGGACGCGTCACGCGAGTCTATTCTCTGTCTCCCTCTATGAGACGATAAAGAGACGATGAAAACGTTTCACTCGCTGTGGAACAAGTCTGGACACGATTGTGGAACTTTTCGAAATAGCTTTCGAGCGGAATTATTCCTCATTTTTCCTAATAAAGGTTGGTTACAGAAATTTAGAAAATGTTTAAATAATTCCGACCGGAATTCATTCTGAAAAGTACCATAATGTAGGTCGACTATATCAACAAATTGAAAAGTTCAAAATATTATTAGCTATAACAAAGTTAATAAAGTATTAGTTTATCAGAACAGCACAATTTTCTTTTATAAAATTAATGAAAGTGTAAATCTCACTTTGTTACTCAATGTAAAAACCTGTCAACAATCTTTAACATCTTTTCGACTATAAAAAATTAATAATAAAAAGAAAAACCTATAATCCTAAATGAAATTTCAGAACACAGTTGGAGAGGTAAAATGAAACGTGAGTATTGCAAATTCTCAAGTATGTTCATCGTCAGATAAGATTTGGGCCCTGAAAAGGGCCATTTATGATTGTAGGGAGCACATTTTGGGCAGAACAATTATTTCTTTGCTGCCTTTACCGCCTTCGCCGAAGTGGCTTTCTTCGGCTTGGGCGTCTTGGTTTTGGCCGCGGGTGCCTTCACGGCCTTCTTCACCTTGGATGGTGATTTGGGCTCGACGGCGGCCTTGCCTCTCTTCGCGGCGGCGGCGGTTTTGGCGACGGTTTTCTGAGCGGCTGGCTTCTTCGGGCTCTCCGCGGTCTTCTTGGCCGCCGCCGCCTTCTTCGCGGCGGCTGGTTTTCGGCCGGCCGCGGCCTTCTCCACTCGCGTCTCCTTCTTAGTTCCAGCCTTCCACATGTCCAACGACGCACGCTGCGCCTTCGCCTTGGGCTTGGGTTTCGGCTTGTCGGTCGGCAGTTTGAACGAGCCGGTGGCGCCCTTGCCCTTGGTCTGCACGACGCTGCCCGACGAGACGGCGGTCTTGAGGTACCGCTTGATGAACGGCGCGACCTTCTCGCCGTCCACCTTGTACGCGGACACGATGTACTTTTTGATCGCCTGGAAGGACGAGCCCTTGCGGTCCTTGAGCTCCTTGATCGCCGCGGTCACCATCTCCGACGTCGGCGGCCGCGCCACGATCTTCTTGTCCTTCTGCGACTTGCTGCTGCTGCTGCTCGCCTTGCTCTTGCTCGCCTTCTTCGCGGGCGCGGCGTTGCTCTCGGCGGCCTCCACGGCTGCGTTTCCACTGACCTTGTCCTCCATCTCTCTCAGCTTCACGTTTCTTGGGGGGGCGGTGGTCTCCGAAACGGTCTCGTCACGATATCCCACAGAATGCAGAATAGTCAAACTTAGTAAATTTTCGCCCCGCTCGCGGCACTCTAGTATCCAGCGCGCGGACCATGGAGAGAGACCTACCCAATATGTCGACCCGTTGGTTTCGCGGAAAGCGACGCGGCGGTAAACGCACCTCGGCTTCGCCGCGGGATTTCCGCGCGGTTAAGACCGCGAGGAAGGCGCGCGGGAGCGCGACATGCAGCCACGTGTATGCGGTTTCGTTTCCGCCGCCGCCGCGGCCGCCGACGACCGTCCGCGCTCCTCCACGGCCGAATTTCCTCGCTCGCGTATTTTCGCGCCGATAGCAAAGCCCACGGAAAACCATGAAAACCGGGCGTTTCGCGGGCGATTTTCCGCGTCAACCCCGCGGAAAGATGTGCCGGCGGAACGGGGCCGAGTCCTCGTTTAATTTATTCCGTCCGCTATCGGCTCGCATTCGGAAAATAAGATGCTTCATTCGCGGCCTCTCGGGATACGCGCGCACGTGAGGTCTGCGGGGCAAAATGGCCTTGTTGCTTCTTGGCTTAATGGTATATAATGCAAATCGATGGATCCCGCGATTCTTTTTTCCCAATCTTCGTCGTCGTCGTCTCCGTACGGAGATTTGCGAGCGAAACGCGATGGACCCTCCGCAAAATTAATCCCGGGATAATCGTTTGACGACTTGACGAGCGGATACCGCGTAGTTTATCACGCAGCCACGTGACGCTTTCTGTCCGAGAACATAAAAATCGATTCAACAATATACCCCGATTAATCATATTTTTCTTAACGACAATGATTATCAATAATGTGAAAATAGAAATTTAATTCGCGCGCTTTTAAAATTCGAAATTTCGAAATCACTTTGTCGTCTTTTAAAAATCGTCGTTTCGGTCACGTACATACGGTAGGTTTTATTTATTTGCCGTTAGTACAAATTAATAATTTCAACATCGACAGCACGGTATTAAAATTAATAAAAATATTAAAATCTTATTATCATTAAACAATCCCCGCTATTTGCTCGTAGAATTCGCTAAAGCGAACGATTTAATATCACCTTACAATATGTGTAGAACATACATTGTACCGACAGAACGGTACGGCAATTATGGATAATACCATAAAATTTTTAATTATTTGCGTCTGTGAAATATTTTGCAAATGAAATTGTGAATGGATCATCCCGGAAACAAATTTACATATTTAATGATGAAAAAAAAAAAAAGTTTCCACGCATGAAAGTATAATGAATTCCCCATTGTTTTCGTTCTACATTCTACGATATCTTGCTAAATTTCTTACATCTTTTTAGAAAATTTGTTCGAGTATTGTTCCAAAATTCAAAAACTAATGTTAAAAGTAAAATATTGATACAGGGCCTATGTGTTTCATATTAAGTTATCTTAAATGCGTATAATATTGATGTAGATTAAAGGTCAACATTTTTACGTTGGATATATTTTAAAGACCTATTTAGATATTAAACAGAAGTGGAATAAAAATAAGATGGTGTGTCAAAAAGATATATTTTATTGCACTTATCATTAATTCTTTGGAGGCAATTTTTTCGAGTAATGAATTTGTTGCGTGTTGCATACTACACACTGTGATATAACAAAATTAATATTACATTTATGTAATTACATAGCACGATGCAATTTTTAATGAGAAAGTATGTTCTAATTTATACTGGTTTACATAACCTAATAAAATGAATCTAGGAAAACGTTATATCATAATTTGTAAAGTATTTTATCATAAATAAATAAATTTTGTAATAATCAATTGAGTAAGCATTCGAAAATGCATAGTTTTATATTTATATTGT
Source organism: Tetramorium bicarinatum (assembly GCA_928718305.1). Classification (NCBI taxonomy): domain Eukaryota; kingdom Metazoa; phylum Arthropoda; class Insecta; order Hymenoptera; family Formicidae; genus Tetramorium; species Tetramorium bicarinatum. The sequence continues at coordinate 7,382,118 of OV788320.1, forward strand.
ATAAATAGTAAATAGTATGTAAATATTGTATAGGTAGTACTTCTTGAAATATCAGCTTTGGCACAGAGAGACTATAAACTATACTTACATATAATTACGAATCTAGACCATGTAATACATAACCTTTTCTCACAAGTAGGTGCTTCAAGTCAAATTGATCCACGTGTGATCCAGTTTGTAAGAATATTTAACACTAAAAAAAATTCAAATTTTGGAAATAAATTCTAACAATAAAGTCAAGAAATACTAAGGATGTAATTTCTCTCTCAATCAGAAATTAATGTTGGGAAGAGTTTTGTGGGTCTAAAAATAATTGCGTAAACAGCCTGTAAAGGTTAATATATACCCATTCTTTGGTTGTTTTCGATATTTACAAAAATGTACAATTGATAAAACAATTTCCTCTTTATATTGCTGGAGTTTATATTTTTCTTTTTTAATTTATCACTTTATATAAAATAGCATGTTTTTCTATGAGATTTTATATAAAATTTTCATATTTGATCATACTGTTTAGCTTAAATAAAAATTTTCTTTAACTTGCACACACATACATATGTATAATATTGACGATTATTTGAATAACAATTATATAAAAAATATTTGAAAAAATAAATTAATTTTTAACTTATTTAATTTATCATAATTATAACTTTTTATTTATATAAAAATATATGTTTAATTACACATATCTATATTATAATATAAAAAACATAGAATAACGATACATATAAGACTTATAATATAAAAAACATAGAAATAACGATACATATAAGACTTGATAAGTCTTGTATAAACACTATTACGTGTAAATAACAATTTTTAGAACAATTGCGTTTGTTATCATTTAGGAATATTCCTTTCGAATGCATTTCGCGATCGTCGACAACATCATATTGCTCGTCCCCTCGTAAATGGTGCCGATTTTCGCGTCCCTATAATATTTCTCCTGAGGGAAGTCGGTCGTGAAGCCGACGCCGCCCATAAAATCTATGCACTTTGCGGTAATACGGTACGCGGTCTCCGACGCGAAAAGCTTCGCCATCGCCGCTTCCTTCACAAAGTCCTTCTTAGCCTCCACCAGCCTCGCCGCGTTGTAGACGAGCAGTCTGGCGCACTCGAGCTCCGTCGCCGCCAGCGCTATCTGATGCTGCAGACTCTGAAAGGAGAAGATGTCCTTGCCGAACTGCTTTCTCTCCAGCGTGTACGGCACGGTCGCGTCCAGGCATCCCTGCGCCAGGCCGACCATCTGCGCGGCGATGCCGACTCTACCCTCGTTGAGAAATCCCGCCGCGTACTTGTACCCGTGGCCGAACTTGCCGAGGAGATTGCCCTCCGGTATCCGGACGTTGTCGAGGTGCACGACGCAGGTGCCCGACGCCTTGACGCCGAGCTTGTCCTCGAGCTTGCCCACCGTCAGCCCGGGCGTGTCGCGGTCCACGAGGAAGGTCGTGATGCCGCGGTAGCCGGCGGCGGGGTCCGCGTTGGCGAACAGCACGAAGACCCGCGCCACGTCCGAGTTGGAGATCCACATCTTCGCGCCGTTGATCACGTACTCGTCCCCGTCCTTCCTGGCCTCGGTCTTGAGGGCGAAGGCGTCCGAGCCGGACCCGGACTCCGACAGGCAGAAGCTGCCGACGGTGTCGCGGGCCAGTCGGGGCAGGTACTTCCGCTTCTGCTCCTCCGTGCCGATCTTCAGGATCAGCGAGTTGATCAGGGTGTTCTGGATGTCGAGCGGGATCACAACCGCCGCGTCGATCTTGGCGATCTCCTCGATCGTCAGGATCGTGCACATGAAGCTGCTGCCCGTGCCGCCGTACTCGGTCGGGATTTCGATCCCCATCAGGCCGTTCTCGAAGAGCTTCCGAAACACGCCGTCGTCTATTCTCCCATCCTTTTCCATCTTTCGCACGAGCGGCGCGATCTCCTGCTTGGCCAGTCTAGCGACCATCTCCTTTGTCATCAGCTCGTCGTCCGTAAGCTGCGTTAGGGGACCTGTGCAATGGTGATGTCGCGTCGCGTGTAAATGTATCTGTCGTGTTGCTATCAGCTTTTGCTGCACGCGACGCAGAGCGCACCGGAGTGCAGACGAATACGTAATCGGCATGTTTTTGTTTTTTTTTTTTTTTTTGGTGGAGAAACGGGAGGAGCAGATTGTACCGAATATTCGTGGAAACCACGAGGTGGAGAGCGCGACAGTGTGTGTATATATAACTCGGCGACTCGTATTCGAGGACTGATGGCTGAATCACTATCAACGCTACGCGTTCGTTATCGCGTGACGTGGCAATAAGTTGAATACATTTTTACATACGAGCCATGGTCGAAACTACGTTATAGGCGTCTTATCGATAGATAGAAATCTGAAAGTATAATCAGATCAGTATAATGTCGCGAGTGAAAGATTTTTTCTCACAATGTATTTCTCGAGGAATTATATTAATAGAGAAACCTGCTCTTGCGATTGAACACGCACAAATAATATGATTGGAATATACACAAATAAAATTGTTGGAAAATTATCGAGGATAATCCCGATTGGTGTCAACGTTGTCGAACAACTGCTGTAAGACTTGATATTAAATGCTAGTCTTTCCCCACTTTTCGTCTACTTGCGTAAGCGTCATAGACGTAAACAGTCGTAGAGATCTCTACATAATGTACAATATTTGATTTATATTGTAGGGACTGCTAACAAGAAAATATTTTTAAAAAATCATCTAATAAAATTTATCAATGTGATATACATATATTTATAAAGAATATATAAGAATTATCGAATTTATTAAGTGTACATTCTTTCGTGTCGTCAACCTGTTTCACTAAAATTGTCTAACAATAAATCATACTTTTGTGATAAAAATATTATATTTCTTTTTCAAATTAATTCTAAAAGAATTTGATCACTTGACAAACTAATTTAAACAAAGAAAAAAAATTTCGTTTTAAACAAATAATAATCCTGAAAAAGATTATATCATAAATGTGCACTAGATATAATTTTTTGTCAATTCCAATGCAATTTTTGTTGTTTTGAATACATTATTCTCAGTAAAAAGAAAACCGGTCGAATGATGCGAAGGAATCAACTCGCTTCACTTTCAGAAGTCGCATGAATCTCATCATAGGTGCGTTCCGTTTTATGCATGATGCGCATAATGCATCACTTATCTTTGCTTATCTTTTGGCGAACAAGAAGGATAAACGACGCATTATGAACATCATGCATGAAACGGAACGCACCTCTCATTGTTAACGAGCTTCGGCTTCGGTTGTGCGGATCTGCTACGCATGCGTAATGGCAACCCTCGTGAAAAAGGGGGAAGAATCCCACGGAGAGGTCCCACGATCCAACCGTGCCATGTCGAGTTTTCCGTTACGTGTCCCCTCCCCACTTGACGTCATCTGTCGCTTCGCGCCGGGCGCCTCCCCACCACCGGCGCGCCGGCCAATCAGCGTGCCGCGTGCGGGGCCAGAGACCCTATATAAGCCCGGCGTTTCGGGGTAGGAGCTCACACTGCTATAGATCGTCGTTTCGTACGTATAGCACTTGGAATCGCTCGAGATGGCAAGAACCAAGCAGACCGCTCGCAAGTCCACCGGAGGCAAGGCCCCGCGTAAACAGCTGGCGACGAAGGCGGCCCGAAAGAGTGCCCCCGCGACCGGTGGCGTGAAGAAGCCGCATCGCTACCGCCCGGGAACCGTCGCCCTTCGTGAGATCCGTCGCTACCAGAAGAGCACGGAGCTGTTGATCCGCAAGCTGCCGTTCCAGCGGCTGGTTCGTGAGATCGCCCAGGACTTCAAGACCGACCTCCGCTTCCAGAGCTCGGCCGTCATGGCGCTGCAGGAGGCGAGCGAGGCCTACCTCGTCGGCCTGTTCGAAGACACGAACCTTTGCGCGATCCACGCCAAGAGGGTGACCATCATGCCCAAGGACATCCAGTTGGCTCGCAGAATCCGTGGGGAACGTGCCTAAACTGCTTCTACTCAATCGGCCCTTTTCAGGGCCAAAAATTCTCTTACGAGGGGATATCACGCTCTCAACTTCGCATATCTTTAATTCCTTACAACTAGAAATTGTTCCTTTATTCAGACGTAAATTCCTTGTCCTCGTACACATATATTTTACATTTCACGAGAAGTGCATGCCATCTGAAACCTCCAACGCTTGCATCATCCTAAATAGTAATCTGATATTTAACGTCATTTTAATGTTAAAATAACGTCAACTTATTTGAGATTCGTTTTTGTTTAACAATTTAAATTTTTACAAGGATGAAAAGATCTAAATGTTAAGAGCTCCAAGTGAAACTCGCTCGAGAACGACGTCTGCAGTTGGCGCGCTTTTAGAGGGTGACGCGTAGTTTTGGCGCGCTTTTACTTGGCCCTCGGACGTGTAATGGCGTCCGAGATGTATCAACGTATACCGCGCGATAGGGGCGGAGGATAGTCGTCTAACATCTTTCTCCTGTTTGAGAAACGAGTAATTACGAGGAATAAATGCATATGTATTGCGTATAAACACGGGGAAGTGAATGCGCCAAGCTGTACGGGACTTGCTAGGACTCGCTCCAAAGCGCGCCAAAACCGCTGATACTGCAATGGCATTTCGTCGCGAGATGGCGCAACGAACATCTCTCCAACGGTTTCGGTACATTAGTACATTGAAGAACTTTGATAAGAAATCCAAATATGAAATCATCCTTATTTCCGTGAGAATTGTATTTGCATTCTCACCTACAGGTGGAAGCTGTTTTGATAACGTTATATAACGATATCGGATTATACAGACACGAAATAGTAGAATAGAGCGCCGCCCCGATTAACGCTTCACTTCGTTTTTATAAATAGCGTGGCCTACGCGCGGATGATTAGTAAAGACAAGGTCCGTGATTCGATCCCGGCCAGACCTAGTCTCGCGAAGTGGAACGAAGAGATTCAGTCATCATTTCTGGTTGTAAAAGATGAAAAGAATCAAGACTCTGTGGTCTACAAAAGTTTAAAGAGATTTCTTCTCTCCTTGATCAATGTGGAAAAGGAGTCAAGACTCTGTGATATATAGAGCTAAAAGACTCACTCTCTCGATCAAAGATCCGCGCACAAAAATGTAGGAAAAAAAGGAATAGCGATAGAAAAGATTACAGTGTGTCTGATAGTCAAAAAAGACGCTGTTAGACTAACGTCAAATACAAGAAAAAAAAAAAAATTTCACGGATGAATTCACGTTCGTCGCGTCTATCATCGTCGTCCTGTATCTCCGTGTATTTTTGGAAGCATTTGGCGCATTCGGACCGAGATTCTCTCCTCCCGTCCGCCTGCGACGCGCGCCGAAGAAAGTTTTTCGCCGGACGATGTCGGGAAGCGACAGTTTCTCCGCCTGTTTGGGTGGGGAAAATCGATAGGAAGAGGCGAGTTCAAAGTGCCGAGGGAGAGTACATACACGCGGCGTGGTCATTACAACGACACTCTCTCTCTTTCTGCGCGTCGGCATCGGTTTCTCGCGGCGACGGCGGCCCCCCGGGGGAGCGTCGTCGCGTCGCGATGAGCGTCTGCGTCGCATGCCGCGCGGCAACAGCTGCGTGCGATCTCGCGCAGCGGCGGCGAGATGCCGAGGGTGGCCGACGGCTCCTGACGGAGGTGGCCCGCGGCTGACGGTGGGCGCTGCTGCTGCTGCTGCTGCTGGAAAATGAGCGACGGGCGGCTGGGGCCGAGCCTCCTCGGCGCCGCCTCGGCGCTCCTCCTGCTCCTCCTCTGCGGTCTCTGCCTGCCGGACTACGCGCACTCCACGCACATCACCGGCACCTTCGACACGCGCGACTTCTTTCGCTTCCTCATCAAGTTCGGCTTCCAGAAGACCGACCGCCACCGCCAGAAGGACTCGTACGGATACATATTCGGCAACGTCACCGCGCGCACCGACTTCGACGTGCCCATCACCCTGGCGATCCTCGACCGCGGCCACTTTCTCGAGTATTACGGCAACCGTACGCTGACGGACAAGAGCGCCGCGTGCGCGTACATGTTCAACACGCTGCGGAAGAGTTCCTACGATCCGGACTGCAACGAGGAGGGCCAGGACTTCTTGAGGTATGCGTGTTTCTCCTCCCGGCCAGCGCTCAGAACGCTTCCAGCAAAGCTTCTCCCAGGTGGAACAAAAATTATCACGTCAAAATAATGACGCTAAAACAGCGATAAGATGAAATAATAATGACATTCTGACATCGTTGTGACCTTTTGTTCCATCTGGGCTTGCAATGTAAGGTAAAAGTACCAATATCCAGACTTGTACCTAAACTTGGACACTGTTATTATTTTGGTCTTTAAATACACCCGGTAAACGTAGAATATTGCAGCAACATTGTGACATGGTTGCAATATTGCTGTATTGTTCTGTGTTTCTTGGGCGAACACTTTGAACTTTCGACCATGAACATATATTTCTTAGCAAACACAGAATAATGCAGCAGTCAACACAGAGCATCAGTTACATTGTATTTATGTTATATTTTCACACTCAATATAAATGTAATATAACAATATGTGTTATATTACATTTACATTGTTGAGTGCGAAATTATAACATAGATGCTCTGTATCGACTGGGTATCCAGACACTTTTACCTTAATTGGATTACTATGGGTTGGCTGGGTTGCTTGAGGTTTCGCGAACAATCAGGGGAATGACGTTAGCTTTGCATTTTGAAGGCGAGTTCCATGTCCTCGTGATAAATTGTGCCCCGACGAGGACTCTGTATGGAATATTGTGAAGGGACATCAGTTCACGTACGTCATTCAGGACTTTTGGCAGCCACGATTTTGGTACATGAGCCTGGTGGCGTGCTACAGGAACAAGACTACGTGCCAGTGGGAATATTACAGCAAGCACGATGAGTTGGAATACGATATTTGGCTGGTGAACGGCAATCCGAACGTCAGTGGCCTAAACAGTTTGACTTATCAGTTCTCGTACGATAGACAGAACACCATCGAACTGTACTTGCTGTTTTTCGTGTGTTACATCATACTAGTGCCGCTGCAGTTGTACGCAGTGAGATTGCAAAAGCATCCCGTAACAAGATTGTTCACTGCTAGTTTATTATTAGAATTCGTGGCAGTATGTTTAATCTTGATACACGTGTTGAAATTTGCACTAGACGGAGTAGGCTATGAACAGTTAGAAGTTGCAGGTGATATTTTTGATATCCTATCACGGGTAAGGAAAATATGTTCTCAATATCGGACTGCAATATTAAATTCAAGTAGTTTAACTCTATATAATTTTGCCATATTTTTTAATCCTTTAAGTTTATTACAAAACAATTCCAAATTTCTTTAATATTTCCAATACATGGATTTATACATGAATGAATAATTGATGTACAAATATTAGAAAACTTAAAAATTAAATAGAGATATTATTGGTACAATTTTTATATTAAATTATTTTTGTATTTCTAGACGACTTTTATGTTATTATTGCTCCTACTTGCCAAAGGATGGGCGGTAACAAGAATGGAATTAACATGGAAGCCACTGGTCTTTGCAATATGGTTTTGTTACGGAGTTGTTCACATCTTATTATATGTATGGAATATGGTAACTATTTATACTTTCCGTATTTATACATACATCAATTTGCAGCAAGAGCGTACATTATTTTACCAACATAATAAATTTATTTTCAGACGGAAGTTGATATTATCGAAGACATAGATGAATATCAAACTTGGCCAGGATGGTTTATATTGTTATTCCGAAGTGCCATAATGGTATGGTTTCTATATGAACTTCGAAACACCATGACATACGAGCATAATACTCAAAAATTGAATTTTCTCCTTCATTTTGGAGCGTCGTCATTAGTTTGGTTTATATATTTACCCATTATAGCACTTATAGCGCTTCAAATAAGCGCATTATGGAGGTTTAAACTGTTATTAGGTGAGCAAAATTTATAAATATATTAAAATTAATCTTTTTTATCTATATCTTCCATTTCATGCATTGTTAATTTTTTATAGGTATAACATATTCAGCAGACTGTTTCGCTTATTGTGTAATGGCTCATTTATTATGGCCCACCAGAAGTGAACAATATTTTTTACTCGCGCAAGGCGCGGATAATGGTGATGAACTCGATGAATTCAACGAAGCGCCGCATGTATTAAATAATTATGTAGAGCCGCCGGAACTCGGTAAAATAATTACTTAATACTTGTCCATTGGAAGTATAATATTAAATTAATGACATTTTTAATTACAAGTGATGTGATGTACATTTGCCAAATGGCCAATCTGATAGAATGAATAATACTCTCTAATATGTGCTACTGAACTGAAATATTGTGCACATTCTATAATTGGAGATATATTGTCAAATTCGGTCATGTGATACAAAATCAATAAATAATACAGTGGAAGTAATGAATATGATATGAGTATATGAATAAACATTTTCGATTTGATATATAGATTGATAATTATATTTAGCAATATCAATTTTCAGTAATTTTATATTTACAATGTTAAGATATTAAATAGTTATTCAAAGAACAATATGTGTCTTAATAATATTGGTACAAGTTCTCTTATATATTATACTAATAATAACTCATACAATTAATCGATAATTATGCACTAGAGTATAAAAATTTAATTATATGTACGAATAATACACAATTTCTAAAATTTCTTTTCCAGACTGTTACTTTATCATATCACTCTTACTCATATCATATTCATTTAAAATTTTACATAATTTTTGCTTCCAATTATTTTGGACATTTGGTTCTAGAAAAAAGATTTTTAAATCTTTTAAATCTGAGATTTAAAAAAATCTCGATAGTATACATGCAAAGAAAATTTCATAGCAAATTATACATTTTTTTATGCTATCGTTTAATTTGTCATTACGTCTTGTAATTATTCTATGTCTACTCCATTCTCAGAACATTACAATGTGCGCTTGAATAAGAATGGTGGAAATAAAATACATATAACTCTTTCGTAATACACAATTCGATTCTAGCTGAGTAATTTATAATTTGCATATATGATGTATGTCATATGACATGTAATATCCTACTGATTTATTAAGAGCAGATTTATAATAAAAAAATGTGAAACGTTCCAAAATTACTAGACATTCTTTTAACTTTAGATTCTTTGACTAACTCATTAGGACACCAAAGCTTTTGAACAATTAGTGATTAGGAAAAAAAAAAAACATTTCTCTGGTCAATTTTAATCGAATTTTAGACAATTTGAAAGTTCATTAGAAAAATATACAATACTAAAATAATATGATATATTGATGAGTTCCTTCAACAGCTAAGGAAATATTATTTACAAATTGAGCAAAGAAGCTATAATTAAAAAAAAACAGTATTTTTGATACGTTTTGCAGAAGAATACTTTCATATCTATTCTTGTTTTTAATTTTATAAAAAGATGTAATCTTTGACAGCATATAATCTTTTTTTTAAATTGTTGGCAATTTGTTATTAGATAGGCAATGTATATTATAAACAATGATTACATACACAACACAGAAAGTGAAAGAGCACTTATATAACATTCTTCCGATTTTATTCAAGTAAGTTCACATGTTAGTTGCACATTGTTGAATAAATATAAATAGGGTGTCCCAGAATTGTATGAGCATAAACGAAACTGAATGAAGTCCTTTACCATTTTGCAATTTTCTGATATGATTAAAAATCACCGAGCCCTCCGCCGAATATTTGCTAGGCACTCGAGGAATTGTTTACTACACGCGGCAATGCCTAAGTTGCGTCCCCCTGTCCTCCTGGCTTTTGCCATTGTAGAAAACAACTCCTCCTTGGAAACAATGACGCTGGGCGGTCGTATCTCGCCGCGAGCTTATATTAGGGCTGGGCTAGTACGGTGATTTTTAATCATAAATACTTCGTTAACTATTGGGAAAATTGCAAAATGGTAAAGGACTTTTCGACTCAGTTTCGTCCGCCCTATCTGCTCAAGAAAATGTGTTCCACAATTCTGGGACATCCTGTATATACTCTCTTGAGAATATTTTAATGCTCAGCGTATGTATGTATATCTTATCTGGGATCGGTAAAATCTTTATATACGATATATTTATATTTCTAATATCTAAAATGAAAGCAATTTAATATAATCTATTTTTTATTTGTGGTCATATATATTATCTCTATGTTCAAGTTAGATTTAGAATTTTAAGCATACTTTCTCGTGTGACGAGCACATTTAGAAAAGTTATACAAATTATGCTTCTATAAATATCAATGTCTAATATGTGTGTATATATACATATATACATATATATAAAATTTATTTCCAAAAGTATGCATGTCGTCAAACATGTTTTGAGATGCTTTTTATAGATAAATGAAGGAAGTAGCATCATAGCAAATATTTTAGTATAATAAAATTGTTATATCACGTCATTACGATCCAACCAAGCAGAAAAGATATTTAATTAATCTTTTTGCCAGAATAGATAATGTATCGTACAACTTGATAATAATAATTGGTTTATATATCTAACTTGATCTCCATATCTTGTTACATAGGAAATGTAGGTCTACTCTTGTTTCCCCAGCTTTTTCTTAAAACATTTCTGAGACTATTCCGTCATCTGTTGCCGTTCTTGGTTTTAGTTTTTAAAGTGCCAGTTCTATTTCTGATTTTATTATTGATTGGTTCCTGATCATTCTCTCCTTGACATGGTTTTTTTTCTTAACGTTCTGCTTGTCCTCGAATAGGGATTAATAGTAATTTTTCCAATATTCCAACATCTCGTGTTACCTGTTTTATTTTAATAAATAGGTCTCCAATTTTTGCCTTATATTGGTATTCTTCAATTTTTCTTAAATATTCTTTCCATGTTCTTTATATGATGAGGACTCACTGAAAAAGCTTGCAATGCAAAGAAAAATGTAAGAAAAGAGGCCGAGAGGATGATTGTCTTTACGTTACATTGATCAGGTGGTTAAAGCAACTGATACTTTTGTGTATAAATGCATTTGAGAACAGAGAGGTGGAGAGAAATGATATGTTGATTAGAGGAAATAGTGAAACTCATGCTATTTCGTGATACTGTCAATGCCTGGCATGAACAGCATGATTAATAAGAAAAAAATATACATAATGCGAAATTCTTTTATATATTTGCAATTAATATAAACTTAGTAACAAGACTAACATCACTACAACTTAAATTTCAGTTAAACTCATTTTTATATACATATACATTATATAGACATATATATTACACTATACAGTGCTATATATATTTAAGGAACTCATATTTGTTTCAAGATATAATTATTTTAATCATTTTGAAACTTTTACAAAAATAATTTTTTAAATTTTGTTAAAAAATATCTCCTTTCATTGTTATGAAATTGTCCATTCAAATTAAATGATATGGATGATGATGGATGTAAAAAAATGTGATTTTATAACATTCCTTTTAGGTTTTATGAATTTATATGCAACACAAAATTATAATAATCTTAGTCTTGATGTAAGGCTATCGATAACTTCACTGGATCCAGGTCCTATACCAACAACTGTGATTGTACCAGATTTCACCTGAGTTCTGCCAGCATCTTTTATTACGGCAGTAATTAAACCAGCGCGTTGAGCTTTATCCGCTAAGGTTAATAGTTCCTCCTCGTTTGGTACTTGAACAACAATTTTAGGCTGTCCACTTCGTAACCAGGCCTTAAACATTTGCTGTCTGTTTTTGTTATTGAAGATCTGATGATAGCACTCTACAGCAGCGTGAGCGCACTGTGCACCAGTTTTACCTTTTCCCATTGGTACATCTGACCGAACTGCTATTACCATTTTACATTTCTCTCCGTTCCAAGCAGGAGCTAGGAAGGATCTGATATATTTACTTATCAACCACATATTTACAATCTTTTACAACCGAATAATTATTGATTTTTGGATTCCTGTTGCTTTGTATATTCAGCCATGCACTCTTTAAACTTTTTTACTTCATTCCGACACTTTCTCCAATCTTGATGCTCAGCTATGCATTCCTGAAAATAACAACATTCCTATGTTGTTAATGTAATCGGAGCATTTACTTTATAACAATCGACTTGGAACTGTACATATATAAATTGTCTAAAGTTAAATTTTAAATTAATTTATATAAATAATTTTATTATTTTTCTCGAATTGAAACTGTAGACAATTAAATGTTAATTAAAATTAATTTATACTGTCAACAGGTTTCAAACGGACGTACTAGAACTTGGTAATGCAATTCTATGCAACCGGTTTTCTTCAGCATCCGCTCAACAAGATCCTCACTTTCTTTTTCGGTTTTCGATGCAGTTGATGCGATCATATTACGATGCCGGCACTCAGATGTGAAGAACTTTAAATTCTACGGCTGAAATAATCATTGTCATTAAATCATCCAGGAGATTGACTAAAAAATTTCAATGAAATATACACGTGTATGTACGTGAGGTTAATTACACCTTGCAGGTTATGTTATTTTCGTCCGTCCGCCAGAGCGCACCACCCGCCGGTTAGAAGCCTGAGACTGATTGTGTATCAGTGCAATTACATTGCACGGGAGGAGGATGTGGCGACGGTGGCGCCGCCGGCGCCCGATCGTCGAACCTGCTCGGCTACGTGAAAGTAAACCAACGCGTGTTACGGCCGCGCGAGAGATCACGGAGAACGAGACGACGAGACGGAACCAGGGGCACTCCCGAATTTTGCGCGAAGCTTCTCAGAGGTATTTATCAGCGGCGCCCCGTTATCGCGCCTCGCTCGTCGCGCGATTCCGCCCCGCGCGGCGCGTACGTCCGACGACGTCCTGAGACGCGACGTCCGGCATCCGCTCTCTCTCCCTCCGGGGAGCGCGCGGCACCGCCTTGCTCGGTTACTCATGTTACGGCTCCGCGACGGCCTCCTGTCTGTCTCGCTCCGAGCCCCGGCCGAGAGCGACCGGTGCCGCTCGATAATCGCGACGCGGGACGTGCCGGGCGCGGCGTGATTTCTCTTTAATTATTTCTGCGTCTTGTAAATTATTTCTTACGCTTGTCCGTACGTCGGCGCGCCGAGATAAGGAGAAGAGGAGAAGCGAGTGAATTGAAGAGCCGCGGCACGTACGTGCGCGCTTCCCTTATACCCAGGTGCCCTTTGCGATTTCTTCGCTTCTCACACGTGTCTAACTCTCGTCTTTTGTTTCCTGTTGAATCTTCCTTCACGTGGACGAAAATCGAATCTCGGGTGGTATGTGTGTCGAGCGGTGGGTGCGCGATTTAATTTGATTAGTAAGTTACCGGCTCTTCTTTTCTGGTTGACACTGTTACTTCTGTCACTTTTGACAGCAGCGTATATATCCGGAGTATTGTGGTTCTCTCCCTTTTTCTGTGCAATTTGTTATTTGTTGTAATATTAAACGCAGGCGGTTAGTAAGCTCCTCATTTAGATCACAGTGTTGATGTCTTGCGATTGTTTTGTGCGATACGTGTCTAAACTATGCATCGATAAACACTGACAAAGTATAATATAATTCTTATAGATATATGATATAGATAAATGTTAAAAGTTTCCTCTCTATTTTTAATGATAGCCTGAATCTAAATTATCTAAATTATCTAATCTTAATATAGAAAATATACCATGTATTTGTGTGATATAGAAAACAGATTATGACTGAGAACACACATGTGTAAAACTATATTCTCTCCTTATCCTAGTCTTAGATTTCTCACACTGACAACATAATTCTCACATCCTGCTATTGTTATTTCTGCTCTGCTTTAATTAAGATAACCATCAGAAAGAGAGACTCTCCTGTTTTGAAGAGGTGCAGAAGATATGAGTGTGTTGTACAGTTATTTTCTTACTGTTATTATCTTATTGTTATCATATAACAGGAAAAAATAAAAATACATATATTGATCTCTGGAATTTTTATAAATAATGCAAATAACAAATATAAATAAATAATGTCACAAGTACATGTTTGGAAAGTCTTGAATATCGCAGACACAAAATATTACTGTAAGATGTCACTTTTAAGATATGGCGGGCATTTAGTGACCACTTTATCTTAATTGAAGGTAATTATCTCAAAAATGTCGAGGAAACCAGGAGCCACCCAAGCAATGCATAAGGTCATAATGGTTGGAAGTGGAGGTGTTGGAAAATCTGCTTTGACGTTGCAATTCATGTACGACGAGGTAAAATTAAAAATAAAAAACTTACAGATAAAAAAGATACTTTAATTATATAAATAGTACTAATTTATTTTTGCTAATAAACTTCATGTAATCTTTACCTTTCAACTTTCTGTACATATTTACCTAGTTTTCTGATAAGCATCATTATATTTTGAGAAAGGTTTATTTTTATGCATTATTGCATTAAAAGATATTGATTTCTCACGAATCTAATCATGACGTTCAAATCAGTTTGTTGAAGATTATGAACCTACAAAAGCGGATTCCTACAGAAAAAAAGTTGTGTTAGATGGAGAAGAAGTACAAATAGATATCTTGGACACTGCAGGGCAAGAGGATTATGCAGCGATTCGAGATAATTACTTTCGCAGTGGGGAAGGGTTTCTCTGTGTATTTTCGATAACGGAAGATGATAGCTTTCAAGCTACACAAGAATTTAGGTCAGTAAAGTTTGATGAAATTTAATCTCTAATTTTCAACACAAGATTACTGGGGAAAATTTTAATAAATAATTTTATAATATATTGTTTGATTATTCCACATGAATAGAAAAAAAACTGTTTTCTTTTCTATAGAGAACAAATTCTCAGGGTAAAAAATGATGAGAACATTCCATTTTTATTAGTGGGAAATAAAAGTGATTTGCAAGAAAAAAGGAAGGTTAGTTTAGTTGAAGCTCAAGCAAGATCCCAACAATGGGGTGTTCCTTATGTGGAGACAAGTGCTAAAACAAAAGAAAATGTAGACAAGGTAAAAAAATTATGTATAATTTTTACATATAATTTAATTTTTGATTCAAACAAGTTATACTTATATTTTATATATATCATTTTTATCATTATATCATTCTTATATTATCTTCATTAAGAAAAATATAGAAAAGGATAGTTGTGAGATTTGAACTAGTCGAATATGTAAGATAGGGTAATAGTAAGAATGAGAATGGAATGAGGAATGAATGTGGTTAAGTTATAATTGTAAACCAAGTCCCGCTTCTCGGCATGTAGAGCTTAAGTGAATAAAGTTAATTATATTATCTTTATTTAAAAAAACTGATATTACTTTTTGATTTTGATTTTTTCTTAATTTCGTTTTTAGTAAAATGAGGATTTTGTGGAATTAACTTTTTTGTTATTAGGCTTTAAAGTAGTAATGTAAATTAGATGTTTCACACTGCAGAACACTTTATATTCATCAAACATATATACATACATTACCAATAGTTAAATTGTAGTTAAATTGTCAAAAATAGTAGTTGCATTCACATTATTTCTTGTTGCTTTCACTTTCACTCTCAATGTAATGTAATCACATATGAATCGATTGCACGAAATATGCATTTTTAAATAAGCTTAATTCTGCAGTCTATGTACAGTTATATACATTGTTATATCACCATGTATCGTGCTATTGCTTATAATTCTGCGCATAATTCTCATTTTCTTCTCTTAAAGATATAAAATGTATAATGTTTACTTTATAACGCACATTTTATATGCCTTAAAGCTTTGAGACAGCATCCATTGCACATTTACAGGTATTTTTCGACTTGATGCGTGAAATAAGGTCACGCAAAATTGAAGATAAATCGGCAAGCAATGGTCGAGGTAAAGACCGTACCAAGAGGAAGAAAAAGAAGTGCATTATTCTATAGGTTTGCCGTTTTTTTTCTTGCACTATATTTTATTTTGTTTTGGGAAGATGATAGAACTGTGTTGCATTTTCTGTCTTGGCAATTTTAATTTATATCAGTGTGAAGTATACAGAGAATGTTAATAAAGTGTATTTCACTAATGCAATATTTGATACTCGATAGCTATCACAGATATGCAATGAAAATGTATGATTATTAATCAAATCAGTCATCGCTATTACTAATCCTTGCGCCAGTTCGTTACGCCATACGGTATTCATCTCGTTGTCAATGAAATCAGATCTATAAGATTTACATGATCTCCTAAAAATATTAAAAAACATTAATTATAAAAAATATATATTTTATTGCATATCTTTTAACTATGCTTTACATTCATTGATATTTGATATTGTCTAAATTTTATCGATTTAATAAATCGATTTAATGTAAAAATATTTGCAAAATGTAAAACGATACACTTATCACAGCTTATGCAAAGCATGTGTAGGCTTTTCTTTTCTTTAATATTTTTTATAATATTGTGTTACAATGTTTTGTGTTATATGTCATGTAAGTTAGTTATATTTTTTGTATTATAAATAATCAATTATTTTGTAAGAAAAGAGAAAAGCATAAAATATTTTACTTTTAATTGGAACATATTGCTGTGGGTTACAATAAATATTCTTTCAGTTTGATTAAATAAATTATAATTTTGAACCTAGGTTCTATAAATGTAATAATACTTTAATATCTAGAAAAAAATATGAATAAACAAATCTTTTAACAGAAGAGAATATAAAAATTGCTTATAAGCAATTTGATTTATATGATTTATATGATAAACTACACTTTTTAAATAATATTATTTTCATATTAATTTAATTGTATTGACTGTTTCCATTCTTTTTTAATGTAAATGTATAATTAATTAATAATATTTCAATTTTAAATCATGTGCAAATTAAAAAAAATTAGTTTACACAGTGAAATAAATAAAAACATTTACTCCACGTTACAGGTGTTCTTTGATTTAATGAGAGCAATAGCTGCTCGTAAGGCACAGGAAAATCAAGGAGATGGGAGTGAACGTAATAAGGAAACAAAGTGCTGCCTCTTGCTATAACAAACATAAAACAATATATAGCTTATATTATGGAAGGTTCAACTCCTATAAATGAAAGCTAAGCGTAAGAGAACTGTATTTATATAAAAATGAAAGTTTTCTGACACTTTACAGTGAATTGACGCTCTTAATCTTCGCTGTTCATTATATTACATACAAAATATATTTAAACTTAAAAAAAAAATATATATACAATTTATTCTAATATATTTATATATATTAAATATATTAACTAATGTATATTCCAAGAACGTCACATATATCTGTTTTTTTATGAAATTATTAAAAAAATTTTTAATAGCAATACATTTATCTAGTTTATTGTATTTTTGTATAATATATTCACATGTAATATATAATTTAAGTTGAAAAACAAAATTTATAACATCCATAATAGCACAAAATTACGAAAATGCGTACAAGATTGTAAAGATAAGTAGTTTTGCAAAATTACTTATCTTTAGAGTGCTGAAACGTAAATATTGTTAATACATTTGAAGAGACTGAAAATGTAAACCTTACATATTTTATGACAATTATTTGTTTTGTTTTTCCGATTGTGCAAACAATGTAATTACATTCATGTTGAAATAAAATAACTGCATTCTTAGTTGCTTTTCGCATTATTTATTTGTAACCTTTGATAAGTTCAGCACTCTTTAATGTGTTTAAAAATTATTAAAAATTATAGAAATGTATGAATTCAATATTCTGATTATTGATTATGATTAAAGTTCAAATATGTATAAAAGTCATAACACTGTAAAGTAACGAAAACTTGTAATTTGTAAGCAATTTGTTTATATATACATATATATGTATATGTGTATTTCACATAGTTTAATATATCGCTACGTTTTATTTTGTATAGTTATTTTTATCACAGCATTTTATAGTGTAACAGTTTGATATCTCGAACGTGTGAGTGAATTTTATAACACAGTTGTAACACATTAATAATTATTTCTCTTTGTTATATACAATGTTATATATTAGATTTTATTACGCAAATAATGATCGCATTTTGCGTGCAAATATAAATTTAGATTTTAAGAATAAATCGAATTAAGTTTGTCACAGTGTAAAACCAAGATAGAAAATTTTAATGAAAGAACTTGATTTATACAATAATTATATATGTATAGTTTCAAATTTTTGTAGTAAAAAATTATCAGTGGCATTTTGCAGTAGCATTTAATACTCACCGTTACTCGCACATCTGAAATATCAAGCCATGATGTAAAAAAAATTAATTTTTATGTTTAACATGGTAGACTGTAATTAGAGACTGATTGTATAATTAAGTCATTGTTTAAAAACTTCTACCTCTATGAGGCGCATTTATGCAGATATATAAAATAACCAATTTTAATACAGCTTTGACCGAAGAGAAAAGTGATTTAAGAATTGTATTACAGATGATCATTAAAGTTCGCAAAATGCGTATGTTATAGTAGTTTTTTTATGAAAGAAAAGTGAAATATCTGTCTATTTAATTTTGATACTTTTGTACTGTTGACATTGATTGTGCCTTTTAAGTGTTCACTGTTAATGCAACGAGGTCAATCAAACTTCAAGATTTTTCAGAAGAATTTTATAACAACATTTAGATTCATATATATATATATATAAATATATACTACACATTATGTACACCACTATATCTATCTTTGCAATTCTATGTTTAATCTGCTATTTTGTCATAAATTAAATGCCTTTTTATGTAATATCGACGTGATTTATTATTGAACTGTTATTTAGCCATTTATTTACCAAGTACAGAATACATTTAAATCCTAACATTAAAATATACGCTATATTAAATATCTTTTGATAATAATGATTTTTAAATGATTTATTTTTATAATTCAACGATGAAATAGTTTTTAAGTGAATCACTTGTCTTTTATATATGTTTATTGCCAAACAACAAACAGATATGTAACCAAAAGTCATAAAAAATTTTATTTGTATATATATGACAAAAGTTAATTAGTTTGTCTTCTTATTTTTTCAAATTTTTATCTATAGAAAAAAAAATGGAAAAATAAGTTTAGCTATAAAAGTTTTTTGTCGAAACTGGATATTTCATTACAGCCATCAAAATATTAAGGAAATTGAGGCAATTATTCTTCTTGCAATATAGAATTATAAAATATATTATTTAATTGATAAATTTCAATAAATATGAACAAAAATTCAATATTCGATGATTGATCAACTATTTAACATATCTAATGTTATTAATATGAAAATAATACCTTATCTACTTTATCATAAGATTTATGATAAAATATAATTGAACGCCATTTAAAATGTCATGCAATAATACTAATTTATGTATATTTCTTAATCTATATCTCTAAATATATGTATTTAATAATTATAACTTTACTATACTTTCTTTTGTTTTATGACATATCTATACATGGCATATCTATAAAATGAATTTTTATAATACAATATAATAATCATATTTAATTAAAATAATAATCATGTAATATTCAATTATAATTAAATTCGATTTATAAAAAAAATTAAAAATATCTTTCTCTACAATTAACTATTTCTGCAGTAAATGCAAAGAAGCAACAAAATGCAGGAAATAGAACAAATAAAATAGAATATATAATGCAGCAATATAAAATTTTATAAAAACTCCACATTTTTTAGGATACTTAATTTTATAATTTTATTTCTTTTGATAGAGCATCCTATAAAAGTTTAAAAAAATAATACATGTTCTTATACATTTAGACTTTCATGCGCAGAAGTAAAGAAATAGATCACTCTCAGTGTTCTTTCTGAATTCATATCTTTATAATACATTTTAGATGATCTTCGTCTAATTAACTTTATAAACGAGTGTAAGTATGCAATAAATATTTCCTTTTTCCTTATACATATGTACATGTAGGGTCCCGAAATCGATATAACATTTTGTCACATTACCTTGTTAACCAAATTTCTTTGGCAAATTTAACGCTCTATGTAGTACAAAACATAAATAGTACTCAATTTTTATATTAAATGGATTTTTACTTCCCTGTATATTTTTCACAAATGAGAATAAAATTATAAATTAAACATGTATCTTGCTATTGAGGAACCAATTACTTTGTATCAATATTGAAGTTACAAGATAATATAATTTGAAACTTGTACTTTTGAGTGATATATGCTTATATATCAACAAATAGTACAACAACGGTATTGAGACAGTTGGAATGATTTCTCCTGCGCTTACTGAAATTAAAACTGTAATAGAAAACATTTTTAAGATTTGTAATTTGTCGTCAATGTTGTGTTTAGACTAACTATATCTCATTTGTTCTTTTTATAACGTGTAACATTGACAATTAATTACAGAATAAATGTAACATTACATTTATGATCAACACAAGTATATCACTATGGATAAAAGAGAATATAAATGATGCCATTAAATGCATCACAGTCTTCAATGGGAAACTTCGGGTTTTTGTATGTGCATAAAATATCAAGTTACAAATCAATATTACTTAATTATTCAAATATTATGTCTAATATATATATTATGTATATATTCATCGTTTTTTATGTACACTATATCAATAATTATAACGTAACGGCCAATTGTATGATGAAATCATTTTTGTGCCTTGTGTCAGATTTTTCTCTTTTTACGTACTGCATTTACCGCAATTGAAAATTTATCTAAAGAAAAATGGGATGCACACAGACGAAGATCCATATCAAACATTATTTCAGTAAAAATATTCCTGATAATATTACATGTACTAATTTACTTCATTGTGCGCTAATCACAGTTGTTTAGAACCTTCTGCCTTTTTTGCTGTTGGTGGTACACTTGATGTAATTGGAGGATTTTTCACCTCGTTTGATTTGGAATTACTTTTGAGAACGGCAGCTGATTTTTGTTTATCCTCTTCTCTACACGGATCTCCATATGGTTTGCCAGAATCTCTGGGGACATCGTCTATTAACTCCTCTTTTCCAAATCCTGGCTCAGTTGTTACTGGCGTAGCTGGCACTGTAGATTTATGCGTCGCTTTTATGTTCTCTTCTGTTTGGCATGTCTTGGGATCCTTTTCCAATGATTTTTGTATTTGTTCTTCTACTTCTAATATTTCTTCTTTATCCATTAAATCCACCAATTCATCCACTTGCTTTTTACTTAATTTAACGTCTTCCTTACCTATTAATTCTACAACCTGTAAAAATTACGTATAATTAATACAAATCATGTTAATAAATTAATACAGTTGCATAATTATGCTTATATGTTTACATGCTTATTGTAATTGATAGAAATTTATTTTATAATATATTATTCTGTTTGCATACCTTTAAAACATCTTCTATTTTTATTGCACCATCGTGATCGTCATCAATTTTCCCTAAAATTTCAGCTATACGTTTTAAACGGTGCTCATCGGGTACACTTTGAATTTGCTTAATGGCTGCAACTAGTTCATCTATTTTAACTAATTCTTCAACATCTTTAACATCCCGTTTATCATTAGGCAACGACTCAATTCTTTGCTTAACTTTTTTCTCAGATTGCTCGAGTTCCAACAAAACGGCATCCATTTTCGAAATCATTTTATTAACCTTTTTAAATAGTCTATTAGCACCTTTCGATATTTTTATATTTTCTATATCTGTTTGACCTTTTGCCTCTGCCTTAATTTGATATAATTCCTTAACATCTTCTTGATATTCTGCCATTTCTTCTTTAAGTTCCTTGATTTCCTCTTTTTCCACGGCCATAGTTTTATTATCCTAAAAAGATGGTATAAAATTGACAATTTCGCAAATATTAAAAAATTACTTATATGTGTAGGTTTTAAGTATCATTAATTCACCTTGCCAATGGAATCTAAAGCTTGTTCCAAAACTTTGACATCTGTAGTAGTAATTTCATCATCTTTAGTACCGGATTCCAAAACAGTTGGCTGTGGTTCGATTTCTTTCTTCTCCTTTCTCTCTTCTTCGATCTTGCGTTCTTCCATCTTTATAATCTCAATATTGGTCCTGTGATCCACTTTACCTTCTTTCTCTCCAATAGCACCCTGTGTACGTGCCACAACTGTATCAGGCAAGGCCGAAATAGTCGCCTTTAGCTTGTCTGACATAGGGATTGTCTCTGGTATCATAAGCGCTCGTGATAATAGTAGCAAAGAGGGTGGAACTTTTTTAACTAAACTTAAATCCAACCATTGTGACAATTGTTCCCTTAATCTGCTCTCTGGCAATCCATAAGCACGCATACCACGTGCTCTGCAAGCTTGTTGCAGTTCGTTTCTGGTTAGAGTGTCAACTCCTTCTTTCTCAATTAGCTATTAAAAACGAAAAAAAAAAGAATTTAACATCTTAAACGTAAAAAAAGTTTTATGAAGAAAATTGATCATCTAATTCGTAGAATACATACTTTGTCATCTGCAGTAAGACTTCTGAGTCTCATCCTAAGTAGAAACCGCAAGAAATTGGAAGTCCCAAGTGTTTGCACATCTAATACACGGCATAAAGCGATTAGTTGTGGTCGTGAAAGGGAATCTAGGGTAATTTCATCCTCGAAAACTTTGCTGAATTTCATAATTTCTTCGTTGGTCGCAACAGTGCCTGTTGTCCGTACTTTAAAGAAAAATTCTGCAAACTCTTTAGCTTTCTCAGACTTGTGATCTGACGATTGCAGTGACATTTCGTCCAACGTTTTTTGTAAAAATTTTGCCATTTCTATCTTGACCTGTTTGCAAATGTTTATTAAAATAATATTTAATAAAAATCTTATCGAAATACACCATTTGCATGCCTTATGTAAAACTTCTAAACGTTTGTCAAATTACGTTCATGTATATTTTTGATTAAATTTAAATCTATCTGTTAAATCTACCTTCAAGGCCTGCTTAAGTTTATCTTCCTTCTCAGTTGCAGTTTGAAAAGTCGAAGGTAGCATGCCAGGGAATAATTTAATTGCAACCGGCAATAAAAATTCCATAAACGGAACAATAATGAAAACGGAGAAGGGAATCAATCTGAACATATCCCCAGTCGTTTTTATTAGCTGTCAGAACAAACGATTGATTAATATCTTAATATAATGTGTAACAATTACTGCGCTTAACATACCAGACGATGCTCCCTTCTGCTAAGGTCCTTTCCATGTAGAATTCTCCAAATTAACTTTGCCGACACTTTCATATCGAGCCCTAATAATCGAAAGCCGTGATAATAATGCAATATTTCGCCCTTGACTTTTTGCCATATCGTAACTTTCGCGACAGCTTTCTTCGCTGGCACGCAATCTTTCGCAACGCTCTCTACCATCTTATCTTTACGTTCTTTCTCCTCTTTAATGTTCTTCACCGTTTCTTCGATCTTTGACGATGGCTCTTGGCCGTTCCAACTTGGAGTTACGTAAAAAGTACGGATTTGTAGATACGTTACATTTTTATCATTAATATACATTGATGGCTGTACTATAGGCTGCCGCAATAATCTTCTTGGTTCTCTCAAATCTGTGTAAATTAGAGCTATGCCACCCATTGTATGATCGTTGTACCATAATTTAAACGGGGAGTACCCTGAAAAAAAAAAAAAACGGAAAAGTTTCTAATAATTTAATAATTGCCAAGAAATTAAAGTAAAATGATTCAACTTATTTAAGCTCAGCGTAAAAGTTTCTTTACGAATAAATTTGTTTTTCCTATTGAATTTAGCCTTTACAGGACTGGTATATTTTTGACCGACTTTTTTGTTTTTAGTGCTAGAACTTTTTCATCAGTCATTGGGTTGAATGGTGAAAATACTCCCGCGCCACTATAGTGGCTTCCAATCTTGTAGATTAATTAAAAGAAGAATGAAAATAGCTAAATTGAATATCCATTAACGATAAATTATCGAATAATCGAAACGTGATGCAACGAAAAAAAAGGATTACATTTTTTTATAAACAAATTTATATTGTAAAAAAATTGGGGTAATTCAACATAACCTATAACAATCCATGATTTTTTTTAATTAAAATGTGACTATATCTAACCAATATGGAATATTGGAAGAAATCGAAGGAGGCGCTTCAGATGAGACGCGGTATTAATTTCACGGTGACACCGCGTATTATCTGTTACATAAATGTAATGGAGGCATTATCTCCGCGCGAGACAAGTATCGCGAGTTATCGGATATAAATTACGCTGATCTATAACGGGACGTGAAGTAATGCGCGTGGTGACACATACGTCGAGCAATGATTCCACCGCGACCGGCGATCATGGTTCTCGTGCGAATTAACGCGTTCATGGTGTGCCGCTCTCTCTCTCTGCGCGTGTATCAAGCTGCTTCGGGACCGTCGTGTCGTCTCGTTGCGAATACCATGTGAATGGGCGACGAGTCACGTCCAGTTACGTCCCATCCATCACACGCCACCGTCCGCTTTGAACACAGCAGCGGAGCCCAAGTCAAAGATCAGCTGGCGCCATCGTCACGAATTAGGA
Organism: Tetramorium bicarinatum; assembly: GCA_928718305.1. Classification (NCBI taxonomy): domain Eukaryota; kingdom Metazoa; phylum Arthropoda; class Insecta; order Hymenoptera; family Formicidae; genus Tetramorium; species Tetramorium bicarinatum. Next base: position 7,406,604 of record OV788320.1, read on the forward strand.
AGGAGTTAAGATGAGAAAGTCGACGAAATTTGTGGCGGCTGCGTCAAAGGTCTGTTCCTGCAAATGCCATTGGCTGGGAGGAATAGAAGAAGGACGAATAACAGGTATGAACAATGAAAAGAGGCGATAATTAATTAATCGCTATATTGGACCTCCAGTCAAGTCGAAAAATATTTAACCAAGTAGGAATATAGAATATATACATATATATATACTTTAATATGTTAACATATTTACTTTTAACTATGGAAAAAATATTTTAACTGTATAAATAACTTTAGCCAAGCTCTTAATTTACTTCAGTAATCAAGTTATGATAATTATAATTTAATTATCAAATAATCCCTGTATTATTTTGTTAACAAGTAGAATTATCAGTTTTTATTATTCGACACATGATAAAAGAAAGATTAGGATCAGGGACGATGGTTTTACGGTCCCTTTCTTCCTCAAAGCAGATTAATCTTAATCTCAGTTTAAATAAACTTACTTTCTATCTTTTTTTAGTCCTAATGTCCATTTCTACCAATGCAGATTAACTTTAATCTCGGTTTAACTTACTTTTCATCTTTCTTTAGTTCTTAGGACTAAAAAAAGATAGAAAGTAAATTAAACCGAGATTAAAGTTAACCTGCATTGGTAGAAACAGACATTAGAAAAAGATGAAAAGCAAATTAAACCGAGATTAAAGTTAACCTGCATTGGTAGAAACAGACATTAGAAAAAGATGAAAAGCAAATTAAATCGAGATTAAAATTAATCTACATAGATAGAAATGGACATTAATCTTTTTCTAGTTTGAAGAATAAGAAGAAGATGAAAAGCAGGTTAAATTGAGATTAAAGTTAATTTATATTGGATGCATGGAAATGGAAATTACACAGACAAGAATATTGCTTCAAACGACTTTTTGCCGATTAATGTCTATTTTTCATTATTAATGTCTATCTTTTTTTAGTCCTAAAAATTAGAAAAACAAGTTAAATCGAGATTAAAGTTAACCCGCATTGGTAGAAATGGACACAAGCTAATCGCTTTTTAAATTAATTGGCGGCTAGTCGGGTGTCGCCCTATGAAAACCGCCCGGCCGACGATCCGCGCATGGAAATCCGCCGCGCGCGAAACGTCGGTAACGGTCACCCGTGACGGCCGGGAGCATATGGCCCCTGCATGTGTGACGCCGTCGCCGTTCTCGCCGTGCGGCGTATGAAAACACGAGTCTCGTTTGACAATCGTCGGTCCGTCCCGGGTCCGCGTCATCCGCACGCGTCCCACCTCGTAGCCCGGAAAGACGCGCTAGGACGGCGAAGGGTAGCGAGAGACCGCTATTGCGCCGCTCACTTAGCTTATGTACGTTATATGCGTCAGTGTCGAAATTAGTATACGGAAGGTAACTGGTCGGCTGACGAGACGCGTTTGAAATACCTGCGAAGATGAGCGACGACCAGACGAACGAGCAGAGCCCGACTGCGGAGGCAAGTCGCTAGATTTACTGCAACGACGATCGATTTTACTCCGGAGAGCACGATTAATTATTTAATTGTGTATTTGCGTTGTAAATGACAAGCGCGTTAAGAAATTGCGAGCATCCTCTCGACGAGTTGTTGGGATGTCATCACAGAGAGCAACAATTTATCATTGAAAAGTTGTATATTGTTTTATTTATAATTTATTCATTGCGCTGAAATAGCATTTTATCTTGCACTGCGTCGTTGTGTTTGAAGTATCACGGAAAGTAACAATGTTTTATTTTATCATTGAAAAGTTGTTGACTGTTGCTTCATTTATAATTTATTAATTGCGCTGAAATGGCATTTTATCTTGTACTGCATTGTTGTGTTTGAAATATTTGAAGAACTACATCTATTTGTGTAGTTTACTCGATACATTCTAAAGTGTAAATGATAGGATTGTATGACGCAAAACAGATGTATGGTGTGTATGTATTAATATGAATTTTAATAGACTTAAAAAATGCATAAAATCCATAGAAACATATTTTACATATTTTACAAAAATTATATTTGCATGAAACTGTTCATATATAATGTAGTATTACAGATTTTTATTGAAGATCGTGTTACAGCTGTCATCGAGCGACATAGAAAAAATAGAGGAGGCAAAATTGAAAGCAAAGTTTCCAAATGCAGCTGGTCGACCATTCGGCGGTCATTCTGCGTTTCTGCAGAAAAGGCTAGCCAAAGGGGTAAATGTCAATTTTTATCAAAAGTTCTATAAAAACAATTGTGTGAAATTATTTTTTTTTTAAATTATTCAGTTTCTTGAAACAATAAACAATTTCGATGTTTTCAGCAAAAATATTTTGATTCTGGGGATTATCAAATGGCAAAACAAAAATCTACAGCTAAGCCAAAGCCAGCTGGTGTTCTGCCAACGGGTGACGCTATACCAACACCAGAAACAGTACCACAGCGAAAAACGTCTATTATCCAACAAAAATTTAATACGTCGACAACATCATAAAATTTATCTGTTTTGTCCTATCACTTCTCAAAATACATTATGTTAATTAGTCTTATGTTTGGATGCCGGAGTAAAATATGGTACGATTATGAATAATTGGTGGCTTATATAGTTTTATGCTTGAAAATATTTTGAGGATCTTCCAGGAAATATTTCACAGTACCATAAAATTCTTCTGTATCTTTAGAAAACCAACTCATTTTTAGTTGTTCATTCTCAAAACAGCATCTGTAATATTATTAAAGAAACAGTGTTCTATACGTATGTGCCACAGTGCTATATAAGTTTTATAACATATGAAAGTAATCAAGTATGAACTTAACGTATCATTACATTCTTCTTAATTGTCTGCCATTCAAATATTTTTATTTTGAAAATTGTATTCTGATTTGTAGTAAATAGTTAACGATGAAAAAATTGCACTGATATTCGGGTTATATTGTTAGCCAGCAATAAATATGCATTTTTAGGTGCACATATGTAAAGATTTATATTGAGAATGTGAGATAAGTAAGTAAATAATATTAATAAATACTTAATAACGAGAAAATTTATCTTGGTGATACATAATTTGAGTATAATCCACTTGTGCATGATAAGATTGAGGATAAGAAGATATACAGATCTGCATTTCCAAAGCTGCTGTGATGCGCTCTTAGTAAGACTATTTTCTTAAAAAACCGTATTTACTGTAAAAATCTGTAGTATAAACATAATAATTTTAAACGTAACTACAGTTTTGCTTATTGTAAACTACATTTAGTAATATATTGCAATTATAAAATATGTTTTTGTTCTTATTCCCTCTCTCTCCTCTTACCATTATAATCACTTTTTATTACAACAGCGTTGTATACTAAAAAATGATAAAACATTTCTTATTTTGTTATTTTAATTGATATAAAAATTTAAACGTTTAATACAAATTAGGAAAAATCTTTATTGTGCAATAAAAATTCTATTTTAGTAGGCAAAAATATAATTTTATTTTTGGACACTGCAAAGTGTAGAGATTATAATTTTTTTTACCAACATAAAATATTTGTATATATATAATATTTCCATTATGCAATTATATATATATATATATATATATATATATATATATATATGTACATACATTAAATGTTGAAAAAAGATTATATCTTTTTCTTGTATGTATATATTTTATGTATATCCTTATGCTTATGTGTATGTTATCACACATTTATTTTCAATAAGGTTAATTTTTTAAATATGTACTCCTTAATATTTAAGAAAAAAATATAATCTATACAATATTTTACTTAATTATAATTAGAACTTAAACATAATTAGAAAATTTAAATAATTCATAATAACCACAAAATATATGAATCGTTAACTTATTATATATGTATATGTATGTTATAATCATTGTATAGTATTGCCCGAGTACAAAATATATTCCCACGTGTATATATAAAAAATATCTATACGTATGTAAGAAACTTACTATAAATATATATTTAGTATAAATATATATTAGAGAAATGATAGTTGAAGACATCGAATCGACGATTTTTCAACCATTATTTCATATTGTGTAGATTCAATGTAATTTATTTTCTGAGTTTTAATCACATTCGAATTAGAAAATGAATTAGAATTTAAATATATGTTGCTTATAAAATATAGCGATTCTATTATGTTCAAGCACTGGTATAAAATTGGTATAAAGATTCTATAATAAGCCACTTATCACGATAACACGATAACACATGATTTCATTCATACATTTTATCTATCAAATCAGCATACATCTTCTGAACTACATTCTTCTTGAGCTTTAACGTAGGTCCTAACTCACCAGTGGGAATCGAAAAGTCATGAGGAAGAATTTCAAACTTCTGTACATATTGAGCATTACTTATAGCTTGCATATTTGCTCTCTTGATTGCCTTCTCGATTTCCTCGTATATCTAAAAGAAAATATTTTGTGATATACAACATTTTGTAGTAATTAAAAATCCGGATTAAACGAACAAATACGAATACTTGGCATTATCATCTTCACTCATTGAAGCTAATTGCTCATTCGTGTTTATCCGCATTTATTTGCTCGATTCAGGGTTTAGAGAATTTTTTTAAATTTATACCAAGCAGACTAATTTACAATTTAAAATATTAATTATGAGCCTCTCAATATATTTGACACTTACGACCGAGTCACGAGAGTTTATGACTTCTGTAACTGTTTTAGCACTGCTACCAAGAGACTGTGCCCATTTTAATACATCGGGATTCAGTGTGTCTAATGGTTCACCAGTCTCATTATTCATATCACTCTGAAAAAAAAGTAATTTGAAGGATTCAATTTGCATATGTATTTTCGTCGTATATACCTAATTAAGAGAACAAATATACCTTAAGCGTGAGAAGAACCGTCAAATATTTCCTTTTATCTCCGATCAGCATGGCATTACTTAAATACGGTAATTCCGACAGTATTGCTTGCTCAATATTGTTTGGTGCCACATTTTCTCCTCCACTTGTGATTATAAGCTCTTTTATTCTACCTGCGAACGCGTAAAAAAACTTACAAATATTCGCTGACATAAGACACATATGTATGCGATTATTTTTCAAAAGTATCGTTACATAATGTGTACCAGTAATAAACAAATTCCCATTCGAATCAAATTTGCCGATATCACCGCTATGTAACCAGCCATTTTTATCTTTGGCTTCTGCGGTTTTCTCTGGGTTGTTCAAATAACCCATGAATACATGTCGTCCACCCATACAAACCTCTCCTTCACCATGTTCATCTATATTATCTAATTTTGTGTACAGCCCGGGTAAAGGTCTTCCTACACCTGTCAGCCTAAGAAATGAGAATGACGATAACATTTATAATTACAAACAATATATTTTAGAAGTAAATATCTGCACTGTAATATAAAGAATGAAAGAACGATAATTTACCGATATTCTGTAGGGTCAGTTATTGTATGAGCCCCACCACATTCAGACATTCCATACGCCTCTGCTAAAGGGATATCTAAACTCATGAAATATCGTTTGATGTCAGTACTTATAGGCGCGGCTGCAGAAACGAATATTCGGCATCTGTTTAAACCCAATGCCTCCTTCACTTTGTCGAAAACAAGCCATTTCGCAAAAACGTAGCCCCAATGTTTGTAATCCATGCCATTCATTTTATTCGTGTGATAATTAAGACCCTGCGTCTTCGCCCATTTGGCTATCCACGTTTTTATCGCGCCGTTACTGCGCGCTTTCTCCTGCATCTTCTCATATATCTTTTCCCATACTCTAGGCACTGCTAGGAAAACAGTCGGTTGTGCCACAACTAATGTATCCACTAATGTACCCTTTAACGCACTCGGGTCCGCAAAGTGTACCGTGGCCGCTAACATAATGTTTGTCATGATGTCAATAAACTAAAATTAACAAAAACATTATATGAATTAATTGTTTCAATTATAGAGATATAGAAATATATTTATGTAATTTATATGAATAAAAACTTTGTAATGTCACCGAAATATTTTCATTTAAGATATGTAAGATATATTATTCGAAAAGTCTCACCTGTGCTGCAATGTGAGATAATGGCAAAAAGCTAACTATAATCTCTGACTTTTCTTTTACTTCCAACTTTGATACTAATGCCCGTACATTATGCAATACATTATCATGACTTAACATCACAGCTTTTGGATTTCCGACTGTTCCCGACTGTGAAGATGATTGCAAATTAAGAAAACAGAACTTTAATTATCGTATTAGCCGCAGTTTAATAATTGAGATAAATTCAATTTACCGTGTACACTAATATGCAACATTCGTTTGCCCCAATCGTCTTTAACACAGATAATAATTTATCGTCTGGTTCTTTTCTACCTATGTTCAATAAATCGTCCCACTGAAAAAAAAAAATAATGGTAAGTCGTATTAAATAAAAGAAATAGAAATGTTAGACAAGTATAATAATTAATTTACGCTCAAAACATCCTTTTCGATAGGTACACCATGATATTGAATAATTGCTTTCAAGTGAGGCAAGTTGTGTCTTATTTGCAAGATTTTCTTCAATTGTTTGTTATCTTCGACAAGTATTATATTTGCCCGACTGTGTTCAGCGCAATATTGGCATGCCTCTGGAGAATTTGTGGTATAAATCCCTGTAGCGAGCCCCCTAAAAAAAGAATAATGATCTATTTAATATTCGGGCAAATAAAAGTACACGTTATTAAAAACGTTACATCGCAGTTATCGTGTATTTAAAAATTGCTAATTCATGGATTGAAATATATAAATATATATAATCGCAAGTAAGACTGATAAGAGACTGACAAATATCAGAGATATGAGTATAAAACTTGGAATATTTTTGAATTGAAATAAAACTCAAAAGTCTAAAGTCGACGGTTAAGATCTTGAAAAGATCTATTGCTCGTTTGCAGACGAGAATATTAGGCCAATAAAATCAACATAGGTTTCATTTTTAAAAGAATTTTTGTTAATTAGTTGAAAAGTAAGAGAGTAAAAGTAAAAATCATCGGTTCAGAAAATAATGTTCTAAGATTAAAAGATATAGAGATATCAAGAACGAGAAACAACTTTAAGACTCTAACATAGTTTATAAAATCATAAATAACATGTACTTATGTAAATTATAACGTGACATACGTTTAAACAAAAAATAATGTATCTCAAGAATTTTTTACCCAGCGTAAATTGCCGCAAGATCAGCAATGAACCATTCCGGACTATTGAATCCTAGTATGGAGACGCCGCAGTGCCGCTCCAAACCTAATTTCAGAAACGCTTTTGCGACGATTCTTACAGTAGACTCGTATTCTCTGTAATATAAATTAATACAAAGTTACAAAGCACAAGATTGATTGTATCTTTTAAAAGTAGTTGCTAAACTCATTGAGTCTATCTACAAAGCAGAGATTCGAGAAGAAAGAACTTGTACGAGATTTGTACGTAACATATCACAAAATTACAAGAGCAATCAAAAGTCTCGCCAATTATCTATATTACTTATTGTGATAATAAAGAAAAACTAAAAATCTTAATTATTAATCTGTTAATTTTTTTTTATACATACTGGAAGGTATACATGGTTCTTTTGCCGTTGGCATCGAGTCTGGACACCATTGCGATATGATCAGGATAGAGCTTCGCAGTTTTGCTGAGAACCCCAGGGATTGATACGGGCAAGTGTGAATTCGGTCCATTGTTGTCTAATTTTATGCGAACTCTACCGTCGACGTTACACGTGATATCCTCGTCCGCAGGTAGTACCTGATCCGGTCCTAAAAATATATTCAAATTACATACAATGTAAACTATCATTAGTTAATTATAAATAGATATTTATGTTTTAAAAAGAACTTAATTACGCAAAATGATTGCTGAGGAAAAAAGGACGTATGCTTCGTTGTAGATGGAATTTATAAATAATGCTTTATGTAACGTGGAATGTAAACAGGGATAACGCGTTTGTAATCGATTGCTAATCTTTTTGATAACTGATAACTGAGAAAAAAGAGAAATCGATGAAGAGTAAAAAAAAATTTTTGTGAATATATTATGAATTACCATCTAGACCAGTTTCACTAGCTGTAGCATATCTGGTTGATTGATTCATCTCCTGAAACAAGTTTTATATTGTCTGTAATTCTAAAGACGTCTAAAAACGTTAAATACTGGAAAAAACATTAATTTTTTTTTAATTTTTAAATTTGAATTCAAAATGTGACGTTTCTTACTTCATATGTTAAAATATAGTCATCCATATAGCTTAGCAAATCAATATGCTTATCTTGTTGCAAAATGTTGAAAAAATTTAATCTGCATTTAATTTTTCAACGTTTTACGACGTTTTTTTAACGTTTTGCAATGATTAATATAAGCATATTTTTATGGATGACTGTTTTTATTGAAACTTATCAAAACATGATTCTAAAATAACTAACATAAGATTCTAGAAAATTGAAATGGGAATTTTCAGAATAATTAAAAATAAGCCAACATATAATAATTGCACATTATACTTTTAATATTTTTAATAGTGTTGTTTGAACTGTGCAATGTCATTTATCTACAGTATATCTGCGATTTACAACATTATTGCAATGTGATGGAGCAAACAAGTTATATTTTTATGCTTTAAAAACATAAAACGTATGTTGGAATACACATAAAATTATCATGTTGGAATCTGTTACGAAAGAGAGAAATTTACATAATCTTTGAAATCAGATAGTAACGCATTATTGCGTGCTTGTAATAATGTTACTTTCTAAATTAATTATAAAATCACACGAAATCTACAGGATAAAATTGTATGCTGAGAAGATTCTGTGCTGTCTGCTACGTTCAAGTTATGTATTATGGGCCGGTTTTTCCAACTTCTCGATAAATGTTTAATTTGAAGATAAAACACAGATAAAACAAAAGACAAACGTATAATTTAACTATTAGTTAGCTTACCAAGACATTGAAAAAAACCGGCCCTATAAATGGAAATGACAAAATAAAAATGACAAAATTAAATGATATTTAACCAGAAAAAATGACTACTTATTATACTTACCTCCCTAGTGAAGTTATTATTTATGCAGCATTTATCCAGCGCCTAGTGAATTAACGCATAAAATGCGATAGGTGAAATTTCAATTAACCGATTAATAGAGATAGAATTGCAAGAAAGTTCGATGAATTTATTACAGTTTTCTACTCGTTTGTTTACAGAAAAATCGATCATTGAATGACGATATAATCGTGCGACAATATCATACCTTATCATCTCGCGTAAGTCCATTTATAACACCGTACGATTGTATGATCTGAGATACAGACATTTTATCTGAAAAAAATAATATATAACAAAATAGAGATAAAGCGTTTATATACTAATAAATACACATTCGAACAAATTTTTATTTGACACCGGCATTTTTCGGACGGCAAATGGGCTATAATTTATGCCTTTTTTTTCTTTAACTTGTAGATTTGTCACAACCACATAGTTAAAGAAATAATTAATATATGTAATTCATGTACACTGTTAGAAATAAACTGAAAATTCAGTCAAAACAATGACTGAATTATAAGAGAAACACACACATTGAAGGAAATTTCAATCATTTCAAGCTAGATTTTCAGTCAAATTTACTAGTGTTTCAGAAAGTCTTTAATTATTAAGACAACGATACGAAATTTCAGTCAAGATGAAAGATGTCTCTTAATTTTTAGTATATTGTCTAATTCATTCTTAAGGAAATTAGATAGCTTTTATGAATTTTCAGGCGATAAGCTATGCACATTGTGCATATTAGCGATAACATCGAACAATTAAAATTACATTATGTGATGAAGATATTTATAGTGAGTTGAAAGCTTTTTATATATATTAAAAAATATATATATATATTCAAAGGAAATGTGCTCGCATTTTTTTTCAAAACACGGAGATTAGAGTGGAAAGGCCACTCGAGAAAGCGGGTTTGAAGAGAAGACGGTTAAAAATTGTTCACACAGGAAAATTCATGTATGAGATAGAAAACTTTTTTTATAATAATGCACAATTATTGCTTTTTTCCATTCATCGTATTTCGCAATAATTATCATAAAGTGATTCTGCAAAACGCATATCTTTTGCTGAAAAATTTTATAATTATAAGTATTGAGAAAATTATGAAGCAAAATTACTTAAAAAATAAAAAATAAAATTTCTTACTATTACTTGAATAATAATTGTACAATTTTATGCTGTAACAATTTTTACAATAATTAAAAAATTAATTTCTGGAATGTATTCAGTAATAATTCTGCTTAAGATAAAGATGATTCGCTTTAATTGTACAATTATATAAAAATTTATTTTAGACATCAATTTTTTTAAAGATTGCTATAAGATTACAATAATTAAATTTAAAATTAATGATTTTAAAAGTTAGATTTAAACTTATTACTCAATATTATATATTATACATTAAAATTTAAACGATGCTAAAATTTTTCTACATGCGTTCTTCTCTGGTTATGTAATGTCGTTGCTGAACGCTCATAACATTTGCTAAATTGGCTATTGTTTTGATTCAACTAAAATTGTTTTTATGGCAACTAATGTCAGTATCTTTTAAATTAAATTTGCTATTATAATCAAGTAAATCAACCTAATCTAACCTCCGTTGTGATTGCTATTTCTTAAAACTCAATATTCAGACAAACTTACTGAATATTCAGATTTACTTTCTGTTAAATATCAGTTAAGAATTTAACTGAGAATTCAGTCACACTGACTGTAAATAATTTCAGTCAGTTTTAATTTTTAAGAAACATTTTTCTAACAGCGTATATCTCATAAATTGCGCATTAAAAAGTCATTAATGTGAAAGTGGATATATAAAATTTAATATCCAAGATATAAAATAAAAAAATATGTCATACATTTTATGGTATAGTTTGATATTTGCACATGATTTATTTATGCAGAGAGATTCTATTCATCTATTTTTATACGCGAATTGTATAAACTAAAAGTAACACTCTGAAAAACCATCTAGATAAATAAAAAGAAAAAACGAAAGAAGAACCTTGGTATATTTCGAAAACGACACAGTTTGATATTTGCACGTGATTTATTTATGCAGAGAGATTCTATTCATCTATTTTTATACACGGATTGTATAAAATAATAAGCAATAAAAGTAACACTCTGAAAAAACATCTACAAAAATAGAAAGAAAAAACGAAAGACGAACCTTGGTATATTTCGAAAACGATACAGTTTGATATTTTCACGTGATTTATTTATGCAGAGAGATTCTATTCATCTATTTTTATACACGGATTGTATAAAATAAAAAGAAATAAAAGTAACACTCTGAAAAAACATTTACATAAATAGAAAGAAAAAACGAAAGAAGAATCTTGGTATATTTCACATATTGGAAAGCGATGAAGTTATATCAAAAGTTTATTTTTTATCGATGTAATGTAATGTAAAAAGAATCAGTTTTTACGAATCGATTAATGTGGCAAAGATTAATCAGATAATTTCAAAGTTTAACACAATTAACATTGAATCGCTATTAAAGTGTTGCTTTATTCAAGCACATTGATATGATCATTTAATTATAATAAAAGTAAATAAAGTTTAAGTTGTCTAAATTCAATGTTTTAGTTTAAAAAAAATGTCGAATGTTTTCGAATAATTTCAAAGCTATTAATTTGCGAATGTTAAATATGTGCACTGAGAAAAATATCCGAAGTTTTTCGGAAAAAACCGTTCGAACATCTTTCCGATCGATTTTGAACGGATCTAAGACTATCCGATGAAGTGATATGCTTTTATCCGATATGTAATGAAATATGAACGGATAATGAGCCGCAAGTTATTTATTCAAATTGCATACAATATGATCGGACATTATGATCGGATAAAAATAGTATATTTTATCCGATTAATAATCGGAAAAAAAACCGATCAAAGATGTCCGATCAGAAAAAATCCGATGTAATAATATCCGATCTAATGTAGTACTATATCCGATTAAAACATGTCGGAAATATTATGCGCATGCGCAGTTGCGCTTGTGCCGAAATGTACATGCACGAGCTTTGTTGTCTCGTGTCTCGGTCAGTCTCGGTCCTCGTGTATGTATCGTGCCTCGTGTATTATCATGTGCTTCCGTGCATCGAAGATGAACACATTAATTGTAAGATCTGTTCTTGAAGAACTTTGTAGATTATTAATTAAAAAAAATCAGAAAATATCCGATCTAAAATATCCGTTTGTTATTCACCAAGAAGAATTTTAATCACTTCTTGTTCGACATTAAGTTCTTCAAGAACAGATCTTAATGTGTTCAACTTTGATGTACAGAGGCACGTAATACACGAGGCACGATATACGAGGAACGAGACACAAGACATCTTTGATCGGATATAATGTAATCGGACTTTCCGTTCAAAAAGTAACGAACGGATATTTTAGATCGGATATTTTCTGATCTGACATTTTTGATCGGTTTTTTTTTCCGATTAAAGTGATCGGTAATATCCGTTTGTTACCTTTTGATCGGATTTTCCGATCAATTATGATCGGACTTTTCTCTCAGTGTGATAATATAGAAAACAAGATAATTGACAATTGACGATCGTACGATCGTGCCATTTTTTCATAAATGAACGTTCAAAGTGCACCCGCAAGATATTAGCATTTATGGAAGACATGTTACGTAAACTCGCAAATTGCGTTTAATTGTTGGACTGACTGTAAGGATTAATGTCACAAGGACATTACAATTTCACATGCGATGTGTATTCCCGATCCTTCAAGAGATTAATGTTTCTTTTTCTGAAAGAGCAAAAGATTACGTAGAGCTTGAAAAGAAGAAACTGCGGATATCGTTTAGAAAGCAATTATAAAAAAACGTTTTTAAATCGCGTAAAAATAGCGTAATCGACAATACATATTCATATTTGTAATATTTACTGCGTTTCTATATGATATTTCTCGATTCATGTGATGATTATTGTATAAATCTATAAATAGAAAAATTAATCGTTCATTCAGTTATATCTTTTCCGGAAAAAAAATTTTTTACGCATATACACGGAGAGAATTTTTCGTTATATTTTACCGTTAAATTCACTACAAATTTTAACATATTGTGATGATAAAAGTGGGACAACTAGGTAACTATTAAATATTACCGATAATGGTAGGAATTTGTGAAATATACAACAGAAATTTTATAAACTACATAATAAAAATTACCAAGCAGATTGTAAAATGTTCTAAGGTAGCATCTTTACAATGCGCTTTGTAAAATTTACTTATTTCTAATGAAATTTTATAAACTATATGATAAAAATTACCAAGCAGATTGTAAAATGTTCTAAGGCAGCATCTTTACAATGCGCTTTGTAAAATTTACTTATTTCTGATCCGAAGTTAAAATTAATTTCACCGACTGCCTGCAAGTATTGACTGGTCGAACAATAGAGCGAATCAGCTCATCCATTCACAAATCTTTTAACTCTACATTTACCAAAAATTTTCGAAAAACGACGCGTCACGAGCCACGAACCGTGAACAATAATAAACTATCCCAATTCCACGAAGTCCCATGATGCGTAGAAACTTGCCATCCTTGACGAGCGACATGCCATAAGACTCCGGCTTTATGTTATGTAACATAATTGTGTAAACAAAGCATTTACTTACATTTATTTACTTACAGTAAGAAACTTCTGTCGAAATAAGTCCTCTTCCAAAATTTTAATCGCTACATGCACTAAAATATTACACAGTATGTAACCGGCAGCACTTCAGACGGTC